>JAPSGF010000009.1:4580194-4745194 GCA_035772895.1 Perdix hodgsoniae | reverse complement strand
TGTGGGGAATTAATTAATTGCAACTGGGTGTTTTCAAGACAAAGGTGCCAATGGAGATTGCCAGGAAATAAAGGTTGGATTTAAATTTGTTTTTTTTTTCCTAGAGATAATGGCATCAGAAAGCACAGAGGCAGAGATAGCTGCATGGGAAAGCAGATGGAAGTACAAAGCTAGAAAGGGAGGAAAAGAGAGAGAGCTGCAAGCAATTTAAGACAGGTTCTTAGGACATTTACCCTGAATTCTCACTATGGCTACTGCCATTCCCCATGCACAGTATCAGGTGGTACATGATCACACCCCTTTTGCTTTTTCCTCCTATGTAGGTCTCCAGATATACTCATTAATCGATAAGGCTCTAATGCTAGAGAGTGAACAAAACCAAAACCTACTGTAATGGAGAGGGGTTCAGATTAACTGTCTGATCTCATGCCCTTTGCTCAAGCAGAGCTTATATTGGGAGATATTCTCACAGAGCACACATCCTGCACCTATGATAGACTGTATTTACTGCAGAAAGAACGGGATCAAGAATGCGGAACCTTACCCAAAGTTAACCGTGCCCTTTGCAATTGAGTTTTACTTGTTGAGGGGGAAAACTGCTGTGCCCATTGCCAAAGGGTTTTGGTGCACTGAGATGCCCTGCATTCAGTCCAGTGAGTACTGAGTTCCTGTGCTTTGGTGACTTCCCTCTACCTGTTACACAGCTGCATTCCATGCTGGCAATAAATTTGTATTTTTAAAACCACTATTTTTTTTCTCCCCCACAAAATTTTAATGAAATTCAAATAGAGGGGACGATGATGATATAAGAGCCTTGCAGGCACCAGGCCACAAAATTAGGCTTGGAACACAAATAGTTTAGAGCTAGTGATCTGTACGTGCTTTACCTTACACTTGAAAGTGCAGTCACAATGCAATTCACAATGCCAGAGAATACAGATGTTTCTCCTTCTCATATCTGTCTGGTGATATTTATGGCTGCTGGGTAAAACGGTGGCACTGCAAAGCTTTCTATGGTCATGATGACACCAGAGAAGAAAGCCAGAGTAACATTTGTCGAACGAGGTCTGAAGTGACTGCCCTAGTGTGTGCATTAGATCATTAGAGCAGTGTAACGGGCAATACTTGCCACTATCTTTATCAATATTCATTGTTTCACTCTATATAAGGATTTTGTTTTCCTGTAGCAGAATTTCTGTAGAAAGAATCAGCTAATCAAACTGACTACCAATAGGTTGCAGACAAATAAGTGGTAAGAGGTCAATTTTTTTTTTTTTTTTTTTTTTGTGAGGACATCCAGAAGAGCCCAAGGTAATTAAGCTGTAAATATAATGCTGTAAGTCCGCCAACGTTTCAGTATAAAGCCCTGATATCAAGTAGGCAGCACAGACACTGATGGTCACCCTGCCACATTCTGAGATGTGGCTTTCCCAGCACAATTCACCACAGGGTTCCCTACCCCCAAGGGGCTGCGGGAGCAAGGCTGTGTGCTCAGCATGGCTGCAGCGTGCAGTCCGGTGCTGCTGTGTGAAGGGAGGCCGGGGAGGGACGGAGCAGCAATGCCCACATACCCTGAACAAGGGAGGTGGTGCACTCGCTATCAGACCACCTCTCATCAAAAGGACTACGTCTGCACAAAATCACAGCCACTAAAATACGTAGTTTGTTGTTTCTGCATACACAAAAATATTCTGTTATTAAGACATGAGACTAATGTAATTTTGCTAGAATGTCATTTATCCAAATATTACTTGAATAAATGAATATGCATTTGACACTTTCGTAAGTTTAATAAATAAAGACAACTGCTTAAAAATATTTTCTTTTTTTCTTCCATAGGGTTTGACTGCATTCAGCTTCCACCTGTATTATAAGCTGAGAACTACAAAGCAGAACTGCAGTCAGAGATCTTTGGAAGGGGAACTATTATTGCTCCCTAATAGTTAATAGAAACAGACATATTTAAATAACACATATTGTGTAGCACAGAGATTTTTTAAGCTTCTTGTTCTTGCCTATTGTTATTTAGCCTTCATACAGCCATAGCCCTGAGAACAATACCAGTTTGATTTTATAAGAATTGATCTTCAACTCTTTCTTTGACTGCATTGTGGAAATAAGGACGGAAAACATGCCTATTACTGCTGGAGAAGTTAACATACCTAAATGGCACTTTTATAAAGGGGAAGGTTGTAATAAGTCATGTGATTTAGAGTAAAGGCAGCATAGTGTGCAATGGGAGCAATTTTCTGCCCCTCAAACAGCACTTCAGGTGATGTTGTTCATCTTTCTGTGACTCACTGTGTCAAAGCATGCCCAGAGCAGAGGTGTTCAGGGACCCGACAAGCTGTAAGTGTCCGGCTGAAAAACCTGGGAGATATCCCAGGGCTCAAAGAGTTCACTTTTTCAGTTGCTCTGATTTACTTCAGAATGCACCTTTAGGGAATTTATGTCTTCCATTCCTTTAGTTTCCCATTTCCTTTCTTGTCATCTTTAAAAATCCATTAAAGATCACAGAGACAGTTTCTACGAGCTTCCATTTCCAAGGGGCTGTGGAGCTATGTGAAATGTGCAGTTTGGAGGTGAGCTGCTTTACTCACTGCACCTTGATGCTGTTAGGATGACATTTTAATTATAGGTGGTGGTTACAGACCGAGAAAATACGCTGAATTCAACACAGAAACAAACGATTTTCACTCACATGGGCTTAATGATGACTAGCTAACTGCTCCTGTACTGCTTGAAGAGGAGAATATAAAAATGCAAAGGCAGAGTGTGGGGTTTGGTTTCTCCAGGTGTTTGTTCTACAGATTTAAAACTATAGTAGTCCTACATGTGCCAAAATCAATCATCAGGATTCTAGTGTGTTGATAAAATAGAGTTGCCATAATCATTGTCATACAATTACCTGCAGTATTCAAGCTCATACTTACATTTTCTGTACAAAATATTTTGTTGATCAGATATGATCCTTAGTATTCCTGTTCTGTAATATTCTCACTAGTTTCCCTACAGTAGGGTTTATATTAAAATGGCACACCACCTACGCTGTCATTAATTTAGATTTGTCTATCACTGTGTATGCTTGCTGCTTTGCCCTAGGTATTATAATAACTATAGCCTGCTTGTCATTTCCTGCTAACATTGCCTCACCTGTAAAACTGCAGCAGCTCTATTTCAGCTTCCCCAGTTTCTGCCATCACCTTACCTATCACAGCGGAATAAAAGAACATTTCTCAGGTGCATTCATAGATATTTTCATCGCATTTCAAATGCATTCAGACACTTTCTGCACATTTGCACTAAAGCAAATGGAATTATTCCACACATCTCTCCATGTATGGAATATTTCCTGCCCTGTTTAAATCATGGCCAATCTGTATTTACGCGGTGTTGGAAGGCAATGTTCCCAAAAACAGGCAGAGCTATTTAGGGATGACATATGCATGGTATCAGACACATATGCATGACTATGTCTCTGATCATACATGGCTTAGTTTTGTTTGTTTCTGTAAAATGCAGCATTTCTAAAGCACTTCAATAGGAAACAAACAGTTTAAAATACAAATTTCTTTTCAAAAAGTCAGGATGGAATTTGGACAGGGACTTATTTTGAAGTAGCAAAAGTAGCACGTCATTAACATGAGACCTTAATTACACATAGTATCTGTGACAGCACCACTCTCACCGGGCAGGAGCAGTCACACTGGCAAGACTGCCAAATAACACAGCGATACAAGCAGACCAGCTGTAGGGCATGAGGTCTGCACGTTCTGGGGCTGCCAGCTTTGCTCACTTGCTATTTTGAAACAAACAAACAAACAAACCAACATTCTGAGACATTTCTTGTTGCTACGAACCTGCAAGAGCAATTTCACTTGCACAGAAGTATCTGCTCCTAATAAACACGTGAGTCTATAGCAAGGCTCTGAGAGGGGCTCGCATCCTGGATCCGAGCAGAGCTCCATGCAGCGGTTATGGTCCAAGTTCCTACGCAGTCTCCTTGTCTCTACTGTAGCACTTGCTACCTGAGCTGGGAGAGGATGCAAAAAAGGAATATTTTTACCCATGGGGAGTGGTGAACAAGCACTGGAAACAATAACAAGACCATGTGTTAACCTATGTGCATATCTTGCTAGTTCCAGATTTAGCCATATGTGCTAAATTAGACCATTAAACATTGCAAAACAAATAGCACATTGAAATGCTATCACAGCCCTGTAATTTATACTCTGTTACATAGGGTAGAGTAAGTTTCTCATAGTAAATAGCATCTCATTGGATGACAAGTCTCTAACAGTATATCTTTACATAATTAAAGTGGACATGGTTTAGAAAAATGAAAAGGCTAGAATGTAAGGCACAGCTGCAAATAATATTAAATGGCATTATCAATAACAGAGATCCCAGGGTTTGCATATTAATTGTAAGAAGGTGCTAATTTGAGTGTTTTAAGCTTGCATTCACAAGCTTGTTTACATGCTTTGTTCCACCTGGACCTGTTTGGAGGTTTGTCAAAAACCTAACAAGCAGAAAAAGATTGCATTTGAAAATACACATACATGTTTAATTAAGCCAGGGCCACCGAACATTCCTCAATATATTTAGCTGTTGAGATTTAAGCACCACCAGAGCATCAGGCATTATCACCTTTTGAAGTACTGCAGAATCTTTAATATTTAAAGCACAAAGCAGACTTTAATATAAAATTCTAGCAGACCACAGAAGATTAAAGACGCATTATAAATGTGACAGTTTGTAAATGGAACACCAGTATTAAAGGGAACCCCCCTGATATTTTACAGCATATTTTTCAGGTGTATACTAAATTATAAATACAATTAAATAGCAGTAATTATTCTCTGGGAGGGGATGGCAATTTAACTATTCTAGAAAATAGTGATTAACTATAATGTAGGGAAGTGGTAATGTGTGTTTTACCACATTGTTCTTGCAGCCAAACTTCACACAGAAGTAGAGTCTTCAGTCAATTTAAAATCACCCTAGGGCCCTACATCCGTGGGCACAATGTTTTTCCTTCCACAAGGCAAGGAACAAGGAGGGTTGCCTACTTGGTCTCCAAACCTCTTGGTTTTTCCTTCAACTATACAGCTGTTCTCCATTACTGTAGATGCCTGCTGCTATGAGGCGCAAGGGAAGGAGGGCAGCAGGGAAGATGCAAAAGTGGTACATCCTGAAGAGTTTTAGTCCTGAATTAAGATGGACCAACACTGGCTCTTTATGGTCATGCAAGGAATTTTGAAAGGCAGGGACCTAACCTTATGGCACACAAAGTTAATTTTGCAAGCCTCTGTCTCCAAATCAACAGGACTAATATTTAATATGTTGCACTGGTCCTCTAGTTCAGTAAACAGATCCCATAGGACCAAAATTCCCCCATTTTTTTTTACTCAGCTTGGTTCTCCCAGAGGGAAAAGTACCCAAGGGAATGAGAGCAACCATTGAGAGGAAGAATAACCAAGGACAAGATGGGAGCCAGCTCTCTCCTTACTGACTCTATGGGGCGTTAAGAGAGGCCCCAAGCAGCCAAACCCATGCCCTCCTGCAGCACAGGCTTCTGGCAGCACAGGGCTCAGGTTGCAGGAAGGATGGCTGCTTGGGAGCGTGTCTCGGGCCTGAGACTGGAAGGGTATATTTGTGTCTTTGTCCTTCTTGTTCACAGATGGACGTGGGCACAGGACTACTGAGGGGGGTGTTTGCAAAAGCCATGGCTCCTGGATCACTATTCTCAGATGAGAGCATCTCTTACTCACCCTTTTCATGCTGGGGATCCTGCAATTTCCAGGCTGCAGTGTCGAGGCAAGGCTCGCATCCAGATGTCATTTAAATTCCATTGGCAAAATAAGCAGTTCTGATGGCAGCAGTGGCAGCTATAAGTGCCATACTCTGTACAGAATCTGAAGAGAAAAAATTTAAAACAGGATATTAAAAGCACAGAAATCAAACAATTTAGCATGAATATTCTGGTCTTTGGTGCTAGGCCATACAACACCAAGGTCTCAGTGCTTGCATAGCTGAAGCTGCTCTTGTAACTCCCCAGTGCCAGACATACTGCTACATTAATGGCTTTCCTAATATGCACTCCAGTAGAAAAGCTTAGCATATTATTTTCACTTTTAGTATTAATACATATATGTAGCTAACATTATTCAACAGAGTGCTTTAAGACAGAATTTAAAAAAATAATAAAATAGAAAGAGATCTTAGTTATATAATTTATTGCAGAAGTAAAAAATTATACACAGTTTCCTAACAGAGAGAGATTAGAATGGATAAATAATGAAAAGATCACAATAGCTGTATTTCTCAGGGTCTAGTCTGTACTGTTAACCGAAGTACTGTATGGTAGTCATGATTAGGCGCATGGCTCATATAAAAAATGCAGTGTATCTGCTCTTCATAAGAGAAATACCCACGCCATGCTTTTTCCCAGACTTTGCAGGTGCTGGATCATGCACTTTCCGTGTGTTGGCAGTCACACATCAACTGTTGCCCTGTCTTCTTGAGATTCTTTCCACTCAAGGATGCCCAAGGCATGTAGGAAAGGAGATAATGTGCTAGAGAGATGAGGCAGTTCTCAAGGTGATGTTTCAGTTGTTAGTGCCACAATTTTTTGCTTTTACTAAATGACTCCTTTTCCTACGCATCATACACTGTAACAACACCTCCCTTCACTGTGGGTTAAAGGTCCTCTGGAAACAAGGATGGTTCTAGTTGCTTTCTGAAGATTTTCTAGAATTAAAAAAGAAAAACTCATTGGGACTAAATCCAAGATCTCATGAATTCAGCAAAAAACAAACAAACAAAAAAAACCACCACAGGGCAAAACCCTACCATATACCAGCCAGCAGGCACATCAGGGATGCTGAGGATCCTGGTTGAAGTCCCTCTGTTGGCAAGTTTGGGGTCTTTCACCTCAGCCCAAGAACTGCAACCTGGGGAAAATGCACAGCAGTGGCATTATTAAAACCTGCTGCATTCATTCAAAAGAAATCTGGCTTCAGAAAACAAGTATTTCCTAAGGAAAATCTGTTCAGCTGAAAACACATAAACTTCTCCTTATGTCCAGCCTTGCCTCCTGATACCCACTGTTCCTTTCAGCCAGGGCAGGGCCTCGGCTGGGCCAGCCAAGGGCAGTCTTCTTCAGTCTCTACTCCTCAGAACACCCCTGCATTTCCAGAGTGATTTTGCCAATCTGAGTTGGCTGACCCAGCACAACCCTCCTTTTCTGGCCCTTTATTAGATCACACAGGTTTGGAAACTGCTGAACCAAACTAGCACCAGTGAAGATTCAGCTGGGTATGCTAATGGAGAAAAGGCTTCGCCCAGTGAACATTTCAGTCCTTAGTGATTGAGACTCTGATCTTAATTTGCTTGTTAAACCAGAATTTCAGAGGCTAGATAGTGTTCTGTAATCTCCAGTGCAAGGGCCTGAATCTGTTGATATCATAAGTGTCATCAACATTCAGCAGTGTGGCAGCTGTCACCAGGCAGTTCAGAAAGGCTTATTTAATTGATACTTTCCATTTCAAATACAATTTGCAGTTGGTATGTGGTGAGAAATGCATCTCACCATGCAAATTTTTATGATGCTGGAGCACAAGAAAAAGGGTGCTGATATTCTTTTGTGAAAAAGCTTGAAATGTAGCTTAGGAAACAGAATATTCAACTCTTTTTATGAAAGTTGCATTCACTTAGATCAACTAAATCACATTAAATCCCAGATTATTTATTTCTGTATATAAGCCAGTACACATGTAAAATACAGAAAGTAGCATATAACGTTTGGAAACACAAAAAGAGGCTTCATAAAGAATTTAAAATAGTGCAGTGCAAGAGAGCCTGAAACAGAAATCTAATTCAAGTTAGATCCAAGCCTTTCTACAGAGGTTTTTATTAAAATAACACAAATCTCAGAAGAATAGCCAATCTCGCTCTATCACTACCAAAGGTCAAGAGATTTTAGCAAATACAACTCACAGGATTTTTTCCATATAGTTTAATTAATAGAACCTAAGGGTAGGCAAAACCATTTGACCATCTGATCTGACATCTTCTGGATCACAGACCACTGCATCTTACCCAGCTGCCCTATCCCAAGCCTAATTGTGTTCAGCTAAGCCCTAACACGTCTTTTCTTTCCTGTAAGAGACCTTTTCTCTGAACTGCACCTTTATGTTTCTAAGGACTATGCCTGCCTGCAGGGGCAAGTGCCATGTTGCAAGACAGAGCTTTGAAAAGAAACACACAGACACATCTGTATACTGCATGGCTGTGTAGATGTTACTTAGTTTGCTCCTCCTTTTAGTCTTCAATAAAGAAAAAGCGTCCCAGATTTTACAACATGGCTAATTTCTATGCAAGAGGGGCCATTACACCTAGAGATTAACTATTTTACTGTTATTTCTCACAAGAGCAGCTGTAGCTCTGGCTCAGCCTCCCAACCCTGGCCACAGTTCAGCCTCAAGTCAAGAGCAGCCTCTTCAGCTTCTTCCCTAAAACTCATGGTGAAAAGCTGGTGTTGACAAAGCACAAGTTTCTTTTACACATGGACTCTTGTGCCGCTCACAGCAGTCTCCAAATGCTATCCCAGCTGCAGACAAAAATTTTTCCCCAGTGTTTCCTGTCATTGCTTTATCCAATGCATAAGTTAAATATAGGAATGGTGTATCTCTTCATCTTTTTCCTTGCCACTGTCAGTCCGACCAGGACCAGATGGTCCTGTGCACTTGGCAAGCAGTACAAGAACTCACCTTTGGGAATGTCAGTTAGGACCTCAATTTTTAGGCCTGGCTGTGAACCCACCCATTACTTTAAACCTTCCTTTTTCAGGAGCAGATTTAAACCAAGATCTTAGATTTGAAACTCCTCTGTCTTCTTTTCATGTCTCATTCAGACAGCTCCATCCAGCCTTTCCCATTCTTGGTTTATCAGCCTGTGTAGTGGCTGAAGTCCTTTTTAATTCAAACACTGCTGAACGTTCTTCTAGAGACACGACAGAGCGCTCCCAGCCCCATCCCCCTCCACATATCTTGGGTGAGCACATACTTAGATCCCCCAAGCACAGTGATAATTTCTCCTTACCAGCAGAGCCAGTCATTATTTATTATATCACTCTCTCACTTCTTCAGTTTCTCCTAGTGGGAACATTGCAGTGGCTGCTGGCTAGAAAATTAGCCAAGGGAACTTCTTCTGTTGGTCTCTTTCCTCATTATACTAGTAAAAAAAATTTAACTGTGACATTCTCGCTCTCTCTGTATATATATATCAACACAGGTTGGAAGCACACTGTAGGGGCTAATAGTGAGTAATTTAACTGTGGCTCTCTCACACGTTTTACCCTCATTCTTTCTCCAGAGTAGCAGCAGAAGAACAGTATGTTCATGTATTGTTGCTTCACATTATAAGCAGGGCTTGCAAGTTTATGTTGAATCTCACTCTTTCCACTAGGTTGTTTTTTTTCATGTGGATGTGATGTAATTTCTTCCAGCATCAAGGGGCTGCCATAAATTACAGAGATATTCAGACAATCTGTAAAGAAAAGTTTGGCATTTTTTCCCCTTATGGAATGGCTTTAAACAAACAAACAAAAAAAAAAGAGGAAACTCTCACTGGAAGAAAGTTCTGTTTATGCACACAATGTCAGCAATATGTTAAAATCCATTATATTCATAGGCATCTAGAGAGGTCATTCTCTTAAATTTGGAATAGACCTGTCTATAGGCTATCTCCATCAGTGGAGATATCACTGAGGACAGAATTGATGTTAGGACAGAAACCACGTGAAGTACAAAAGAGAGAACATTTTTCCTTTCCCACTGACAGCTCAGGCCAGGAGCCTGATCTGGTTTCATTTCCAGAAAATGAGTAGGAGAAGGTTCTGTGCTCAGCAGTTCAAAAGAACTGCTGGCATGACTAGGTGTCTATTTTCATTTATTGGGATATCTGTGCAGAGCGCATACAAACCACTCCATGGGTGGAAGAACACCTACACTTGGTCTGGTGGAACAATTTTCTGAAATAATGATGTATTTGTGACTGGTCATAACAAATCATATGACTCTCCACAGAATTGTTTCTAGAAACAAATCCAAAGGGAAACTGCAAATGATAGCATCACAAATGCTCAAATTTCTTGAAACTTTGGATTTTTATATTCATGATTTGACCCAAATCTGTCATATATAAATACACATTCTGCTAAGAATATAGGTATAATATAATTTTGTGACTTATAATGAAGTTTATGAAAAGAAAAATCTGCCTAAACATTTTGCAGAAAGAGCAGAAGTTGAGGTTAAGGGTGAAAAACCATGGAAACAAACTTTTTTTTTTTTTTTTTGCCTCAACAGGACTTTTGGCGATGACACCACTGACTACAGCTCTGCAACTCTTCATTTGTAGCAGGTGCTTTCTAATTATTTTATTTCCTGCTTCAGTCTGCTTGTCTTGATGAGAACTACCACTTGCAGGAAGCAGCTACTGTACCCAAAGGATGTGTCTGGTGATTTTGTTTTCCTCGAAGGCACCAGGGGTACCTCCTCTTGCTCAGTCCTTGCCTTCCCACTCCCCATGCCTGCTTCATCTGCTCAGCCAGCTTGTGTGCTGCAGCAGCGCGTAACTAGCTGGATAACTCTATGTACCAAGCAATGCAGATGTCAGATGCTGGCTCTTGCCCAAAGGGAAGGAGGACGAGGACAGTAAACAAAGACCTCGGTGTCCTCCATTTTGGAGCGCCTGCTGTAAGTTTTACTCTCTTCACTTTGAATTATAGTGGCAGTGCTTTGAGCAACTACATCTGAAGTACTCCAGCAACATCACACTCTTGTTCCACCACCACTCTGATGACCACCAACGTAATTCAAAGAGAAAGAGTAAAAACTCACCTCTAGGTATAAAAAAAGAGAGAGAGTTTATTCCCTGCCAGAAGAAACAATACGACCAGAATTATGGCAGTTTCTACCCTGAACTGTAAAACTAATGCTTTCTGTTAGCCAGTGAATAAAACTGTCCTTTTTCAGGAAAACCATCTTTCACACTTATAATATTATCTTTCCACTAGCTGCTGAACACACCGGTTTATTATGTCTAGATTTTTTTCTATCACAGAAAAGATAACAGTGAAAAATGTAATGTATATTTGGCTGCTTATGGAAAAGGAAGGAAGTAGAAGAATCTTTCTAGATTTGCATTGCTAATTAGCAAAAAGCACACAGATAATGCAGTGATCAGTACAGTCATACGTTTTGAGAGATGAACAAACATTGCACTATATCTGAATGTGCAACTACACCATTTGCGTAGTTCGTGTTGCACCCAGGCTTTTCCACAGGGCTCCACAAAGGACACACTGAAAGCCCCCAGTGGTGGGCTGGAGGGAATGTTGGGGATATGATTTGTTTACCCCAGAAAGGGCAATGCAGGGGCACCACTTGATTTCCAATGTCATTTTGGTGTTTCTTCACCCCCAAACAAATTTACCAGCTGGGATGACGGATGAAAAGGAATTTAAGAGCCTTGTCCAAGGTCACCCTAAGGAATGAGCAAGTCAAGCCACTTACTCAAGGGCACTGAGTGCTTCAGTGGCCCAGCCTACCTCCGCCTTGCTTCAGGTCATCTGCGCCAACCTCTGCCCCTCTCCCCACACAGCCTTCCCCATGCAAGCAACACAGTGTCAAGTTCACAGCAAAGGCAGTGAAGTGCCCTGCACCATCCATCCATCCACTACATGAGATAAGAATAGTTCCTTAAACCTTTGTTCAAGGCAGATGCTTTCCTGGACTGATTTTTTTTCCTTAATGTCAGTGTCTATCCACAAGTTATGACTTGATGTACACCCCAGCGCCTGGATGTATGAATAGCTTGCAAGAAGAACACAAATCTGAGCTCAAACCTGAAGCAAATACTTAAGAAGCTGACATGGCACAAGATATTATATAGCTTGAAATAAACACTGCCTCATCACAAAGATGTCATTTCATTAGGAAAATGCAGTAACACTAGCTGCATACCAGGCTTGACAGAGGCTTGATTTCTGCCAGTTCATATACAAAGTCTCAAAAATAGCAAATACCTTCTTGTTGCTCTCATCCATGAGTATTCTGTCTTTCAGGGCTGGTCCATGAAATCACCTTTGTGGAGATCTCTTTTCTAACTTTCATAGCTTTTCTTACCTGGATGTAAAGATTTTACAATCAGCAGTATTTTTAGAGAGTTTAACCAACAAATCCAATGTTTCTGAGCTGAAAAGCTCTCCATTTGCCTGCTAAGTGACACAGAGAGTATCAGAGAGTATCTATCTACACGATAATAGAACACCTACTTACAGTCCCACTTGGTGCTGTCCACAGAGGTTAGATCTCCAGGTTAAGTTCAGCCCATCTGGGACTCCCTGTCTACTCCTCCCTTTCCCTGATTAAGTCAGGGGGCAGGCTGTTTGCTGTAGGTTAAACCAATGCAAAATCATTCCATGCAGGTGAAACTCTTTGAGTACATGACACTGGCTTTGGTGCCACTCGGGTTTAGCTTGATCTTCCACTGAGCTGACTCCGTTCTTCTGCTCAGCTGGGTTAACTCGTCAACATGGCATGAGCTACATGCGCATCGAGGAAAGCTCCCCAGCCCTCATCTGGAAACATGTATTTGGAAAGTTGTATCCCTGAGCATCCCCTCTCAATCCTCATCTACTGATTTCAGCAAGGTTAGTAACATGATTTACCCATAGAAAGATGTTTGTTATCCACTCTTCTTTCCCTAGAGTTTAGCCATTGAACTGTCTTTAAAACCTGGATTCTGACACTGATTACATTCATGTCATGTGATTAACATCAGTTTTTGTTTTTAAATTACTAAATGATTAATAGTATAATTTATACACTTAAAAAGAAAAAAAAAAGTTATTTTAAGTAATCTCAGGTCCCTGTATGAAAAGGCAGTTCCAATGTTTCCTTTTATAAATCTGATCTCTAACTTGAATCTGATTTCTGTCACCAAGGCACCCTATCTGCTCAGAACAAGAGAAGACAACCTGACATCTCCAGCCATTTCAAATATAGTCACAAATAAATCCTTGAATTAATATTAAATAGGTAGCAGCTTTAAGAGCGTTTGTTTGTTTTATAGAAATTACACTATTCTTTTGAAGAGCCAATAGGGCTTTTATTCACAGCTGCTTTTAAACAATCCGGATATTAACTTCACTGAAAACCTCTGAGTAACTTTCAGCAATATTCTCCAGACAGGTGTTTGCATAATATGCATCTCACAGATACCTTGGGTAGAGAGCTAAGGAGTTTTACTTATTAGCGGCTCCAGTGCTGAAACGCTGTGATGGGCCATACAGACCCTGTGACTGGCTTCCTGGGGCTGAACAGACCTGCTGCTTTCTTGGTAGTATGCACCAGAATAACGCTCCGATGTTCAGAGGTTGTTCAGAGACAATTTTTGTACTTTGTAGGAGTAATATGAGAAGAATGGAAAACAAACCAAACCATCCCAGCTCCATGCTTCTCCCTTGGTGTTTCTGATTGCAGCTCCCCTCCTTTTGCCTGTTTCTTCTAGTCCCCATGAGAACAGTGAGACAGTCATTAGCAATTAGCCCAGGGAGGGAGAGGCTAATTGTACCAATTAGCACTGGAGCACCAGGTGGGGAGACTTAGAGGCCAGTCAAGAGGGGACCAATAAGATGATTGTCAGGGTTAGTGAGAAAGCACCATCTGAGGAGGAGGAGGAAAAGAATGGGGGGAAAAAAGGGGGAAAAGACCTGCTGATTGCATCTATTTGTGTCTTTTGTTTCTCCTTTGAAACCATCTTTTCAAAACGCTTAAAGAAAAAGGTTGGATCACTCAAGTCTATGCCTTAGGTTCTATGCAAGGGCTACTGGGGAACCAGCCTATCATTGTCCTCCACAGCTCATGTGATTCAGAGCAGCCTTATCTTCTCCTGATCCCCAGCAAAGCCTCTTTAGAGGGCCAGAATAGATTTGGTGCCACCCTTAGTAGTGTTCACTCACATTTTAAGCCCTATGAAGTCCTTGTGGTGTCTTCCTCATAGCACAACACCTTGCCTGGCTCAGGTTTTCCTTCTCATAGCTTGAGCTTCTTACATGGAAACAAGTGTAAATCAAGGGCACCTCTTATCCCCCCGTGCCCTGAATTAAAACTAAATTACACTGACACATGCTCAAGTGACAGGATAACATACCTGATCACAGTAGATCACGTTATAACAAGACTTAAACAACATTCATCAACCTCATTTTTTGAAACAACCATTTGTCTCCATGGGTTTAAGCACAGTGCTTAAATCATACTCCAGGACATGTTGAAATGAGGCACATAGCTCCACATTTCAGTAAGGCAAAGCTTAGAAGAGATGCTCTCCATGAGTTACTCTGCATCCGTGATCTTAATTTTTACTCTCAAAGTGCACTGTAACATATCAACACTGTGTAAACTGCCAAAAGGAACCACAGAGAGATCAAACAATTAAAACAATAAGAGCATGGAGTTGTACAAATTTAAAAGACCCACAATGCCATAGCTACTTACAACAACTTCTGTGGTGGTGCTTTATACCAGATCTTCTCACTGAAAAGCAGGACCAGTAATCAGTCTGTCCCTTCCACCAGAACTGAAGAGTGACGCTGTCTTATGAATGGGGCATCCCCTGAAAAGGACCAATTTATCTCATTTTCCAGCATTCCTCTATCAGAGTGTCACCTGTGCCCAGAGTGACCATTTATTGCATGGGAAATGCTAGCAGGAGCCTCAGGGCTTTGGGCTGGCATGGTGATGATGCAGTACAATGGCAAAATGCTTACACTGGGAAATTTCTGCATGGGACAGGGCTGGCCTTGTCCCCACTTGTCCCAGTGGCCATGCAATCCCTCCTCACAGAAACCAAAACCGATTGCTCAGCCAAAATCTCACTTTCTAGGGTGTTATAAACCACCTGAAAACAAACACAAAACCCCTTGAGGCTCAGGAAAGACCAGCGAACCATAAAGACAAAGTGAGATAGTCCAGGTTCAAATTAGCTACACTGAGCAGTATATGGTCAGTGCAAAATCCTTCAGCTTTTTTGCTAGTAGTAAAAGAAAAAAAAAAAAAAAGAAGAAAGAAGAGGTGCATTTAAACTCTAGCACCTTTCCACAGTTTAATAAGTAAATGGCCTATATTAAATGGCTGGCAACACATGCACTGTCCTTGTTTTCCTTCCTTCTTAAATGTTTCCTGGCGTGGTGACAGGTAAAGCATAATACAGCTTGGCAATATGGCTTTTACATGGTGAAACAGCTCCTCCACGCTACGCTAGAATACATATTACTGTGACAAGAGGCTTTATTTTGAATTATCTGCACATACTAAAAGCCAGTGGGAAATTGAAGACGAGTTTAGTGAAAACTACATACGATTTTGTCACCACTGAGCAGAAAATTTTGGATGGAAATCATGGAGTACGGGGCTTAATCATAGCTCCTTCTGGTTGGCACACGATGGAAGGCAGCCCCAGCCATTAAAAAATCACTTGGGAAAGGGGAATGATTATTCAGCATTAAACATGTGTCTGTGGCACTGAATTGTTCATATCACTTGGGGAAGTAAGTCATCTACTTTTCAACCTGACAGTGCTTTTTGATGAAAACAGTGCAGAGAGCTGGACAGAGCACTTACACAAAGCTGATAGATGAGATGGTTGGAGAGGATTTATCCTGTGGCAGGGGAGCTGGGAAGGACTAAAGCTGTGCTGACTTCTAAGCATGATGATGAGATGAGCAGGCTGTGCAATTATTTCCTAACATATATGTGAGAGCGGAGACCCACACAGGCTGCTCTCTTTGGAGATAGTCTTCCCCTGAGCCATCCTTGCACCTCACAAAGGCATTTTCACTTGGCAGCTCTCTGAAATTTAGGAGCTATTCTGCATTTCAAATTTATGAAATATTTTGTATCTGGAAGGTGCTGTGAAACAAAGATCTTACTTGCTTTGTGGGCTGAAGATAAAATGCTAAAGACATTCTGACTGCTACACATTGGTGCTGGGAGATGAAGAAAATGACCAAGAGGAGAACAGAGAAATTTTTGAGCCAAAGAGTTGTTCTATTTTTCTGTCATATTTTATGGCCAGATAATATTGCTTTTTTTGGCCAGCCTAGGAGGGGTTTTACAATGGCCATCGCTCTGGTGTTGGATGCTTTTTTTAAATTTAAGAATTGTATTTATCTAATATTAAAATGAGAAAACCTCATTTTTTCAGATTTTTTTTAGATTGACTTGGAAAAATTCATGGGTCATTTTTACCATCCCACATCCACTAGAGGCCTCAGACAGTGATTTGACAAGGAGCTCTGAAGACCAAGAGAATGTAAGTGTCAGACTGAGCAGGGCCTGATGTAAAAAAAAAAAAACGAATACCCTGCACAGGTGTATACTACCTCATTAAATGTGAAGGCTGGTACCTTCACTGTCTCAGCTATCTCAGCCATTAAGAGATCTCACAGGGAGAAACCATCTTTCTGGTATCCCTAGTCTCAGCATAACCTATAATCTTTGTAGAGCAGAGATGCAGGAAGCACTGCCAGAGGGAAAGCTGAGGCAACAAGTGACCACAAGCTTCAGACATTGTCTACCATTGACCACACAGCAACAACCCCAGCAAAAAGAACAACCATCTAATCTGGCAACCAGATGTAAATACTGGTGAATGAGGACAAATAAATGGAAAGCACGTTCTTTGCCATTACTGTTACATGAACTCCCTGTGACTCATGAGAAATGGGGACACCCAAAATAAAAGTAACTCTCAAAAATGAGGGGTAATGAGGGACTTGCAGTTACCTTTCCAGTTCCATCAGCTGCTTCTTATGACCAAGTGAACAAGCAAATTGTCACGAGTTGCACTGCAACCTAGTAGCCTTCATCCATGCTCCATACTATAAAGATGAGCTCTGACCGTACTTTGAAGACAGGAACCCGATTCTATAGTCTGTCAACAGGCAAATTATTTCTGAGGCACTTGATTAATAATGTAGGACACCAACGATCTTGGAAAATTTATCATCAGTGCTGTACTTAGCTGAACAGAACAGATGTTGACATCTTTGCTGCTGTTCCTTGGCTGAAGACAGATGTTTGCAAGGTTAGATGGAAAAGGCGAGAGAGTATGGCCACTCGGGAGTCAGCGGAAAACACGTGCAGCTTCCTCATGTCGGAACTCAACCTGTATCCTGGGAAGTATTTTAGATTATAATTGCTGCATAATTAAGTGTGTGCCAGTGCCATTTCTTCGGAGCTGAGACAAGGAACATGCTCTTGATACTTGTATGATGACGTCTGAATAGTCCTTGCATGGCAGAGAAAGTATTAGGGAAGAGCAATAAATACTTTCAACTGCTCTATTGGATTGGATTTTTGAAGGGTCCTCCTGTCTCAGATGCTAATGGAGTGGCTTAATTTTCCTTGAAATGGTCATAATAAACTCAGGAAAATGTAATTCATGGCTGAGACATGATATCTGAGGTTGAAAAAATCCTAGGTATTCTTAATGTCTAAGAAGAGATTGTTCAGCAACAGATCAGCTGTGTAAAAAACGTGACCTCTCTAATGCTTCCAAGTTCAAAATGATTTGCTGGGTAAGTGTCATTTGAGCAAGTTAAAGCTTCACAGTTTACTAAAAGATGTCTTTTGTATTCTAGTCCAAGTATGTCTACACCAGGAAATGCTTTCCTTACATCATCTGAAATACCAAATGTAAGGCAAAATTTTGTTTCAAGCTTCGCAAGGAGGAAAATTCTCTCCACCTACTATAATACACAAGCTACATAGTAAATCACCCTTCTGAAAGCATTGTATCCATTCCAATGTTTAAAGGCTTCTGTAAATCTCTCATTTCTTTCAGAGCATAAAGTACCCTATGTTACAGATGCATTCACCTTGAGCGTTGAACAGGCAGAACAGTTTTGGGGGTGAAGAGGTAAAAGTACATCCCATCTGATCCTGGGATGCTGCTCTCAGAGCTGCTCCATCGACCAGTCCCAAGAGAAACTCCAAAGCAAGCTTGTTCCTGTGGAAGGAAGACCTGTGCTTATAGGTGTTCAGACATTATTAGACTTTTTCCAGCTACAGAAAATGTACTGTGGTCAATTGTCTTCTTTCCAGTTTTGCTTTTATCAGAGAGGGAAATTTTCCACACAGGGGTTTTACTACAGGCTCTAGAGAAGCCACTAAGAGCTTTCTCTGTTTGTGCTATGGGAATAGAAGCTTTAATCACACTGCCCTTAGTTACATGGACAGGTGACAAGCTTTTAAACATTAATGAGATAAAGTTGAGGAGGAGTTGGGCAGCAAAGAAGGTTAAGGGGAACGGTCTTGACTTACCCAAAATCTTGAGGTAAAGGGTGGATTTGGCAGGAAGCCAGAGCAAGTAACTTTCATGAGAACTAATCCTAAACAGAAAATGCATTCGTGCCCCCAGACTCCTCTGGCTCCTATGCTGAAACCAGTAGGACCATTACAGCAAGGAAGGAGGTTAACAAGCAGCTCATTCCCTGGGCCAGCAGATACGAGGCAGAAACTGGCTGGAGGGAGCCCAGAGCTGCTCCTAGGCTATTGCCACAAGAGAATTACCTCGTCCTGCCACCACATGATTGAGAGAGGTTTGAAGAGGTTCACTGCTGTAGGATTAACAGCCTTTAAGTGCTAATTAGCCGATAACAAACTTGCTGTGGGATTAAACATTCATCATCCAGACCATGTGTTGTCTGATACACATTCAGATGAAAAACCACCCCGCCAGAGGTGCCATCTAAATACAAGGTGTTCATGATGTTTGCTATCACGTAGGTACTACTGAATGATTTGGGAAGGAACATATTTGAAAAATTTAAATCTTCTCAAATTATTAGGGAGAATTAGAAAACAAGGATTTTTTAAAAAAGTACTTGCTGTTATTAAATCTGCTCTTGTGCTTTGTAAACCTCAACCAGTAATTACTTTCTATATATACAACTAACAAAATATGGTCCATCAGACCATGTCATCTACCATCATTTGTCTATCTTTATGTAACAATTTCATCATTTGATCAAATAATAGCAGATTCCACAATATGTCATTCAAGTATCCCCAGTTTATCTATAATGATTTTCCTCTTGTCAGCTCATTTCTTGAACCTTTGCTGAATCTGGTTTCAATGGTACTATAAACAATCATCATTGCATTGTAAAACTGGAAACTCTCCACTAAAATAGTGTTTTGATCTGGGTTGCCATAGTAATAAGTCTGTGCTCCCCTCTTTGGAGGCCTTGTTATATGAAGTATCTGTGATTTGCTCAGAATGGCCCCAGTTCATCTGTCAAAGTGGGTTTTTCCTTTTTTAAAATAATGATCTAGAAAATCCCACAGTGGCAACAAATATTTTACAACCATAACGAGAAACATTGTATCACTCAAGCTTTGTAAATCTATGCCATTATTGCATTAGAATAAATCACTTTCCTTAGGTATATTACTTAGAAATATGCAATTCTAATTTTAGAGTGTGTATTCAATAGGGGGTATTTATTTTTTATGTAAAGAGAATTATTAACTTTGACTTCAAAAATACATCACATGTCAGATTGTGTTTAGAGGCCCTGCAGCAAAAAGAAAAAACTGAAATTCTTTCTTATTTCTATCAAAATACTGCAAATATCCAGTCAGTTTCAGATTTAGTTACTCTATTCTATTCTTAAGCGCTGATTTTTATAATGAGATCAGATATTACCACAGATTTTACAGCTGTGTGCTCAGATAAATGACAGTCAGATTATATACTTGTAAAAATTAGAAGTCCTGAAAATCGATCAATGACACTCTAAAAATATGTCACTATACATTGTTTTAAATAAAAATGCTCCGGTCAGTTACAGCAATTTGATACATGAACTATGATATTTCCTCCTGCAGGAATGAGAGTAAACAAACACTACATCAAGGAGCTGGTGACAGACGCCACGGCAAGAAGTGAGGACGGAGCTCATATTTTACCTAAGACAAATGGTTAAGTTGGTTACTTTATGTAAGCCGCTACCAGCTACAGGATTACTTCATGTAACTCACTGTCAGTTACTGCCTCGTAATGCCTGACAAGGGAATATTAAAATCATCAGTGGGAGAAAGTATGGGAAGAATCCATCTGCATTCAATGAATTCTAATTAAAAAGTAATTACCGTACTGTGAAGAATCTGCCAGCCCCAGCCCCTGGCCCTCCCCTCACACACTGGACTTGGCTAAACAGGCAGGAAGGCAAGCAGCAGTGCATATGCAGATTTCCTTACATTTTGCTGGTGACTTAGTTCTGAGCAGCGCCAGATCATGGGATGTCTTCAGAAATAGTTTTATATCATTTTGCCAGGTAGATCCCCAGAAGACACCATGGGGGCAGAGGTGCTACACATCTTCTGTTATAATTGACCTGGGCTTTGAGATTTCTCTGTCATGATGTATCCAAGAATGGTGCATGATGGGAAGAAACTTGTTATTCCTCCAGCAGTGCCAAATGGACAAGATCAAGTAGACCTGGGACTTGAAAAAAAGGAAGAAATATTGACAGATAAGTAACCACTCCAGTAAATGACAGGCAGGCACAGGAAGCCTGATTTCCTTGGGGTTCAGGGGTAATCTATTAACCTTAAAACATTTCAGTGCAAATTTAATGGATTTAAAAAAAATAAAAACATTAGGTGCTTAATTGAAATCATTAGGTCTGTTTTGATTTCTTTTTCTCCCTGCAAGTTATTGGTGTGAGGATAAAAACATCCACAACTAAAAGAGCAAGAAATAGCCTAAATTCAACCCAAATATTTATTCATTGGATTATCAAAATTGTATCTACAATGCAGTTCAAGAACATTAAAGGTGTCGTCTCAGAAGCTGTCATTTTTATGGCACTGTGACTGGCATTGAAACAATTGTTTTGTGTTCCTTTGAATGGTAGCTAATCAACAGCTAGGGAAATACTGGAAGCATCGTCTACAAGGCAGAATGGACTCATTAAGAGCAGAATTTGTCCCTTGCAACCACCATGCAATTTAGTAAAGTCAGTTCTAGCACAGTTTGCATGGCTTCAGTGCCCTAGAAGGTTCTTCTGGGTGCTATGTAGAAAAACATGTGCTCATCATCCAGGATGAAGTGCCAGGTCTCCACATCATTGTGATCTAGAACAAAAGGAAATCAAATTCTGGATTCAGGTTCCATTGTAGATTTCTGTAACATTATTTTGAGATGTTCTCACCTTTCCACTGTTGACAGACAGGATTTTTCTTGCACTGAGAGGTCGGCCCTCTCTTGGCCAAAAGAAGAATCAGAAGAAGATTCCTTGGAATTCTGTTGGTGTTTGGTTGAGAGTCCAAATGATTACAAAAACCATTCCTGTTATCACTCTCATCCGTCACTGATAAATGATTGTATTGTCCAAGACTGTCTGGATCAGCCATATCCAGAATCATGGCACAGCAGCAGTAATATTATACATTGCCTTGGGCCCCCCTGAACAGGTAGCTAGAACAGAGCAGGAAGTGGGATGAAAAAGCTGAATTCCTTCCACCCTGCAACTCTCTAAGCAGACTGTATTCCTGCTGTGACCCACTCACATCTTCTTTTGCAGTAACAGCTTTAGGAAAAAGCTTAAAGAAAGAAATGTGGGGCAAAATGGAAAAGGGGATAATACCCCTCCCCCCCCCCCCCCCCCCCAGAAACACACTTTACAATGCAGTTCACCTCCAATTATTCTTAATCTACTTCTTCCTTGCTGCAGTTCAAATTGATTATTCTTTGGTCTGCACAGCCTTGAGAATAATTATTTATATGATTTGAACAAAGGATGCAGATAATTCCCTTCTTCCTTGCTTTAATATTTCCATTTTTCTTTAAGACTGTTGCACTCCCCTCAATCACTCTTTCTGCAAGTTATATTATGTCATACACTCAATCTTCCCAGTAGATTACATTTTCCCCTGGCTGTTCCTGTTGTTATCCTCTGGACAGATTCTCATTGATCAATCTCTTCTGGGGATTTGCCTGTTATCCTGCCAAATACAGTAAGAGTTGGGCCTAGATGTGAGGTATGTTGACAAAAGAGAGGGGTTTGCTGCTCATTGAGGTTGGCAGGGGCTCACAGGAGAGATGATGCAGGCTTGGGCCCACACATCCATATTACCAAGCATGGGGTTCAATTCTGGAAGGATCAATAGCCTTTGGCAAAAATCCTAAAACATGTAAGTATATTCTTACCATGAAGTATAGGAGTAATTCATTAAATTCATAATATATAGATACAGGCTTATATTTGAATATTTACAGGAACGAGGCACTACAGGAGGTATTAAACAAACAAACAATCCCAAATTCTGCTGACCTTCTGTTGATGATTTTAATAATTTAAACTCAAAACCTTTTCCTCTAGTTCCATTTACAGGTTAGTATAATTAAATTAAATTACCCTCTGATATTTTCTCCCAGTAAGTTATATGACTCATTTAAATTCTCATTTAAACCATGCCTGCTTTTGGCTTGCTTTTGGTATACAATAGGATGTGAATTAGGTACAGTAAAATACACTCCCACTTACATGTCCCTCTACTATGTCACAGTGATATATAATGTAGCATTAGAATAAATGAATGCTGGACCTTGATGTTTTAGGCACAAGTGGATTTTCTAAGTTTTGGATCTAAGTGTGATCTAAAAGCAAATGTAGTTATATTTCCAGTAAAGCATTATTAGTTATAATGCCTTAATATACATCTTCATAAAATAGTGCAGAATTTGGTTGCTTTGGGAATAGTAGGAGAGGGAATATTTTGGAGTCTGAAATATGCTTGAATACCTACTTGTTAATTATCAGTGTTAATTAACTTGTTAATTACAATGCTATATGGTCAGTTTTATGAGAGATCTCTCTTGACCTACCCTGCACTTGCCTGCTACACCCACACCTCCATCGGCTCAGACAGGCACAGCATTACTTTCAGTGATCTCATGCAGTTGGGGGCTAGGTGGGGTAAAGGCTCATACCAGTCTTACCCCATTTCTACATCTTTTTCTTCACACCTAAAATCTCTTAATTATAACAGTGCAGAACATGGGGAAAGTGTATCGACTTGTTTAATTTAAAACAGGTTATGTGAACTATCTTTACAATAACTACATGTTTCAATAATTTATAACTTTGATGTTATACCTGACAAAATCATTCAGATAACTAGAGCAATGTGCACTTTAAGTTTAAAGTCAAGGTCTTCTTGCTCATTTTAATGACTTCTCTTGTGCACAAAGATATTAATATTCCTGTGAGCAAACATGGCACTGACTCATTAATCAATAAGAGCTGGCTCCTCTACATAATAACAATAGCTGTACTGGATAATTAACTTCTGTTCCATTGACTTTAGTTTGTACATAATTTCCAGTGGCTGACACTGGATAATAAAAAGCTTTCCAGCTGACAGGCGCCCTTTAAAATCCTTTTTACTAGTTTAGGAAAGTGATCCACGCCTACTGTTGTAAGTAAAATAAAGTGTAGGTGTCGGTGTGTCTATGTGCCATATTTAAATGGTAGCAACTGGCAATAAATAAAAGACCTAATAAATATTGTAAGGCTTCAGCAAGTCTTGCTGTTAAATTGTAGCGAACTGAAAGATTTGCATTTTTCTGTCATGTAGTTATAGGCAGGCCAAAGATAAAGGCACATCTACAATTAAATGACTATTCTATATAACTGGCAGGTTTCCTCAGTACAGACTGAGATAAGAAATGCAGATCTGTCTGCATCAGCCTTTTTCCCAAAAAATGTTTTTAATACTAGGTTAAGTACAGCAAAGGTAGCAATCCCAGAATCTCTATTGTATCCTTAGGAGACTTGTGAGGAGTGAGATGAGATAGTGCATTGCCTGTGCTGAGATTAAAAAACAATAAAAAATAATTTTTAATCCAAGTATTTCAGTTACTCAATTTAGAGTATGTCTCTGCAGAGAGCTACAGTGATATCTTCCAGAGGCCCGTGGACTGTGGCACAGGGGCAGGAACATGAGACAGGGGCAGCAGGGAATTCCTGGTTCCCTCACAAAGAGCTGTGGCTGTTTTACTAGACTGACAGTTCCTTTGCTTCTATAACTGGAGATTTTTGGTCCACCAGAGAGCTTTTCCTTATGCCTTCTTTAAAAAAAAAAAAAGAATAAAAAAATCAACACACACACAGGGAGCCAATTTGCTGTCATTAGCATAGCAGATGGAGAGGGTAAAAGATAATGCAGAGAAGACTTGGAGTATTCAAAATCTATTCTTCTACTAAAACATAAGAAAATTTGGGGGAAAAAAGGTCTCACATCAGTTCAAATTCTTTCATTTGACATTTTACATTTTTAAATTGTCCTGCCATCCAGAATACAGTGCAGCATTAAACAAACCACACATACAAGTAGGTTCAAAAGCAAATTTGAAATGCTCTATTCCAGAAATATCAATCTGCCTGAAAAAAATTCATGAGTTTCTGCCACTCTCCTATTTTTTTCTGCCTGACATGGGCTCTTGGGCAAGTCAGCCTGGCATTCTGCAGGGTTTCAGGTATGATGGAAATGCATTTTCTGATGGAAAAATTGTTCCACTGAGTTTTCTGCAGCTAGCTGTAGATATTAGCTCTGAAAAACCCTGCTTATAATCCACACAGAATAAGAAAGTTCATCATAACATATGTAGCACAGTTTTTATCCATCACCCACCCTGTTTTTCAGAAAGCTTCCTTTGTGACACTAGATGTTGCAGGGGCCAGAACCTTGGCTATTGAATCAGCGCAGTTCACTGACATTAACTGAACCACCACAATTTTCACCAGATGAAGATGATCCCTTAGATTGTATGCTGATAAGCCAGCCCCACAAATCTGAACATAAACCGTGTATGTAATATGTCTGCTTTCAATTTCTAAGACCAAAATAGCTAACTCTATTAATAATACAAAACACCTCACACAGAAAATGTCTTGATTAAGCCTTAATTAAAATGCAAAAGCATCAGAAACTAAAAAACAACCTGGCAAGGAGAAAAATGCAGCCTTCTGAGTGAGTACTTATTCGCATTATACAGTATGTTCTCCAGCAGGAATAAAATATACTGCAAGACAATAGTCCATAAGCTTCTGAACAGAAGTGAAAACATTCTTGTGTTCAAAACTGTGGAAATGTCAATATTTCAAAAGGTAGTTTTACGGTTCATTCAAGCACTGATAAGAAATCATTACACTTTTTAAGAATATTGATGAATACAGAGAGGCATTAAATGGAGGGAAAGTCTTTTTTTGCAGTTCGTTAGTTTGTGCATGTCTAATTGACTCTTCAAGACTCTTTTGCATGAGTCACTTAACACAGTTTTAAACAGCCTATTTTTATATCACTTCTAAGCAAACTTTCCCATCTTAGAGGAATTTCCTTTCCACATCTCTCCAACAAGTACTGACAAGTTCCAGACAGAGCTTAATTCAGGAAATACCTGAGAAATCAACAATCAAATCATCTATTTGTTTGTTTCTTTGTTTGTTTCCTACTACAACAGACTACCATGGAACTGATTTACTAGACTAGCCATCAGATTCTGAGTATGTGGGCCTCTGGACAAAGTGGGCTTACCTTTTTGTCTCTCCAGACAGCTCGTGAGGATTGCTTGTGAGAGAGTTGTTAGTTCCCACGTCCTTTAACTCAGCATTAGGGAAAAAATAAATATGTGACAACTTCAGTGACTCCAGTAGCACAGACCTATGCAGAGCTACTCATACTCACCATCCAGCCTCCACAATCTCTGTGTTCAGCTGGGTTGCACAAGTACTCCCCTCTGTAATTTCTCCATTACCAGACTGTAAGACTATACAGGGCACAAACCAGATCGCGGTACAGCTGAAAGCACGTGGATAGCTGTAGGTATGGAAGGCACCGTCTGGAGTCTGCAGAACAATACTACTGAAAATGACCTCCAAGGCTACTGCAGTCTTCTGTGATATACAATCAACTATTAACTCAATGAAATCATTTGAATCAAAGACATTGTGACACTGACTGTACATGAAAACGGAAAATAAATAGACAGCCTTGCATGAACATATATGGTTACGGTCCTGCGCAATGAGCGTTATTTTGTTAATGCTGTTTGCTTTGCTGATGT
This sequence comes from Perdix hodgsoniae, assembly GCA_035772895.1. Taxonomy (NCBI): domain Eukaryota; kingdom Metazoa; phylum Chordata; class Aves; order Galliformes; family Phasianidae; genus Perdix; species Perdix hodgsoniae. The sequence continues at coordinate 4,718,983 of JAPSGF010000009.1, read as the reverse complement.
GTACTGGACAATCCTTAAGGCTTGTTATTTCTCCAAGAACTAGAGCGGGAAAAAAACAACTGACATATATCTCAGTCCAAAATACAAACCAGAATCAAGGGAAAAATAAGAAAAATGCTTTGCAGGTTGAAAGTCAAGAACAACACACTGTGCAGATTTCCTGTAATCACAGAGAGAAATTTCTCCTCCTGTGAATAATATTACCCATTTTCATTCACCTCAGTTCTTCACTGCCTCAGGGGGCTGGAAGCAGGGTTGCGGGGTTCTGTGGAGATATCCTATTCTCATGACATTTCTAGTCTCCATTTTTCTGAACCAACAGCTGTGGATTGTTGGGATAATACAATCCTGATGGACACTAGAACTTTTAGTCACTTATTGGCTTCTGCAGCCTTTGGGGATTTGCCCGACACTAGTGTAAATCTGACTTGAGAAGCTGTGCCAGCCCCATCAACTAATGTGCACTAACACCCCTTGTCCCAGATTTGGAAGATGGCATTTACCCCCAGGCCCGCAAGCCTGGATCCACTGCCAAGGCAGCAGTGCAGCTGTCCATGCTTAGCAGTGGGCCCTACCGCCTTGTCAGCTTGTGGGAGGACTCAGCCATGTGCAGATCCCCGTTGGGGGAACCTGGGTGCCTGGGTCTGGGGTCTGCTGGGGGTGTGACAGTGGGGCTGGACAGTCAGCACACATTTTTTGGGGAGGTTCTGGACTCCAAAACATGACTCCATTATCTCTTTGTGCTGAGTCTTTTTCATACTTATTTTTGTTTCTTGATGACAACAGTGTTACATGAGATTGGACAACAACACAAATGATTTTTTCCACAGATTTGGCTTGAATGGGTAAATTACTGTAAGGGAAAGAACGCTGTGCTGTGCGTGTTGATTTTTATAGTCTCTAAAACCTTTCAAATTTAAAGAAAAGCATAAAAATTTCACCCCTCCCCATGCACAAAATAAAATATCAGAAGTACTGAGGAAGTTACTCCACTGTGTACAATAACCTGACAAATTGACAAACCTCTTCACTGTGTTTTTTTAAACACACACTTTCATGGCTTCTCCCGGTTGGTTCCTCAGGCTGCAGAAAGGTTCTCTGCCAACAGCAGCAAAGTTACTTCATTGTTCAAATTCTTCCTTAAACACTCTCCTATAAAAAAAAAAAAAAAATAAGAAGAAGAAAAAGAAAAGGAAAAACAAACAAAAAAAGGTATTTAGTGGGGTGGTATGATCATAACTAAAGGTTACCCCGATCTTTCTTCTCCTGTCAAAGCCGAGCATATTTCTGTGCTCTCTCTGTGTTTGGGCAGATGGGTATAAACTCTTTGGAACACGAAGATTCATCGTCAGTGTCAAGAACTAGTTGGTTCCTGTCCGTAAACAAGAAATGAGTGCTATGCTAATAAGAAAGAGTGATTGGAAATGGTCAGTGAATGAAGCAAGGGATCCATGTCTCTTCCAAACCGATCTCATTGCAGTGACATTCGTGAGTCTTGAACCATGTAAGAAGCTGGGCCAATATTTTCCAATGTGAATGCTTGCATGTCATATCTCTGCTCATAGCTGCTAACTCTGTAGCTACTGCAGGCTGAACATAGAAGCAAGAAGCCTGAAGAAGCAAAACTCCTTTGCACTGCTACTAAACCATCTCTGCAATTGGTCAGACCCAGTGGAGAAACATTCAGTTTTATGCAGTAGAAGTCTTCAGACCAAGTAAAATACCATTAAAAAAAGAAACCTGGATTTTGGCTAACGTGCTGTGCTGTGTGAGATTTCAGGTCATCTCTTTACTTGCAGACAAGGAGCATTTCCTCCTTCTTCAAAGCCAAACGGAAGATTACATCTGATGTTGGGGTGATCAGAGGTTGTGGCCAGTCTGCCTAACTTACTGGCTAGATTTAAAGCATATTTGGTTGTTACTCTGATTCATATTGACTTTATTGTTGGTACAGTTTTTGGAAAATAAATCTCTTATGTTAGATGTGCCAGAAGTGTCCATATAAAAGCTGCTGTTACCTTCTACCAGCTACAGAAAGGACAAATGCAGTAGTATCTTTCATTAGTCTCATTGCCAGCTGCATTAGAACATAACAGTTGTTATGAAAATGTAGTGCCCTCATCAGGGTGTTTAACACCCAGTAAAGAGCTTGTTAAAAGATAATGCACATCAGGATTAGTGACATTGCAAATGAAGAATCTGCCACTACAAATACTGGTTATTCTAGTTGAGGATCACAAGTAGTGGAGGCTGATCCCGAGATCTGCACATCTTGTACATCTGCATTAAATATGTCTTACGGACAGTGTTTTTTTTTTTTTTTGTTTTGTTTTGTTTTTTTTGTTTTTTTTTTTTAACATGCAAATATCCACTGGTAGGAATCCCATGCGATGATATGACTTTAATTGCATTTTGAATTCTGGAAGAAAAGATTGCCTGGGTCATTTCTACCTCCTCTGTCCCAGAATGCCTGTATCTATGAAAAATAAGTTAAATATGCCTCCTCTCCCTATTGCTATTTTTTTCACCCGCTGGGAGGCTGTTCTTCAGGTTCCAGGTACCTCCTGCAAAGAAGGAACATGATCACGATGTTAGCTCAGTAGTAACACAGACAGGATCCTCTGCTTCAAAACTAGCCATTATGGAGAAGAAAGTGGTGTGAACACATATCTTCTGTGACTGCCTGTGCAGTGGCTTGGAAGTGACCATTCTCTGCATCAAAGTGAGACATTACTCTATTTTTGATACCTTACAGCATGTGCACAGCACAGTGTTAGGGAGGATATGCTGAACCTGAGAAGAACAGACACATTTAAATTTTATTCTGGATAGTTCAGCTAATCCCTGCAAAACAGGAGGACTGCAGACATTAATTTTTTATCCAGCTAGCTCTTATTGAACATATCATCACTGGTTACTTAAAATTTAATCTATTTTTAATAGAAAAATTGATACTGGAATATGAAACATGAAATATCACATTATTGTTCTGCAAAAGACCAGGCTTTTAAAGATAGTATTGTAATCTGGAAACAGACTGAAAAATGTAAAAAGGTTATATCCAACGTTAGAAGTAATCTGCATGCTCGCCAAAGCCTAGATCATCTCAAGGCAGCAATAATTCATTGACAGTCGATACCTTTATTTTGATATTTGCTGTATGTTTAATATTCATTACAGCAGATTACTTTAGGATTACAGCAGCATTTTTTCCTTCGTGGTACCATTCAATAAAATCTAATTTTCATGTAATCTAAACTTTTTTATTCTCTCCCTTTGCAAAATCTGCATTCATTGGCCTCCAAGCCTGACTAATTGCCATCCACTTCAGTTTCACATTGTTTTCACTTCTTGAATTTTATACAAGTAATATTCAAAAGTATTTTTTGTCCCCCCCAAAAAATGCACATTTATATTAATTGCCATCAACTGTGTGTGTAAAGACAAGAATGCCTACTTTTCTTTCATATTACAGGGCAAACAGCCAGACTTAAAATGCTTCATAATTAGGCATTTTACCAGATTGTAACAGAAGATGTATTTGCTTACTTTTACTGCAAAGTCAATTATAAATATGCAAAATTCAAAGTGTGGGTGACCAGGCCACTGCTAGCAGAAATAATAAGACTACAGCCAATTAAAACAGAAAAAGGTTGAGTTCTCACTTTTCCACCCAGTGTATTTCTGATGCTGACACAACAACAGCTGTGAACTGCCAAAGCCGTCACAGAGAGGTGACTCACTCTGGCCCCTGCCAAAATGAAGAGGAGTTGGCATAAAAGCCGAACATTCTTGCCACAATTTCCCATGTAGAAGAACTGATAGAATGGTGTCTCACTATACATGCATCCTTACACCACACTATCATTTCCTGTAAGAAATATTAGTCTCACGAAGACACAGCTTTACACAGATGGGAAGACAAATATCTCCACATCATTAAAATCCTGAAATTTGTGCAGATTTTCTTTATAATAGAATTATCTGGATATCTTTCTGTAAGCCAAGCACTTGAAATACACAATTGAAACTGTATAAACATTGTTTTTACTACTCTTCCCATAACATAATCATTACACGAGAAACATTAAACTAGACATTTGACTTTATTGATCACTTCATGGACCAACAGTACAGGGAGTCATTTGCTGCCTAGACTAATTAATTGATAGACTAATTCATTGATTAGGTTCTCCATAGCATAGTAGGTATTGACAAATACTGAATCTTTTTCCATCAGTTGTATCTGTTTGCACCAATTACTTTGGCTGTTTCACTTAAGCGATTACGATAGCTCACAAGTGAATATCAGACCCTCAGCTGGTGTAAGTCAGGCTGTGTGCACTGAAGTGAGAGGGCTGTGCTGTTTTATTCAGTACAGTTATAGGGCTTGTAAATGTAAAAATGAGTTTAAGAAAGAATCCACCTAAAGAGTAACAAGGACATCTGAAACAAACAAACAAACAAAAACCACTAAGAAAACAAACATCACAGTAGCTTAAAAATTTGTCTCATAGCAGCGAACAGTAACCACGTTACAGGCATATGTGCAGATTCATGATTTTGTTTCTAGTTCGCACGCAGTCCTAGAATGCTATCAGGTGCAAACTATAGTATTGAACAGAGAAAAAGTCCTTTTAACTGGCCATTTGCAAAGTCACTAAGTTAAATGCTCAATAGATTCACATTTTCCATGCATAGGTTATCTGGAAATCATTCCTAAGAATATAATGCTGAAAAGTAGACACTGTCTTCCACATATATGGAAGATTTCATTATGTGTGAAATCTCTGTTTCGATACCGGTGATTTCTGACATACTCTATCTGCTGCAGGATTTGAGAAGAATATAGTGATTTCTCTGGGGTTTCTTGCTTCTGGATCAGTGCTGAGATAACAACCTATATGGAACGTTTCTCCATGTGTTGAGCTGAGCCAACAAACACATAAGGGCACCGGTGTTTTGAGGCAAACAGAAGTGTTTGGGTACTTAACTTCTGAAATTCCAAAATGAAGAACAAGAAGAAAATGTAAAGTGAACTTTTATTTATTTTTTTTTATTTGCTCTCTGGATAGACTTAATGAATTACTTTTCAGGTAACCAAAGAAGTCACTAATGTACATGGATCTTACACAGGAAGGAAACACTGAGCTGATTTTAAGCTTAAGATAAATAAATTTGTTTCCTTTCAGAAACAAGGCATCTTTGTCAAATTGAACAGTCTTGAAAAAAATAAATTGACTTGAATTTGCCATTAATCTCAGATCTGTTCCTCCTACAGTAAACTGGAAAAAAAATTCTGTGCAGAAATTTCTCTCTGCATTCTGGATTTATTTCCAATCTCTGAACAACTTAGTTAACTGAACACAGATATTAGCAGTTAGCTCCTCCTTTTTAAGACCACCATCAGTTTTCCTCATCTTTGCTTATGAAGACAAAAAAATATGCGTTCCAGAAATGTCAGTAAGAGAATGAAGATGAAGTCAAGAGTGACTAGGACCTCTGAAACAGGAGCCCCAGAAGTGCTAATCTGAGAAGGTTTTGCTGAAGCAGTTTCCCTCACACTGTTTTCTCAAAGCAATTACTTCCTGTGTTCTATATACTCATGAAAACTTCCATCTCTGATGCATGGCATAGGGTAAAATAAAGTACATGTTCTTCAATGAAATGAGTGTTGCTACCTGGCACAATGGAAAAGAAATTCCTGTGCATGCACTGTCGGTGACATCTGCATTTGCTGCAAACCCACACGGATGCCGCTGTCTAGGCCCTGTTTGTAATTCCTCTGCTGAACACGAGATAGCCAAAGTACCACATTCTGCACGAATGCTCTGTGGCAAAAAACGCACATGGAGAACAGAGTCAGGAAAGAATATGATTGTGCTAAAGGAATGTTTTTTGCCCTTCACACATACATAGAACACAGACAGCGATTTGCATCCCAGAATTCAATGACAAGTAATTAAAATCAATAGAAAATCGACATTACAAAACCAAAACAAATTAAAGCACAAATTTAATCTTCGTTTCCCATTCCGGCCTTCGTAACAGAGGATTTGCTCTGAAGATGCTATACTGTAAATAGGCTCATACCTATTAAGTATATTTTAAGCAGTCTTTCTTAATACAGTGCAGTTACCACTTCTTGTACATGAAAGGAGACGATCTACTGTCCTCTTGGCTGACAGGCAGTATCTGGCCTGACTCTGCTCACACGACAGTTGAATATAGATGCTTTTACTTTAGAACAGTGGGATTTATTCTTGATTAGTGCGAGTAAAAATCCTAACTTCATGCAAAATCGTGGCCTGTGGACAGAGTAACTTTCAGAACTCTGCAACTTTTTCATCTTAAAGGTTCTGTTTTTGATGAAAAAATGTTGAATGTGCAAAATTGGCATAAATATATCATATTCTCATATTTTTTCTACTTTTGATATTTTACTATCATCAGTACTGTGTTGTACTCTGCAGTACAAACAAATTATTTTAAACACTACTAAATGGACTACATTTTTTAAACAAAATTCATACTGTCATGTTTCTGAATGTGATGTCATCTAGCCTCTAAGACTGCAAAGCAATGAGAAAAAAGCCATGCTGTTCATGATGCTTTTTCCTTCTGGAAGCATCAGCTCGGGATTTCTTTGCTTTGACAAAAGCATAAACTGGACAGCTTTTGGTTAGACATGAGAGATCAAGGGCCTTCCATTTATTACCTAATTGAACCTTGCAGCATCATGGATCTAAAACATATGAGCTTGATATGGCCTTTACTTACCAGCAACTGGGTCCTCCAGCTGACTCACAGGATCTTGATAGATCGACCTTGACATTGTAGTCACCAAATGAGAAATCAAGTTTTAAACCACTGCATTCTTCAGACTGACTTCCCATTGCTGTTTCTCCTAGATGTGATATTCTCCTCCAGTTGTAAAGCTGTAGAATTTTAGCCTTTTCAAATAATTGGCCCATCCTACCTCCAGTCCTATTGAAAATGAAATCCTGTCAGATGAATAGTAAAGTCTAACTGATTTCAAATACAGTAACATAAAAATATTTCATAAATGTGGCATCATTACTGTCCACAGTTTGCAAATTTTGAGTCAATGAATTATTGTCTTTTCCAAATTACAAGAAAAAAAGAAAGACCTGAGAGTAATTCATACTAATTACATTGAAATCATCTCTGCAGGGGGAAACATTCTAGAACTGACATATTTTCTGCAAATTGCAGATTTCTATTTCCCACTCCAGTCATGATGAGCACACTACTGTGTATTATTCATGCTATGATCTCTTACTTCTTTTGAAACATCTGCTCTTGCCCCAGGTCAGAGACAAGACATGGCTGATGCAGGATGATTGCTTCTGTATTTTTAAGGCTTTGGTCACACACTCACCTCTAGGCATGGACAGAAAGAGCAGTCACCTGTGGCATCACACTGGCAAAGCCACGGTGCCACAGTAAAGCTGCTCCTTGCCATATCTGACTCCAGATTCTTAGATATACAGGATTGTGCTGCTGCTGCCACCAAACAAGAAATATGGCTGTGTGATGTAGGAGGGAGATACAGCTGGGGGGCAGGACTCAGCTCTAGTACTTCTCTGCCTTTGTCCCCTTCCAACGGGATGCAGAACTGGGCTTCAGCATTGTCCGCAGCCCCTCATTCCTGGAGTGACAACAATCAGATTTACCAGCATTGGTGAGGAGCCTTGAGCCAGCTCTGGCTGTCACATCTGAGTCTGCAAACAACCTGTGTGACCTACTGTAGGGAACCTCCTCTGCAGGAGGCTGGACTTGGTTTCCAAGGGTCCAAGGGTCCAACTCCTATGATTCTGTGACTCTGTGATTTACTCGCAGTCACGGCCATTGGATTTTTTTTTTTTTTTTTTTTCTGGATGTCAAAGCAACATACCCTCATTCAGGAGGGAAAAATTAGCTACAGAATGAGGCAGAACACCAACCCTGTTCATCTCAGATTCCTGATTACAAAGATTTCACTACCATTTTTTACAGCAGAACTCACAGGTCATTAAAATCAACAAATATTTAAATCAATTGCATCTCAATATGTAACAGTTCTTGGGCATTCAAAAATAGTATATTTTTGGAGGATTTGCTCAGGAAACTGCCAAAAAAGCAGTATGATTTCAATGTACTATTTACTATTACTGTTTTCACCAGGAAAATTCATTCTGCCTTCAAAGCAACAATTAGAAACAAATACTGAAAAGGGTACGCAGTTCTCTCTCTAATTTAGTTTTCAATAGTTGATGAGTGAAATGGGACCACACTAAGTCACAGAAAAGTCACTTTGGTAGACTTCTGCTCACCTCTGACAAGAAATACACTAAGGATGGTCCCAAACAATGCCTATCCATGCAAAAGCTTAGTTTCTTATTATTGTAGAACACAGCAGAAATCTGCCTACTCGTTCTGAGCAACTGTTTCTCAATCAATAATTAAGTAACTTTAAGGTCCAGATCTATACAAAGATATTGATATTTTCACTGAAAATGAATCAATATGAACAGGGTAAAGCATCTGAGTAAGCCTTTTTAATGGCAGTGTTTTGGCTGTGAGAAGTAAATTAATTGATTAAATGAATGACAAATATTGGACATCCAAAGTAAGTCTTTTCACACTTTCACAAATCTTTTAAGTAACTCATTTCAATTCTTTTCTTTGTTTCCCATGTCTTTTTTTTTTTTCCAAGTTCATATTTTTTTTATTTTTTATTTTTTAATAGAATTTACTGGTCTTCCTGCAAGAAAACTGTGCAAGTTATGTGTTTTTATATTTTATGTTAATAAGGAGAGTATGGGTCAAAAGAAAAGAGCAAGCTGAGACTTCAGGAAGGGAGGGCATTTCCTAATTTATAAAACATTAGGAATACTCCTGAAAAGACCACAGTGTGAGAAAGTAGACCTGCCAGGATACTGTAAGAGAACAACACACTGGGAGATGGGAAAGTTTAAGGGAGAGAAAAATAAAGCCAGCCCTTTGGTGTGATGGACAAGAAATATTTCTGGATAGATCTTTTTCATTATATCCTTAAGTCATCTATTCCCAAGAAATCAAGAGCTGGTCCTAAGGACAGAACTTTCTAGCAGTTTACATAAAGCATCTCTACTTAGAAAAACCTCCAGCTGCTCCCACACACTTTCTGTGCCTGCAGTGCCACGGTACGTGAGCACCAATCTTGATTTACACAAAGGTTGTGCTCACATGTGAAACCAGAAGCGCCCCATCTTCTGTGATTGAATTTGCAGCAGTTCACTGAAGGTTTAGCCTTATGACCCAGCCAGAGAAGGGCAGACTCTCTCCCAAGCCCTGGCACCTTCACAGCTCCCTCTAGAAACAACAGCAGCCAGCAAGCCCTCTATGACACAACACAGTGGAGCTCCAGCAAACATCAGGCTGCAGAGTTGGATCTTTTTCTGACGTTGATGGCCACAATCATTTTCAATCTCCTGCTAGTATGACAGTTTGTCTGGAAGGCCACTGTTTTAAAAAAATCCAGCACAGCAGTGTGTAAACCACACCATGGTCTGCAGCCTGCAGTGAGTGTCTGTGAATGGAGAAGCACAAGGTGCAACAGTGAAGAGGCCAAGAAACGGGAAAGTGATTCCTTTCATTCACCTGCTCTTCTTTCCCAGGTTCTAAGCTAGCAAAATCAGTTAAAGGCAATGTTATCTTAATTGTTAGAAGGAGGGACAGTATGGCCTCACCTCAGGGGCTGTCCCCACAGCATGCAAGGGATAGACTCCAAAATTACATAATCTCTCTTCAGATGCATATTTACTATACAGAGGGAAGGAGAAATGCAAATGGGAAAGTGGGCAGTAGAGATAGTAACTTTATTTGTTCAAACAACCTCCTGGTGGAAAAGGAACCGTTAGCTTTCCTAATATCCCTAGCCTTTCCTTTTCCTTTATTGTTTTCTGTTTCTGATCAAGTGTTCTGTTTAATTCAAGTTCATGGGTTTTTTTGCCTTTAAGCAATGATTTCTCTTCTTGTAAAGAAGTAAGCCAAAGAAGTCAAAGCTTTGCACCAGCCCTTTTTTTGTAAGCAGCTCTCAAGTGGAAGTGTAGTTTCTAGGGCCATTACTTTTGTTGTTGGTCACATAGCTGCCCCATAGCTCCTGTAAGCTGTTTTTGGGACTTCAATTTTCTGAAAATATTTTAGAGTTGTCTCTTTTTTTATTTACTAAATAGATACACATTCTCATCTGTAAAGGTTGAAACTCCACTTTTCCATCTGTCTGTGCCCTTTTTGGAATTGTATGTCCCCTGTGGTGTGAGCTCAGAAGTGTTCACTTATGTACTGGTAAGAAAGAAAGAAAAATGAAGAACAAATGTGTGACAGAATGGAAAATACTGAACTATAAAAATGACCTCAAAATGGCATAAAGAAGTTGCATGATACAGACAGACCCCACTCACAAATAAATATTAATTTGCTTTGCATGTAAGATTGATAATTAATGTTGGAGAGAGTGTACAATCCATTTTCCAGTGTAGAAGTGTTTTCCTCTTTCTTTTTTTAATCAACATTCAGCACTTTGAAATCTCATGTCCCATTTTAAGCACTTAAGATGCCACTGGTTTGGTTATTTTTAAAGAAATCCTATTTAATATTTATATAACAAAATCTAATGATTCCTGATGTGTTTCAGTTTAAATCATAATCCAGTTTCACAATTCTAGGTATAAACTGTGCCTTTGTAGTTGTTCAACAACATGGCACAAACACTGTCTAGTAGAGCAGATAGCTATAACTTTTCTATGTCCAAAATGATCAAAAACATACTACCTGATACTGAAAAAAAAAGATTTTCTGAGAAAAACATATGAACCAATTAGCCAATGTTTACATCTCCTGAAACTGGCTTAACTATTATTTCACAGACATCTAGACCTATAAGAACAGCAGACAAGAAAATAAAAATCAAAGTAGAATGCAGAGGGAAAAAAAAAAAAGAAATGAAACATGAAATGTTTCCTAGGTAAGAGAATTTCATCTTGCACGAAGTCTGTTTGTATCTTGAATGCATTGCGGTGCTGCCCTCTTCCTAACAGAGACCACCAGCCTTTCAGCAGCTGTGCCAAGTTCAGAGAGAGGGGCTATTGAGCATGGGTTAGGCTCCATCACACTTTTACTTTCTTAGGTCTAATTACTTTCCCCCGGGAATACATGACATTAAGGGACTTTCCACCAGTGTAGCTATCATGCTGAGATCAAGATTGCATGCTGCCCCTTACCTAGCTCAGCTAAGGAGGCCTTCCAAGCTGCAAGAAGCCCCTCCAATGTGCTACTTGGCTGCTTGCATACTGCTGTGGAGGGACAACCTTGGCATTCCTATTGAACCCTATTGATCCCAGCCTAAGCTCAGTGAGATTGAACATCTCATCTCCTCTCTACAGCAGGAAACAGCTGTGCCCTCCTCAGAAACTCCAAGTCTTCTTTTGTATTTGACCCTGGTAAATAAAATGCTGGAGGCAGGAAAACAGGTACTCCTACATGAGGTTTCCTTCTAAGCAGGGCAACATGTAACCTTAGGTATCAGGTAAAGGGCAATTTCTATCTTTGTAGTGCTGGAAACTAGCAAAAGAGAGGGAACTTAAATAAAAGTAAAAAACTCATTTAGGTGAATGAAGGAAAACATCACCCTGGATTCTAACTAGACATACTTGGACATACCTTCCATGGGAGATTTCTGATTATCTCAGTTATGGCTTTTTCAGATACGTGCAGATTCTCCTCACTGTCTGCACCCATCCTGCGAGTTAACAACATGGACTAATGAATGGTCTGGCCATTTTTGCTTTTGCATTTGTTTTTGTTTTTTAATCTGAAAGTAATAACAACCTTCATAAAAGCAATGAAGCATCCTTTTCGTCACACTAACCTCATAATCAGTCACAATAAATTTAATCCTTTCTTCCTACTGGAAAGCAAGTCTCATTATCTGGTGAAAATTAGGAACATTCCATAGACATTAAAATTTCCTTTATCAGTTTTCTGTATCATAAATCAGTATCTGATTTATGGATCTGAACATATAAAGAAGTACAAGCGGTGTCTTTAAGTAATGGCAGAATTTTTTCACTATATGAGAAACTAAGCACTGAAGCAAGCTGCAATCTCCATTCTTGAAGTTTTTCAAAACCCAACAGGACAAACTCCAGAGTAAGTCTGAATTTGGTGTTGAGGAGGAGAAAGAAGCTAGACCTCTCAGGGTCTCTTTCAAACCTGTACGACAGTACGTATAGACAAATATCAATTCATCAGTCAGTTGGGAAGATCTATTAAAAACTCTGTGATATTACACCTTCAAGCAGTCAACAGTGTTTCAAATGCCAGCTAAGACTAATTCCTTAAGCCATTCAATTTTTTCCTGTTGAATCAAGGATGGAAAATGAATTCCTGTTTTAATACATGGAAAAAAAAATACTATGTTTATGAGTGAAAACCCAAGTATTACAATAATTGAACAAATAATGAAAATAATGCTTCCTTACGGTACTTCAAACATGGTTCTCAAAGCATTTTTAAAAAGCTTTCATTATTAGCTGAATGAAATTCTGCACAGTAATACTTTAACTCTCCTGTGCCAGGTTATCAGTTATTTCAAGCAAGTGTTAAAATCCCCATCACTGGCAAAAATGAATTACATCTTCTTTGTCAAACTTGCATCAACATGCCCATCTAGCTGAGCTGGGAAGGACTCTTTAACAGTACAGCGTAGGTGCTGCTGTTCGTGATTGTGAATGTACCTGAATCTAAATTTCGCAGCTACAGTGACCTCTATATATATTTCTGCAAAAAGTTTTTGTTTTCAGCCAGATTTTTCAAATAGTTTGTCACATTACAATCTACTTGAAATAAAATGTAGTCCTTTCTTCTCATTGTCTTGAATTAAGAAGTCTAATTCTCTCAAGTAGTACTTCTATTTAATCTGATAATCTTGAATCGACAATATTTTTTTGCCTATTCTCATTTATGTGGATTTTAAAATACTCAAGCAACTATAGGTATAATAAAGGCACATGTAGAGTTCATTTTGTTTGAGAAAGTAGGAAAGATCAAGTGTATGTCTTCAGATGACTTTGAGCCTCATTCTGTGAAGATAATAGAGCTTCATTTGTAAACATGCAAGGAGACACTGGCACAAAGTCCTGAGACACTAATTATTTCACAAAGTATTCAGGAGAACTACAATGACTGCTCTTGTACAGTTTTTCACTTTGTAAACAATATAGACTCATTCCTGCATAGCTTGAAGATACTGCTTCAGATACTGGAATAGCATTCTAGAAAGAGATAGTTATGTCTATAAAAAAGAAAGACCAAATTTCAGTAAGATCCTTTAAAGTGATTGGTGTTAATCCTTTCCATAAGAACGTGCTTATTTTCTGTAGCCTATAATGGGTGAAAGAAATATGGCACTAAGATGACTCATGTATAAAGATACATCAAAATCTGCCCTGTTCATTTCTGTCTAACCTAAAGAAATGTACAAGCTAACACATCACATCAATTTCACTGATGAACGTCAGGACTCTGATACAATATAAACCCATAGAAGGTACTGTAAACATCATAAATCTTTCTAAAGGCAAGGCTGAAACAAAAAATATTATTACCATATCCAAGGATGGAGACAGTATGTGCACTTAATAACACAGAATAGCCATCTCAACCCAATTTTAGTGGGAAATCAAAACTGCTGTAAACATGGTGTTTTTTTCAGAATTCCTAAAGGAATTATATTCATCATTTATATATCCACCTAATATTTGGCAAGAGAGTGCTGGCAATCTGAGGAAAAAGCAAAGTAGTTTGGGATGACAGCTGAACTCAGAGGGACCTGCACATGAGCATTGTCTCTCAGGGCTTGGGGTGGTGAATGCACCCTGTTTCTGGAGCTGGTTTCCAGTAGAAACACCTCGTTTGTACCCAAGAGAAAGCCTTCACCCTGCACAGCCAACAGCAAACTTAGATTTCATCTTATGGCTCTTATTTATTCCAACAAATAAAACATCCGTTCAAGAACATCCAGCAACATCTTATTTCTGTTTAGCTTTGCAGAAGTATCAAACAAATCAGAACTGGCAGAATCAGTGTTCCTGCAGTTGCAGGTGACTGAATACTTCAGGATCAGAGAAATGAATGGTAAAAGAAATGGCAACCTCATGAGGTCTTGAGGGAGGAACTAAATTCCATGTAATGATGCAGTGAAATTAATACTCCAGAGGTATTCCATGTTACTGAAGCATGAACTAACTCACTCCAGAGTTACTGGGTCCTCTGATACCACCTTGACCATGGGTAAATACAAGAGACTCTGATAATCATCCTGGAAGATAACAAAACTATCAAATCACCTACTCATCTACATCATTAGAGCTTAGAGAACTCGTCACATATAAGGAATAGTTGAAGAGTCTTGGACAAAAATTACTTCTTTAAAACAGCCTATGGAATACAAAGAAACACTGAAATCAGAGAAGAAACATCATGCTGCACAGGAGAAAAACATGGTGTGGGAATACACTGGATGTTTTCCATTAAATCATGCCTTCTGTGATAACTGAGTTTACTTATTTGCAATGCAAGACAGACATCAAAGTATTTTCCCTCTTCAACTAAATGAAAACTTATTCCACTATGGTAGATATTGGCAAGAGTTACTTCATCTAGCTTTCCCAGCATTGCTTTTACTTCTCCCTGGCAGGAAGCTCCCATCATTGTGGAGTAATGGAATGGCTTAGTGACTTGCTTGGGAAAATACAAGGTATCATTCTACAAGAAGTTCTGAAATAAACCAGCTCTTCAACATATACAATAGAAGAAGGCTCTATACTTGGAGGAAAAAGTCAGAAACATCAAAAGCCTTATTCCTTATTTTAAGCTTCAAGGCATAAATCTTATTATATGTAGATAGTACATAATTTCCAGAGATTTTCAGATATTTCTTTCTTCTTTCCCATCTGTATAGGGTCTGGTTTTGATCTCCTTCGGAGTCAGTGGCAAAACTTCTACCATATCTTAATGGGGAGGAGTGGGAGTCGTCTGGGACAAAACTTTTTCTAAACTTCTACGCCTGCGAACAGGAAATTCTGCTTTTCAAGTTTGTTAAATCTGTGCCCTGAGTTTGTGGCACACATTTGAGATTAACACAGTGTTTGATTTCCCTTAACATGACTAGATCCATGAAGCGTGCATGTGTGTCTGTGTGTCCCCTCTTGTACCCATTTCTATGGCATTTCACATTTCTGTCAATATAGCCTCCAATATTCGAATCCACTGATAGAACAGATGCAGTAATTGCAAACAGCTGTAAAGTATTACTCATCTTGCTAATCAAAATGACTTTCTGCTAAATAAACCATGAAAAAAGCTTTTCCACCATCAGTGAAGTGGAGTGGAAATGATACAGACTGTAAAGAGTCCACCATGGAAGTAAAATCAACAGATCAAATTTTCCTATGACAATGATTCTATGTGCTAATGCACATTTCCAAAATTGTTATAGAAATTTTACTGTGTTTAGAAAAATGAATTTGTGTAATGACACAAATGTTCCTCCAGGTATTTTGCATAAAACCTGCACTTACAGAGGACCCCGAAGAACTGATTTCTGCTTTCACAAGATTCCAAGGGAAGATAATTGCCGTATGTTTTTGCTAGATTTGCGTCACACATTTTCATTAAAAAAAAAAACAAAAAAACAAAACACACACAAAAACTCAGGTTAGTTAAATATCTATGGTAAATGTGACAAGGTATCTGTTCCTGAGCATGTGGGAAATTTAGAAGAGGCTGTTTGATCTCCAAAAATATTGAGAAAAAAAAACAACTCCTAAGTAAAACACAGCAGATAATTTTAGTCTTTCATTAGTATGTCCCCTAATGAGAAAACTCCTTTTCTAGCTCATTGTGCTTCAGTTATCCTATTTTCAAAGTCATATTCTTTAATTCTTAAAAATGCTATTAGAAAAGATATCATCTCCGGTTATATACTCTTCCTCAATTCCCTTTTGCCACTTAAGCACTTATTGCTGTGGGCCACTCCAGTATAAAACACTCCAGAGAAAACAATTTAGCCCTGAGTTATTTCTCTCACTTCTTTGGGTCATACCAAATTAGAAAGTAAGCAATCTTCTCCCATGGCTTTCTGGTACCATAAATGATTTGCTAGGACCCTTAGCTCTTCTGTTATTGAAATGTAACTGGAAGTTAAAAGGCATATAAATTACATATGTGCTAATTTTGTGGAGCATGATGAACTTCCTACTACCAAGTTTATACATCTGCAGAGAGGGGAAGAAGAGGAAAGAGTAAATGAGATTCATATTTGATTATAGTACAAGAGCAGAAAGAGAAAATCTACTTTCTTTCTGAAAAACTAAACATTCTCCAACACTGGATTCTCTACTGTGTGGGACATGCAGTCTGCACCAAAGGACTCAGCAGGTTCTCTAAGCCCATTTGCCTTTTTGCACCAGATTCTGCTCCATTTTTCCCCCTTGCAGTCTTTTCTCTTTTCCTGGATCTGTCTCTACTGTCACAGACATCTGTGCTGTGGCCACTGTAGCATGACCTAGTCACACCCCAAGAGAAGCACCACAGAACTTCAAATCACAGCATTAGTGGTCAAAAGAGACCATAACAGGAGAGACAAGATCAGTGTCCAGGATAACATAGTTTACAGGGTGCCAGAACTCTATTCAAAGAGTCACTATAAAACTATGATAAAGTCACTTCTTCTAAAATATTCCTATTCTTAAAGTTGAAGAGCAAACATCAGGAACTGCGTAGGAAGTCTTCACCAGCTCACTCTGTGATGCATTCTTTTCCTCCTCTTGCTCTGCCCACTTTCCATATGGATCATTAATTTCTGAGCAAAGAATGGAAGCGGGGACACTGCTTTATCTGCCACTGCATCTTTCTGATAAAGCATCAGAGATACTATAGTTAGTGTGTGAAAGACATGAAGATATGTTAGCAGCAATGAACAAGGCTCAAACAACTTCATGTTTCCATCTCCCTTCAAACTCTTGGTAACAGCATATGTATTTTTACAGACATCTTCACACCACTTGTGGCTGCACCATTTAAGACCTTTATAGCTAGTGAGTTCATTTTAGCACTATTATTAGGGTAGCAGTAGTAATAGTCGTATTTCACAATTAAACAGAAGGCTAGAAAGACCTTCCTGGGTGAATGAATTGCTGTTCGTTGCTGTCATTACACGAAGAAATAATGATGCACCTTAAATGTATGAACTATTTTCACCCTCATTACCCCATGGAGACTGTTCCAGAGCATTACTACACAGACAATCAGGCTCACTCTTCTCATTCCAAGCCTACATTCATTAACAGTTTGTTTTATCTAAGGCAACAAGGCTTAAAGTGACAAGGCCCATTTTTGCAGGCAACAATGAAGCCAAGCCAGGCATAGATCTCAGCCTTTTAAGAAGCAGCAGGTTTCAGATCTTTTTTATCATTTTACCTCATGCAGGTTTCCAAGAGAGCCAAGCACAATTCTCAAATGTCAGCACACATTTTATAAGTCAGTATGCAGCAGAATGAGGTAGAGAATCTCTTTTTTTCTAATCTTTTTCTGCCCATGTCTCTCTAAGAAGGCACTGTGGCCCCTTTCTTTTCCCTGCCCATTAAATTATACACCTTTCACACTGCAGCCTCAAGGTAGTCTCCCACTGTTCTGAAAAAAAATTTGCAGAGTCCATTTCCCACATCTTATAGCTCCTTCCATGGAGATATCCACACCAAATTCCTCATTCAGTCTCTATTCCAAATCCAGTTGCTGTGTCTATTGTATCTAAGAATTTAGGCTTCTCCTATTAAATTTTTTCAAGGTGCAACACCCACCTTAAAGCGTAATAAGTGAATGAACAAGCTTAGTGTGAAACAGAGCCCCTGAGAGAGGCTGAAGAGCAGAATGGAGCTTGTCCTTGAGATAAAAGTGGGGAGTGGGAAAAGGAAAGAAAATTCTAGAACAATATTTCCCTTGAGAAAAAAATGAAAAATGTAACTCATTTAAAGTGCTTTTGTTTCCTTTTACTTACGGTGAGGGTTCAAGACAGACTGCAAGAAACACAGGAATGGCCAGAAATAAGATAATGGTGATTGTCATTTTGGAAGAGCTTCCTTACTGAGAAAAATTCCTGAGAACTTTCCAGAAAGAGGAGCAAATCCCACACATTGCCAACCTAGAGAGACCAAAAAAAAAAAAAAAAAAAAAAAAAAAAAAAGTTACAACATACCCTTCACAGTCCATTAGCAGTATTTGTGCTCATTACTAGCAAGAAGTGTTTCATGTAAAAGAGCCACTTTGGCAGGAGGGGCACTTGAGGAAATTAAGAATGCATTTACATTTTATAGAGCCATTGATGCCCTTATGTCCTAGGAAACCATATTAAAATTGTGCTCAAGGTATTTTTCTTATCAATAAATATTAAAATGGTTAACCCACACTTGGTCTGCTAGCTGCCTGCCATGGCTGAGAGCTGTTAGCTAGCAATATAAAGCAGACAAAAGAATACGTCAGGCAAGAAACCAGCCCTCCAGTCTATCTCTCTTTTCCTGGGTAAGTTTCCACTTACTATGTTAAAAATTGTCTCATTTCAATGAACGAGAAATAGAATAGAAAATATCAAGATACTTAAAATCGTCACAGTAAGGAATAAAAAGAGCTCTTGATTTAAATGTGATTTTTACTAAAAAGTTCAAGAAAATCTCTGTGTCACTCCCAGAGCATTCACAAGTAGGATATGGATCCAATATTCTGTACGTTCTGCCTCTGCTTCCTCTTATTGTTGTCCCAGTGTTGCTGCTAGACACAAGCAGAGGAACAATAAACAGCAATCTAATCTCATCACAAAATCACCTTAAGAAATGCAGAAAGTAATAGGAATTCATCATCTGAACAGGCAGTCTTCCATTGCAACCCTTGTTATTTAGACAAGTGCAGCTAATATACATAATGTAGCCATAAATAATTAAGTAAAATAAATTACAGACCAACAAAGTCCGCATTAAACAAGACAGGCCTTTCTGAAAGCCATGTGGGACTTACTATGCGAAGATCAGAGTAAAAAATGAAGGAGCATGGCTAGCATGATCTGTCTGCTGCTCTAATTTTTAAAAATGATACCTAATCATTGTAGAGGCTATTGCCTGAGAGACCTGGACCATGCTGAACCAAGTCATAAAACAGTACAAAAATGAAAAATGAGAAAGAAATGAGCATGTTAGTTTTGCATCATGCTCATGTGGTAACTCACTGTCAGGACTCACAAACCCAACAGAAATAAGAAACTCCACCTAGAGCTGTAAATTCTTGTCAGCTCAATTATTTCACATGTTGCAGCTCAATTTAAGTTATTCAGAGCAGAGAAAGGCAGATCCCTGATGCATCCTTCTGTATTGCTGGACTGGGTGAAAATAATAAATTGGTCATTGGGATATGCTGTATGTTTCCCAGATAAGGAATAGTATATTTCATATTCTTTTCTCACAGCTGCCTCTTGATGGCAGTAAATGGTTTACCACAGCTGTTGTATCTCAGTAGAGAAGTCCTGCAACTAAAGGTGTGTGTATTTCCACCCATGTTCATTTTACCTGCTACCTTCTCATCTATGGCGGCTGAGAGTCCCATACTCTCCTGGCTCACAAGGAGGAACAAAAAACTCTATGATCTGTTGTTAGTTTTATAAAGATTACTGGGAGCCTTTTGCTGAAAAACATCAGGCCACATTGAGCTTCATGTTGCCACAATGTGGCAAGTTGACAGTTGTTCTTTTTTCCCCTACATAATTGCATTAGATTCCAGGAGTGAAGATGTGACATTTTCAATGCATCAAATGCATTTCTAGAGAATCGCAGCAGGTTTTGACATTGCTAACTGTTTTTTTTTCTCCTACAAGAACCTGACATTCTTCAAAAAATCCTTTTCAATACTTAGGTTTCTAATTCATCTCCCACTTCTACTGAAAAAAAAGTCAGTAATGTCTCTGTCACTCTTTCTCAATGGGCTTTGTGATCAATAGAATGGGCTGCACCAAATGAGAGGGAGGCTAGCAGAGTGAAGAAGAAGTTTGTACCCATCTGCTCTGTCCTTGTGGCCAAATCTGGAGTACTGGTGTCCAATCCTGGGGCTCCCTACACAAGAAGGATGTGAAGTTGTTGAGGTTGGTCCAGAGGAAGGCCATGAAGATGATCAGAGGGCTGGAGCACCTATCCAATGGAGAAAGTTTGAGGGAGCTTGGCTTGTTTAGCTTGGAGAAGGAGCTGGGAGGCTTTACTGCAGCCTTCTTGTACTTGAAAGGAGTGTATTAAGAGGAGGGAGATCACCTTCTTACATGTCTGACAGTGATAGGACAAGGAGAAATGGCTTTAAACTATGAGATGAAAGATTTAGGTTAGCTTGGAAGAATTTTTTTACTCAAAGGGTGGTGAGGTGCTGGAATGGGATGCCCAGAGATATTATGGATGCCCCATCCCTGGAGATGCTCCAAACCAAGTCGAATGGGCAGCCTGATCTAGTGGGTGGCAACTCTGCTCATGACACAGGGATTGCAACTACCTTTGTAAGTGATCTTTAAGGCATCTTCCAACTCAAGCCATTCTAAGAATGGAGGAGAGGTGAAACAGGCCTCTTTGTTTTTCCTTAGAAAGATCTGTCTCCCACATCTTGCAGGGTTTGTTTCCCCTCCCGTCCCCCCAACCCTTGTATTAATCTGCTGTAAAGAGCTTCAGAAGTGCAACACTTACTGAAATTGGGGCTTCTGAAAATCTAAGCTTTGATTAACAGCACCGTGAAAAAAAAAGACCTTTTTTTTTTTTTCCATAGAGCTGAGGAATAATGATTAAGAAATTGCATTCTAGTTTGGGTTACCCAAAGTTTAATTGAAGATTCCCTTTAGGACTTCTCAAGCACAGCTACTAAAAACCATGGCTGTGTTAATATCCTGTCCAATGTCTTACATATTGTAACACCAGATATTATAAAAGATTAACAAAAGAAGAGTTGTCCTAAAGGATGGCAACTAAATGTTTATGAAGGAGTAGAGATAAATTGGTGCTGAAGGTACTCAGTAAGATAAGCTTGGGAGAGCACGAATGGGTGAGACAGCCACTTTTAGAATAGGTATATTGATACATGGATATCTCTTAGTAGAGTTTCTGAAACTTGCTATTTTATCTAATAATTCATATAATGACATGGGTGAAGAGTCTTGGAGAACATATTTTGCTAGGTTCAGTAAAACTGCCAGGCTATCTGCCAGAATGTATTTCTGATTTGTTTTGAGGTTCAAGAAAAGAGGTACCAACCAAGATTCAAGCCATAGTTCTGTCAAAAGACATTTACATTACCCCTGAGCATTTAAATTATATGCATCAGACATAACTGTAAATTCTAAGGTATACATAGATAGATCAGATAATATGTGGCAAATAAAGCATATGGCAGCAACATTAATTTGCATGTCAGAGTCTCAAAAAGCAGACACAATTAAGGGACTAGGTAAAAAAAATCCCATGAACCTTTCAAAAGGCTAGCTATATTGTGTTTATTTTAAGATTGCTTAACAGTAACACTTAATAAAGAGAACATCATGATTGTGTGAACTAAATTTTCAGTCATAATGAATGCTACAAACTTAACCTCCCAAGTTTAAATAGGCTACAATGCCTTGGGAGAGATGCAAGAGAAATTATTTGATAAAGGTGACAGTTTTTCACACCTGAAAATAATGTTTTTCTTCTAGACTCTTTTGATCAACAGTCTGTAGCCACACATTACAGATACAGTTGCAAGACCTTATGGTGTATACTTGTCACTACTTGCATAACTTACTAGGGACAGAGGATCACAGAGATTTTGAACATTATTTCCCACACTACAGGAGATTAAATAGACTACATTTGTAGAAGGCAAGAAGCAGCTATGGCCCTTGGCTAACAGAAAGTAAACTTCAATCAGTTTTGTCATCATTTTTTCAAAAAATATAATTTTATCTTGTAAAAAAATTAGATATAAGTATCCTGTAAGGCAAGGGTATGTATTTGGTTTAAACAATTTGTTGCACAGGAGTGGATTTCTGTTACAGCTCTACTGGCACAAACTAAAATCATTACATTAATCATCTGGAGAGTGGCAATTTTACCTATATAAGATCGATCGAACGGTCACAGTTAGAATTTGTGCTGTTCCCCATACTCATCAATATAGAAGCAGCTGTGATCTGAAAGCTTTTCTGGGGTAAAAGGCAACACTAAAAAGCATGCTGTAAGAAAACAATCTCCATATCAGAGCTAATCCTCAGATTGTTCTTCAGTGCTACATTTATCTTCTTCATCCATAATGCTTTCTCTGATTACTGTTCATTAAAGTATTCATCAAATAAGGAAATGAATACAACACTTAAAGATGCATTGTAGATGATTAAAAAAAAAAAGTTTTTATGACCATATATATCCTGAGAAGGAATATTAAAAGCTCTATTAAATAGTGCTCTTTTGTTACTGTGATAAATGTGTATTCAGTGATAGATTCAGTGTGAAACCCAGCGTGTATAACTCACCAACAAAACTAAATCATACATCATCTCCTTGAAAACTGACAACTTTTTCTAACAAATATGAAGTATTTTCTCAGCGAATCTGTTGCTTATTATACACTGCTTGTCAGAGCTACTAGTGAAATGGCAGCATTTCTTATATAAAAAAAGAAAAATATCAGAGTTATATCTAAAACTTACATGAGAAGAAAATATTTTTGTTGGCTTCAGTAGTCATTAGTGAAGACATTTGGACTGTAGAAAAGCTAAAACATTTGACACCTTTAATGATTTAACTGTTGTTTTGTTTTTTTTTTAATTACTATGTACACACATTCATCATATATCAAAACCCAAAGTTCTCTTCTGCTAAGCAGAGGTCCTCTGGTACTGATTCTAAATATGGTGGCATTTTAGGATTTGTTTTGAACAGGCAGTGCTATTTAATAATCATTTAGTTTAGATCTTGGCAAAACCAAAAGACTGAAGTAATGGACAGAAAGATTAATATAGACTGGAAAATTTTTGTTAGAATTAACCAGAACAGTTCTTTTGGAGATAGTTCTAGCACTCTTTTTGTTTTCATTTGCTTTAATTTCATATTAAAAATTTCAAAATGAATATATTTTGAACAATTGAATTTTTTAGTTTTGTGAATATTAGAACATCATCTTTGATTATTTCACTTACCCAAGTTAAAAACTCATTTGTATTCTTCCTTTCCCATAGAAGACTATAATTTGCCTGCCATTTCTTAAATGAAATGCATGGACAAGATTTTCTCTAATTTAGTACAGACTTTTGTATACCATCAGACCCTTTTCCAAAGAGGCTGGACAAACAGAAATGATAGGGACTGGGGATTATGATGCCTGTTCCCCTGATAGCATAGATGGTATATTTGCCTTAAAATCTGGATCTCTTTCACAAGGTCATTCAAGCTCCCCAAGAGCTTGTTTGCTGGAGGGAGAAGAGAAAGAACTGCCTGCAGCTGACCTGGACCATAGACAGACATGTCCATAGCTTTGCTTTACTGCAGAACATCTGTTCATGAGCCATATGCAGTTCTCTCAGCCATATTGCAACTTGAAATACAAGTATTACCTGGGATAGTAAATTAAGAAGCATTACTGTGCTACCTGCCATACATATTCAACAACCCACTCTGACTCTTACAGTCTGCACTGCAGAAGACTGTCTACATCCCCTCCAACAACTGGAGAGGCACAGAATCCACTGCCTCTCTGCTGTAACAGCATGGTGGAAGAAAGGCCAAAAATGGATGTCACCTCTCCAAGCTGGGGATTCTCCTCCTACTCTCCACTGAATGACCGGAGTCATTCTTCTCTGTGCAGGGAGGATCTGCGGACCTCTAGAGAGGTGTGCATGGAAGGACGTTGGGTTGTGTAATGCCTCTGTTCTCAGACAGCAAATGAGAAGCAGATCTGTTCTTTCTACAAACAACTGGCATCGGGAAAAAGTTCCTTGGTATGCAGAAAGGGAGGAACCTGACTCCTGAGTCTCCTAGTGAATTTATAATGAGAAAATTATGACAGATAAATTACAGTGCTGTGCTCTCGAACTCAGTCTCCAGTACTTCCTCTCCCAGTGCCTATATGTGTCAGAGCCAGAGATACTTCTGCCTAATAAATGTTAATAGCCCATGTCCAAGAAACTCAGTGCAAGAGATACTCCTTATTTAGTTGTAGATTTAGATAATGAAGACACATTTTCTGCTATAAATGATACAGTTAATTCTTTCAGTCATTTTTAGTTCTTCAAGTGAAAGAAATAATGAGCCTAAGAGGAAATTCTATGCCTATTCCTGAGGGCTTGACTCCAGCAGAGCTCCCGCTGTCCTCAATGGCTAGAGGGTTGCTGAGCATGTAAGACCTTCAGAGTCTGGATCAGTACACTTAAGAACGTGCAAATCTAATACAGCATGCCAGCTGATCACAAAAGGCAGATCAGTGCAGGCTTCATCATTAAGAAATAAGAGCTGCCCTATTTTAGTGCTTGTTATTCCAGCTATTTTTTCACTCAGTTTCTGGATAAGATGTTTGAAAGATAAAATTTTCAAGCAGTATGAAATACCTCCTTAAAATTCCTTAAGTTGGTGATGCACACCCTCCAGGCACCTTTGAAAATGTTGGGGAGAAATTTGCCTCTATTGAAGCCAGTGAGAGTTTTACTACTGAGTTCAATAGTACTGAATCTTGCAGCTTTCTACTGACTTCACTCTCTAACTCTTCTGGTTTGCTGGTTTATTTAAAAGGTGTGTGAGGAAAAAAGCTGCCTGAAAATAACTTTTCCACAAAAATGATGATTACTGACTTATTTTCTACTTCAGAACATGCAAAAGGGTAATGACTCAGTAAAAGGTTTGAGATCATACACCATTCCTATATATTTATAATGCACACAACACAAAAGAGCACATTTCTAATTCAACATTTCCATAATATCCTAAGTATTCTACATTACTGAGAAAGAATTAACACAATAGAAATTTGCTGTATCTGGAAGTACCAATAATATTCTACTCTTAACTGTTCAAATGCTGCACCTTTTAAAGGCAGCACAACTGTGTCCAGGCCATAACTAGTGCTGAACAAAGAACTGTATACATTGTTTGCATTTTCTTTTTACTTCATTGAACATTTCTAGAAGACTCATTTTAATCCATTAATAAATAGTGGACCTGTATAATTTTATGCTAATGCACCAAAAGCACTAACTATAAAGCAACTAAACTATACTATATCTTGTCGGGTGAGAGTAAGTCAAGCCCTGAAATGCTGACAATGACAGAACTAGCAGCAGACAACAAAACCATAAGTCTCTTTGACTCTGTCACACAAAATAATTGATAAGCGCCACGCTTTCATGGTTCTAGGAAAAAAAAAAGGGGGAGGAAAACCCAACAGGTACAGGGTCAGTAATAGTAACCTCATAGAAATACTGTAACACTGCTGATATTAATAATTAAATATACAAGAAATCTCAATAAATATTAAGTTATTTGCTAAAGAAATCTATGCCAAGTGGCTTTTATGTGTGTGCAGATGAACTGATTTATATCAGAGAAATGGAGACACTGCTTTAGTCAATCTCGTTTTTTTTCCTCCTCAGAGCTGTAGAATTATAAAGTGCAAATCTGCTTAAGTTGGGTTTTTTTTACATTTATAAAGGGCTACACTTGATTTAGCAATACTATTTTTATTTGTAATGACAGAGACACATTTATTATACATTCTGTTAATCTTCAGACTTGCATTTTGTCAGGATTAGGAATTTATACAATATGTAGACCTTAGGTTGCACATTAAGACTGAAGCACTTTGATACATTTGGTTTTTTTGCAGGCTAAGACTTAGTATTTAAAATGATCATTTTGTGTTTCCTGCTCTCTGAACAATGAACCGTAGTAATCCCTCTGATGGTAATCATATTATTTTCTGTTTAAATTATGTTGTGTTTGCACATTTATGGTGTCACTTAAAACAAAATCCAGCAGGTTTTCTTTTTAGGTATCTTTTAAGGGGAACAGAAGTGAATATTTTAAGAAAATGACACAGAAACTGAGTTTTCTAAAAGGTACATACTTCCCAGTACGTATTTTATAAATATTTAAATGAAAGATGATCAGAAATGTATAAATAATTGTGTTAACGCTTTAGAAATTGTAACAGTGTTCTACAGCTCAGTAATAGATTTCCATACTGAAAGGATTAAAGGACTTATATTTGGAGAATGCAGAAACTGTTAGGGTTTTTTTCCCTTTTTCCTATTCAGCAAGTTGCATCACTGTTTCTGATACATAGACTAATTAAATATGATATTCGCATCTACAGATGGTATATAATGAAAATTGACAAAATGATTTCATTAAAATATTAATGCAGAAATTCACAACATTGGAAATGTATAACAGCTTCTTTTCAATCATAATAATGAGAAACTTGTTATTCATTTGCATGAGAATGGCAATTTAGTGTGGCAAAACAGAGCTCCAAATGCATCCCTGCAGTTTATTGCCTTAGGTTTGCAAACTGCCTTAACAGCCATCAGCCAAGAAATGTACATGTCATCTGCAAATCACAAATCACAGATCTTGACTCGAGTGATTGCACAGGGAGAAGTGCTGAAGGGTTCATAGTGGCCAGAACAAGACTTAAAAGTGATGTGAAATAGGGAGCAAAAAGGGCTGCGATTGCCTTGGAGCCTAAAATAGACTGAGCTTCAATGCCATGGAAAAAATCACCAGCTTCTCCATCATTTCTTTAAAGGTCAGAATTTTTGTAGGTGGATTGGGAGCGCAGTGGATTGCAGATGCGTTTAACAGCAGGGTATTTTCCGCTGCCATGACCAGTTAAGGAAGATTTTCAAAAACACATCTGCTGGTAAACAGTTTGGCCCTACTCTGGGTCATCTGCCTTATCTGTGCTCATTGCTGCATGAATTCTTACCTGGATAAAGTCCCAAACCTCACATCAGTCAAAGTTAGGCTTTCAGTACAGTCCATTACATTTTTTAGAGAGGTACTGCCGTGGCTTTCAGTTGGTTTTATGATGCGGGTCTGCTTCTTCACAGTGTAAGAAACACACCGGCAGCAGAGCCACAGAGCTTGCTGCTTCCTAATTCCTTGTCGCGTATCACCCATCAGAAGGCAGAGCACAACATGAAAGAATGCATGAAGGGAAAACAGATGACTTAAAGGACTCAGGGAGAGGACTTCTCAGTGCTGCAAAAGAAGGCTGGTTTCGGACACCATTTCATATACTTTTAGACCACAAATATTATGCTGAAAATTATTTAAGGGAAGTTCAAACACAAACTGCCTACAAACAGATATAGAAGGCAGTAAATTCATTTTTCTTTTCAACCTCTCTCACTCTGCAGGCGATTAAATGCCTCTGGTTTAAGATTTCTCTTCCTCCAGTCTGCTACAGTAGAATCTATACTTCTGTCTGGAACTGGAAAGGTTAAAAAATAATCCTCTTTATTAAATGAGAGAACCAAAAAGCAATTAAATAAACAAAGGCCTTTGCAGGTTGGACTTCATGCTGATAAGTGTTTCAACACTTTACATGTACTTGTATGATACTTAAATATCTCTAAGTAATTTAACTTTTCTAAATGTTTATTAGTCCATGGTGAGTGCACTGGATCCTCTTCTGGGATCGAGATATGAATTTATAAGAAGTGTAAAGTATTTAGATAGTTTCAAACAGATTTTAGAGCACTTGTAACATCTGGGGAATGATTTCTAGTTGTCTAGTCTACTGTTTATTTAAGAGAGAAATATAGGCAGTTCAACCAGCTGAAATTCTCTGTACCTGTAGTAGGTGAACCTGTTTGTCTCAACGTTAACTACAAAGAGGATGTTAATTCCTTTGGAGTTCCTTCTCTCCTACCTCAACCACTGCCACTCAAATTACAGCGTGCATAAATTAGCTTCTTGTGTCTGTAAAATAGAGGAAACCCCACTGAAAGCAAATGCCATGGGAAAAACTGAAAATTCTTCCCAACATACTCTCCTGTGAAACAAGACCCTGGGAGAGCCTCAGAAAGCAAAATTAACTTCGGCAGCGAAAAGGTAACTGTGCTTTTCATGAAGTCTTCTGCTTTGATTTTGAAAAGACATGCAGCTGGGTCAGCCTACTTCAACACAGTTGCAATGTCTACCTGACATTTTGTGTGGTTATGTCTTCCAAAATAGCTCTTCCTGTGCATCTAAACTAAATGTCTGCACATTTATTATTTGAAAGTTTTGCTGTTTACACCTTAGACTTCAATTTGCAGTTTAAAAAATAAAGATAAAAAAGCCATATTTTTGTTCAGTTTTTATCCCACGTTATGTTCACCTCCAGTGGCCACTGTTTATTCTTACTACAGCCCATCAGTGTGGCTTATAACACTGGTCAAAGCCAATAAGTACCTCAGAGAGCTGAATGCTAGCTTTTAACATAATTGGTAGACACTGGGGAAAACACAGAGGAAAGGAAGAACAGGAAGAAACTATAGTCCACAGGCACTGATTCTCCAGCACTTAATAGGAGTCTTTATTCCAAGAAACTGAAGCCATCATCTCTTTGATGCAGACTAGTTTTGTGGGTCAAGCAAGGTTTTATAGCTCTTTGTGAGAATTTTAAGTGCCCTGCATTTTTAACAGATGCTGCCACAATAGTGGGAGAGAGCTGTGGTTGCACATTATCATATTTCTTCCTTTTGTTTTCCCTTACTGAACCTGGAGAGAATTTTTTCATCTGATATGAATTTTTAGTCCTGTTAAGACAAAAACATAAAATTGCATTGCTTCCATTTTTTCAGTAAAGCTATTTCTGGTGGTCATAAGTCCATGAACCAACAACAACTTTCCCACCTAGCTCTTTCTGAAGCAAATCTCTTCTGCTTTGTCTGGTCGTACTCACCTGCCCTTCTCCACTGAGCTTTTCTTGAGTCCTGAGGGGAGAAAACAGAATTTTCAGTGAGGAGAGAAAAGATCCAATGTTCTTGTTTTCCCCACATTCCTTGATTCTGCTATTGGCCCCTTTGTACCACAGAAGGATTTCTGCACCTGTGTGGGGAAACAGGAACAGAGGAAAGAGAGCTTGAAGATCTGAAAACACTGGAAGAAAGGGAAAAAAAAAAAAAGAAAGAGTAGACATCTCCCTGAGGTAATGAGGAGGGAAATCCCTGGCTCCAAATGATAGACAGTGACAGACTATAGCCTGGTTACTGTGAAGACTGTGAAGGCTGCCCAGGGAGGTTGTGGATGCCCCGTCCTTGGAGGTGTTCAAGACCAGGTTGGACAGGGCTCTGGGCAACCTGATCTAGTAAAGGTGTATGTTTGGTGGCCCTGCTAGGCAGGGGGGTTGGAACTACATGATCCTTGAGGTCCCTTCCAACCTGGGTCATTCTGTGATTCTGTGATCTGTGAAGACTTCCAAAAGGTCTTATAGTTTACAGTATTTGCATGTGGATTTTTCAAATCAGTCAAGTTACTTTCTGAGGAGAGAATGATAGTGTGAAATCAGCCTCTGCAGTCCAGATTTGACATCACATCTGAAACTTTGCTCTGCTTCTCCCCCTCTTTCTCAGTCTCCTCCTTGCCCAGACAACCAGTTCTCCCTCAACACTACCATTTGTTACCAAGGGAAAGCAGCTCATTCCATGATCCCTTAGTCCTGGTTTAATCTAGATGGTTCCTAAAGGATAATACTGTCAATGCTGTAAATGATTGCTAATCCTACTGTGCTTGAAGAAGAATAGATATGAGAGGGCAATGGGTAAGAAGGCCTGCAATTACTGTAAAAATGAATGGATGAAACACCTAAGTTTCCCTCTTATCTTCTTTCCCTTCCAACAATTATCTAAGGCAGCTACTGAGACCTAACTACTAAGGATCCATGCAAATATCTGCTGTGCTTGTCTGATCAATGATTCAATAGGCAAAGAGGGGTCTTTTTTCCATGCTCATCTTTGATTTCTGCACAGAACTATGCTAAGCTTGTGTTTCTCAGATGAAAGCAAGTGGTACAGTTTATGCTAAAATGACAAAACAATTTGAAAGTGAATACGTATAATGGAGAGAAGAACTTAAGCATGTGGTTGACATTATTACGTTTATTTCTCAGTGAGACCTGTCTTTTCATGACACTAATCAAAAAACTGGGTCACCTCACAATGGTAATTTCCTAGGAATTTTGAAATTCGTGAGTCAATTTGATCCCTTTTTAGCTGAACATTCACTAAGCACAGCAAGGCTGATGGAGCTCAGCTAGCTCATCAGACTTGTCATCGACTGTATGTGAAGAGTTTATATCCTTAATGGGATCAAAGGTTTTATCAGTGATCCTTCGTAAATGTAAACAGGTGAAATATTTTTCTATCAGCATTGATTCCACACCTGACATTTCTTCTGTTGATCAGCTAATGGTTATTGTCCGTTATAAAATCAGAGACAAGGAAGGTTTATTACCTTCTTAACAACCAAGAACCATGCCAAAGAACATCCCCCATCCCCCACAGTTTGAATCCATCTTGCAACAACTGAATATTAATAACATCATTTGCCATTGCCAAGGACAGATTTAAAATAATGCTAGTCTGGACATTATGAGGAACTTCTCAAAATATTGTGCAGTGTTTTAAAATGCAGATCTCCCATTAAAGTCAAATAAAAGTCAGTCATCTAAAATCCTACTCATCCTTCAGAAATTTAGCACTAGAAAGGTCTTCAGACAAGGATTCATGAAAATAAAGCATTGTCAGAGTGAGCCACCCACTTAGCTGTTGTTGTCAACACTTAGTTATGCTCTTCTTTATTGTCCTGAATTAACTTTGAATGTTCCCCCACATGTCTATGAAACTGAGAATATTCCTGGGAATACAACACATTTTTAAATGTACTACTGCCATCAATGAATTAAGACTTCTTAAATTCTTCAGCTGTCTAATATGACACTTGTTCGGTATAAAAAAGGAATTAAGTGATGAAAATGACTTGTCTGTTGTATTATAAAACTATAGCATTGCAACTTATTTCAGCAAATTACATTTATTGGACTAAAACCTACATAAATAAATATTTATAAGGACAAATTATACAATTATAAAATGCAGTTCAACTATATCTAAAAAATATTTCAAACCCTAGAAAAATGAAACAAAAATATCTTCTGTTGTCAGAAAAAATTTTGCATTCTACCTCAAGTAAAATTTTAGAAAATTTTGATTAACCTAAGATAAAGAATAAATTGCTCTGAACTGTATAAATCACCTACTGCAAGAGTGACCATGTCTAGAAATATGGCAAACAATATCAAGTTAAAAAGGAGAAAGGACATTTTTACCTAGAGAAGATTAAGACCAGTTTCTCCAGACAGAGCATGAGTAACTTCAAGTCAGGTTCATGCAAGTCAGTCATAGCCACAAAGGTAGAAGTGAGCCTCTGGGCTTAATATGCAAGATTTGATCCCTTGTCCCTAAAACAGCATCAGCACTGACAGCTGGATCACCAGGAGTACATCTACACAGCAGAGTGCAAGCTGTACAGCGATACTGAAAGAGCACTGACCCAATACTGAGATGGTGCAGGGTGCAGGCTAGGTCTATCAGCTGATCAAACAGCCTCATTAGGCCATGCAGAGCAAGAGCCATTCAGAGCTGCTGGGCCTGCAGCAAGTCGCTCAGAGCTGCTGGTGACTCTGCACAGAGAAATCTTTTGCTGTACGTACCTTTACTGAAGAACTTGCCAGTAATCCTTTGTGTTGCTCTACAAATTCTGAATCCTGCAGAAGAACATCACATGCTTGGTGTATCATAAATATGCATTTTGCTCTGCTCTGTCTCGTTATTATTATTATTTTGTAAGCTAATTTCCATCAAAATCCGAATTAATTCTAATCTTGAGGTACCAAAACCTGCCTGATCTTAGATGCTAAAGAGAAACCCCCCTGGTAACTCCTAGAGTGGTAGTAAAGATTCAGCAAAGTGCAGTAAACATTAAACAACAGAGAGAGAAAGCTGTATTGATATTACCAAAATGATGTACAGAAGCAAAAAATAAAACGTGAATCAAAATGAGACTGAGGTCATCATACTATTAGAGATCAGATTATCATTAATGTTAAGTTTGAATTCAGATGAAGCTAACACTCATCTCACAGAGCCAAAGTAAAGAAAGTAGCTCTCCCCCAAATCTCCAGTTGAGATCCTCTGCTGATGGCCTGACTATGCAAACACTCACTGCGTGTACTGATGACTAATGCAGATAATATCTCTGACACAGGGAGAGTTTCCCCATTTGATGAATAAACATGGCCTACTGCAGGAGAAGGACTCAGTGCTGCAAGCTCCCCAAAGCAGACTGCTTTCTTTCTCAGGCACATTGCATTCTGATGGCTTTATGCATTAAGAAAAATAAGCAAGGATATAGGTTTCATACTTTTTATTACCAGCTGTTAACTGAAGATGTATGTATCAAAATTTCTTCATTAACATATATTCTTTTGATTCAGTGGCTTGAGACTAAGATCTATAGCCCAAAAAACCTTAATAAACAAATGTGTTGCAAAATGCACTGCCTAGTTCCAGTGCCTGCTTTTCAAGACAGATACTGGAAAGCAGAACAGCTTAAAGAATGAAAATATAATTTCCACAGATACAATTTTAGATCATCCTGTGTTTACTCTCTGATACTTAATGAAAACAACAGGTGATATTAATAATCCAGAAAGATGCATACATTTGAAATATAGCCCTTATATTTGGTGGGGGAAGACATTAAAAAATCAAGTGTCTAGAAAAATGTAGATGAATTGTTGCTTGACTGGAGATGAGTATTTTAAGCAGTGAAGGATTCAAAGGTGCGTTATGTTTAGATGTCTTAGTCACTGGGCCTTTTTTTTTTTATCTTGTCAAACCTAGATCCTTTTCAAAAATTTGTGCTAACAGAGGAATAGTCCAGCTACACTAAGACAATGTATTCTACTCACAGTTCATTTTGGTGGCCTTCTTTCTCCAGAAATTAACTTATTTATGCACTTACGTTATGCATGGGAAAACCAGATCTGTGAAAAAGTGCATCCACTGCAGTCCATTCAATTGATCTTTGCACAAATTGACTGTAGAGTGTATATTACTGAGGAACAGCCAGCCCATGTTGTTATTCTTTGTGATGAGACTGGCTGAATATCACAGCTGTGCATGTCTTAAGATGAGACAATCCCTGATGCACAGTGAGTCAAGGCATTGCTGTGCACCAAAAATGTTTGTAGATACTTTTGAGCATAAAGTCTCAGCACAAGGTGAGAGTTACACTACCTCATGGAAGTGTTTGAAAATAAATTGTGATTACTCAGACACTAAGTTGTTCAGGAATTAGTTTTCCTGATTCAAGTTGTTTGATGAGACACAATAAATTAAAGAATCCAAGAAAGAGAGGCAAAATCCCACCTTGAATGAAAAAGGATTGAAGTTCAATCTGAAGATTATGTTTCTTATGACAAATATGCTTTTACTCATCCTTTTCCAGTCCTGCTCTTTCCATTACATTATCCTTCTCCTCTTCCAGGAAAGGACTGAGCTGTCATGAATCCAAAAATATTTTGGACATCCATGTTTTTTGCAGCTACAAAATTTCAGCCAAAACACAGGTGTTGATAATAATATGAATGCCGTCGCCCAGATCACCCAGTATTAGCATCCATGCTTTTATCATGTTTCATATCAGAAGAGTCAATGGTTTTAGCACTACTGCTTTGAGTGACAATAAGCATAACTCATTTTTTATCTCATAATCCTCATACTGTGTAGTCATCTGAGCTGTAGAGGTGTTTGTGGAAGTGAAGTGACACACCATATGCTGGACAAATTGAATGCTTTGGACGGTCTTCCTAGCTGTACAAGAGGCTGACCTATAATTTACATTGTCTAGAATGCTAATGGCTTGAAAAAGAACAGGAATAGCACTAAGACCTCAAACACCTTGTGCTCCAGGATGCCCCTGTGACACAACCATATCAGAGCAATTCAGCTCCAAGATTGAAGTTCAGAACTGCAAGTTTTTGCATACAGACAACAAGGAACATGTTATACACAAAAATCAATAAGATAAAAATGAACAAATGCAACTGAAAGTGAATGAGACAATGAAATCCTAGTAATGCACAGGAGTAAGTGATTTGTCCATTATGAAAACATGGGAATAAGCAAGTCTTTCTTATGATCAAGTAGTTGAAAGTGAGGGTCATTTCTTGCATAGTCATGCATGTATGCAGCTAACAGCAAAGAAGTGCTGTGGTTTGCTGCCTGACTACAGGACTGAAAGTCTATGAACCTTTGCAATGTTCTAGGGAGGTCACAGACAACCTCTGCTTCAATGCATGCCCCTGCACTGGCTGGAGAGAGGTTAGATCTCAAGCATACATTCTCCCAGCTGGTGAAGTTGCACTGGGGCACTGAGAGAAAAGCAATGTAAGGCTGCAAGTAATTAACTCAGACAGACACAACTAGAGCTAATTCCAGCATAGAGGAGAAATGAATAAAAAATTGATAGGGGCTGGAGAAGGAGTGCAGAAACTTTATAATATCTAATAACTAAATCAGCTACCCTTGACGTTGTGAAGGAACTTATTATGAGCCACCCTGCTAAGGCTGACACAAAATGAAAGAAGATGCACCTGTCAGAAAGGTGACACTGAAAAACCTGAGTTTTCTATCTTGTATATATGCCTTGTGTACTAGATACTTCCTATGTTAAATTCATTTAATTATGAAATCAAAGTCCAAAAAGTATGTAAGCTAAGGGGAAAAAAAGTAGGGAGAAGAACTTTACAATTTTCTGTCTCTCGGCTTGGTTTCTCTTTTTTTTTTTTTTTAGTTTGGAAATAATATCCATTTATCCATAATATCCATATCCATAATATCCAACAGGAGATACATGTGCATATCAACAAAAGGTGTCAAAGGCAAAAACAATTGATGAACTGCCTAATTATGAATATTTGAAGACTGATGGATAAGGGAAAAGGTAAGATTTACGGAGTCCTGATGAGAGAAAAGATAGAGAACACATGTAACATTCAGAAAATCGTGACAATCATTTCACTAGAGCATTGGAAAAAAATACTGAAACATCAGTATACTGTTCAACCTCCTCTGTCAACTTCTCATCAGCATAGACCTCAATAAATTCTTGCAACTCCACATGGCTGCCTCTTTTGTGAAGTACAGTCATCACCTCCTGACCCTTTCTTTATTGTATCTACTTTTGAAGTATATAAAAAAGTACAAAAATGTGCTTACAAAAAGACAAAATAAAGACATTGCCAAATTGAGCACTAGAGAATGCTACTAGGCTTATTATAAGGGTAGAATGTGGTTTACCAGGATGTCAATAACTTCAGAAATTATCTCCCAATGAAATCTAAAGGAAAGAAAAAGAAATACATGCAAATAAACATCTTTACATTGGCACAGCATTGCAGTTAAGATAAACATTGGACTGCAAGCAAAACGCTCTCGTCCAAAGCTTTCTGCATTAAAAATAAAGCTGCAAATCACACAATAATTTTTCTTTCCTTTTTTCTCCCATAAGTTTTCCAAATTTTCTTTGAGCTGGGTAAAAAATCTTTTCAAATAGGGCTCCATCTACATTTTCCTCACATTTTTTTTAGTACTTTCCTGCCTCAGTTGAAATCACAAAGTGTGGATATTTGAAGTATATACACAAAATAAAATTTATTAATATATTTTAACTTCAAAAGTAACTCCCTATTTTTTCCCCGAGCAGTTATTGGATTTGAATTTGGCTGAATTTATGTCATGAAAACTTTTCATGACTATCTTACTCTGGAAGACCAAACAAAATGTAAGCAAATCACACACACACAAACACCCACAAACTACTTCTAAGAGGCAACCACAACCTCCTCTTTTGTTAATTTTGTCCTCATAAAAATATTGACTTTTCTGTGAATTTATTTGCATCATAGCAGAGAAAGAATCTCTCAGAATACTGTAAAACATAACATTGAGACATTTTTGTTGTTTTACCACATTGTCCAATGGCAAAACACTCTGCGATGAACTGATAGACATACAACACTTACATGTGGATTATCCACAAATTTTTCTTTGCATTTTACTGAATTACTCAATCATTGCCATATTATGCAAGATAAAGCTCATGTTTTCAAGAAGGGGCATGGGTTTTGGTCACCACTGATGCAACACACAATGTAGATGAGCACACAAGAAGCATTTACTAGCACTTCATAAGCATAGAAATGTTTGGAAGGCAGCTGTCAGATTTTGCATGTGTGTGTCTTGTCAAGAAAAACTGGGTTGGTGTCAGTCAAATTATCTTGTCCATCAGTCTGTTAGGAAATATACTGAGAAGCCTAAAACAAGATATTGAAAGAGATGGCGTTATTTCTTCTGTGAAAAGAGGGGATGTTTTATGTAGCAAATCTGAGAATGAATTTCCAACATGAAAGAATCCTCCTATTACATCTTAGCTAACTTCCTTGATCCAAGGTTTTCGAATAACCTGAGAGCGTCAATCAGGAAGAAAACAATATAAAATATCTTGATAAAAACTCAATTCTATCAGGCAAAGTCAAAAGAAAGCAACCAGAAGGATCAACACATCAAGACAGCAATTCTTTCTTT
Source organism: Perdix hodgsoniae (assembly GCA_035772895.1). NCBI lineage: Eukaryota > Metazoa > Chordata > Aves > Galliformes > Phasianidae > Perdix > Perdix hodgsoniae. The sequence goes on along the minus strand of JAPSGF010000009.1, from coordinate 4,682,202 downwards.
TTCCATCCCCTGATGCAGTTCTTTCTGTAAACTAATGACCCTAACTTGATGAATAAATCATTTTTTATAGTTATTTAATTTGCAAAAACCAGCTAGTCCGGTTGTGTCCACTGCTTCTTCAAATGTAGAAATCATGTCAAATATTAACAGTAGAATAACATCCTCCCCTTGGACCTATTAAGAAGAATGTAGGGATGTGTATTTAACCCTTTCAACACCAAACATCTTGCTCATTTAACTCCTACTTCTCTGCCACTGAGCATGCTCCTAACAAAGCCATTCAATCAATCAAAATATCAGTGTTCAGAACGTATGCCATTCCTCTGCTGTAAGTTTGTACTTGAAATAAAAACAATATCCCCTACATTTCATTAGTAGTAACATTTTAATGACAGCCCATGACTAACCCTATGTATGGGGAATGATCAATGGTTTTGACAGATAAAAATGGAGGACTTCCACACATGAGATGCTGAAGCTGCTGGATATATTGGTACAATGACAGCAGTGTGATGTCAGTCTCAATAAGCAGCTAGTCAGAAGACAGAAGATCAGGAATGTAAAGACATTTTACTGTTGTTTAAATGCCTTGTTTTGCCATCATGCCAGATAACAGAATAAAATTTGCGCACAACAAACATGTTTCCCTGTAGCTCTATCTAGCTTCTGAAGCACCAGGAAGAATTTCTCCATTTGCCTCTTGAAAAAGCCAGTTACTTTTAACAGACACATCTGCGGATGAATATGGGAGGAATTAATTTAGCAGTGTAGGGAGAGTTTAGTAAGCCATATCTGCAAGGATTCCTTCTTGGTATATATCTATACACAAAACAACATCCTTCTATTTCAAATATATCTCACCACATCAGGAAATGATAAACAACATTTGGGTCACTCTTCATTTTGCCAGAAGCCTCCACAGTTACTTCAATCACTTGTTAATACTTCCTGCTACCACTTAGCCAGATCCTATGCTTAAAAGATTGGCTTCATCCATATTACTATAGAAAGAACATTTTAGCCGTCATGCATTTTCTCTTGTATCAGAGCAAGCATGACACATTATTTATCATCATGTAATGTCTTCGTTGTTCCAAACACCATTTTCACATGAAGACAGATGCACTAAAGGGGACTTGGGGAAATGAGACTACGTTTCTATCCTTGTAGTAGTTCATCAGTACTTCATCTATCAGCTCAAGAGAAATAGTAATAAACACCAAGCAAAGAATGTTCATTTGTGTTCAAATCAATAACAAAAAAGAAAAAAAAAAGCTTTTCTTTAAAAACTAACAAACAAACAAAAAAACCCCAAACCAACAGCAAAACTACTACAGATTCCTGGACTCTTATTCAATTTGTTTACAATCTTTCACGACTGCACTTTATTGTACACATCACATCCCAAACTTTGATCCTGAATTGATAAAATGCTGTTCTTGTTGAGACTAGTATCCACCCATTCACATCAAGCCTCACTTGCAATCACCAGAGCAACCTTCAGAGCAAGGTGAAAAGACAGAAGCTCTCAGGAATCACTGCTGGCAGTAAGCATGAAAGATGTAAGATTATACCAGTGTGAACAGCTAGTATTCAGGTATATTGTCACAGAATAGTAGGAGGCTCTCTCACCACAGTTTCCTCATGAAAAACACAGCTGAGGATAGTAATTTGTTTTTTTCTTTTCAAATAAAATAATTCTACCATTTCTACAAAACATTTAAACTTTGATTCTTCAGACCAAAGATTAAATTCTCTTTCACACTTTCATTATATTTGTTGTCTTCAAAAAAAATAAAGCAAATGGCAACAAGGAATACTTATCCAATTTACTGAGTTAGCCAGAAGGCCTCAGTCAATCTGAATAAAGCCTCAACTAAGTTAATAGAGAAATATGGCAATTGGATCAGTGACTTACACACCTGTTCTTGAATGGCATGTTTAACATACAACTTTCCTGTAATCTGCAGAATTATTTTAAATTAAATAGAAAGGTTAATGTTTAGAATTTAAAATAACTATTAAATTCAAAAATCCACAAAAAGTGGACTTTTGAATTTAACATTCCATACCATTTTTCACTGGATAATAATGTTAATTAGCAATTAAACTACCATAATGCTACCAGTCATTCCACAAGACTTTGCATATATTATTCAGCCTTCACACATCTTTCAGTCCTTTTGTGCTGGTTAACTGTAATACAGTCTATCATTCCCCTTGTCTAATTAATTTTTTTACATTGATCTTAACTTTCAAAATAAAGCCTTATAAGAAAGAACTATTTATTCTACTAAAACAAGCATAACCTTTTTTCCTTTGAAAATTATCCCGTTTATATCTACAGCTCCTTGCAAGAAACTTGAAGTATAAAGTTTGAGAAAGCAGATTTCCCCAGATAAAAATACATATCATTAGAAAAAAATATACGTGTCTATGAGTACATTAACAACAGCGCCCACTTACCAGCCTGTTTCAGGTTATATACAAAGAGAAATGCAACCATGCTGTTTCACTTTAGCACAACCTTAGAGTTTAGCTCTAAATCATTTCTGAGGAAAGGCTTCCTGCAGGCTTTTCACTTAAGTAGTTGTAACTACAACTGCAAAACACTGTTGACTGGAGGACTCCAGAGACTTGTTCATTACCTGTCATTAAATGTTTTAAAGTTTGCATAATTGATCCAGCCAATAAGTCATCATTGATTTATAGGGGTCTGTGCTGAAGAGTTGCTCGTTAAAAATTCATAACACTGGTATGTGTCTTTACAATCCATTAGCTGTTTACGTACCCACAGTCCTAAGATTGATTGACCTTGGACTGAGATTCTCATGGACTCTTTTTTTTTTCTTTCTTTCTTTCTTTTTTTTTTTTTTAAGAAAATCTGTTTCTTTTCATATTTTTTTTACACAGGTTTACCATATAGAAAAGCAATATTTCAGCCTTCTCCCTTGACAGCTATACTTTGATTTTTTTCCTCTCCATCAAAACTGAAACTTTAGTTGAAATGATGAATAAATAAAGCATACTCCATAAACAGCTTTCCACTATTATTTAAGCTTGCGAGCTGTGCTCTGTTAGTCTCCTTTCCCCACCATCAGATTCAAGTGTGTAAATGTTCTAAAAGGCTTTGAATGTTTTATGATGATTTCAGGGAATGATGGAGTAATAGCTGAAGAGCGAAGCTATTAGTTTTAATATTTATATTGAGTGCTCTGAAACATTAATGTGACAGGATGTAAGATCAGAGCAGCGGGACATATTTACTTCACAACCATTGCCACGTGGCAAAAATGTTTATTTTCTGAAGCTCTGAGGCCAAGTTTTTTTACAAGAATTTAAAGTTCAGAATGACATATACATTAGATTTTCCTGAACTCTGTACTTAGTTTTAGGAACTAAAGATCGGTTACTCTTTTGGATACAGCTTATTTCAGTGAGGTAGGACCCAAGCATAATGATTCTGGAAGTGCATCATGGTCTTTTTACAGAAGTTTTTCAAAGCTGATAATAGTTTAGAAATTCATCTCTCCCTGTCCTGCTGTGTCTGCTTCTGAAAGAGCACCTTAGTGAAAAGGAAAACAGACAGTTGTTTAAAAAAAAAAAAGAAATGTGTTGGGCACAAAAGCAGAATCATCATTAAAAGGTTGTTTCATATTGTCTTCCAATATTTCATGCATGAAGTAAACCAAATCCTGTAAATGTCCTAACTCATTGCGTTTGGTTCTTCTGTTCAAACTAGTAAGCATATTAAGGTAAGTGATCTTAATTACCAAGGGTCAAACAGTCCTCACCCCACTTGTGTGGTTCTCATGGTCTTCAGTGAACAAATAAAGGAAGCAAGCTGAGATCCCTAGGGAGAAATCTTCCTATCAGATTTGCAGAGTGGATCTGATATAAGTGGAACAAATGATGACTTATTGCTGCTACATTATGAAAATGTTTTCTCCAGATGTTTCCATGCTCTGTTTAAGGACTGCATGAACTGATATCACCACTAGAAAGGTAGTTCAGAGATCTCCAGAAGGAGAAACAGTTGGGTCTCTTTGGGTGCCTTTTTGCACAGTAGAAAAAATAAGTTATATTGTACTAAGACAAACAAATTTAGGACAAAAGTGCTCAGTAGACAATGGAAGTTACCTAAAGATCTTAGTTCTCTCACAAATATTTCATGAGCCTAATTAACTTCTGACTTAGTTCTTGGTGATCTCCACTCCCAGACAGCTTTCTCCAACAAGTTGCAGTTAGTCTGAGAGAAAAAGAAGAGACTCACAGATCCAACTCTACTTTCCCCTTTAACTTTTCAGCATAAAATAAAGTTTAACATCACTAACAGTTAACATCTTTAACAGTGAAAAACTGCCATCACCAGGATGAGCACATTACATTATCCAACATAAATGAGTTCCAGTACTAGAGATACGGACTCTTTAACAACAACAAGAGCAAACAGGAACATCAGCACTGCAGTTTTTATCCCAGTATTAACTTAATTCTGATTTGAAATCCAGCCATGTGAATGAATAGCTTGAGTAAGTTTTTCTACTGCAACTTAATTTCCACTTTTCTGAAATTTATCTGGGACTATATTATTTTACTGCTTGGATTTTTGAAACTCATTGAATCTTCTAATTAGCATTGAATAAACAAAAGAACTTCACTGTGTAAAACCAAATTAAAAGGTGACACTGTCCAAAACTCTAAAAGAGCTGTATGAACGGTCAGGTCTGGTTACAAACCATCCTCACAACACAAGCAGCTAACAGAAACGTTCATGAGAGCCTTTTCTGGTGAGTCACAACAGGGCAGAGCATGTAGCATTCCATTCCAGAAATATATTTCTCTAACCTTCATGTCTAGTGACACACAAATTTCCGGAATATTCCAATAAATGAGTCAGTCCCCTATGCACTTGATAGATATCTAGAGTTACAGATCATCATTCGCTATCTTTTCCATGCAATCTTCTGTTCTTAGCTTGTTTACGACTGTTGCTTAAGTCACTTTTCTATATATAATTCTTTTGGAAGTTGAATTATACAAAACAAAACCTATTAGTCTGGGCTTTGTCAACACATTTAAAGGGAAAATGGAATATGCTACTTGCACCTGTGTGTAAAGCACCTCTATAACTTCTTGGACCTCTCTGATCAGAAATGATCAGAAAAGATCATTTCCAAGCAACTACCACTATTTCTCCCCTTATAGAAACAACCTTTCAAGAGAGCTGGAGGAAACTTTCTATAAGGAAATACAATTGTTAACGCTAGAAATGAGGGTAACAAACAGGGAGAATGATTTGCCTCATTGAAAATCTGTGAGTAATATTCTGACCCATGTTTGGTACACCATCTTCCAAAGGTGGACAGAACACAATAAAGTTGAATTATCTGCTACCTGTCAGGGCTTCTTCACATGACAGAACCCTACTAAAACACATCCTCTACCAAGGCAATTCTTCCCTTTGTAGCAGAGTAAAATCACCACTACAGTTTGCAAAAGCTACTGTTTTCGTGCTGAGGCCAAGACAGAGTCCAAGACAAGGTGAGACCATCACAGAATTGGCATCCTGTCTTAGTGGCAGCATGTTGCTCAGAAACAGAGCGTGGCACTGCATGGATCACTCTTCTCCTAAATGATGACATTTCAGGCAGAAGAGAATGCAACTTACAGTATCCTTTGTCAGGGAGTTTCCACATGAGTGCTGGAATCACAAAACATTGTTCTCTCAGCAGGATGTTCACTGACAACTACTGACTCAAAAATGCCAATTTTAATTTACAAACTTCACATTCAGCAATATTTCACACATGAAATATGTTAAAAAGTGCTCACCTCCATATGAGATCTCTGCTTGTGGCATTGAGGAAAATGGTTGCAATTTTGTTTAAAATGGGTCCAATTCACCCCTGCTACTGATTGTTGTTTGATTTACAACGATGACAAATTTTGTCCAATGTGGTTAATGGAGTCATTAGTAAAAATTCTGCTGAACTAACTTATTCATCCTTTTTCCCCACACATGAATTTTACATAGCCCAAATAATAAGTAATCTTTTGTTATTTACTACATGGGTAGCTAGCAATGATGTATTCAACAGAGTACTGTCCCTAATTATCAGAAATGTGATTTGGTGCAGTCTGTATGATATACAAATTGTGACAAGTTTGCTTTCAGAGTATAAACTTTTAAAAACCACCATAAAGACCCCCATAAAAATATGACTTTGACTAGAAAAAGATGTAAGCAGCATAACGGCTACATGGGTATTTTTCCTTAGAGATCAGGAGAAATATGACAAGTATGACTGCTATTATAGTTATATAGCATATTCCATTTAGCAGCGATATAGCAGAACTGTGAAAGCATATCCTAAGGTATTTTCACTTCATGCATTTGACATTGATATTAGTTATTGCATTTAAGATGCATTGGGCTGTTTATTGCCAACTGCTTCCCTTCACTGAGAATGTTAACCATAGCAGAGAAATATTTGATGTTACAAATTATTTAGCTTGCTACTCTTCGTTTTCCTTTTAGTATGCAATTATTTGTTTGGTTTCACTGAGCAAATGAAATTTCAAGGGCATTTCAAGGAAAATAAATAAAGTACAACCCAAAAGGGCTTTTTTTGTTGTTTGTATTCAGGAACAGCACTGAATCATGCATATGTATGAATCAACAAAATCAGGTTAGCTAAGAAATTGGAAATTGCACTCCACACTAGAGCATTTTTCTTGCTCTAGAGATCCTTGCCATGGATTTGAAGGACTAATAAAAAATCAGCAGCATGACTGGAACAGATGTTTTTTATGGACTTGGCTTGTTAACAGTCTTTTTAGCTTCTCTGAAGGACTTAAACCAAGTTCCTCACTTGTCCGAAATATGTGAGATGATGTTAACATTGTCCAAAATGTACACTAACAAGCCGCAGTTAAAAGCTAAGGTCTTGCACATGGTTATGAATAAAAATTCAAAGGATTGCTGCAAATGTGATGAAGCCCCAAACTAGGTAATGTTACAGAACAAAAAAAAAAAAAAAAAGGAAACTTATTGAATGTGTCAACCCCTTATGGTATGATTCTGCTTGAAAAATAATTCCATGCACTGTACTGCTTGTACTGTAGAAGCAAGAGCTCATTACAATCAAAAAAAAAAAAAAAAAAAAAAATCCTTTGTATTTAAATCATGGCTCACTCCTGTATGCAGTGAGAACTGAAACAAAATGAACCAGATCCTCAAGCTCTACTGTACTCAGTGGCACTGTGTCAATTTATATTTTCCATAGACCCTTTGTGTTCTCAATCTAGTTAGCAGTTATATGCAGATAAAAGACATGAATGAGAATAATTGAGAGAATTAAAAATCAGAGTCTGTCAGAGATGTTTCACTGGTCAAGTAATACTTAATTTACTCAGTTTCTGCTATATTCACTCATTCTCCTGTAATTTGCTAGTTTCTTCCATGAATTCATGTCTGCCAGACACTCCGTAAGATGTTCATTATGTCAAGCTCTGAGAGGCAAGAAATCGCCTTAGGATTTGCCATTTTAACACAACTTTCCGCTAAGACTATAAAAAAATGGTACTAAACAAGACCATCCAGACCTGCAACTGGTCAGTCCAAATTCCTTTCACCAGGGAAAGAAACAGGAGATGTATAAATTACTACTTAGGCTTAGAAAGGGAGGAGAAAAGGAATAAAGTTTCATGTAGGGAGGATTTGGTTAAGTGGTACTTTAAAAATTTTATGGTTCAGCTCTCTGTTTTTTTGTACAAACATACCGAAGTGTTATTAGTGCTGAAGATTGAACACCCTAATATCATTGCTGTGTCAGTTACAGAGGTTCACCTTCACTTTGGATAGAATCATAGCATATTCCTCATTGGAAGGCACCCACAAGAATAATCAAGTCCAACTCCTTGTGTGTTATTAGTGCTGAAGATTGAACACTCTAATATCATTGCTGTGTCAGTTACAGAGGTTCACCTTCACTTCGGATAGAATCATAGCATATTCCTCATTGGAAGGCACTCACAAGAATGATCAAGTCCAACTCCTTGTCCCACACGGAACCACTCAGAAATCAAGCTCTATGTGTGAGAATATTGTCCAAACTCTTCTTGCACTCTGGCAGCTCAATTCCATGGCCGCTGATGCACCCCTAGGTACATTTGGCCCTTATGGCTGCCAGCACATACTGCTTCTCAGATTCAACTTGCCGTCAGCCAGCACATCCCCTCGGTGCTCAAGTTCAAATATATGGGATTTTTTCTAAGGATGAATTGGCTTTTCTTTATTTATAAAGTATTCTCTTAGAAAACTGAGAGAAAAAAAAAGACTTTATTCCTCAACAAGTGACTTAAACTCAGGTCTGTAAAGTTTCCTTTCTTCCCAATTTTTTTTGTGAGCACTGTTCATACATTTCTCTTGGAAGTGTTCATGACTACCCTGGCAACATACCCACAGGAAGGTTCAGCATGTTTCTTTTCTCACTAAATATTTAGTAATTATCTTAAAACCTGTGGTAGATTCCTTGGGAGATATACTGAGGACTGTATTTTAACCGAGAGTAGTAACTGAGGTCACTAGAAGTTTGCTATTATGCATGTCTGTCTTCAGATATCTTTGCTTGTTGCCACTGTCGTTCTTATATTTAGAACACACAGCTTTGATTTATGAGAGCTTTAGTTTGTAAACAGCTTGAGTTTGTAATATTTGATGAAACATCTCCCACAAGTGGCTGCATAAAACCTACAGAAATACTTATCATGCCAAAATGTTCTGATTGGACTCAATAAACTCAAAGTAACCTAAAATTCAAATTTGAAATTCTTCCAGATTTATGCAATCAAACAAGAATTTGAGTCACTCACTCCAGGCTATGGACTTCTCCATACAAATAGCATTGCAAAAAGAGAAGGTACCCTCATTAAGATATTACACATAAAATTAATTTTCTACTTGCAAGTTCTTTGATGCAGATTTTAAATAAAATAGCTTGGTTCTTCTATTACCTCCTGTCATAATTATGTAATTCATCAGCGAGAATGCTGTAGTATATAACTCATCAGAAATACAAACAACAACAAAAAAAAGAAAAACAAAACAAAAAACAACAGACAAGACAAAAAATTATAGTGAAAAACTATATGCGAAATGCACACATATTTCTTGAGTCTCTCCACAAAATCAGGTTCCACTGACCAGCAAAAACATTTTCAAGAAATGTTCAGAGTTGATTTTTTCACTAGTATCAAATGAAAAGGGCAAACACTCACTGAAGGGAAGCATCTAGCAGCAAAAAGCAGATATTCTGGGGGAAGCTGTCCTTCAACATCCAGCTTACCTTTGTACTGCCTTAGGACTTCTGATTCCTGGCTTTTGGAAAAGAGGGGAGCAGCCAAAATGTTCTGATTACTTATGAAAAGGAAAGTACCCCACAGAACAGAATCCCTCTTTGAATTCACATTTTAGGAATGTTTAACTGGACAACTGCATAAAATGTTTGATAGCTACTGAATCACAACACAATTTTCTTGGCACTGTCTTTTGGATCCCACTACCCTCATATTGCTTCCTTTGTCTCTCAGTGTGCCTGTACACAACAATCTTTTGCTTATTTCTGTTGCAGCTCCTTTCTCTGTTAGCATGGAACATACTAAAGTAGCCTAGATCTGAGCTGGGAATAACCTAGACCTGGAAATAATCGCTTGACAAGATTGCATACCAGACAATACTGATACTTTGTCTCATTTAAAAACTCTTGTTTCCTTACAACTGATCAGAAAAGACTCCATCACATATTATTCTTTTATAACACTGAAAGTAAGTGTGAGAAGTGCTGATTATCTGATAAGAACACAATTAATTTGTACTCATACTCATTAATCTTTCTTAATGCATGTCAGCCCATTCCATTTGATCCATGACCTCTGTCCCCAGTCTTGCATGAAAATCTCACAGGATCAAAATCACATCATGAATTGGCACAGACCTACCAGCTCCAGCAGTTGACTGTAAAATGCTTCAAAGCCATCAGCAATGGCAGCTGCTATGTTTATGTGCACATGACTGAGTGATAAGTTTGCAGTTCCTATAAGGCAGATTGATAAAAGCTGGCCACTGGAAAGCCTGAATCCTATTAGAAATACAGCTGGGTCCCTATTTTAATCAAATGATTACTCATCTGTACTCTCAATTCTGTTTCCACAAACACGAGTGTCATTTGGGGTGCTGAGACTGTCCATGCAAGTGCTTTTCCCATGGCTTTTTGATTGAAATAGCATTAATAAACATGCAACACTGCTTTGAAACCAAAGTGGTATGTCTTACACTGCATGACTCTTCTGCAAGTTTTTTAAATTTTGAGAATTTCCATAAGTACCAAATATTGTTTCAAAGGAAACAAAATATTACAAAAAGAAAACAGATGCCATAGATGTTTGTCATGATTTTCATTGTTATAGTTCCTTCCCGATAATTTGATACTTAGGCTCATCCACCAGAATCTGATCATGCTATATCATAATATTCAGAAAGAGACAAAACTCACCAAGAAAAGATATATACTTGTTAGGAAATAAGAAGTAGAAAACAGACATTTATTTGCATACACAGGGGAAAAATATACAATTAGTTCTTTTATCAATCATCAGGAATTTCAGTTTGTGGGTCAGCTGTCATGCTAAGTGTGGCCTTCGCAACAAAATGCTCAATCTGTATTTCTGCACAAATGATGTTCTGTGCTCTTGTTAGGAGGAAATAAAAGCATGTTATTAAAAGACCGAGCAGGAAGATGGAATTTCACTCAATATATTTCTCTCATCAAGAACAAACTCCTCACAGCAATAACATCCACAGCCGAAGGCTTTAGTGTGGGTTTTTCTGAGGGCTGTTCTGTGAATCCTTTACATGCTTTTTGGCCTTCTCTTACTTTCATTCAACCACGGGAAAGGGGTGGAGAAGCCCACAATATAACTACTAAAAACAGCTCCCAAACATAAAGCCTGTGCTATTTAAGCGTAACAAATATTTTCTAAAGTTACAGATAAACTTATATTATCTATTTATCTGCATCCCAATATTTCCTGATTGTGTCCTAGCAAAAAAATGCTTGTTTTATTCTTATTAAAATTTCAAACAGGATCTTATTTGTATTGACATGATTACACCGCAGCTTTGAATTACTCTGCAAACCAACCCAAAAAAGCCCACATTCATTCATTAACTATTCATTCACGCAAGGAAGGTGAGATTGTTAGATACTTACCATGCCTGATGGGATAACTGTGAAGGGGCACTACTTAGCTGCTTGCCAGCTGCCCAGAATTGTAACTCAAGGCAAGAGAAGGGAAGAAAATTCCTCATCTCTGCCCTCACTCAGCAGTGGTCTTTTCACATCTTCCAAAGCCATGTAAAGAAGCAGACTAAGCTGATGCTTTCCTATCACTCTAGCATGAGGATGATTAGAGCTATGCCTCCCTGCCTCCCTCTCTATCCACAGACATCAGATTGTGGTCCGTCACCTTTAGATACTTGTTTCTACTGAAAGAAGAACTCATGAGGGAATACATGCGCTTATCTTTCCAAGTTTCACTGCAGGCAATGTGGTACATTTGCCCACTCCTCTTCTGGGAGTTTTCTCCAGCTTTAAATGGATCCTCATCACAGACACTGCCAGGCTAGGATTGAAGGGAAAGTTGTGGGGTTTTTTGGTGGGTTGTTTTTTTTGTTTGTTTGTTTTGTTTTGTTTCAAAGAGCAGAATCATACAATGATTGTCACAAATGCCACAGCATAAGCAAATTTGGATTCAACTGCCAACCTTATGGCCAGATTGCCAGAAGATCTGAATCAAGAGAATAATTTAAATGTCAAATCAAGGCACTCCAAAAGCAAGTTCCTGTGTTGCTCAGAGATAACATGACCTAAAGGTAAAGAGAAGAGATGGCTGAAAAAAAAAACTCTGTTTTTCAGAAGGCTTTGGAACTTTTGCAAATTTGCCAAATAATTTGGATACATCAATTTTTTCTCAAGCAAAAGCACAGTGGTGGTACAAGAGAGTTCTCCAAAAGGGCCTTGGGTCTCACCCAGATATATTTGCTTTTAAAGATATTTGCTATTGAAAGAAATAATTTGTTAGCTTCTGGTCAGGGCTCCAAAATCCTTGGGAACTAAAAGGTTTCAGTGCCAACTATTGTTATTTTTTAAACAAAATACTTTACACGGTATTGCTGACATATAATGATGCTGATATTATTTTGGAGTATCTTTCATAAAGCATGCACTAGAAGCATGGAGACTAAAGAGAAACACACATATTTATAATGATAAGCCATTTTCAATGGTTATCATTGTTTTGATATTCATTGCGTTGGGTGATTTTGCCTCAATAAGGACTGCAGAATAACATCCATATTGAGAATATTATATGAATTGAAAGAGAAAGTCCAGGTTAGGAGCTGTCATTCTGAAACTCATTTTCCCCACCATGAAGATGAACTCTTATTACCTGTGAATATGGAATTCAAATACTATTTTCAAGTTTTAAATGTAGGTAACACTTTACATTATGTGTCAGCATGGTACCAATTACAGCATAACTCTACTATTATGAATCTGTTGAGAGATAGGACTGAGCCAAGATGTTTCAACGTATCCCAAACTTCAAGTAAAGTTCAAGAAGATTTCATTTTCCTCCTCTTACACAAGACCATATTTAGTGTACAGAGACAATTGGTTCTTTGGATATGAGAGTGTTGTGGTTTTAGTAACAAACACCTTGCATTTCTTTCTAAATTGGATTTACACACGTAAAACTCCTCTGGCATTGAAGGGGAGAAAGAATCTTTCAGAGTTTCATGCATCAGTAGCAAGATTAGCATTTCATGCTAAAATAGAAAAAATATAATTATAATGCAATTTCTATTTTGTATGTCCAATTTTGGTAGTGCATTTTAGGATCCAGCACACAGAACATTTTTATTGTGAATCTATTGGAAAGTCACATCAAAAAAGTCTCTCATTTATCTACAGAAACAACTACTCACCCAACACCTATGTCCTCCGTGACAGCGTGATAAGAAAAGTATCTTTCTGTACAGTGGTAATAGATTAATTTTCTGGTTTCTTAAAATTCTGGGATTTATTTTTACTAAACAATAGCTGTAATAAACACAATACCATCTCTACTGTTAAATGCTTCCTTTTCTGTGCATTCTATGTGACACACTTATACACAAAAATTTTCTCAACAGGTACAAATATAAGTAAATCTTGTCTGTTCTATTCCAATAAACACGCATATGGAAAAAGCTATAAGCCTAAGTTATTAAGCACACACATTGCAGGCTGTGTACAGTACACTAAGTAAATATACACCCATTCAGGGCATCAAGCAACTTTACCTCCTAGTCTGCTCGTTTTATTCCTAGTGCTATCCACAATGACCAATATAGGCACAATATACACAGATCTCCACATGTTTTTTGGGTGTACTCCACACTAAACCTGGCTGCATAGGAATCATCTGGAGTTCTGCCACAGCACCACAGAACGTGCAGAACTTGTTTCTTTTGTAACAAGATGCTGAAGATCTCACCTAAGCCAAGACTTTGCTATGAATTTGACCATTATAATTACAAACAGAGCAAGGAATAGCCCTTCTAACTCCCATGAAAATCTTCAGGCAAGGCCTGTGCAGAGTGGTGTTACAAAAAAAAAAAAAAAAAAAAAAAAAAAAAAAAAAAAAAAAAAAAAAAAAGGGGAAAAAAAAAAATACACATGTGAAGACAAGTGGGAAAATGAGTTTAGCAGGCCCACCCACAAATGGTAAGGCATCACCTTCCCCCTCTTTTCAGGATGCTGTATCTCAATCCCATGGCTTTAAATTGTGAAGCAAAACCTATTAACATAGGCTCTATGTTTCCAATAGAATAGAAGCTATAATACCAGCAGGAAATCAAATTCAGAGAGTCACAATTTTGGGCTGCTGAGTATTCTGAGCCTAAATTTTGCAATAATCTTTCTTTTTTTTCTTTCTCTGTGAGTAAATGCACACTGAGAGCAACTAGGAAGAGCTCAGTTCTGCAGCCAGGTATTCTTGCAAATCAGTATTTTTGCTCAGGAGCAAAACAAACAATGACAACTTATAAATTTGAAAATTCATCCAACACATTGAGTTGGCAGAAAGAAGTTGCATATTCATTAATCCGTACTTACATTCCTTAACTCCTATAACTAGGAATTCTGTTCAGCTGTTCCTTTGCACAATATATATCAAAAACTTTTTAAGTCCAACCTTTTAAATTGTGCTTATTTTTATGGGTTTTTTTTTTTGGTGCTTTGATCCTACAAAATTAAATACCAAATAGGGATCATAAATATATTTTTGGTTCCAGATGTCATTATTCAATTTATCTTAAAAAAAAAAAAAAAAGTACATTTTCCCAGTGGATCAAACAAAATAGCATGGAAGTCAAAAGAGAAAAATAACATCCTCCTAGGGCTGAGTAATGTGGTTTGTATTTCCTTTTTCCAGCTTTTTGCCTATGGGAGCATCTGTCAAGGCTGAGTCAGCACCTTCCCAGAAAAAGCTCATAAACATGTTAGAAGACATTCCATTTTGTCATCTACCTAGGCACACTGGATTAGTATGCAAATAAGACACAAGAACAGACCACAGCAGCAGTGCTAATGCTCTAAGTGATCTTTCAGTGTAATTAGAATTTGTCTCATCACACTAATTTGACATGGCAAATTAGTGAAGCTAAAATAAGGGGGCTTAGTACAGCCAGGGTGCTGGTATGTACACAGAAACTTGCCAGTAAGTCCATTTGCAAATGGGAGATGTCTAGCATTGCCTGGAAATGACAATTAGCAAAAGCTCTAGAAAATACTATCTTTTTAAAATTTCAATCTGGTAATTTAATAGGTTATATTTTCTGCTACTATGCTATAATAATGAATTTAAAATCTCTGTCTTTATGCTGTTCAGAAATATTTCAAGACTTTGGATAAGCTACATGGTACCACGATTATACAAGTTTAGTCAAGTCTGACCCAGTGGTACACAACAGCATGCTGTGTTGTCACTTGGGAATTCAAAGAGCAGCTTCCTGATTTCTGTCTCAAATGTGTGAGCCGAAAGCCATTCCACAGCAATAGCAAAAACATTGAGCTGAGGACAGCGGTTGGTTCTGCACCCTCCTGCTTCAGACCGTGAAAACTCAAGAGGGTTTCTGAGCCTGAAATTAAAACCAGACTCCTATTGCTACAGAGCAAATATTTCAAGGGTGCCTGGATCAGCCAGGAGCCTAGAAGAGGTTTGAGGAAGGCCTGGTTAACAGAGGGCTCATCCAGATTACAGAGAAGTCAAAACTTCTTGATTAAAAATGAAGGCTCCAGACTGTTCTTATTTTTTTTAAAATATTTATCCTTACTATTAAACAAGTTATCTGAGCTTTGATGCAACATACTGTTCATTTGGACTTGCTCAGACTATTAACCAATAGATAACATCTGGCTAGAGATGTGATAACAAACCTCCCTCAGCTGAATCACAAACCCCACACAACATCCCCTTGAGATATCGTTTCCTTTTGCATCTCTCAGTCCCTGAGGGAAAAGGGCTGTATAAGCCAAAGAGCAGCTGCTCTGAAATGCAGTCCACAGATAGGGGATACAATTTTTATTGTGTTCCTTTATGTGTATCAGAATAATGACTGAGGGTATAGTAACAGCAGTTGCTTATAAAATTTGCACCATACAATGAAATGCCAAGATAGAGTATGTAACTCATAATTTTTAGGTAGATTGGAGAGAAGAAAGACATCTAGAAAAGTATATTTAATCTGATAATCTGATCATTGATAGAATAATTACCTATACTTTCAGTCATATACTTTGCATTGCTTGTATAATTTGACAAAGTCCCAAAGAGAATTTATGCTATCTCTAAGGAAATGCCAAATGTCTTTGGGCAGTTAGAAGGAAAAACATGATACTCAAAAATAAAGCAAACCCTGGGCAGAGTGGGAATCCTCACTATGGAGCTTGAAAAGCATTCAGAAAGGAACAAGCAGGACAGCAAGCTACGTGAGCTGCCCTTCAGAAATGAGACATCTGTTGGTATCATCAAGTTTTGCATATCTTGAAGTGGTAACACCAAAGGATGATATAGACTAGATGTTAGCTAAGGTCAGCAAAGACGAACCCACAGAACTTTCCTTATCAGATGAAGATGTCTTGTCTCTGGGAAGAATATCTAACTGGAACATCAAATCTTCCCAAATTCAGACTTTTTTGAGCACTGGTAAAAAGCTGCCCATAAGTAGATGCCAGGAAGAATGCAATGGATTTTTTTATTATTTTTTTTTTTTTTTCCTGAGCCTTGGGTTTCATGCCCCACAAATCTGAAAATCACTGGGGAATTCCCTAGAAACTGCACGGTAGAATTGTGTCCCTGAAGAACAACCAAGCAAAACAAGAAAGATGCTTTTGCATTCACTCATACTGAGAATTCCTTCTCGACTTTAAATGTGGGCAGCCTATTATTTTCAGAAGAATTTTCCAACTCTGTTTTTAATTTAAAAAAAAAAAAATTTTTTTGCCCTCTTCTTATAAGAGTCACTTGCTAAGCAGAACCAAGGAAAAGATTAGCATTTTGATTTTTGTCCCCAGAGACGCATAGCCACACACAGACATTTCTGATAAAAATAAGCTAACATCACTTGCTTCTCTGCTTCTGAAAACAAATGGATGTTGATCACATTTCAAAGCTCAAAAAGTTAACACTAATGCCTGTTCTGTAGATTTTAAAAGGAAAACTAAGTGCAATATACCTAGAAGTTGTGGGGAGATGGTGGGAGAACATAATATTCATCGTAATATATGCTGGGACAACGCCTTGTTTTGTTGTTGTTGTTTTTGGGTTTTGTTGTTGTTGTTGTTCTGCTTTTTTTCTTTGTTGTTTGTTTTTTGTTTAAGATAGAAGGAAGAGCCATACTATTGGGAATATTTCATGGCTAGTGGGAGGGTTAAATAAACAAATGATAATAACACCAATCAGACCTCTTTGCTTAAAGCCTGCAGAGTCAATCTGCTCCTGACTGTGGAGCTACCAACCAGCAAAGGCAAACTAATTAGACACAGTCAAACACTTAGGCAATCACACCTTGTGAATGTAAGCGTCTTCCTGTCATTTGGCAAGTCTCTCAGCTGCCTCTGAGCGTGAGACAACAAATCCCCTGCAAACAAGTTCCTCACTCTCCCTGTTAGTGAGATCTAACAGAGCACAATGCTGGAGGTGAAAGGTGGCAGTCTAGTCAGGTAATGACATCGTCTTGAACAGCCCACATTAAAATAGTGGCACTTGTTTAGACTAGCCTATTTGCACCTACCTGCAGAGGGCCTTTTTAATGTAATTATTAGCCTCTGCAGCCCTGCTTAGGATTTGAAAATATCATTCATTTTCATCTTGCTTCAACTACCGCTGCTATCTCCTATTCAATCCCAGTCACCTCATCTCCCCACAAGTAAGTGTAGAAACAGAAACAGATGAGAAGAGTTGAATTAACAAGAAAGAAGTTGGCAGGTGAGCTGCGACACAATAAAAATAATAATAATAATAAAAGCTAAAAGATTTGACAATATATTCTAATCACTGCCTGACTGTAGGAGAGCTGCAGGCACTGAAATATCTTTCAGGGGAAAAGAAAAAAGACAGCAGGAGAATATCAAATCCTCTTGTGTGAAACCAAAGGGCAGGAACCAATCCTTTTGAGCCTTAGAACAAGTATGTAATTACGATCTTTCAAAATTGTCTTACTTTCTGAGGATTAAACTATCTGCTATTGACAAATTATGACAATAAGAACAATCATAAGGAGAGATATTCATAACTACCACCCAGTTCCAGCTTGAGAGACCTAGACATAACTGAATGCAGAAGATAGAAGCCAGCACAAAGGAACTGTGCAGCCACAGAACAATGCTTCTCTCTGGTTTCCTAATGAGAATCCATGTTGCACTGGAGAGGTGAAGAGAGTTACTTTAACTCCATACCTTCTCATGTACAAACATTCTACAGGAAATGTCTGGCATAAGCTATCTCACAGTGTAACCACAGCATCTGCTGGATGAATGGGGCAGAATGCATTTGAGAAGTACTTTATCAGCATGTGGCAAGTGAAAGCCAAAAAAAGATGGGAAAAAAGAGGAATTGGTCAAAACACAAAAGCTTTGCCATCCATTTCCTAGAGGAGCACATAGTGATCCAGCTAAATCCTCTACTCTGGGGACATTTTAAGAAAATAAAAAGTTCTTGCCTTGTCTAGCAAGGGTATTTCCAGAGAAAGGATGTCTTATTCACAAGTAGTTCTCTCTAATTAAATGAAGGTTCTTAAACATCTTGAGTAGATTTGCTCAGTGCGATGTTTTGCCTCTTGCTATGGTTATTTTGGGTTGTATTTGTCTCACAAATATTAGTATCACAAATTGTATCAGTGAACATAACTATTTGATTCATTTCTCCCAGCAAACAGCAGTTTCACGGGTGACTGTTATATTGTAAGTAACCATCTTTATTAGTACCACTGTCCAGCTACCAGTTCTGAAGGAGAATCAAATTATCTTCCAAGCATTGTTGATACCTATTAGTTTGTTTGTAGGTTTTTTCCTCCATCTGGCTATGATGGATGAGGGTCCTTTAACTATTCTTGTTCTGTAAACTGATATTATGCATCTGACCTAAAATGACAGCTGGAATCAGGGCCACACTTAGAGACGATCTTGCCTAACACAAAAATATAAGCGAGTTCTGGAGGGTGCCAGCCCTGGGTCAGTCTCTGCTTATTTGTCAATCTGCCAGTTCACTGCTCCTCAGTGCTCTCCTTCCCTGACTAGCAGAAGGCACTGCTTTCAGGGGTAGTAAATGCAGCATGTTGAGAGACAAGCAGTTGGCAGGAGTCCTTATGACAGGGGTGGCAAAAGCAAAACAGGTAGCCAGATGGATCTGGTGCGGCCCAAGGCAAGCACTGAAGCAAAGGGGTGAATCAAAATCAAAGGGTTACTGTACCCTGGTGGGGAATCTCTGATTACAGTGACACTGTGTAGGGAATCTACATACACTGCAAGCTCTTATCAGTGCTCTGGTGTGACTGCAGTATCTGTTGTGCAATGACATTCTAAGTCATTTTATATTTCTATTATTATTGCTACTCACGTCACTTTATCTCTGATCTGTCCATCCTCTCTTTTCCACTTAGTCTCACTTTGAGACTTCAGGGGTTTATTGGTATTCACTGATCCTCCAGGCTCTGTATTAATTTGCTTTTAAACGTTTGTGCCACATTCATCAGAAAGGAAGACCTATAAAAAATAAATTAATTAGAAAAAAAAGTGTTTTTTGCAGACAAAAATAGGACCTTTCAACTGACCAGCTGATCTAAGTGAGAAAAATAAGGTCTCCAGCCATCAAATACTTAATTTACCTGTGATACCCTGAAACACCATAAATACTATTACTGCAATATGCCTATTAAAAAAGAATACTGTAAATGAACTTGTTCATTCAGTAATTCAGTTTGAAATGTTCAACAGCAAAAGGCTGAAAATAATTCATTTGGCCTGGATAAATTATTCAGTGCTATTACACCATTAATATTTGTTTACTTATATTTATTTATACCCAAGCATACACAAACACACCCACTCAACACACTGTTACTTAGCTAAATATTTTAATTGTATAAAATATTAAGTAATGAATGCACTATTATCTTGTATATAGCATGACCTTATTTTCCAAGCAAAGGTGACAGGATATTGAAGCATTAGACTGTGTGTGAATCTCTGTAATGACAAGCAATGCTGTGAGAAGCAGCTGCCTCACAGCTCTGGAACGGCCTTCGCTCACACAAGCCTAAATTAGGATTTGACTGACTGCTGTACCTGTAACTACCTTCCTCTTAACATTACATCTTGTTTTATAGCACATTTCATACTTGCATCCCAAGGTCCTTGCTTGCAGATTTATCTACCTAGAGGACAGGCCAAGGGGCACCTGCCCTTCTTTGAGACCAGTGGCAAAAGCATTAAATCTACAGTTGTCTGTGAACCTGTTTAGACACCGTCCATCCCTTTGGCCGTGCATTTGAAATAGTGGTACTGGGGGAAATGAAAGAGCCAGGATCTCCCACAGCTATGCACCTGACCTCTTCCCCTATTTCTCTTCAATGGTCAGATCTGAATAAAGACAGAAGGGAAGTTCCTAGAGCAGCTGGCTCCCCTAGGTAGAAGACAGGATTGCCCTGGTCTTGTCATCAGCCCTCTGGATGCCAGAACAACAAAATTTGGTTCCTTTCATTTTCTTTCAAATTGTCCTTTAAAGGTAGCTGTGTCCAATAATGGGAACGTTTCCACAGTAAGGAGCAACCAAGGAAATGGCTCAAAAGAGACCTGAGGCAAATTAAAGCCCAATTTAACTTTTGCTCGATAACTTCACTTTATTTAGATGAATCATTTATGTGGTGAAAAATTTCAGCTAGCTACACTAAAAAAATTCAATTAATAGCTGAAGTGCTTAGAGAACCGGGGAGGGGAACATGGAGGAGAAACTCCAGTAACTGAGTTAAGAAGCAGAAGCACAAGCCTTTTGGCACAGAGCATAAAAAATATTGAAAAGGAAACAGGAAGATTTTCCCTGGCAGAAGGAAAATTTGTACTGGGTGGTCAGCAAGTGACAAGCAACAACAGATGCAGTTGACTCAGGAATGATTTGCCCCATACTGTGCCCCTGCAGGTGGTCCCAAGGAAGAGGGAAAGGCTTCATGGAAATTCTGCAGAATAGAGACTAGCAATGCCCAGCTACTCACCAGCCCTGTGATCACCCTCACTGCCACCCTAGATAGATCAGAGTGAGACTTTGCCCTCATGCTTCTTGGATTATGGAAAGAACATTTTACCTTGGCTTGGTTGGTTGGTAGACACACTTTCCCTGACTGATCTGTGCTGCTGGCATAAAGCCTTTGTAACTGGACTTGCTTTTTAGGGGTTGCTCTCACTCTGCTCTCTAGGTAGAGAGAATCAACAATATTCAGAGCAGCAGCATAAAGGAAAACCACAGCTTTGTCTTTATCAACAGGAAATGGGAAAAGATAGGAAAAACTCCCACTTTTTCATATTATCCATTGCTTTTCTTCTGGATCTGTAATTATTCAAGTCACTCTATTAAATAATCACAAAAATAAGTCACATTATCAGAGTATTAGATATCACTTTTCCACAGTTAGGAAAAATCTAATCTATCGAGTTGTGGGGCAGGAGCACCTTCTGAAATACAGGGAGTGAGCCATTTTATTTGCAGCTAATTTAAATTTAGTACGGGAAAAAAAACACAAGTCAGCAACTTTTTTTTTTTTTTTTTTTTTTAAGTAGTTCCATTGCTTTCCTCTTAATTGCAAAGGAAGGAATATTAGGTTCAAGTAGTAGCCACAGGAAAAGGGATAGTGAATAGCTGTGGCTGAATGATAGCTTGATTGTGTGGCCTCTCAGGTTTTATCACATTTGAATAGGTTTAACCCTTCAAAAACTGGTCACTTGTCATTTCTGGTAGGATAACTACCTCGTTAGAAAAAAAAAAATGCACTGGTGCATATGGTATACCATTAATAAGTCTCACACCCCATAATAGGAACATTTGTACACAAATGTGTTTTTTGGGATGTAGCCAAGAGCATAACACCCTAGTGAATCACAATGCACAGCTAATGAGTTATTTTTGGTAAATTTGGCACTTGGAGTTAATAGAACCAATTTGTCCCCCAAAAAGCTAAATCACTTATCGCTTCTTTGGAGGTGCTAAGTGGATCTAGAACTTCAGGATGCTGTCAATAAAAATTCATCAAAGCTGCCTAGTAATTTGTGCTCCTCTATGCTACGGTTTAGAACAAAGGTAAAATGCAATGACAGGCGAGCAAGAGTTTGTTACGGAAAGCAGTAGTGCAATTTAACTGTGCTTCAGGGCTGATGCTTGCTGTCTGAGGCAGGTGAACACAAAGAAAATAGACTATTATTATTGGGAAACATCCAATTAAGACAGCTAGACCTGAAGTGCAAAACTCTAAAAAAAAGAAACACTGAATTCTCCATGTCCCAAGCATTTGGAGATGGGGAGCTTTGGCTAAGCTTGCTACAGACTACTTAAAAATTCAGATCTGGAATTAAATTTCACATCCCTTTGAAACAGAAAGGTATCCAATTCAAATTGAAATTGAAGGGGAGGCTAGGAGGTTAATATGAGGTTTTGGTTTGGGAACATCTCTGGTGGCAGAAAAAAAGTCAAATTATTTTTCATTTAGAGAGCATTTCTCTAACTCAGAAAGTCATAGCCACAGATGCCAGCTGTATTTCCTGTGGGAAATTCCCCTTAACTCCTCCCTTTCAGGTGTAAGATGTCATTAATGTCCTTCCTATGTTGAGCAAAGAAGCTGCATATGGTTCTGCAAAAGATATCCACTGAAGTTTCCACTTTAATATCCAATGAAAAATGTATTTGGTAGGGAACTCTAGTTTTGAGTGTATAGCAATTGTCTGCATTAACCAACCATTCTAAGTAGAGTGCACTGAATAGGATATGAGAGTAAAGCAAAAGTTAGAGCTATGCCAAACTACCTGAGTGTAATGTGGATAGCAGTGAACTGTGACTCATGTCATGTTGTGTTATGTAGCATCAAATCACTGTACAGTGTGACACAACGTAAGCAACATGAGTGGCGTGAATGTGACACAACGCAGCCTTTTTTCCTCTCTCTCTCCCTTTACTTTTTTTTTTTTTTGTAAAGAGCATTTTACTTTTAATCAGATAGCTGCTGTCAATTCAGATAACAGCTGCCTGACCCAAATTTTCAGCTGACTGAAGTGGACGAATATTGAAGCGTGGACTTTCTATTACGAAAAGTTAACATTCCAGAGTAGCATATCTGTGCTAAAAATACTCCTGCCT
This sequence comes from Perdix hodgsoniae, assembly GCA_035772895.1. Lineage (NCBI taxonomy): Eukaryota > Metazoa > Chordata > Aves > Galliformes > Phasianidae > Perdix > Perdix hodgsoniae. Next base: position 4,659,198 of record JAPSGF010000009.1, on the reverse strand, counting down.
CATTCTCTTCCACCTACCCTTTTCTTTCTCCCCTAGAACTAGCTATATTTTCTTCTTGATATTGAATCAATAATTTCATTTCTATATTACAAACCTTGAAACAATACTGGCAAAAAAAGTATACTAGAATTTTACTTACTGATGTTTAATTATTGATGTAGGCTTCTTTAAACATATTTGGCTCTCTGAAACAGCTCTTTAGAACTGTGTTCCATTTCTTATTGCTTACCTATTCTGTTTGTTCTCTGCCTCCCTGATCCCTTTCGATTTTCTGCAGGTTAGCAAGTGCTGCATTGTCTGCTTTTGAAATGTGTCTTTAGGCATGCTTTTGTTTGACAAGGAATGCCAAGGCTGAGCTGACAAAGTCTGTTTGAAAATCTTTTTCCAGGTATACAAGATCAGTAAGTCTGTTCAATGTATTCTGTGATTAGTATTTTTCTTCAGATATTTATATCAACATTTCAGGTTCAGTGAAAGATGTTTTCTGAGCATACCTGTCAGTGGGAAACCTACTAAAGGTAAGTAACAGTATCATTTATATATTCAAATGTATAAATATATTTATGGTAAATAGTTGACATCTCTCTCTCTATAACTTAAAAGAAAATATACCTTTAACAAGCACTCAGTCACTGTTCTGTTCACAGGTTGAAACAAATATCAAGTTATGAAAGCTGTCTTTTAGGTATTTTGGCTCTAGCTCTTTACAACCAGGATCAATTTAAACATAATATTTAGATTTCTGCACCCTTTCCCCTGCAGGAGCAGTGGCACTGAGACTGAGGATAATGTTTGTCCTGTAAGGCAAACTCTCAAGTAAAGAAAGCCTTTATATATTCAGATACAGCAAACTCATGAATTCCAAATACTTTTTTTTAACCAAAGATATCTTTTGCCTTTTACCTTACCAGCTGTAACACAGAGATCGTGTTCTTTACAAAATCATTTTGTAAAAGTGGTACCCAAGGTATACCTGAAAGAAGCAAACTGAACGGAGTTGGTGCAATTACAACACAATCTCTCTTTTACCAACACATCTCCTATTTGTCATGGTATATCATGGCTTCAGGAAGCAGTCTTCCACACTAGTGATTGCAGAGAATTTTCTGAATCCTTGGAAAAGAAGTACTGCAGCCCAAGAACATTCACCTTTTATTCCTGTCTTCCACACATCTGCCTTCATATAGTTCTACTGTCACAGAGTCTCCTCATTAGGGCTGAAATTTGATATACTCTTTGCTTTTGCTTCGGGTCACCTCAACATAATGACTCCAATATACTGAGCAATTCACAAAGCGGTGCTGGGATCCCATGCAATTCCCTCTGGAAATGGAAGTCTGTATAGAAGGTTTGACACGAAACAAGGAGTTGGCAAGGGTATGAACTTAAGGCAGGACAAAGACCTAGATGAAGGACAGAAATTTCAATCTAGAACACAATTTTCCTTCTGATGACCACAACAAAAGCTTCTTGGGAAGAAAAAGGCAAATAAGGTATCAGTGAATATCTCTGATAGTGAGATTAAGTCTGTTCTCCTATAGTGACATCAAGTCATCTCTCATCTGAAAAACAAACAAAACAAACGAACAAAAGAAAAAAAAAGAAAATCTCTAGGTGTAAAACTCTTAATTCTAAAATAAATTTTATTTTTTAGGTTCTAATCTTTTGTGTGTGCATGTGATGGTACTGTGTGTGGTTTTGCACTTCATTTGACTTCATTTCAATTATACTATTGACAATGGTAAAAAAAAATCTCCATGGATATAAGAATGCATTGCTACGAAATCCTTACTTTAAAAAAATAGCGAATTTGTATTTTTATGTAAAAAATAAAGATCATAAATATTCTAACAGTCTTTTGCTACAGTAAAAGTATTAATCTAATGTGTTTGAAACTGGAAAAGGATAACAATTGAACTTAACTTTGAAACATGCAGAAGTATAATGCTTATGATCTTTTGCCATATAAAAAGAAATCAGTCAATTCACGTGTACAGGAGTTCATTTTGTTTAAAAGGTGGTTGGCACTCTCATTACATGAGAAGTACCTTTCTTTAATAATTTATTTGAAAGATTGGGCAAGATAAAGACAAAGTCTAAAAATGCTCACAATGTAAACTACTCTTCAACTGCTCTGTTAAAATTAAAAGCTGAAATTCTTCGGCTCTCTCATTTCCTAGCAGAACACAAGAAAGGAATATTTTAGTTGGTTCTCACCCTCCAGGCAAAGTAGTATAAAACCTCTGGCCTGATTCCAACCCCATTATCAAAGGACCACTCACCTAATCTAAAAAAGCAGCTCTTCATCAATTTATCATTAACAAGAGCATTACAATATAATGTAGGGAAACGGCTTTCCACCAGGGATTCAGTTAATGGGAGTCTAGAGCCACATAACAAGCATGGCAGAAGATATGCCACAGTAGGTGAAGATAATATACATATATTCTACTCAAAGAATACTGCAAATAACTTCTACTGTTGATGAGCTCTCTACAATCATTATTATTTTAATATTTAATTTCAGAAGTTTTTTTTTTTTTTTAAATTCTCCTTCTATTTACGGCAACATTCATGAATGCAAAATAACCAGTTGTCATTGCTCACTCCCTTTGCATATGTTTTATACAATTTATTTGGCAATCAGTAGGAGTATGGAACTGGCAGAATGAGCTTGTACCAGAGCAGCACTCTGCTTCACAAGACTGTAGGTTTTGGGGGGACTTTTGTGGGAGACATGAGTCTAACTATATCACTGAACCATGGCCTCAACTAAAGCAATATTTTATGGACAGAGTGTGAACTGGATCTCTGCAAATAATCCAGACAACAGCCACACATCACTCATTTTTCAAAAATAATTTCATTGTAAGAGAGAGTTATTGGTATACTCCTAATATTACACTTCCTTAGCTTATGGCATGACTAGTCTACATTACTCTGAGACACTTAAATAGAGAATTTGCAATTTATTCCATATAAAATATATTATTCGCCAGCTGTGAGAAATTCATCCACTGGAGCCCATACAGAATTTTATTGTACTTAAGTGAAGGTAAAGGAGAGTAGGAAAAATAAAAGCCAAAAAATGCCTTCACTGAATGAATAGGTCTAAAAACCGTGTGGTGTTTACGTCACCTTAACTCAGATCTGGGAGTGAAGTTACATATCCTGAAAAAAAAAAAGTGAAATGTTGTTGTACATAACAGTTCACCTGATCAGCAAGGCAGGTCATAGCAAACACTTCACCCCAGTGCTCTGGCCTACCGTGCTGGCTCCCTGTAGAGCACAGATGAGCGCAAGGTCACTACCCTGAAATTCAAAGTGTGCTGCAGGATTGGCCCCACCTACCTGCGAGACCCCCTCCCCCTTCTCCAATCATGACCTTCCATGACAGCAGCGTTCCTCCAAATGGTGAATCTACCTGCAAACAGGCAAGATGCTCCTGAGAGGAGACAACTTTTGTGGAAGCTGGATGTTGACTACGGACCTTGCTCCCTGAGGAGAGAAAAATAAACACATTTGTAAACTTCACCGTATGCCTCATCCTTCCAGCTGAACACCCCTCCATTTCTTCAAACAAAGCAAAATTCTATAAAACAATCAAACTTGTTTCCCAACTAAGAAGAGAAAATGCTTCATATGCGAAGCTGCATTCACACACACAGCTTTTAGTAGCAGAAAACATTTGGATGTTGCAGTGCATGAGAGTACAGAAGAGCATACTGAAACTAAACAACACTATTACAGTAGTATTTCAGGTACAGAATTAGGAGAATCAAATATGTATTACGCAGGTATATGTATTACACATACACATTTCTTTTGATGTTCTTGCCCTTGGCCCCTGTGCACTGCCATAAGGAACTGATACAATGATACAGATTTGAGAGCAACATCTTCTAAAAATGTTTTATGCATCACAGGGCAAAGGGTATTCATTTCCAAAGCTTCTGGTGGTTTCTGCTACCATGTTTTATTTAATATTAATTTCATAAAATATGTCAATTCCTCATTTAAACTATTTCCTTTCAAGTGAAAAAAAAAAACTAGTAATTACCATAAGCCAATATTTTCTGCCAATATTTTCAAGATCTATTTATTCATCCAGACCCAAAAGAAAGAGGAAAAACTGAAGTGAAAAAAATGGCACAGGAGTTGTGCACAACAACACAACAAACAAATCATACCAGTACAAAGCTTCCACTTCAATCATCTCAAAATATTTTATTTCAGTTTTTAAAAGTTGTGTTTTGTGCTTCCATTTACCAGATCTTTTTAACTGGACAAGTGATTTCTGTCTCACTTGGAACTCATTCAAGCAGAAGACTTAAATACAAGGGAACATCTTCCAAGAAGTTATTGGCACTTATTCATTCCTATTCACTATTTGACTTTGAGGAACTGACAACTTCCAGCAAAAACAAACAAACAAACTAACTAATTTGTCAGATAAGTCTCAGCCAAACGTGACTAAAAGTGGTCCTTGGGAAGATCTCAGGAAAACATTCCCACTATTTTTCTATGTCAAATACAGATTTCTATGTGTGGCAGTATCAAGATAAAGCTCTCAGGGGGTAGAGGGCTCATCCAGAATAAGACTGACCTATGATTTCACTGTAATCACTTTCACTAATCTTGTTCTGTGTCACTGGAGAAGCCCCAGGCAGTACTTGATCCAGAAATCATAGAATCAGAATGACTTAGGTTGGAGGGAACCTTAAAGCCCGTCTAGTACCAACCCTCTTATCACAGGCAGGGTTGCCACCCAGCAGATCAGGCTGCCCAGAGCCCTATCTGGTCTGATCTTGAGCACCTCCAGGGATGGGGAGCCCACAAATCCCGCTGGATAACATGTGGCAGCGCCACACCACCCTCTGAGTAAAAAATTTCTTCCTAACATCTAACCTAAATCTCTCATTTTTTAGTTTAAAGCCATTCACCCTTGTCCTATCAGTATCAGCCTGTGTAAAAAGTTGATCTACCTCCCGCATGTAAGCTCCCTTCAAGTACTGGAAGGCTGCAGTGAGGTCTTCCTGGAAGGTGTGGGAAAATGCACAGGTTGCAGCATCTTCACAAGAGGAGCATGTTTTCAGAAAACACAGCATCTATACCAGTTAGATAATGTACCTGACCGGGAAACTGCAAGAACGGCAGCTGAAGAACTGGGCTGAGAAGATGTAGGAGCAGCAGTAGGAGACGGGGATAAAGGTTACTGAAGGTCAAGTACAGCCAGCACATCGCTGCTGGCATGAAATTGCTGCTGCATTCCAGGAAATCATTTCCTCTCATCTTCCTGAGCCTGTCACATCCTATTTCACTTACTGGTTCCTCTTCAAGGTGTTCGTCTTATTTGTCTCCTTGGGTTTGCTGTTTACCTCCATTTATTCTCAGCATAATTTGAAGCTCATTGTTTGAATCCTGTGACTGGTGGGTGAGCAGGGGGAGAGCTAACCTGTGTAATGATCTGGAGAATCTATGTGGGAAGAAGAGAGAGCAAGATTAGTGAAAGTGATTACAGCAAGAGTTGTGATGGGAATATCATTTCACCAGAGCGAGCAGTGGGAGACCGGCTGGCCTGTGTTGTTTGTGCAGAGAGAACCGAAGGAGCTGCATTACGCTGTGAGAGCTGTGTCCGGAAGCTATTCAATTACCTGCTGATGAATAAGCCAGAAAGTTGTCTGAAATACAGTTTAGGAAGCACTAACATACCTCATACAACTCCAGCTTTATGGTAATGTTAGATAATTAGCACCAATGGGTAAAAGGCATGAATACTCAAAGTAAAACATTAGCATATATTTAGCAGATTACAGTTGAATTTAACATGAGCTACGTGTCTCTGCTGAAGCAATTCTTACAGCAGGAAACTCAACCCTCCTTTGGAAAAAAAAAGGTATTTTAAAAACCCTACATCTGGCTACCTGAGGGCTCTTCGGAAGAAATTGAAAGTTGGTACTCACAAAAGATCTGTGAACCCCTTCCTCCCCCCATAACCAGCCTGGGCCTACAGACAAGGGGCAAGGTGTGGGCAGGGGGCTCTGAGAGGAATAGTGTGAGGGAAGCCAGGCCTGTCTCTGCCTGACACAGCCGGCTCCAATAGCCCCACCACGGGGCATGGCTGGGCCCCTCAGCTATGGGTGATCTTCTCTGAGAAAATGTGTTTAAAGAAGGGTAGAAAAATATTGTGAGGAAAGAGGAAGAGGGAACAGAAAGAGCATGAAACAAAAGAAATACTGAGTAGGAAGAAGATGCTCCTCCAAGGCAGAGCAGATTCCTACACCATAACCCATGCCATGCTGGAGCTGATGGCGTCCTCTTCACATTGCTCATTTTGGACAGTGCTCTGATGTGTCCCCAGCACACCACAAGAACTTTACTTCTATTATGCCTTCATTCACTTAAGCCAACAATTTTTTTCCTTGTAGGTGCATTTAAGATCTTTATTTAATTGTTGTCCACGATCCTACTTTTTCACTTTCTTTCTTTCACTTTGTCTTACTCTTAATCCAATGCATAAGACTAAGGGGCAAGCCCCAGTGCAGGGACCAGAAGCCCGGGCTCCCAGTTAAGAAGCAAAGGTCCCCTCCTGTTGTCTGGACCAAGAAAGCCATACTTACAAAGTTTCAAAGCTTCAAGAGGCTGAAAAGACAGCATATGCACCCAAAAGCAGCCAAAAATCAACTGAAGCCCTGCCATGGGAAGAAGGAGCTGTGGATCTGGGTCTATTAAAGCAAACCCACAAAAGCCTACTTTTGGGCTTCATTTCTAGGATGCATTTATGAGCAGAAGCAAGTCACTACCTTTCTTAACAGTATGTTATCTACGTTTCAATATGTGCTTTGTATATTTCTGAAGCATTCTCTGAGTGCACCTGTGTTAACGTTTCTGAGATTTTGTTAGCAATTTTTCTAGCATGAGTGCTGTGTTTTTAGATCCTCATCCAAGCACTATTATTTAGGAAAGTTTAAGAAAATGCCTTTAAGTTACTAGTGAATTAAGGAGAGAAGAAATAGTCCCTCTATTTGTTCAAAGAAAAACAACAGAACTTCAAACCACACTAGAAATATTGTTTATCATTTCCATGCATATTGCAATACCTGAGTAAAAACATTTGCATCTTCTGACAATGAAAATGAGAAGCAGCAAGAGAAATAAGTAATCTACCAGAAAAGTACGGAAAAATATTATAAGTGTAGGCAAGCTACAGCAAAAGATACAGCTGTAACACTACTCATGGATGGAGTATCTGTACAATATCTGCAATTAAATTTTAAAATAAATTGTTAAAACAGGGAGGTACGTCATTCAAGGAGGAGAAAGATGTGTACATTTGAGAACACAATAATTCAATTGTTTTCTTGAAATTCTCTTTTCCTTCAGGAGATATTACAAATTTCTGTCTTGGATAAAGGCAGAGCTGTTTGTAAACTGGCCTATATTGCCCACATTTTTACAAGAGTATTTGTAAGTATTTTAAAGAGAGATATAAAGAAAATCATTTTTGAAGAACAAATCTTGTTTCTCTTCACATATCCAGACTCACACTGAACAGTAAGTACTCAGTACTCTTATTCATACTGCAGAAATGGAGATCTAAATTTGATGTGAAAGGAATTCAATGTCTCTTTTTGACACAGAAATTAAAGAGGTCATGTATCTGACATTGGTTAAAACCTGTATACTGATCACAGAGATATCTTGCAGAAGTAAACTTAGGCTCAAAGTCAGCAAGGGAGTTTCTGGACAAATTCAGACAGAAACACCAACCTTCTTACCCAGTTGATAGAGAGGCTTTCATGAACGCATCCTTTAGGTACTGGAAAGCCACAGTGAGTCTCCCCAGAGCCTTTTCTTCTTCAGGGTGAACAAGTAAGTCTCTCAACCTGTCTTCATAGGAGAGGTGTTTCAGTCCTCCAGTCATTGTTGTGGTCATAAATCACTTGTTCTGTGTTGTCCCACTTAATCAGGGGGGTTGAACCAGGTAACATCCAGAGGTTCCTTCTAACCCAAACCGACCATTCTGTAATTATCCTTCCAGGACTGTAAGGAAAATCAGGAAGGACTCTTTATCAGTTAGCGTAGTGATAGGACGAAGAATAATGTCTTTAAAATAAAAGAGGGTACATTTAGATTAGATAATAGTAAGAATTTTTTTACTCAGAGACTGGTGAGGCATTTCAATCCCTGGAAATGTTTGCTACCAGGTTGGATAGGGCCCTGGGCAGTCTGATCTATTGGGCGGTAATCTTGCCCACAGCAGGAGGGTTAGAACCAGATGGTCTTTAATACCCCTTCCAAAAAATTTCTTTTCCTACTTTATTTGCTTTTTCCTTTTTCTTTCTCTCTCTTTTTTTTTTTTTTTTGTCCATGGGGATAATGGTTTGGATTTAAGTTTGTAGTACAACACCAACTCAAAGTTGGAGTTAAAATACATGCTTTGCACCAGCAAAACATACACAAGCTTTGCAAAAGAACATGAACATGGTTGCTTCTGAATAAATGATCATTACAGGAAGAGTACCTATATATTAAGCTGTTGGAGAACTATAAATGGTAAAAAGTTAGAACTAGAAATGCTAAAACCAGTTTATTCCAGATTTAGACAAACCTTGTAAGCTTTATTCCCCACATCTTTTTGGTTACGTTTTAGCTGCGAAAGTTTCACAGAACCTTAAAAAAAAAACACAATACCCTCCCTCCAATCTACATTTTGCACAAGCACATAGTCTTTACAGATTCAATAAATTATTCATGAAGAAGGAAATATTACTATTAGACCCTGGGGTCTTGGACTCCCCACATGTAAAAGATCTAACTCTACACAATCAATCCAGAAGGATAACTCTGTTATACTCTACTTAACCCACATTGCCAAACAGGGTTTGAAAATGGATTAGTGGATGATGAGCTTGTTTTAAAAGCCATGTTATCCCCTAGAAAAAGAAAGGATAATTCCTACTAGCTGGTTTAAGAAATAAAATGATCTTGGGTTGGAGAGAAAGTTTTCCAGTGTTCTTATAACTAGCTAGACACTGACGTGTGATGACCGGAGATGGAGAAGTTGAGCATCAAAACAGGTAGACAAGCAAAATTATTACCACTAAGCAGTAGTGTTCTAGATTGAAAAGGAGATAACAAAGTTGACTTATTACTGCATTTTTTCTGAATATCATCTACAACAAAAGAAGACTTCTGGTATGCCTGTAACTCTTCAGCTTTATAACAATTCACTTAATTGATACTGATATGCTGAGGATATTCTAACACAATTACAAAGACAGAAATAAAACTGAAAGTGTATCTTGAAACCAAATGTTTCATTACTTTCTAGTATTTGGTGACTAGGTTATCAAAAAATCCCAGTGGAATTTGCTATCTATAATGATGAGATCCATTTTTGTCACACAAATCCCTGTTCACTATCAAAGCACTGTGGAATGGCTGTTTTTGATTCTGCACTTCTCAAGATAGCTGTGTTTTTCATATATGCATACATTTCATTTGTAATATTCCCTTGCATTAGAGAAAATGACTGTAAATACTTCCTGAGTGGGCTGGGGAGAGAAAAGAAAAAGCATAAGAAAGCTTACCTCCAAACAGAGACAGCACATATAGTCCACGAAGCAGATCAGAGATGTGCTCTTCTGGGAGGTCTATGAGGAATCGCAGTTCCCAGCTCTATAGCCTCAACAATGCCAAGGCTGAAGTCAGGAGTACTCTACAGAATACAGATTATGAGTCTTCATTCGCAAAGAAAAAAAAGCCATTAAAAAACAACACACAACAGAATTTCACATGCTTCCTGTTTACTACTGAGAAATATTCTAGATCCATACTATGGCAGCTTCTCACCAGATGTTAGCATTGAAAGAATAAAAGAGCTCATCGAACAGGAGTTTTGATTTTGCAGCTAAAAGACTGCATCAAAATCTGATGCCAAAACTTAGAATATTCTAGACGGAGAACAGAGATATATTCAGAACTTCCTATGCATCTACTCAAAACATATTTTGAATATCAAATCTTCATGGCAAACTGTACATAGGCAAGCCCTAGGCTGAAAGATGTTTGCATAAAACATTAGTTGAATAAATTTTAAATAATGTATATTTTTGGATCCAGTAAAGCAAGTTTTAAGAGGAGTATCTACCACCAATGCACACGGTCACTCCAGGGTTCTGTGAAAACACAGAACTCCAGAACTCAAGAAATTTTACATCAGTGTAAAACATTTCTCTTGTTAACAAAATGGCAGCATGACAAATATAACGCAGGAGAACTGCCTGGTCCCCTTTGCTTAGCACATTTTCTCTTTTATTCTTCAATACTTTTTCTCCCAACATGCTTTTTGTTTTCAGTGCTACTACCTGGCTCTTCCTTTTCAGACAGCCTCTTTCTGACAGTTATCAGGGTTTAACATACTGTACTAGGAGGCTCGTGAATATTGCTCTTTGATTTTTAGTGCTTTATGATGAATGGCTAGGAATCGTTGCTGTAGAAAAAAAATAAAAAGGAAAGAAAAATAGTTTCTGAAAACCTTTGTGCTATTGAATTCTGCCTGCAAACTTTCCAGCATTGAGCTGCTTTGCAAGAGGACTGTCACTCTGCAGCTATGCATGCTAGCTGTAACAAACCTCCTGCCTAAAAAGAGTTGCATAATGTTGGAAAAAAATAGGAATATGAACGATAGGGTTTAAATAGGCTGTGTTCTTTCTTACATTTTTCTTTCTTGATTTTTGGTCTCTCTTTCTTTTTTTAACGAAGTTTTCCTAGATTTGTTTAAGGCACTCTTGGTCTCAAATCCTTCGTCACTCCACAACAGGTCCCCATCTCTTTTTTCATTACCTAAACAAAAACAGGTAGTTGAGAATTAAAATGTTGAACCTTGGAATTACAATGATTGTTCAACTCAGCAGAGGAATATGCTACCTTCTACTGCTTTCAGCAATTTGGACAAAATTTGGATGGAGTAGGAAAAGTTGGAGGAATGAGAAGAATGCATCCCTAGAACAAGAGGTGGAAAGCCTGCCCAATAGCACATTCGCAGGAGGAAAGTGAAGAAAGTATCCCAATGTCTGGCCTTCTCTAGGGATGTCACAGAATCATTTGAACTGGAAGGGACCTTTAAGGGTCATCCAGGCCAACTCTCCTGCAATGAACAGGAACACTTAGAGGTAGATCAGGTGCTCAGGGCCCTGTCAAGCTCGAACTTGAACATCACAAAGGATGAGGCATCCACCACCTCTCTGAGCAACTTGTTCCAGTGGTTCACAACCCTCACTGAGTCTTGGACTCAGAAGGTTTTCCCCAGTGAAATTTAAGGAACTTATACACTTGTTCAGGGTTTCCAGAGCTTTCAGGTGAAATAAATCTCAAGAGAACTGGATTTGTCCTTCACACTTGGCCAGAGAATGTGCAGCAAAATCCACACCTTCTAGAAGCCTTGGCAACAGTTGTACCTGGGAAATTCTGGGTAGGAGTAGGGCCATGCTCTTACTGTGTGCTGTCATCACATCCATGCAGCCAGAAATCCAGTTTGAAATCACTGCTGAGGAGCTTCCAGGGACATCCAAAGCAGCAGGCATCCTGGTGAGTGAGACACCTGATGCCAGCTCCTGAAGCTACAAAAGCATAGTGCAATCACCAAGCCAGCAGCCCCAGCTGGCAGCCAAGCACAGGGAACATTGTGGGCACCCTGCTCTTTCCAGCAGTCCTCAGAGAGAATTGGTGAGAAGCAGAGCACTGGCTGGTCTGTGGGGGATGAGTAAATGAGGGTTGTTTTTCTTCCAATTTCAGCATGCTTGTGTACCCTTCTTACTAACTAGATGCAACATGGAAAAACTGTACAAAAGCTCATCTATGCACAGGAAATAGGATAGGCTAACAGACTTTAGTCCGTAGTGCCTCAGTGCTACAGCCCCTGAATGACAAAAACATACTTTCAATCTGGTTTCCAATGCAGCTCAGTAAGACAAATTGTAAGATATCTTTCTTTGCAATTCAGCAGCACCTTTTAAAGTCACGCACATAGCCAGATTCTGTTCCCCTGTCTGCTGGCTCGCAAATGGAGAAGAAATGAACAAACTGTCAAAATCACACAGAAATACAGTGTTATGCATTGCATGACTACACAGCGGGCACCCACAGCACATATCAGTACAATGCTAGTTATGCTTGTCTGCTGTTGTGCACGTAACTGTGTTCACCAAAGCTAGCTGATAAAGTTCAGTGGGTAGGTTAGTACCTTGCTCCTTACCAGTGTGCTAAAAGGCTGCACACAGATGTGTCATTTCATTAAGAAGCCACTTTGCCTTGTGAAATCGGAGTGCCAGGGTCTCAGATGAATACATGGCTCTTGGCTGTGAGGTCACCATTTCTTTTTTTCTAAGTCCAACTTCTTTCTCTGTTGTACCAGATCAGTCTGACGGATTTAATAGGATTCGTGGGATTTTCATTTTTCCTGAGAGTCTGCTCTATTTATAGGCAAGAAATACTGTCTTGCTTTCCCACCTCACCAACAGTTCTGTAAAATAGCTCCACCTTTTAGGGGTCTACACTAAATTTTTTAATACTATGGAGAATCCTTGATTTGCAAAGACATGCTCAGAGTAGAAGAGGTTTCCTTTGCAACAACCCCCATCCTTCAAATTCATAAAGTTCTCTTCCCAGAGTTCTAAAACATCCTTTTTTAGAGGCAAAGTTCTCAGAAAACTTAACACTAAATTAAACTTTTTTCCTTTGTTCTGAAGAGTGCACTTGGGGGCAGGAAAGCAAGGAAAATAACAGAAGTTTCTCTGCTGAAAAGGGCATTTTCGGAACGGAATTTCAGTTCATACTTAAACGCTCACATGGAGGTGTTTTAATTTGATTTTTTGTTTGTTTGTTTTTATTATTATTATTATTGTAGTTTTATTGTTTTAAAACCAGAAACAATGTTCAGTCTCATATTCAGAATTTTCTATGTAATGTTTCAACCTGGAGCATATTTTTACAGTTAAGTTATAAACTCTTTAGAATTTATCATAAAAAATGTGTGACAACTCCCTACCAATAACTTTGGATGCTATAACAAGAATGCTATAATGATAAAAATGATTAAATGCTATCATTCTGTTCAAGACAATGCCAACAGATTTTGTGTTAACTGCCTGCAATTAAAGGTCTGGCTTTTTTTAATAACCTATTAGCATGAATTCTACCAATAGTTCTGTAGCTCCTGAGCTATAATTAAAATAAATAAGTTCAAGGAGTAGAAAGAGTAACACAAACATGAAAAGAGGGACTGTTTCAGAATTATAAATTCTCATGGTAACAAAAAGTTCAGTTTTAATATAAATCTAAGTGTTCCTATTACAGGTTACCCAGAGCAGGAGAGATGACATGTATTAACCTGATTTAACACATCTGCCTGGGAGCACTGAGCATTCAGAATACAACTCTTGGTAACCCTTAGGAGTGCCCTAATAAACTGGCAAAGCAAGATTGAACTGGAAGAAATTTTATTTTATTTTTTTTTAACTGATAGAGGGAAAACAAAATTTGCACTGGAGTGGTCTCCAGTCTCTACATTGTTCATTACAAATATGTTAGCTAATTGCTAAATAACAACAACAACAACAAACCAACACTAATTAGCATAGCAGCTTTGACATCTGTGAAAATGCAAAGTTAAAACTTAATTAGAAGTTAAAACTATGTTGTTTTATTGATGTGTACTTCGCATTTTTAGGCCTTTAAACATTAAATGGAGGTTTACTTAGGAAGAAGCATTACAATTAAACATTTAAACACACCGTTGATTTTCCCCTCTAGTTAGTGATATTCAACCTTCCTACAGAAACAGTCAAAAGCAAAGAAAGCACAATGAGAAAGCTGCAAACACAATCAAATATTTCTACCTTCTTTCTAGAGTAAATGATTGCCTCACAATTGCTACTCTTCTTATTTCACTTTTATTCTTTTCATTCATTGGCAAGGGAATTCATATGCCCCAAACCCCCCAACAATGATACTCTGCTAATAAACTCTTACTGCCTTCTTCTATCTATCAAAACCACTGCAAAATCACTGTCTAGGAATCTCACCACTCAGACACACATACTGCTGACTCCCCTCGGGAGCAGTGTGCAGAACCCTGTGCCAATCAGCAATTACAAGATAATGGTAATAAAAAGCCTGAACCTGGGAGTTATTCAGTTGCTCTGCCAACTCTTCCAGGACTCTTTCATGTGCCCATGAATTAAGTAATTAACAGAACAATTTATTGCTCAGTTTAAAGGATTTCTATCTCTCTATTCAGATCTGACAATCACCAAAATTCAACTGTTCATCAGAGAATGTCAAATATTGATCCTCGTTTCCAAAAGACGAAGAAATCCATGGAATGTTGCTTCATAGCTTTTAAAACTGCCACAATTGGAGCATCAACCTCCAGTGCAATGCGCGTCTTACCTTTCAGAGTAACATTAAATAAAGGATAAATTCACAAGAGCTGGAAAAAACAAAGCTGTGATTAAAGCAGGACATGGACGGTCTTCATTCTGAAAAAACAAAGGATTAATCTGTCTTTAACCTGATGACTAATTTTACTGGCCCCCACGGTGCCAACACAGCATAATCTAGAACACTTTGCCTACAGAAGCTGGATGATTTCTATAAAGAAGCATTTTTAAGCTTTGGTGGCAATGAGCATTATCACTCTAGTTCACAGCCCAGTCTGCAGCGAAGAGATGAGCATTTATAACCTAGCTGATACACAGTATTAAGGACTCATTTGCATTACAAATACACATTGTCTTTAAACATGAGCATGAGAGGTTACATTAGTGGAAGCAATGTCTGCAATACTACTGTCATGGTGGTCAAGGGAAATCATGTTCAACTCCGTGGATTAAAACCTGGTGAAGAGCATCACTCTACCTCTGTGCTTTAAGTATTCTCTACTAGTGTAAGGAGTTTTGTTTTCTTTGCAGAAATTGAAGGAAGAAATCAGCCAGACTGCAAAGGAGAAAAGTTATACAGAAAAGGAAAAATAACAACAACAACAAAAACCCAACAACAAACTAAATTTAGGGCATGAGTTTGCTTTAGAGATGTAAAATCTCCTTCACTGAAGACATTTAAGAACAAATAGGAAAAATGTCTGTTGGGGACAAGACAGACATTCACATGCCTGACTCAGTCCAGGTTTGGTGCTCATCTGTTCTCTTGAGACCTCTCCAGCTTGCTTAGTTTCAGAGTTTCAGTACTTAAAATACTGTTCAGTGTTCTCTTGGTCCAGTCACATCACTCAGATCAGTCATACTGGCCCAAACAGTCCTGTGACCTTGAGTTGCTACAGGGCTGGAGAATGAATCAAAAGAACTACTGTTAGGTCTGAGACATTTGACCAGCTGCAGGGGTGGCAAGGAAGGTGTTTGTAAAGAAAAGAAAGCCAATTGTAGAATCTCTGCAAGAGTTTCTGAAGACTAAGCCAGGCTTTCCCAACTTTGACAGAGGAGAACTTCTTCATGTTTACTGGTGGAGGCAGGAAAAAGGGTCTTAGAAGAATGGCGAGTTTGTTAAATGTAGAAGGGAAAGTTATTAGAAGAAAAGTGAAAATGTAGAGCATATCACTAATAAAAACGTGACTGAAAAGTTGTATTGAAGAACAGCACAAAGAAAAATTGTGATATCAATTCATAATACATCATGCAAGTATTTTTAATGAAATTTTTTTTAGACCATAGCTCAAATCCTGACATTTATTATTTCAGTGATTTCAGATGCTCTTTCCAGGATTTCTGAGGAAAAAAAAAAAAAGGAAGCCATTCTCAAACCTTGAAACAAATTGGCTCCCATATGTAAGTTTAAATTATCCATCACCCTGCAGGAGGATTCAAGTAAAATTGAAGGCCATCTTGATGAATAATCAAGGTAAATTTGTCACATTTTTTTTTTTATCATGCTGCATGCTTTCAGAGTTTCATGAAAAGATCCACATAATTAGTTTACCTTACCAGGAAAAAAGTTGAATGACAAGGTCAGGCTCTTGCCCTTTCAGTAAATTAGAGAAGATTGCCATAAATTGCATAATATAATGAAACACCAATTTGCATATTTGCTGCTATATTAAAAGGGATCAGTTTTAGCTCGCAAAGCAGAACAAATAAAAACATGCATTTTAATAACTCAGATTACTCCCAGGAAGTGACCCTCAGCAGAAAGCCTGATTATCACTACTTAATTAGAAGCCTTGGAAATCTAAATCCTCCTTTAAATCCTATTCTGTGTACAGTGAAAGATGAAGTCGTGAGTTTTGTCTTAGATTCAATATTTACTCTTTACTAATATGTTTGCAGGGGAGACTTTCCAAGCATTATGAAGACATGCAAAAAATTAATATTCAGAGAAAGAGTGCATAAAACCTGTGTTGGTTTGCAGGTGCAAAGCAATTAACAAGCTGGCATTTCCAGTACTTTTAATTAATTAATTAAAAATTCAAAGCTGATTTTCATTTTTTTAAATGTTTGAACATTTTATCCATCAATAATGAACCACTACTTACTGCTGTGCTACAACAGCTGGTAAAAAAAAAATACTTAGTCCAACATTGTTTAAAAAAGTGCATAGGAATTTCATGTTTTGATTTTTCCTTGCAATTTAAAAACGCAATATTTAGAAACTGTGTAGCGTGGAAGTGATTCTTGTTTATCTATTTTGCTGTAAAAATAAACAGCACTCTATTAGAGTTGAACCTAGAACAGGAATTTAAAAAATCAGAAGTTTCAGTTTAAAATATTTTTGGGTTTAATTTTTAGTTTAATTTAAAAGTTAAATTATGTTTGCTTGGGAAGTCAAGGCGTTTTTCTTAAGAATAAAATACTCTGTTCTGATCTTTAAAGGTTAAAATTATACTACAAAATGAGATTTTGAGTCATTTCTAACTGGCTCCAAATAATAAATAGTCAGAGAAAGGTGCTGCGATTAAATTTACAACTTGATATCACCTGAATGATAAATGCATTGTTCTCAGCAGAAAGATTTTGGCTGGTACGTATTTAAAAGACACTACCATTAATACACTAATTAAAACATAAATACTACATTGCTACCTCACTAGGCATTCACTCAGCTGGAACTAACTGTATTTGCTTAATCTACAATTTTAGATGTATTAGCAAAAATAAATGTTGGTGAATGTAAGAGCCTGATTACATATCTTGGGTAAATTGGTGATAATGAGTCAAGAGACTTTGTGTTCATTCACATATATTAGAATAAGAATCATTATGAAATTAAAGCTAAGATTAATCCTGCTAATGACACCATGGAGCATCTGGGAATAAGATAACCCAGATGTCAAATTCGCTGTGATACTGTGCTGCTATTTGATAGAGTAACCCCTTGAAGTGTTCTTGTAAGGCAGCTAGCTGGTACCCCACAGTCCCAGCACTTGAAATGCAAATGAGTGACAAGATAGACTAATAATGAGAGCAGATTCTAGCAGTAAGGAAAATGAATAAATTAAAAAAAAATCTGAACCACTGATAAGAACAACCAGCAGGCAACCCAATGTCCTCAATTAGGGTGGATGACATCTGCAGTGTATTTCTCTCTAATAAAGCCCTCACTCTGTATTCCAAAGCACACGATTCTAACACTGTTAACATTTTAATGTCTTGGGCGTGCGTGGTAACATTAATTACAAGATGATTTGGATGACTTCTGAATCTCTTTTATGTCTTCCACTGAGTAAAAATCTGAGTTGCAGCTTTGATATCATAAATAAAATGTAGAGACCTGCCAAGCATTAAAGCTCTCCTGAAGTAACTCAGATCTGCTAAGTTACATTAAACCTTTATAGCTAAGTAAAGAGCATTCTCTAGGAATATAAAGAGGGTCAACGTCTATACATTTTAATGGCAAAGTTTTATAGATCTCCAGTATCTTTCATTAGACTGGAGCTGTTGTTGCTGTTTTTAATTACTAATGAGCCTAATCTAATGTTTTGTTGAGCTCAATTTACCTTCTCTGAAGCACTTATTCAGAAATTTACACCAGGACTTTGTGACTTGCTTCCTTGTTTCCCCAGCTGTGAGGAACAGGAGATCTTCTTGCTGACTGCTCTGCTCCTCATCTGGGGAAAAAAAAAAAAAGGGGGGGGGGGGGGGGGATGAATTATTAGTGAAAACACTCCTGAAACAAAACTAGACCATCCACAACTGGAAAAGGCCCCAGCACGTACTTGAGCAAACCAATAAACCCTGTGGAATTTTACAGTTCATGCTGAAATGACATGGCACCTGATCCAGCCATGCTAGCCACCCGCAACCCTGCCACCAACCCTGTATCAGCCATTTAGACAAACTCAGTGCAGTGGGAGGAAAAAAATGGACAAGGCAACTTTAGTGGAGGGAAAATGCACAATATCCCTGGCTTGATACTGCCGTCATTCTTCGAGTTAGTATGGTAAAAAAATGAGGAGAAATCTTTTCATGTAGTGTGCTAGCCCCTCTTCCCATCAGTACCAAGGAGCAAACGTACACAACATTAGCTTGTAGTTACTCCTGTGAAGCAGACAGTGGACATTCACTGCTGTCTGGAACAGGACAAGGAGCAATCCTGCTTTATTTCATCAGCTTGACACTACTACCACTGGGGAGAGGAAACAGATTCCTGGCTGTGAAACTGCCAGAGGATGACTGAGCAAAGATGCCCAGTTTTCTTCAGTTTCTGTCAGCCCACAACACTTTACTCTGCAATAGGTTGCCATACACAACCCAGTAAAGTCTTTATGAGAAACATCACTGTAGGAAAGGCTCATATACTTTGCAAAAAGTCATAATTTACGGGGGTGTACATGCAAGTGAGCAAATGTAAATGTCTTTTCCTTGGTATTTGGACACAAGCTGACTGCAGTCTCTGTACCAAAGATGCAAGACCAGAAATGACTAAACACCATGCCTCATTCAGAAGAGCAAAGAAAGAATAATATGACAATCCACAGTTAAGACTGGCAGTAGTGACATTTGTGGTGAGGAGCTGCTCAAGCTATTAAATCCCATGAAGGACCTCCTGCCCAGAGCCTCACATCTATGTCTCTTTCTGATGACACTTATAGGACACCAACACTAACTTGTTTTCTGCTTTTCTGGATTCCATAACACATACATTCTTCTCTATCCCTCACTTTCTCTCCCCCCATGCCTTCCTCTCTTTTTCCTTCACCCTGTCTCATATACGTGTTTTTCTTCTTTTTTTTTTCCCTCCAAATATATTGACAAGACATTTACTCATCCAATTAAATTTTGTACAAGTCTGAAGCAAGATAATTGGAGAGAAATTAAGAGAAAAGCAAAGCGGCCTTAGGATCTATGCCTCCAACTGCATTTTTAGATGCATTTTAGAGGATAATTTATACAAACTCTCATTTAATGCAAATGTTCTTTCCTTTTTCAGCCTTCACAGCCACAAGAATTAATGAAGCGCTGAGAAATTTCAGAGAATATCTTGATGTTAATAATTTTAAACCCTTCCTCAGAAGAGCAAGGGCAATTATTTCTAGCGCTATTGCCATAGATCTAATCTTCCAGGTGGAGCCAAGTGCTAGCACAGTTATACTTGTTCTTTACACCAGAAATTTTGGGGGATTCATGAGTCAGAACTTGAAATGTTCTTCCTACGTAATGAAGCGTACCTCTCTAGATACTTCAGTCCATGATTTGTTCAGTCATGAATGTAACTCAGATAAGGTTACATAAGTGACACAGATTCTTCTCCCTGAACAGTGATATCATAATATCCATGTTTTCAGTTCCCTATTGAGATCCACAGAACCCAACTGCAGATAGACAAAGAGTACAGATGGGCTATGACTACAGTCAAAAACTGATGTATGGTGATGCTCAGTGAAAGAATCAATTGCTGGCTATGTGGTTTAGAAAAAGACTTTAAAAAATCAAAGCAGGAGGTAATAAGGACTCAGTTGCCATGCTGAGAGCTGAGGCAAACGGGATACTTCTTCAGGACAGCTTACCTTTGTGGGGACCAGGCCATAATAAAAGCAACATCTCATCTACTTCTGACTCCGCTTGTTCAGAATAGACATGCATATAATCTATACACACACAGGAGTTACATGCCAGTTTCCACATCTCCCCACTTCACAAATTAAGTTAAACTCCAATCACTGAACTCCCAGTCACCTTCTGAGTCTTCAAGAAATATCTTCATTTATCTGAGGTTTATTTTCAGTCCTATCTTTTAGTTTATATGGTTGTTTTCTTAGTTTTTCTAGGTTAGCTGTGTAGAAGTAATTATTTGAAACAGTTCACAGACTCACCCATTTGAAGCATTTAAAAACTTGCACAAGAGCCCCCAAAGCTAAGTTAAAAAAAAAAGAATTCTGCATGTGTATACTAAAATGTGAATCTGTACAATCACTTCTAGCTATTGAAATATGTGCATCCAGAAGCATGTGTTGTTGACCAAAAAAATCTGTTATTTTAGGTTAAAGAGATGATACTACAAGCTGTAAATCACCTTCATATGCTGTCCTTGACATACACCCAATGACTTTGTAAATTGACTTTTCTAAGAAACATGGACTAATCTTTTCCCTCCCTGCAACAATTATCCTATTAATCAGCATCTTAATAACCATTTCAAGTGACTTCGGGGCAGAAGTGACCACTAAGTACCTTTAAAATCTGTAGCCTGTATCTCTCCTCTAAAAATACTGGTTTGTTTGTTTAATTTTACCCATTAGGAAATTGCACAAGAAGGGTCACCTTACAGTGATCCCAATATCTATACAAGCATATAAACACATCAGGATTTTTATTTATAACAAAATCTTCATTATAAGGGGGGAAAAAACCTCACACTGATAAAACATGCATAAAATATGACATTTTTTAATGTCATGTAACCACAGGACTGAACCACAGAGATATAGAAGGGGAAGAATTCTGCACATGGATTAAGAAAAATACCCCCTCCATAAAAGGTAACTATACCATCTCTCTATTACTATTTTCGTCAGGCAGATTTAGCAAATTGCATGCCAGCAGGTTCCAAGAAGAACTACACAGGGAATTTCCAACACAAAAGTTTAAGTCACAGTTTCAAGGTCTTGTCTTCCCTTATGCTTGGACAAAATCACCATTAATATTAATGGCAGACAGGCATGCATGTAAGAGAGAGAAACCCCTAATTAGTGTCATAGCACATGCAACATTCCTAACAGGGAAACCATTTTGTATGCCCTAATTGCACAAAATTGGCAACAAGTTACCGTATACATCTGTATCAAAGGCTACAGAAGCTCATGAATTCTCCTGTGGTAGGAAGACGTGCCCATACTGCAGAGTTTGGGTGACAAAAGCAGTCTGCACATGTGTTATCCCTACAACCTCTGCTAGATAGCAAGGGTAGCCCCCCAGGGTTCCCTGACTGCTGCTGCTGCAGCCCCCATCTCAAAGGAAGGGAAGCAAAAGCACCTGTTCTTTCCACAGCAGTAGATAAATTTTTCAGTGATTTTATTTTTTATTTTTTTAACTCAAATAAATCTAAGGGATTGATTTCTGCTGCTATGCAGATATTGCAGAGCTGCACTAAACTCGCCCTGCAGTCTAACAAAAATACCAGAATTGTACTGATCAATTTAGGTGGTAGGGGTTTCTCTAAAGGAGGCTTCTTCATGCAACACAATGCTATAAACGATGAGAAATTCAGTTTGGCTGCAGAAAGACCTTCAACATTCATGTATTCTCTGCTACAGCTTCTACTGAAAACCACGGAAGGCTAACATTTCTGCAAAAAGCACTGCAGAACTCTCTTCATTTTTAGGTCAAAGTTTGTTTTCGTCCAAACTAAAACAATAAACCAATATTATTATAAGTAAAGGTGAGTAGTTAAGTGGAGTTAAATGAGCAGCACTTGGTGGAGTGTTTTTACAGAGAAAGCCGCAGCTTTCTTACAGTAAGAACCCTTTTCAGAATTAAAAATCTTTAAGTAGATGTTCTTCAAGTGTGTTTTCTCCTCTTAAAAACATTTGAGCAAGCAATTCTCCAACTAACTCACCTGACTTTCCCCTAGTGCACAAGACCACATTTTTGCTTTAGTGTGTCAGAAAGAAAGGCAAGTCTTTCATTCTTTTTTTTTTTTAATTCATTCTTCTAGAGCCAAAGTCTGTAATCAAACAAAATAGGGGCTGAGAATGTGCAAGTTCAATCATCCAGTACTTCAGGTCGTGATACCATAACCACTTCACCGATTAGAGCAACATGAATCTGCCCATGTTATATTTGTGGATAGACCGCTTGGCCCTTAATACTCAAATTGGACAAGTTTAATGTTTCCCTGGCTGGTCTACTGTCATACCCATCTGTCAGAGTGGCAGAGTGCCCATTCACAAGGTAGGATGCCAGTTTCAACCAGAGCATGGATGCTAATCAAAGAGCAGTTTAGGAGGAAAACCCATTGGATGTAGCTAATGACACCTTATTTACAGAGATCCTCCTGGTGTCAAGCAGTGCCAAATTAAGAACACATGCTACATTACAAGGATCACATCTGTTAACAAATATTGGCACTTTGTCACTGGCATCTGCCTCTTTCGTTAATCTGCTTCAGTACTGAAAAGGCTGCTGGAGGAGGAGAGGTATTCAGCCTTCAGTCTACCAGCATCATCACAGATTTACTCACCAAGAATTTCCCACCACCAAGACAACGTCTGTTAATGTTACCTTTGTGTATATCTCTTTCTAGTGGTCTGTGATGCCCTGTAAAAAGCTGTGAAATGGTTACAGAATCATAATATCTGTTCAAATGAGCTTTTTCATGCATTTGAGGATTTATTATGCCTATTGCTATCCTGTCAGCAACAAGATGAACATGATTGCAGAAAACAAGAGTGACAAGTAATAAAAGATGGAGAGAACTGTTGTATATTCTCAGTACAGCTGAGTTTATAATCTAAGTAAAAGACTGAATTAAATACCTGATCCCAATGGAAAAGCCAAAAACAGAGTGCCAAACATTCTATTTCTGGGACTCCTTTGCTCTAGTATGTTGGGTGGGTATTTGGTTTTGTTTGTATATTTGCTTTTAAGCTGACCAACATAGATAAATTCAGGCATGGACATCATGGGCCATTACAGAGAGAAAAGCTTCAACTTCTGAAGGCACATGATTACAACAGTTTCCAAACAATTTCTATTTTAAAGTCATTTCTAGCTTTCCCCATGATAAAAAAACAAACTGGAATGTGTTCACCAGTTATAATTAACACTGCCAGAGCCTGGGCTCCCAGGCTTGAGCAGTTTGCTATGAGTCATGCAATGGATAGTACCCCTAGGAGCTGCTGGTCCTTGCCAGCAGTCTCAGCAGTGCAGTGTATGGCTGGAGAGGAGGGAAGTACACTGGCTTCCCCATCCCACCAGGTGGAAGCCAGAGCAGTAGGGGCTCCTAGCAGCAATCCCTTTTGGGAACTGCTGCCACACCTCCCGTTTGCTGATTGGAAGGCAATGGGATATGCATTCCCAGCAAATCTCCCATTTTCCTGTGGTCCAGGAGAAAGCAAGGGGATGAACAATACAACAGGAATGTGAGGCTGAGGGTTGATAGGGCCTGTCATCTTCTATGGTACTGAAGCAATAACAGGGATCACCATAATGTGAGGCTGGCATGAGTGCACTGTGTAGATTTATTGGGAAAAGAACATATGTATTAAATCTCTTTCAGGTACCTCAGCCTGATCAAGAGACTCTTCTCTTTGCTTTGTTGATGAGATGTAGTTTCTTGGCTGCTCACACTGCTGCACGACACAATACTGTGCGTGATAAAGAATAGGGTTGAAAGCTCTTGGACAGCTGAAGGTAGCTAAAGGATTAGCTGAATTTTCTTGAGCAGGCATTAAGAAAATCAAGCCTTAAAATGTTCTTTTCTGTTGGCTCTACGAAAGACATTTACACCCTCCTGAAGTCAGGGATGATAATATTGGAAATGAAATTACTTCTTAGTCAAATGCAGCTACTGTTCAGAACTGCCCGAGAACTACCACTCAGTATTACTATTTAGTTCGTATCACTCTTGAACTGAAAGGATTGGCTCTAGCACTTTTCACTGGTTTCCATTAGCCACCCTGCTCTTTGTTGCACTAGTGAACCATGCTAACATCAGTAGTTTGAGCTGGTTGCACTTTAGCACAGTGCACTTTTGTAGCATTCATAGGGAGGGCAATGCTCCTCAGGAAGCACTAAGATAAGATTCCTCAAAAATTCAGTCTTCCTGGGCTATTTGAACAGCTCTGCAACATACCTCCATCTGTATAGGAGTTCATCTTCAAGCTTCAAATTGAGCTAGGTGAGCCAATTAAAATGAAGGCACAGGACTGTATGTTGGTGCCTTTGCTGTCCAAATAGAAATTAATCTATCCTACCACCATAAAAATGAAGATTCCTGTATGCTTTTACCAAGATGAAAATGTAAAGCAAGTAGTTTGCTTTCTACTGATAGATTATACAACCCTCGAGTTTATCTGTTGTTGTTTCTTTGTATGGTTGTACTTTTGTGCTTGTTTCTTTTTGTTTTGTTTTAAAGATCAAATGAAAGTCACATCTACCAGAAAGACATCTTACATCTACCAGAAAGATATATTTTGTAAAGGATTCTGCCATCATGCTCTTCCATGCCATCTTAGTGTTTCACCAGCCATCAACAGCATCTGGCCGGTACACAGAAAGGAACCGAACATTTTGTTGATTGATCCCAGTAAGTTGTGGTTACCGTAACTATTACAGATAGATACACAGATTATGATAGTTACATAGAGGAGGTTCTTTCCTCTTCATTTATAGCAGCACATCTTGAGGAGAGACAGCAATTCACTACATAGAAATATGCAAGTAGGACAGAAGAAATGTGCATCACTTACCAGGAGTAAATCAGAAATCAGAAAAGATCTCCAGATCAGCTGACACACTTGCAAACCTCCAAAAACAGAACTGGGACACATTAAAAGAGGCATTTAACAACAATTAAAAATGACACATTTATTGGTTTGTCTCAGAGGCCTAAATAAAATCTAGCTTGTGACAATCTCTTCCAGGGAAAAATATCACATATATAATGATGCAAACATCACTCTCAAACCTGACTGTTGGATTTATTTTGCTTAAATAGTCTTGAAGCACCATATGACATTTGTGATAATGTCATAGGAGAAAAATGTTTAACTGTCTCCTGGATTTACCTGGCATGTGAAAAATGTAGTTCTTAAGATAACAACAATGTTGTTCTATCAACACATCTCCTGTCATCCAAAATAATCCTCGTGTTTTGTTAACTGCACAGGAATATCCTTAACCATAAAGCAACAGTCAACACTGGAGGCTAAAAGTGTACAACAGAAAGCAGTAAGGATTTCACCCTTTTGACAGCCAGAGTCTGAGAGAAGCACAACACGACTAACAGCCCAGCTTCTGAGTTGGGTGTGACCTCGGCGTGTTGCTGCAGCCCGAGCACACCCATCTTTGGGATCCAGCTTTTACCTTGCCCACACAGCTAGTGATCACAGCAAAGATGTCATTTAACAAAGAGTTCACTTAAGTCAACACTGCTTAGCCTGGAAAGAACGTGAAGTTTGTTAGACCACCAGAGCACATGCCAGCAAACATAATGGTTCCAAAATAAGCACTGGTCATATCTGCTTCTTGTTCATCAGGGAAATGCACTGGAATCACTGTTAGAAGTGACATATGTGGCTGTGGAGTCCAGATTGTGCTGTAGTTTTAGACACAAATGAATTAAATGTCTCATCACTCAAATGCTTCCTCTAGATAGAGGGAAGGATGTGCACCTCCAGAAGGCATTTCAAAGTCGCAGGTCAGACAAACTGCCCTTTTTAACAATCTCTCCCTCCCCCACAACTAGAGAAAGCCGAGGGTGACTCAGTCTCCTCAGATAGATCCTTATGCTTGGTGGCAGGAGTCACTTTTCATTTGACGCACCTAGTTCAGAGAAGCAAAATGGCTTTTCTTGGCTAGAGATCAATTAGAAAATACCTGCTTAACTAAACCCAGCACCAAATTGCATTTTTCTTTAGGGGTTCCCCTCCAGTTGGTCAGTACAAATATTCCGTCTCCTGGGCATTTGCATTTCTGGTGATGAGAGGCTGTGTGGAGCTGTTAGCACTCTGCCCAAGATGGCTGGAAGCCCAGGAGAAGACTTGCAGACCAGTGACCTTGCAGACCACTGGTTTTCCAGTACCAAGACAGGCCTCAACAGGTGCCATGCTATACAGATCTAATGAGACAGCAGCAATCAAGGATTTGGGTGAATAAAGTAATAACACTGACAGGACTGCTTGAAAAGCAGTAATACTGTCAGCATTGGGAGGGAAGTCAAAAAGGAGAGCTAATGGTCAAGTGAACCTACTGATGTTTTATTCTTTTACAAAGATATAAAAAATTTAAATATTAATTTATGTACATTTAAAAGACTAAGGATAAAAGATAGAGGCTTCAGGGTAAGTACGATTCCTACAACCCTGAATTCATATATCCATCCAAAAGATTTCATATTTATTAGTGGAAGAAATCCTTAAAATTCCTTCAGAAAGTCTCATCAAGCCAAACAGTGTCCTAGGCTAACAAACAGAAACGGAAACCTATGTCAGATAATGCTTTTAAAACAGCTACTGAAGTGATCTGCGTGCATTTCCTTCACTTCCCTGGAAAAGCCTTTTATACGTTTATCAAATGCTGCCCTCTAGTGAACAGATGGCCGCCTGTTGAACATGCAGAATTCAAGAGTTACATGGCTGAAACAAAAACTTGGCTAAAATAACCAAAATACACACCGAATTGAGACACAAGTTACGTATCTGGACCACTACCAGCAATTATGAGGTTTTTATATGGTGGCGATAGTTTATTCTTGGTGCTTTACCAAAAGGATTAATTAAATTAATTTGATTGTTGTAACATACTGTGTATCCTTCGCATCTCTGCCATCTTTTCATATTGTTAACCTTCACCAGGCATTTATATTTCATATGCTAAAGCTCTTGAGACTCTTCATCACCCCACAGGTATCCTGTCCAGAGTTAAATGCTGAATCCCAAATTAGCCTAAAGTTCACACTGTTCAATGGCATTGTATAATTAACCAGAAATATGTAAAGGAAGAGAAGACCTGTGAAAAATGTCTGCTATCATGTTTGATGCATACAATTCTTTCTCCTTTTCCCAAGGAAAATTTATCTCCCATGCCCTATTTTCTTACCCAAAATGTAATTTTTTTTTTTTAAACACATTGAGGAAATTAAATGCTCTGACAAAGACAGCCTTAGATGGGAGGGAAAAAAAAAAAAAAAAAAAAAAAGGAAGTTTGCATGAACCACAGTTTAATTAAACAAACCAACAAAAACTAAGCTTCTCCAGCTCCCAGAAAACACACGCTTAATAGATTCCAACTTGTTAACATTTACACAAGCTCAGTGTTTTAATAGTATTGGTTTTATATCTCTATCAAGTCGCAATTTCACCCATTAAGGTAGAATTAGTTGCTTTATAGTTTATGAGAAGCATTTAAGTAGAGGGGTTTGTTTTTCATGGGATAATTTTCCTGTAAGTGCACACCGGTAATGTGCTCTAACACACAGCTTTCCTCCTTTTGTAATTTTGAATATATTGCATATGCTAAACAAGCTCTTTCAGCAATAAAAGAATAACCCTCCACTTATTACCACAGTCCAAAACAGCACTCACAACGGGGACATAAGGAAACATTTCTTTAAGGCTGTGCCCCCAATTATTTTCTTGAAAGACACAAAACTTGCATTTAATTGAAGGTATACGGCATAAAACACAGAACATTAAAAAGGACTTTTACAGTCACTGCAACCAAATAGGTGTTCTGCCCATTACAGCAGGTAGGTAGTCACGTGAATTAGTTTGAAGCCTACTCCTTCAGTTTACACTTAGTAAAGTATCGGTTCACAACATGGGAGGTGTCAGCACTCCATACATGGGAAATCGCCATATCTTGGCAGCTGGTGGAATTATTTTTCTTCCATAATACCAATACATAATATCTTTTTACTGCAAAGCAAAACAATATCAAAGAATGGCAAGACTTCAGGTGAGCTAAGGGCAGCCAGTTCTGCATGGCTACTCTCATACCTCTTTGGGGGTCCTGGCATTCGGAAAATGCTTAACACTTACTTCTGAAATACAGCCTCCTTTCAGGCATTCTCAAATGTAGGGCTGCACAACCAAGATGTATGGTGTCCTGGTACGTTCTACAAAATAAATAAATAAATACATACATAAATAAAAATAAAGGAAGTGGACATTAAAGTTAGATAATGCAAGGTTCATCTCCAAATTTCTTGTGTAGAATGCAAACTCTTACCTGTAATTAAACACTCTTTTGGTGTGTCAAAATCAGGACTTTAGGTTACACAAATAGCTATTGAGGGTGCTGTACAGATTCTGCACTGGACATAACTGTGTGCTCATAACCTGCATGGGCCATACAGCGCTCAGACATTTGCCATGACTCCGCTGAAAGGCTTTCAAAGGAGTATACAGGAACAGAGCTGCACTGCTGAAGTTAAAGCCAGCAGAAGATAGATAAAACTACTATCCAAATAAAGGAAATTTCAATCATCTATTCTGCATTTCTGTAGGGGTGCAAAGCAAGCACAGAA
The DNA here is from genome assembly GCA_035772895.1 of Perdix hodgsoniae. NCBI lineage: Eukaryota > Metazoa > Chordata > Aves > Galliformes > Phasianidae > Perdix > Perdix hodgsoniae. The sequence continues at coordinate 4,630,497 of JAPSGF010000009.1, read as the reverse complement.
ATCATTTTCAGTTTTGACAAAAGATTGCATTTACCTTAATTTCATCCTGCCTTGTATGCAACAAGACAGATTTCAGTAATAACTCATCCCAGAATTCTCACCCTCCAGTGAACATGTATGTGACCAGCATTCAAGGGACAAACTTGACTGGTTGGATCATTACCTCTGCTTGTTAAAAAAGACCGAGTACTGGCATAGAGAGTAAGGAAAGCAGAAGCCCATTCCTGCCCAAACACTCACTAAAAGGAATCCAGAGACCATAGGAGACGATAGTGTAGACTTAAACAGATTTGATTGTACTATAAGAAGACCGATGAATTCTGTAATTTGCACAATATGGAAAATATTAGCATCCTGCATAATGAAGCCAAAGCAAATCTGAACAAGTACTGGTTTTACTCTTGCAGAAATACTCTCAGTGTTATGGAATGGGATGCAATCAACCCTCACTGCATCTTACCCACCTTAGCTGCTTAAGTAATACAGTATGCAAGGCAACTAATTACTGGTGCCAGTTCTTGTGGGTTTATTCCAAAACACGATAGTTTTAGATATATTCTAGCCTGTGGTCCTCTGTCAACATGTAGGGTTTTTCTCTCAACATGCAGGAGACTGAGTCAGTGCCAAAACAAGGGCTGTGCTGGAAATGATTCTGCCCAGTTTGTAAAATAGCTTGTTAAAATCTGCCTCCAGCAAGCTACAGCCCCCTACCACTGTTCTCTGTTACCCAAGCTGTGTGGCTTACACTTAACTTCTGCCGCTCCCCCTGCCCAGTCAGGCATGGATCTGCCACCGCCCGTGAAACTTATTGTCATTAGTTTGACAGCCAGCCCCTGGGCAGAGCCATGCACCCAACTCTGATAACCACCCCTCTCTGCTGAGTTGCAGAAAGAGCAAAGACTCCTCATTTTTCTGTTTCCTATCCGACTAGTGCAAAAAATTAACAAAACAAACATCTGGACATCTGTGCTATTTAGAGCCACAATCCAAACAACACCTAATGACTCCATCCACAGACAGTTTCTTGAAGAGATTTTTCCTTCCTGGATGACACTGATTGCAAATTATACCACTGCTCACATAAACACTAAATATAGTCCCCACAGAAAGCTCATTTAATCTTCCCATCCCTCAAGCATCCGGTTGCTTTGCTTGTTTTGAAGGAACTTATCACAACTGGGATGAATGCAATTTAACTGACACAGGTTAAATTCACACCAGCAGCCATAAAGTAGGTTTTTAAACATTCCCTGGGAAGAACACCAAGTGGAACATCCCCCTGTCTGCACAAAAATTCTACCCTGATTGCTTTGCAGCATGACATACGTGAGAATCAGAAATAAGAACTGTCTTCGTACCAAACTGTGTACCTGAACTGTACATCCCAGACCTTTCAAGTTGTACATCTACCCAAGAATCCCTAACAAGTCTGCTTATCTGCATAAACACCAGGCATAAGGCTATGCAGTCCAAGAGTATCTGGAAAAAGAAAACAAAAAAGTAGTCAAATTCGAAGATTTTGTACCCGAAGTCTAAAATATGTTTTAAAAAATTACTTTTTGTACACTATTTCTGAGCTTGTTTTGTTTGAAAAATATCCATGATGTCATTAGCCATCCAAAACACTTGATCATTCCTCCTTAAACAGGGGATCCCAATCAATGGCATGCGTAGGCAGGTACCGTGCACAATTCCACACTGATCTCCCAGTTCCGCCCCTTCTCAGCTATGGCCTGCTCACTGCTACTTACAATGAAGACCCATGATACACTTCATTACATCACCATTCTAGCAGACACCATACTTTTCATAGTTCCAAGTAGAGGCCCTCCTATCAATTAGTCATTTGCTTTTCTTCATCTTAACTCACACACGTGTATGGATCGGCTCTATTCAGATACAGCCTTAGGTTTCACAAATGGAATATAGTTGTACATATGCATGTGAACACATTTATAACACACAGCTATTTAAGTCATATAAAATTCTGCATAAACTGCAAAGGGAAAGTTAAAAACATTGTCATGCAAATACCTCTTTAGATCAGTGCTGAACTGGTAAAATTATCAGTGTGAAAATGGTAAAATTGTCAGCACAAAATAGTTACCAAACCAAGTACTCAATCCTACATCCATTTGAAAGAACATAAAAAAAACTCTCCACAATTTCAGTAGAAGAAACTTTGGCATGCAAAGAACTGTCATCTGTCAAATAGATTACCCTGCAAATATTTTGTAATTAAAAAAATCAAGCAAAATAATATGAAAAGAGCAATTAAATCTTATTATAGACTCTTCTTGGCTTCGCTTATCACTTCCCATTGTTTTTTGAAATCCATCATGAGAAAAGGATTTTTAGGCCAGTAGCCATATGTTGACTGTTGTCCCACATTTACCCCAGACAAATACAGTTTTGTTTGAAAATTTACTTAAAAATTGCTCCGGGGTTAAGACCTCATATGCCAAGTTTCAGCCCAGAGCGAATTTTTATGGCCATGTTATAAACCCTTGAAAATAGGAAAGTAATACTGCAAGGATTTAAAATAATAGAAAATGTTTCACATAATATAAATCTATAAGCAGAGTATTATATTTAAGTCTTAATATCTACATAGTTGGATTATCTTATATCTTGACAATCATACTAAGTAATCTTGCTTCCTTTCCCCTTTCTTTGATTCAGTGTTTCATTCTTATGCATTAACAATGCTCTGGGCCATAAAATACTGTATTAATATTAGTTTGTCACAGTAGACTAAATTTAGAACAATTCATTAATATGGGAGAGTAAAAGGCATACTGCCAGGAGTGTGAGTGACTCTATAAGCTCTTAAGGCTATAAGTTATGCAGATAGGCCACTTGAACTGGAGAGCTAGCAATTCTTTTTTGTTACTAATAAGATATTCTATTAGTTGAAGCCGATTCTATTTCTAATTAAGAAACGTGGAAAAGGACAATTTTACCATTGGATGTATCTCTGATCTGTGGCCAGAATGCCATGTACCATCTTTCATCTGCTTTCTGGTCAGATAGGATTAGTGGCACAAGCACAGAATGCATTTTCCCCTGCAGAATAGAAGGAAAGAAAAAACAACTCTGCTACAATATTTTCTTTGGTACAGCCATAATCTGCGTATCCAGAAGAACATCCTGCAATCAGAGCTATTTTAAAGCAAACCTTTTAACGTCTGGAATCACCCCAGTGAAGAAAGTTTTCATTTTTCACAAACAGAGTCTTTCATACGTATAGTTTCATGTCAGTAATGCCTTCTCAAAGGTTGTCAAATATTAATTTTTTTAAATTTAGTCCCTTGCTAAGCTACAAATATTCATGTTTAACACCAAGTAGCAGTTCAGGGGCTGACAACAGTATGTACCTTTTGAATGATGCATAGAAAGCAGCAGTTAGCACAAAGACAAAGCCACCAGATTGGTCTCAGGGAAACCCAGTGTCTGAATTTTTCATGATTCCTCCAGCACTTAAAGAATAAGAAACTGGCTACTACTGTTGGGAGATCAGCACTGTGAAGGTCAGAGCCCAAAAACATGCAAGTGAATCAGGTTTTGCCTGGGGAAAGTGAAAAGGGATTTAAGCTGCTTAAGAGAATTATAAAGAATTTTCTAATGTATTTTACAAGCACTGTAGTAGCTAAACAATGGCTATAAAAATGAGGGGAGAATCATATCCACCTACTATTCACTGCTTTTAAGTCTCAAAAGACAGAGAAAAGACCTTTTCTTTATGTCTGAAGGCTTAAACATCCAGAGATCATTCCCTTCCTTATAGACTTCCCTTCACCCTTCTTTTGCCTTTTAAGAACTGCAGCTACTTGGGAAGGAAATTGATAGATGGGGAGTGTAAAACAAATTCAATAATTTCTCCTCTACACTTATAAAATTGCAACTGCAGTTCAACGATGTCTTCATTACTCCACAGCCCAGCGCCTTGCGTATGTGTTTATCTTCTATAGCAGACAAACTTTACTTGATCTCATAATGATTTCTAGAAAGTAAATTGATTCTAGGGGGAAAAAAATAAACTGCTTAGAAAAACATTACACTGTTTAAGCAACTGATCGCTTCACCTGTCATCATCTAGTTAAGCTCTTAATGAGTTATTTTCTATTCTTGGTCACATCTGATTTATTTTTTTTTAATATAAGTCCCTTTGAACAGCTGGGAGTTAGAGCATCCTTTGATCACAGTATTCTGAATTTTCAGTCAGAACAAGGATATTTTTGTCCTTTCTTGGGCTATTTTTACAAGTATATTTCTCCAAGTATGCAACGCCTGAAAAGTAATGCCCAAAAACAAGGAAGCCGAACAATTAATGTATACATTTTTACATAAATGTTTATAAATTTAGCAAAGGGAGAGAGCTTTGCCACAAGAAACCTCAGCTCTTTTGAAGGCAGTTTTCTAATGATGACCCTTGGCATGCTAGCCCACATGGGATTCCTCCGAGAAGAGTCTGATGAAAATTAGTCTATTCTCATTTCAAACAGAATTTTGCTGAAGTCCTGATCAGAGCATCAGCATGGAGTCCAGGGAGACAACACACGCTACTTGATTCACTCCGCAGCCTCCCTCTCCTGGTAATTGTTGCAGGAACACATAGTGACAAGACTATAGGATGTGAGGGGTCTGGATGTACTCAGGCTGTTACTCTCTGTTTAAAGATTTAAACCATCAGGGTATGATAAGGCTTTTTGATGTTCATTGAACATGGAGCTTGGGTACAGAAGAAGGGGAAAGGGCTTCACCGGAAGGCAATCATCTTTCAGAGCCACAGTAAGACTGAGAGAGGTGGGAAAATCTCAGTCTCAGCATAGACACGGAACAAAGGGAGATGAAAGGGCTAGGGTGAAGACGGGGCCAGATCTGGCTGTGAGGCAGAACTTGCACTAAAAGACGGTTCGATGCCTTAAAAAGCAGAAAAAACATTTAGTGTTCTGGCTCCATTAACATACACTTTTGGCTAGAATTTAACTATTCTACACATTTTTTGTAGTTTGTGTTGACACTAGGTTTAAACAATGCCCCTGGCTTATTTTGAAATTATTTAATGAATGTACTTTGTCAGATGAACATCATTTCCTAATTATACAGAAAAGTATTAAATGATGAGCTACTTAAAAGAGTGCATACAATCATTTCTTTCCTAAGGGACAAACCAAAAACATAGGCTGGTTCCATACATCCCTGTATGAACTGTATGACACTGTGGGGGCAGAAATTTTCCTTGTCTTGACAAAGTGCTTTGAGATCCATAGCTAGGAGTCCTCCACAGACACAAAGCATTATTACCATCCCCAGGTAAGGCTGATATGCCACATTTTCATCGCCCAGAACAGAATGCTTATCTCCAAGGATAATTAAGGGCCTAATCCTGCACCATGAATGGCAATGAGCACTTTTGACTCTAATTAGCTTTAACAGGAGATGAGAAGAATCAGTGGGTGACAGGATCAGGCTCTCAAATGAAAGAGAGATTTGAAGGAGTTGTCTGCACCATTTCTCTCTCTCTCTCACACACACACACACGAGGAGGAGAAAGCCAGTTTGATCTGAGCATCACTTCCATGCTCTGGGAGTTTCACAGCACCTCCGCTGTACAGCACTGTAATTTTGTAGGTCCAACAGGCATTTGCCAGCATTAGCTGTTCTGAAATAAGAAAGAAAGTAAAGGATTCACATAGAAAGCCGAGTGTTAAGCTGATCAAAGTTGGAGTTACAGGGATTTATATGCACCTTTCTACCTAAGAAACACTGCCTGCTTTTTTATATTAATCTCAGTGGGCCAAATTTATCCTGATGTAACTCAAAGAGTATCAGAAGAATTACTGCAAAGATGAAATGGACCCAGTATCTCTGTGATGTTATTTATAATCTGTATGTTTTGCTCTATAATAGCACATATAGTTAGAAGGCTGCCTGACTGCATTCACTTACAAGGGTGCAAAGACTATTGACTTCAGCAAAATTAATTCTGAGTTTGAAGAAAGAGATTCACATCAAAGCAGGTACAAAAGCAATTCCTGAAAAATCATCCCTATACATTCACTGATGCTCTTAAGCTGGCATTAAGAGCTATATTAATACTCACTTTGTGGTGTACATTCTCCTTCAAATCTGGTCTGGCATCCTTTTTTTTTTTTTTTTTTTTAACAGCTAAACACCTTGTACAATTATGTTATGAAACAGTGAGGTCTTACAGTGCTTGAGCAGCCTGCTTCTGTGAAAACACTGAGGATCTACGTTTGGAATCCAAGATTGGCATTTTCAAAACATTTAAGAGACTTAAGAATGTAAACTCTACAGAAAGTCAATGAGACTTGTCTTCCTACTTCTGTTGGGTTATCCAAACATTTAGACCCTATAGCATTTCAGCAAGAGCTGGCAGCCTCCCAGCTAAATCCTTGAAAAATCTAGCTGACAAAATTACACTGCAGTGGAAATAACACAAATAACAGAGAGAAGTTGAGTAAATTAAGTTTTTCTGTGATCAGACCACTTAAACTACCAAATCTCTAGAAAATGATTCCTCTCTATCCAAGACTCACTCTAGATTTTATAAGAGGAAAGAAACATTCTAGTTAGCACAAAGGGTAACTCCAACTAACCTTTGGATGGCACAGATGAGCTCTATTTTGTTGCCCAGTACGCTGGCCAACTTCCAGCTGGAAAGGAAAGGCACCTCCTTCACCACCACTACCAAACAGACATGTGTCAGAACACATCTGTCACATTCTATAACAATTTGGTAACAAATTTCAATATGTTTTGAGAAAGGAAGAAAGTGTGTTCATGGTCTCACTATTCTAAACAGAGCAAACTGAACAGTAAACCAAAGTACCTTGGAGTGAGATGTAGATAAGACCAAAAGAAGCGGCTGTGCCGTCTGAATCTCTGCAGGCATTTTGATGTGGTGTTTACGTAATGCAGTAGTTGCAGGAAACAGAAGTTGAAGAACATTTTGGTTATTTTTAATGGAAAATGTATTCCCTCTCTTTTATGTCCTTTAGTTGCTGCCACACAACATATTCATCTGCAGCCATCAAAGAAATTATGCATGGAGCAGTAGCTCACCCAACCCTCTGTGGCTTCAGCTGACACTTTAGAAGCTGGGATCCAAAACACAGTCCCAGACCATGGATGTCCTAGTTTTTTCACATAGCACTCCTTCCTCCGATAAAGTTAAAAAGGCAGTTTTTTGAGAAGTGACAACCAGCAGCACTGTAAACGGGCCAAAGTTTGAGTGAGTCACTGCAGCCACCACTGCATGAATGATAAAATTTATAGGGGCCAATTAAAGCCACATTGGGACTGACAACTTCAGCCCATGACTGGAGAAAGCAAATTCTGTAGAATAAATGGCTGGAAACAGAAATTCAACCTGATTTCTTGTGACAGTCAATTGTGTGAAAAGTGCTCTAATAAACACATACTGCAGCAAGAATAAAATGGCACCAGTTGCTTTTATGTTATTATACTTCCGGGTCCTCTCACAAAAACTCTCCCCAGAAAATCAATAAAACAGATTGTGCCCAGCAGTCACCCATTACAGAATTAAATCCATATGCCAACACAAAACAATGAAGAAAACAAAACTAACAAGGGATCCATTTGGCTTTGTTTGACTTTGACTGCAAGAGAATGAGAATGCAAGGCTGGGTGTAATTTAATGCAAGCCTTGGCCTGTCCTGGTCATGCATATGACTGACCCTCAGGGCAAGACCATCAATTTTCTATTAAAGATCAGAGAGTTGACATATCAAAGTCAACATCTAGCTGAATAACTGCAGTAACTTGATAATAATTCTTTTGTGGATTTCCGAGTGGCTTTTCAGTAAAGTATCAGAAAGGTAGCAGTTTTCAATCCTGACCCAACAAGATCTGAATATGAAATAAAGGATTTGAGCTTGATCTCCCCATGATGTGAGGATGAATGTTCTGGTAAATGTTAACTTAGTGCTCTGAATAGCTCAGTAATAGATGGGTTTAGGCAGTAATAGGTTTAAAATGTCAACTTATTGAATAATTATTTCATGTTGTACAAATACTATGTATAAGAAGGGATTTGTTTTGCAAATTTTGAAATGAATGGATTTATGATGTCCTTCACTGTTCTGGTCAGAATGTTATAAAAGAACAGAAATTAGTTTTGCTTCAATAATATCCCTCATTGTTTCCCTGCATTGTTCTGACTGTATTATAACTCATGAACCTTGTTTACATCTTACCCTTAAATAGCCTGATGTATGCTTTGGTCCGTGTGAGAAGGATGATATTATCTATCTGCATAACAAATAATTAAGAAACCAAAAAAAATTAACAGGTGTTTTGGTTTCTTTTGTTGTTGTTTTGTTTTCTGTTTGTTTGTAGTTATATGCCACCTAAACTCAAGGGAACAGTATTAAAACGCCATTCCATCACTTATAGCCAAACAGTTCCTTCTGAAGTAAAATTGAGCACAACCATCAGATTCTGAAGCAGTAGAACTCCAAGACTGCCTGTTTGCTAATATGCGGATGGAAGTATCCAAGCTGATCTCTTTTCCACAGCATGCTATTTCAGCTATTGCTTCCTGTCTGGGCACTGGTGTTAAGCAACCTGTAGAGTCCTGCTAGCGTGCTTGAGAAGATGATGCCAAGCAATTGTCCATATGGCATTTTAGAATATAAAGGCATTCTGAGAGACTTTTTATTTTTAAATTATGTTTTACTTTGTTTATTCTCCACCTGCTTCCACCCAAATCTTGCACAGAACTGCTGCCTACATTTACACTGATTTAAAAATTATGCTCATTTTAGCTTATACGAAGTTTTAATCCACTATTCATAGATCGGTACCAAATTGCCTGTAGATGGATCTGAGCAGTCTCTGACTGACTCTGAAAGCATTTGTTTATCTTAAACTTATTAATCTACAAGCAAAGGTATAAAATGAGCCCAAACTGTTCAGAAACTTATTCTTCATGAAAGAGAAGGGCTAATGAGGAAACTTAGCTAAGCTTCGCTGCTCTATTTCCCCCTAACGAGTTCCGATACCTGTGTGGCTCAAGCCCTGTCCTCCAGACCTGCTGGAGGACTGGTGGCTGCACCAGCTGCACTCAATTATTCCATGGCCTATTTTCCACAAATAGCTTCATGCATCTAGATTTCTCTAAATTTCCCAAAGAAGCACAGGACTTTAAATCTCTGGGGGGAAAAAAAAATCGTCCCAATTTCAGGTAGAGAACTGAACAGTCAAATGATTAGGGAGAACTTCTTACACATGATGCTGTTCTTTATTTCTTGATCCCAAGTTGCCGGGTAGCGTTGCCACAAGGCTAAATAAGCATTATGTTTTAGCCTAGAATAAGCTGTTGTCATTGGAAAAGCAGTTCTATGAAAATTGTCCTATGATGAGAGCCTACATTCCTGACAAGACAAGCCCCAGCCAATTCTTGTGGAAGTGACAGCTTGAAAGCCAGATCCCACTGGGGGATGTAACGGTCAGCAATGCCCAGCCAGTTCTATGGGAATTGGATGCAAGATCATAAAAAAAAAAAACGTGACAGTGTCTGTACAAGATCAAGCACAAGGGGAAGGGAGAGGTTGGGTCGTGGAAAGCAGCTCTTCATCTCATACAAATATCTTAGAGAACAATATAGGGATTACAGGAAATCATAAGCCAAGTAAACTGCTTTTTGGATAAGTATTTTCCGCTTACAAGGCTGCCCCAAGGCAAAAGTTGCTCTTTAAACAGAATTTGATTTTAAGGGCAAATTTACAATTATAATTAGCTGCAATGAGCAGCCAAACCCAGAGGGAGGGCTGCATTCAGGCCCTAAGTACAGCTTCGCGTGGTCTGGCAGCTACACCATGACAGCACATTCAGGACCCCCTGCCTCGATGCCTTCCCCTAAGTAACGCCCTCCAGACAGCTGGTGGGTAGTGCTGGCAGAGGGACTCCTGGGCTCCTGAAAGAGCATGGAGCCGGGAGAAGCTGGAAACAAGTATATAAATAAAGTATTTTAAATCTGATCACAAAGGTGACTGAGCTCTTAAAGAAACTAATAGCAAAGAGTAAACCGAAAAGCGACAAGGCTGAAGATACATCAAACTCAACCTTAAAAGAAGATCATAGAATCAAAGAATCAGATCTTGCAGAGAATGAGGTGACACGATAGCCCAGGTAGTATATTCAGCAGGAACTAAAATGTGGGAAGAAAGTTAAATAATGTCACTGGCAGCAGGAACTTCAGCTCCAGAGGGACTAGGTGGAGATAAGCATGATTCCAGTCAGCAGAATTTTTCTTGGCTATATTCTGATATCACTTCTTCCCAAAATATCATAGGTTGTTTCTGCTTTTTGATTATATTAAGTGCTAAAATGTGAGACAGTAAAAAACAGTCTTCTTCCTTCAAGCTATAAACTGGAGCATTATTCAGGGCTGTGGCAAGATAACATGGGAAATTATGTCATTTGATCACATCTCCTAAGTGGGCTGACAGCTTGGACAGTTCAGACTGCAAGCACACAGTGAAGTTTCACACAGTTATATTCAGGTTAGGAGACATCATAGCTGGATCTGGTCACTAACAGCCACGAACTGTGTAAGGCAAACTAGAGTGGCAGATACGCAAGCTGCAATTATCTGTGCTGTGGTGCTGAGGACCCTGCTCACCCCAGGCTGCACAGTTGATTTAACTGTACAAATATATTTTATCTTAATTGATTGCATGTACAGCAGAAGTCCTAAGTAGACTGTGAAATACTGGAAAATCTGAATCTTTCTTTCTTGAGAACATTTCTCAAAATATATGTCTCCCTAATTCCATCAGAAACTGTGGTAGCAATTAGCTTTCTCTGGAGTTTCAAGCTGGAAATGCAGTAGCACCAATACATTTTCTCTTACCTGTGACATCCATTAATCCTCTCTCTCCAGACTCGCCTGCTCTGAAAAATCAGATTGAGCAGTGATCATAAACTGCCTTCCAGAAGCCATCTTCTGTGGGAAGACATAACTTCCAAAAGCACACAGCTGTCCTCCACTGCTGTCTGTGTATTCGGGCAAGAGCTTCCTCCTTCAGTTCACGAAGGAAAATCTAAAGGTTCAGAGAAAACAAGCTTGAGTTGAATTGGCATTAGGAGTAGAAATAAAGTGAAAGTGCTTTCATCCTTAAATAGATGAAAGTCAACACCTAAAAAGATAACATCACTGATGATTCAGGCTGGTAGATATACTATGCCAAAGCAGCTGAACAACTTCACCTGGAGGAACTGGTGGGTGAACCCTGGAGCAGGGCTGGTGAGCAAACATGACTGTGATGCCTTCTGGAGAAACTGCACTAACCACCAAAAAAGTGACAACAGACCCCAAATTCTAAAAGAACTCATGCTCTAGCCAGTGCTTCCCAAGAGTCCAAACAAAGGGCAAAATGTATTTAATTGAAGCAAAAAAACCCAAACAAACTAAAGCTTGCTCTGTTACAATGAAAGCAGGTGTGAATGCCTTACCTGGATTGCTAGCAACATACTCTGAGTGCTTTGCAGGAATACTCTTTCTGAGGTCAAAGACTGCTCTCAGCACCAGCACTACAACACACGCACTTGGAGATGTTAAGGCCCAATGCACTGCTCAAACAATTAGCAGCCAAACTTAACAAAACCTGTCCCTCACTGACAAAAAAATCCTGATAATGATATCTACCTTGCAATAGAATTTTTAGTAACAGTTCAACAATTCATGACAATACACAAAATGTATACCTTAGAATGGCAGGAAAATCAACTTCACATCATCACCAAACCACAGCATTAGCTCCCCTGTATAAGGAAGGGCTTTTTTTCTTTAGGGTTTTTGTGCAGTTGCTTATTTTTCCTCCATGTTAGAGTCTGATTTTTCTTGTGAGTAAAGAACTTTTCCAAAGCATGGAAAGGACACCCACTGCATTAGATAAGATTCAAAACAAAACTTTGTCTTATGTCTAGATGAAAATCTATTTGTATAAGACAGCCAGCCCCAGCATCTCTGTGATGTAGATGGCATTCTGATAATGCAGAATTTCAGTCACAAAATCATGATGCTCAGACTCATCCTGTAACCTCCACCAACACACCTCTGTTTTCTAGTAGAGCAGATGGCCTCATGGAGGTTAGTTATTCGTGTCCTAAACTCTCCCTGTATTTGTATTTCACATGCAAGTCTCATCCCTTTGCAGAATCTAACCTCTTATCGTTCCATTCTTGAAAGTAAAGCTATGTTAATGGGGCAAAGCCTGCAGCATTATCCTCCTCCTCTCTGCCTACCTTGTTCAGTGTCTAGGGCAGTGTTGGAGGGAGGCAAGGATTTACCCTTATGATGAGAAGGACCAGAGCAGCTACCAGGCAAGCCCCAGGGACAAACCCATGCTGCCAGGAGGTCTGGGCACATCTGCCCCCTGTGCTGGGTCAGTGATGCTACAAGGCCAGCATTTAGCCTGTTCTCCTAAGCAGTCCAGAGACATTAAACATATCCTACAAGCTATACAAAAATCTGATATTTTCTTACACCAGGTAACACAGAATTTATACTGTAGGAGTGCAACACAGCTACCAAAAGAGCATTCAGGATACAGAGGGACATAAATTGCAAAGCTGAAATCATTAAGCCATATTTTTAGCTGCAAACTTGTTAAACCCACACTCATTTGCCTCCATAAAAATATTTCATTCTCTTTGATTAACAAATCTTTCTTAAATGAGGTTCAGTCCTACACAAATGTAAAATGGATGTGTGTTTTTTATTTTTTTTTTAAAGCACTGAAACTTATTTGCATTTCAGCACATCAACATATCCATAGGACAACTTTAATGAAAGGCTCAGCTCTTCCAGATTATTTGGTCTCTGTGTTGGTTTTGTTGGCACATCTGAAGTCATCTTAAAAACTGAAGGCAGACCAGGGATCCATAGGTAATCTAAGAAGCACAACGTTTGTGCTTGTTTATACCAGTATTTGCAGCTAGTACATATCCATGATTTATTTGCAAACAAATTAATTAATGTTTCAGCAGCTGTTTGCAGCCAGTCTGTGATCTAGTTTAAACAGAGATGACACTTTTTTTTAAATTTTTTATTCCACATGGGCGATTTCAAGTACTCATAGATTATATTCTGACTATCAGTCCAAGTGATAAAAGAGGAGTGAATCCTGAAACAGCACAGCTGACTTTATAAGATCAGCGTGCTTCCACATCTCCAGTTACTCCCTAATGCCATCTTTCCTGTGTTATCTTTTAATTAAGGCTGCATAATGCCAGTTTATAAACAAATCTCTAAGTGAGATCAAAAACTGACATATTTTAAATGCTTTTCATTCTCTAGTTTGTGGTCTCTTGAGGGTGTTATTCTAAAATGTACATCTCTGTATGAAATGACTTTTTTATCACATTATGTGTAATGAAAAGAAATGTTTGAATATTGTTCTGTAACCTGACAACAAACAAACAAATGAAAGAACAAATGCTAGGCAGCGCAAAGAATAAGTATAGTATAGAGTAGGTAGATCACTGCAGAAAACATCCGTATACTTTGTGATTTTATTTCTCTTCTATTTCTTTTTCTTTCTTTCTTTCTTTTTTTTTTTTAAAGACAAAATCCCCAAAGTCTCGCTAGGCTAAATTTCCTCCTTCTTCTTTGAACAGACTACACAGATTTTGTTGACTAATTGAGATCAATCCCAGTTGTAAATCGCCTTGCTATCCTAAAGCTTTAATTAAGCTACCAGAGGGAGTTGTTTATCAATTAACACTTGTTACAAATTATTAGTAATTATATGGACTTTGTGTATATACTTCAGTCAGTAAAACCTGAGCCATACTTTCCTATAACAGAAATTAATTCAGATGGAGCATATAATTTTTTCTTCCAAACAAAACAATCAGCACAAAAAAAAATTCAAATTAGCTTGCTGTAGGAAGACCTAATGTAATCCATGGCATTACTTTTAACTAAATGCAACGTAAATGCAACACATTTTAACATATCCTATGCATAAACGTGGACACTACTTGAAGGAAGTTAGTCAAACTTTTTAAACAATAGTAGCACTCTTTAATGCATTTTCTTTTCGAGTAAACATCTTAAATAAGGAACATTAGGTAAAAGTTGATAATATGTTCAAACATTAAAGCTACCTATTGCTCTGCACAGCACATTCTGTGATAGTTTTAATTGGCTTAATTGAGATGCACAAGTCTGATTAATGTTTAATTCTTTTATATTAAAAAAGAGAGTCAAGTAGTTCGACATTTCTTCAATTATGTTAGATCTTTCTAGACTTCAAAGGAATGTTACAGTAGACAGCCAGATACTGGATGAACTGATTAAAGAATAAAGACTGCTCATTATAATCTAAGAGTACAAAATTGGTTTGTGTTGCCTTTGAAAGTTGAAATTAAGAGCTGTTGAGCTAAAATTCAAGCTGCAGTAATTAACCCAATTTATAGCCATCTTAGCTTACCTGGTTGAGTAGGATTAGTCATTTGAAATGATCCACTGGATTCACTGCCTCATTTATATTTCATTTTATCACCACTGAGATTTTTTTTTTCCCTTTTAAAACCTTCTTTTCAGACAGATGTTAATGCCTCTACTTAATTTGTTTTTTAATTACTGAGGATGGATCCTTGCTAATTCACATTAATGAAAGGGACAGCCTGATTCTGACAGATACACATGCACAAGTGAAAACTGCTGGGCACAAAAGAGGTAACTGAACTTTTACTGTAACCTCAATGGAAGTGGCAGAGAAGTCTCTTTCTTTACAACCAGTTTCTGTCAGCAGGAGATTAAGATCTCCTCTACTGTCAATAAGCAATGAATCTACTGATTTTAGATGATCTTGGGTTTTGACCAGATTAGCAACATTAGATTGACTGAAGTCAGATTCAATGAAGTCTTAATTATTTGCTCTCAGCAATATTCCATTAAAAGAAAGAGAATAAAACGATCCAACTAATTTTATAATTATGAACTGGTTTACAAGCAGAATCACACAAGTTATTCACAAAAAATACAGTAAGAAATGGAGTCAAAGAGGCAAAGAGATGGCCTACTTGGACAGCTGAACGCATCTGTGTGTTACAGTGTGTATTTGATAATTATGCTAGTGACTTGATTTGATCAAGACAGCCCTACTCAAGCCTTGGGAGCCCCACACACAGCAATAGGCATATCAGCTCCACCCCCACACCAACCAAGTGAAAGGTGTATAGATCCAAAAGCTATAATATAGGAATAGCTTTTCACATGCAGAGGCCAAAGGCATGCCAGAACACGGTCAAACCTGGGAATACTTTTTTTTTTTTTTAATACAATAGCTGGTAAATGTAGATGAACACTAAAAGGTATCATGAAACTGAATGGTTTCTCATGCAATGAAAACACTCAGTTCTAATTACATTGGTTGGAGCAATGTCATTTTCATACTCCTAGAGGACAGTGCCCAACCGTTTGTAGCATTGCACTGATAGGTTATGTTAGAGATTTAACTGTAGAGAGGTGTTGCTTTGTAATTGCCTATTCACCACAGGGAAGAGGGATTTTGTTTTTTCCCCTCCCACGTTAAAGCAGAAGCTCATTACCCAGACACTAAAGTGGCCACTTTCTCTGGATTATCAGGTTTTTGGTTGACTAAGAAAAACTAAGTGCAAACAACTCTAGCACCAACCCTACAAATATTTATTTGAATTTGTACAGAAAAGGAAATGCCAGCTGATATAACCCTTAAAAAAAAAAAAAAGCTACCTTCTTTTCTGGAGGATAATGAACCAGTACAGAGACAGAGTGTTTCAAATCTTAAGTATCGCAACAAAGAACCTCCAGGACATGATTACTTAAATAAGATGACCTCTGCACCAGAGCTAGAGGGGAATATTTTTGATGTACAAATTACTTCAGGTAAGCTCTTTGTAACCTCTAAAAAAAAAAAGATCACATGAAGAATTACTGGAACTTTGACTTGTCTGCATCAGTCTCCTGCAGCACCAAATGAGCAAAATGTCACATTCAGGAGCCAGCTGCTTCTACTGGAACAGTCACCATGTCACTGTGCAGTGCTGGAACCCTCGGCTGGAAGGTCTGACAACCATCCCACTGCCTTGCAGCACACAGCTCCACACCCACTGCTATGAAAACGTCCTCCTCCTTTGTACCACAGAAAACAGGCACACCTCCAAACTTAGAGATCTTCCTACAAGTTACGACAACCTGAGATTTCCTTCTTTCAACAACATGGCTATTTTAGCACTTCACTCGGGAGACTACAACCAAGCACACAGTGGTGATTTACAGCTTCTGGGTGGTGACCCGCAGCCTAAAGACTTTTCCCACCCAGCTATATTTTAACCCTGCACTGCGTAGTTCTGCATAAGGAACCTAGGAAGACTCTAAAAAACCTTTTGCCTTTCAATACATGCAAGGAAAATATTCTTCCTTAAATTTTAATAAAAGAGCTCCTGTGACTTTTATAATACCTTATTAGATCACGTGGCCATGACAGGGTTTATAGTTTTGCATAATACCCGTATTTCCTTGGATGAACTGTGCAAGTTGCCACAGCACAGTACCCCACATTCTGTCAGCCTCCTCTGCTGGCCCAATCTCTCCTTCTCTTTATGTAAGAAGAGCAGTTTGGCCTTCGGTGTAACAACTGGCTTCAGATCTCACAAATGAAGCAGACCAAGTGGCAGAGTCCCACATAAGATCTCCGTGCACCAGGGGACAAAGAAAGAAGTGTTTGTTAATGCAGAGAAGACATTCATCTTTAAAAGAGTTCCCATGACGTCCTTCAGACATAGAGCAAAAGAAGATATAAAGGGTATTTGCCAGCTGCAATTAAATTAGGTATTCTACATTCCTGTTTCTAAACCCTGAGTGTCATTCGTAAAGTGATAGCATATTTCATCCTAGAGCCAGCCACACATTTCTGATGGGAGATATCTACCATAATAATTTTAAAACCCTAGGAATCCCTTGGAAGTTACCTTGTGGTTTAATAAGGAATCTCATCAGCATCCGCTCTTGCTTTGTCACTACTCAATTTGCTAAATTACACATCACGAGAATGAGAGCAGCAGACAAACCTTCAGTGCGGTTCCACCTACACTGGTGCTCAGCAGATAACGGGAAGTGCTCCCAGCCACAGGGTGGATGGCAGAGAACAAGCAGCCCAGGCTACCAGTTGTGCTCTCACCCACCTGCGGCACGGAGCTCCAGCAGATTTCACATTTAATTGCAGACTTTTCTTATCTGCACAGAAGTGTTCCTGAACTACACAGTACCTTTGAATTTTCATCGTTGGCTGAATCTGACAAAACTCTTGGTATCATACATCTCTCTCACTCATCTTGAGCAGATCTTGTTAGTGCAGATTATAACTTGTTAAAGATTAATTCCTAAAGCATCCTCAAGCTTTCTTTTCCAACAAAGGAAACATCAATTATAGGCTCACACATAAACTTTGCCCCTATCTTGAATACTTGCTGCCCTTTATAAATCTTAGATTTCTTCCCCTTGTGTGTGTTCAAAGGAGAGATTTTATTGCCTCCAGGGGTTGTTAAACTGATTGCAATACCACGTATTTAGAGCAGTTCAGTGGGAATTAAGCTGGTTCAATGCTGTCAGACCCAGAATATAGCTGTCAAATAGCATTATAAGTAAAACACCCTTGATAAGAAATAATGACCAAATGTCAATCTGTTTTTTTACCAGCAGCACTACAGACTTAGCTTGCCAATGGAAAATACAATATTTTGCACATTATAGCAGCTATGTTTTAGATAAGCTATACAGTAAAGTGTGCTTCTGTCCTTCAATTTAGCTTATTTTTAGATGATATAATTTGATCACGTAAAGCATCTCAGATCTACCTTGGGTTCAAAGCAGTAATGTTAGAAGTCTTGCTTTAACCTCATTGTTCTCCTTTTTAATTAAATAAAAATAAACATTAGAAATTCATTAATTGTATTTCCTAAATATTAGCCATATAGAAATTAAAACAGCCAACTTGGCTTAGAGCTCCCTTACACTGTTGCACTAGAAAGGTTTGCATTCTAGATAACCATAACTTCACACTATAATGCAGCACACCATGTATTGCTACTTTTCTGATGTTTGTTGTTGTTGTTGTTTTTAATGATAACATTATGTACAAAATTCCTACATTTCTCAACTTCTTTTGCAGATCCAAATATTTATGCAGTAAATATTCCAGTACTTCAATACTCACTATTCTTATTCTGATACATAAATACTTACTATAATACACTTAAATAATCAGGGGAAAATACAGCATCAAAAAGCATGTTTATTTCTGATAAACTAAAAATATGCATGACATTGTTTCATAAACAATGAGACTTTAAAACTTAAACTCATTATCTAGTGACAACTTAAGTTCCACTTGTTAATACGAAGTAGAGTTCAAAGTAACATGCCTGAAAATCTTGGTTCAGATAAATCAAGATCAAAATGCTTGTAATAATTTTCAAGCTCAGCTGCAGCCCAAACATTCCTAGAGGGACAGATGACACACAAAGAAAAGAGGCGTTTTACAACTGAGTATTGAGTAAAGTTCTGCAGAAATCACTGGTGAATGAACAAGTAACGGAGAGAAGATATAACACAATCCAAACTGCAAATCACAACAAGATTAAGTAAATGGAGGCCACATTACCCTTTCCATTCAAAAGGATGCATCTGTTGACAGCAATGGAAGCCCCAGCACATATCTGCTCTTAGGTCGCTCCAAAAGCAATGCCTTCTATTTATTTCCATGGAAACTACAGCATCTACAAAGAGTGCAATAACTCTTATAGATAGAGCAAGTTCTCAGCTACAAAATGCTATTTTTCAATACATAGTCAGCACCATTAGTTACGCATTTTCCACCAGTGATGAGCAAGAGCCAGCATGGCACCGCTTCAGAGCTGTGATGTGTGTCTGTTGCCAATTTCAGACTTGGTTCTTCACTACAAACCCAGCGCTCTGAGCCAAAAGTGCCCCCAGCTCATTGCATGGCCACTGCACAGCAAAGTGCAATGCTGGCATCAGGCAGCAGCAGGAGTTAATCAGTGCACTATAATCACTAGAAAGAAAAATAAGCATTCCGGTATATTTGATGAAATAAATGATGTATTAATGATCAACAGTCCCTATTAAGGGCTGAAGTATTTCATGGGGTATTCCCTTTTGGATGAAGTTATAAGAATTAAACTCCGCTTCCACTTTTTGCTTTAATACTTTTCTTGTTCCTCTTTGGAATCAGTTACCACTCTGTTATTTCATAACCACACCTAAGGAAGCACAGCATAATGATATGTCACCATGGGACAGCATGAATAATTTCACAATGTGATATAAATGAGACAAAGATGGAGCATTTATCCAAAATCAATCTGGAGCTGCAGGGGACTCCCCCTTTCTTTTTTCCTTTTTTTTTCCCCTTCCTTAAAGAAAGTGGGAGATAACCAAGCGTGATTTTGTTTCCTTTATACAATCCAGGAAGCAGTTTGTAGTGATTGATTTTGGCAAAAAATAAATTAAAAAAAAAATTAAAAATCACTATTAATATGCAAAATCTGTCTTTTAATTGGTTTTGCAAATGGATATTTTTGTACTGTACTTACTTCATTACCAGATTAAATAAATTGCAGGAAGTCTCCTTCAAAATTTATTTTTATTTCTAAGTCTATATTCTTTCCTCATCGTTGAGAAAGAGCTCTAATGCTTGTATCAAGATGACAAACATTATTTAGCTTCGTAAAATACTAACAAAAAATGCTAGGAATTTCATTTTAAAAATAGGACTTTGCTGCCCCCTACTTGTCGATTTCCAGACTGCGGGAGAGGACAGAAAAAAGTACATCCAGCCCCAGGTATTTCTCAGAATACTGAGTAGGGTTCAATTATGTAATTTGTCTTGATCTTAAGTGGAAAATCAAATTCATGTTAATTGCTTCCATTTATTTACTGTAACTGATGGAAATCTACAAAGCTCCAAGGGGGAAAAATAGATAAATAAGTAAATCAATTCTTTTGCTTATGATTAAATACAGTGCATGACCATAATGAGAAGAATGATTTCTAAAGGCTCACAGTTACATGCTGCTGAGAGCAACCACCCCTCAGCCACTCGCCTGCTGGTTATCCATTGCTGGGACTGAGTGCGAGCTCCTCAGGCCAAAGCCTTTTCTTTCCTTTTAAATGCTGTGGCTTGTCCAGCATATACAGAAAAACAGCCAGGCTTCTACCTCTGCTTCCTCTTGCAGGAGTGCACAGTTCCTTTACTTTAACAGGCAGTAGTCCACACAGTCTGGGATCGTTTTGCTCCATCAGGCAAGACCTGCAGAAGACATCAGATGGAATCAGCCTGAGCCCCTGCTTCATTTTCTTTTTGATGTACTAAGAAGTACTGAACACCTCCAGTTGCAAATACCCAAACAAAAGATAAGGAAATCTGTACTTCCTTACTTCCCTTCTTCTATCAGGAACTCAAACCACGCTTGTGCTAACCACTGGTAATGACTATGGGATCAGCACAACCATTACAGCACCAACAATCAGAAGCTAAACATTGTTACTTACGTGGCAACAACTTACACTTAAAAAAAAAAAAAAACTTAATAATGCATTAGTTTCTTCTAATGCCTACTTAATTAGAATATGAGAGGAAAACCGAGTCCTCAGCAGCCTACCCATCCCACCCACTCATTGAACAACAGAGAAAGATCTCAACTAATATGTCCCTCCATCCCCTTAGTTGTATAAAATGGGGAATCTGAGGCAATGCACTCAATACCATGGTGGTTAAAAGCTAGTGGGACAATAAAATATAAAACAAAACACTAAGGAAACAACTTCCCTCCCCTTCATCTCACCTTTTGATAGCAGGCTATCAGGCAAAGGTAGATGTACATGGAACACAGTGAAAGGCCACTGCATTTTAACAAAGGCCTAAGGTACAATTGATCACTAAGGTGCACATCCTGCATGCTGCAGTACGCCAAGTCACAGGTCTGTGTTTTTAAACACAGCAGCTCAGGAATGCAATGTAGGCAAGATCCATTTTAATCCCTCTTTGATTTTGAGAGCTGGTGTGAATGAAGTGAAGAAGCAGATACCTCTGCAGGTAAAGCATCGGTTTTACCTTCTGCACAGAGCCCTCTGGTCACACAGCCCACTGATGGCTGCTTTAACAGGTTTTACACTCATGATGTTAACAACCACTAGAGCAGATGATTATCAAAAGATAAGAACCTGCATAAATAAAGAAGTTGTTTTTCTTAGGCTTTAATAGCAAAATTTCTGAGGAGCTTGGCAGAAAGCCTCTGCTCTGGACAGCTGACAGATGCAAGAACACACACACACGCACTATCCAAAGAGAGGCAAGGCCTTTTCTGGGTCATGCTCAGGCTCTGCTCTTGGTGAAGCTGACACATCAACATTGATCATCCAGGATTACAACAGGCTCTGCTGCCTATCACCACAAAGGACAAAGCCTCTGGGAAGATCTCCTGGGATCTCTCTTTGCTATTCACACTGCTGCACAGAAAGCGCACCAGCAGGCTCCAAGACAAAACCTTAAGGCAAGCAGCCACACAGACCCGGTCAACTGGATTTTGTGGCATGGGTTGTAGTTGGAGTGAGTTTTTTCCACGTTGCGCTTGTTCTCACGGAACAACAGCTTCCTATTTATGCAAACAGGAAAATAAAAAAATGCAGCTTTCACGAGGAAGTGAAAACTTTATTAATTTCACATGGCACTAAATAAAAATTTCTGAACAGAAAGCACTGAGAACCATTTGGGAAACATGTGAAAAAGCACCGCTTTGGCGCAAAAGGAGTCAAAGTTGTTAAATGAAAGTTGTCTACTTCAACAAGTAGGCTTCTCTATTCTAAATGTTCTGGAGTTAAGTTACAGAAATAAGAAAATGCCTGATTCCACCACTGAGCTTACTCTACTCTGGAATTTCAGAATACTTCCAGTTGCTTTATGAATTCCCTCATCTCCAAGAGAGAACTTTAGCCATTACTAGTTCCTGAAAACATGAAAAGTCATTGGAAGAGCTAAATATGAGCAGAGAACCTGGGACCTTTTTGGAGTTACTTTTAAAACACCACTTCTCTTTCCATCAGGGTTACTGAAGTTAAAACTATAATACATCCACAGGCTATTGCTACAGTGACATCTAGCAAACACACCACATTCACACACATTTGCAGTAATATTAACAGTTGCTGATCAGCATCCTTTATTGTAATTTACATTTAAATGTATTTTCTGTATTTAAATATTTTTTCTTCACTTAAAAAAAAGAATGTTATGAGAAATCAAAGAACAGAAG
Organism: Perdix hodgsoniae; assembly: GCA_035772895.1. Classification (NCBI taxonomy): domain Eukaryota; kingdom Metazoa; phylum Chordata; class Aves; order Galliformes; family Phasianidae; genus Perdix; species Perdix hodgsoniae. The sequence continues at coordinate 4,608,123 of JAPSGF010000009.1, read as the reverse complement.
TGGTCAAACAAATATGATGGAAGAGAAGTCAGAGAAGCAGAAGGGAAGCTAAACTAGTCTTCATTTACAATACTGACATCAACATACTAATTAACATTTGGTTAACATGGGTGAGACGTAGAAAAAATGAATACCAGAAAGGTGAGTCCCCACAATGTTTGCAGATGTGGACATTCTTGATGATATTTCCCAAAAATTCTGCACCCCGCAGCACTTACAGCAGGGCTTCACTTGAGTACTACCACTGGTTCTCTGGAGTAGCAAAGATAAGCAGAATAAAGCAAATGAAACCTCTGAGGAAGAACGCTGAAGAGATTTAGGAGTATCATTACAAGAGATTACAGTATCATTTCTCTCCATGGCTTTGAGAGAAAAAAAAAAAAGATTCTGAATAGAGCAAAAGAAAGGAAAATATCCTATCCAAGATGTAGGATTTAGCTGCCTCTGATTTCAGCACGATGCCTCCATGTATTTCCAGGGAAATTGTGTAAATATTTATGGTATGGGGCAGAAAGCAAATTGACAGCCATTGTATCCAGACAGCTATCAGGCAAGATTCAAATTTTGAACACTACAACTTCTGCAAAGCGGGAAGCTGTTGATTTCTGCTTGAAATAAGGGGTTTTTTTTTGGCAAGAATAAAGCTTTAAGAAAGCCAGCTTGCTGTATTTTAAACTTCCTGTGCCTGCTTACCTTTTACATTTTAAGCATCTCATTTCAAAATTCACTTCAACTTTATTTTTAAACCACCCTGTATAGAGAAAAGTCTCCATTAGTTTGCATAAAGCCTTTGTGAGCATTTTTTTTTTAAAGAAACAAAGATTTTCTGACCAATCCGTTAAATGGAAGCATCCTAGTTCTGTTTGCTAAACTCTTTATGTTGACTGTCTCTAGCATCCTAAAATCCTGTGGATCTCCAGATAAAAGGTATCTCTTGAGAACAGTAAGGATAAAAGACAGACAAATGAACGTTGACGCAAAATTCATTTTAGCTGAGACTATATTCATTCCATCAGACATTTACTCAAGCATCGTAAAATTCTTACAGGCTGACCATACAGGAAACAGAATGAAAACCACAAACGCAGAGCTATCTTTACAGAGAAGTCTCAAACACAGGTCAGATCTGGCTGTATTTTCACTGGTTTGTCCTCTGGAGTAAGCTACGTGTTCTGACAGATCAGCGTCCCATTGCCATTATGGAAGAGTTGAGCAAAATATCTGTTCTGAAGGATGTGAGAATCCAGTGTGAATTTATACATGAAAAGTAAAATAGTTCTGCTTCATTAAAATGAAAACTTATTTTCTTTATGGATAATCTCCCATAGAGCACGCATAGTATTGTTCTGATATTACACAGCAGTACAATCTGTATTGTAAGAGAAGTGCCGATGAGTACCCAGCACTCGAGCTAAGCAGGCTGGGCAACACGCCGGCTGTGCTGCAGTAGGGGCTCTGCCACTGGCCTAAGAGCAGTGAGGACTTCACATAGAGCATTCTGCTCCCATCAAACACACAATTGTTGTTCACCAATAAAAATACTACTTTCCTTTTCCCTAGAAAACATGCCACTAAAACAGCAGCAGTTCAATCTGCTTCAAAGCTGCTGCAGAAAATAAAATTAGTCTGACAATTGTGTCAGCATTAAATCTGCTTGGATAAGCCAAGTGTAATCAAAGGCTGATAGCATATGTGTAACACCTTGCATTTAAAAATAACCTTTACATTTCATTAATCTCATAGTTTAAAATAGATAATGTAGGCTCACAAGGAAATGAGTACTAGCTTTCAAGTAGACCCTTCCTAAATAATTTGTATTCAAAAATACATGTCAAAGATTTCAAAACTGCAAAAATAATAATAATAATAATAATAATAATAATAATAATAATAATAATAATAATAATAATACAGCCAAAATGAATCTAGCTGGAGATTACAAGATCACAGTCCATAGGGCAGGGATCATCTCTTGTCTGTGCTCTGAAATGCCTGCTAGGCTTGTGGGTGGTGTGAAAGCACAGAGTATAGGGTAACATTTTCATCCGGCATGCGCAGCATAAAGGTCAATCAATCACATTTCTCAAACTGTGTCCCTTTCTATTATAACATCAATGTTGCTATTTCACAAGAACATTTGTAAAACAGCTGTTATTTCAAAAAGTCAGTGTTGCATTTTAATGAAATTGAATAAAAAGGCAGGAAATCCCCAAAATTAGGAAACCTATACAGCTGTCCTCTTTTCCGCTATCCGTTTGACATAGAAATGCAGATGGTGACAGCACTGTGTGGATCTGAGCAGTGAATGCGGCCTTACCGAGCACTCAGATTTAGTCTATTTCTTCTCACTTAAAGTTACATTATGCCAGACTTAAGGCATGCTTTATTTACATGCATTCAATCTCCAGTGGGAATTTATATACTGTGCACTGGATAATTCTCTAAGTGAACAACAGTCCGGCATCAAGAAGAGTTTCATACAGAATACAAATAGAAAGCATTAGACGACTACCTCCCAGGGACAGCGCGCTCCTCAGGCTTACGTTGGGGATGAGGATTGGTCAATCTGTTCGCCCTCAGGGGCTGTCTGGAATTATAGATCAGGGACCTTATTGTCATACCCCAGCTGCTGCACAAAGCCACTAGAAGAAAGGAGATTTACGAGTATTTCAGCAGCACTGAACCAGGGATACAGAAGCTATACAACTGGGAGTACAGTGGCTCTAAATCTGTAGGCATTATGCAAAAAGAAAATGCAGAATTTGGCATCAAGGGAGCTCTCCCAGAGCAATAGGACATCTTTGTAAATTCTCTAAAGAATAAATTTAACAGTTATTAAAGAACAACACCCTGTTATTGCAGTCACTGAACTTTACATCACAAGGAAAGATGCAAGGGATTTTCAGAAAGACATCTGTCATTTAACAGTGACAGTGACCTCAGTACTGACAAGCAACTCAAATCCCCAGCGATGGAAACAAATTAACCCCTTGGTACATGGTGGATGAGAACTCCAGCGCTAGGGCTGCTGCACACTGTAATGGAACATGCTGGGGGAGATTTGACTTTCAGACATGCAAGGCAGAATAGAGGATATTTTCGAAATAATAATTGCTGTACTTAAAGAAAACCCATGAAATTACTTAACATTATTTAAATATAATGGATAGTTTTCAAAAGATGCAAAGGAATTTCAATGGCAGAGACTGACTTAGAGTATTTAAGGGCCAGGCACAGAAGAAGGGAGGCTGAATCCTTCATGCACACGCATTTCACAAGTCAATCAAGTCTTACTAAGAGCATATTTGGATTCAGAACCAGAACTCTCCAAAGATCACGCACAGTCATTTTGCTGCTAACAACTAGCAGTTAGTAACTGTTAACAACACCAGCTTGCAGCACGACTTGACTTCCTACAGAGTTCTAAGACAACCAATAAAGGAAAACAAAAAAGTCTGTTCGTATGCTCTAGACACTCAGCAGAGTTTGGCAGGGGAAGGATAGGCTACAGCGATTCCCTATCTGTGATACCCTCAGAGTGAGACTGCACAAGAAGATCTAAGGAGTAATGCTTCCATTTAAATGGAGCACACTTGAGTCTTTTTTTTTTCTTTTCAGTACAGCCATTCTCCTCTGAATAATCTTAGACAAATACTCACTTCCATACACAGTACACTGTGTTCATTCACTCCTCTTTCCACCATGTTGTCCATTTCAATAATTTTTTGGCACCACACAGAAGTTCCCAACAATCATGACTTACCTTTATAGCTCTGGGATAATAGAAAACAATACAAACACTAAGTTGGTTTGGAGAGCCATGTGGAAGATGCACAGGGTAATAATAAATGAAGACAACAAGTTTCCATGATAGAAAAGGCATATTTGAATTGAAGACTCAAGTGTTTGGATCTGCGGAGGAACACCAATGCAACAAGGTTATTTCTTCCTTGTTCTCCCACAGCACTCTGCATCCTTCAACTCTGAAAATAAAACAGAAAGCCACACTTCTACACAAAGGAAGAACTTTTCAGATCGTAAAGATTCATGGGGTGGCAAGTGATTTTGGGGTCTCATTGAGAAGCCTTTTCTTTAATCTTTTTGCTTCAGATTTTGATGCTCCAGTTCACCCTCTACATGTTTATTCCTTTTCCTGTGGGCTTAGAAGACTTAGAAGAATTAAATTATGTGATGACAAAAGCTAAGATTTGCAAAATAAAATCAGACGCTCTTTTGTTTCTGATGTTGGACTTCAGTACTTCTACACTTGTTTTATTTAGAAATACTTACACACTGACTAAGTATATTCATAACCAATCAAATCTGACCAGAGACAGCCAAGTCAAGCTGCAGGACAAAGTATACTTACAGGTACTTTTAAACGTAACCAAATTATTGAAGCCTAAAAACTCACAACAATTTTGGAACTTTACCTCAAAACAAATTAAGCAGATGATGCTATTCATTTCTGTATTGAACTCATAACAAATATTCATTACTAGTGAACCTGTTGCTGATTGTTTCTTTTTTTGTTTGTTTGTTTGAAGTCTCCTCCTAAGAATTGAAGAACTTCACTGCAGGCTGCAGACCCAAGAACATGAGGGATTTACCAAGCCCTTTTTTATACTGGGAGAAAGCATCTAGGAGAGATCTCCAATGGTTATGGATATTCTTTAAAGGGTCCTCCCTACCATCCTACAAGCGGAGTGGGTGAGACCTTCATCTAGCTGAAAGAAAAACATTTGAAGAACAGCTCTGGTCCCACCTGATCCTGCTTAAAAAGAGCAGAAGGTAATCCAGCACCTGAAAAGTACTGGAGGATTGGTCTGGCACTTAAAGAGCAGCTTAGTTGTTTTGTTGTTGTTGTTTGTTTGTTTTGTTGTTTAATGTAAAGTTGTGAGTAGAAAACAGCAGGAAAATGCATACTTCCTTTTTCAGCAAGCTGAAAACCAGTGTAATTTAAACTTAATTGTATGTAGCACAGGAAAAGCCAGAGAAACTGTGGACATACTTCATGATTTTAATAGCATAAAAGGCAAATGCTGCATGACTGTGATAGTAACTGTTCTGCAGTTACACAGAGCAGTATGAAAATAAGTATACGTAAAATGTCTAGTGTATTTGTGCTCCTCCATCGTAACAAACATCAACCACAACACGCACCCATGTCCCATCAGGGAATAAAGACATGAGGTGTTTCCAACAGAAATAAAATAGTATCACTCTGCAGGTGAAATCCTTGCAAATTTTGTGTAAAGTAAATCCTCACCTGAAATAGTCTGTGTAGTTTTGGCTATCCAGATCAGAGCTATGATATCTGTTGACTTGATATAAAATGCCGAAAAGGGCTCTACAGTCCACACACTGGAACAGGACTGGAGGAAGATGTCACCTGTAATCTCGGACCACCTTGTTTTGTCCCCAAGATGTTTGAAGACATCTGAAACACTTAGCATCACCTGATAACATTTACTATCAGCCACAAAATTCCTTATCAAGTCTTTTGATGTCAGCTCCAGGATAGGACCTACACCTGCCAGCTGCCTGAACTCTATCCACCTGCTTTCCCCAAACTGACTGATTTTCCAGAGAAACACCATTAACAATCAGTTATCATTTGAAGATGAAATGAACCAACCACCACATTTCAAGCATAGTTTTCCCCACCAATCTTTCATTTAATTCATTTGGTCTTTATAAAGGGAGGATGCAATTATGTTCCCACATCACCTGCAGTCTTATAAACTGTATCAGTCAGGGTAATAAACATTCAAGAAATTATTTTCGTATACCCAGGTTGCTCCAAAAGTAATGCCTCCTCATTATTTCCACAGAAATGACAACAGATACAAAGAGCACAATAACACTGATTGAGAGAGCAAATTCTCAGCTACAAAACCCTTCTTTACAACACACTGTCAGACTGCCCCTCTGCTGCCATCTGTCACATGGCAACAAAATGTAATAGAACGTTGGTGGGAAGCTCAACCTCTACTACAATACCACCACCTATTTCTGATGTCAAGGGCCAACATTATAAAATAGGAGGCATTGCCTTTGGAACAATGCTACTATAGAAAAAAGCAAATATCATTGAAACTAAAACTGGTGAACAGTCAGGAGTTGACACAGAGCTGACACTTCACGAATGCAAAGGAAACTGGAAATGTCTCTTAACAAGAAAGTGTAATTAACATACCTGCGTACTCCCTCAGGCACCCTCATCCAGAACTGCCTAAAACTGCACTTTATTTCTTCAATTCTAAAACAAACAAATGCAATCTCAACTCAGTTTGGAATAACTCAGTGTGTGCACATCTTACTAGTCTATTTGTAATCTGGAAAAGGGATCTTCAATCTTTCTAACTGAAGTTATTTCCATGCTTTATTGCCATGCAGGAAATGAATTGAATGTTGTGGAACACTGGATAGAGAAGAGACACAGAGCACTATTAAAAGTTCGTTCTAAACCTACAGAAAAAAGCAACTGTATCCACTATAATCAGCAGCAGCGTTTTAAAAAAAGTCATTTAGGCTATCACTTAATATGCTTCATAAATAGAGTTGACAACATATAGAAAATCAAACATTATAGATTACATGTTAAGTCAAGAATGCATAGGATTAACAGATCCTGAGGTAACAGCAAATATGACTACAATAACAAAAAAAAAAAAACACTTGCAGAAATTTGGGCAGCATCTCAGTTCTCTGAACTGTCACAAAAAAAAAAGTTGCCATGCTAAAGCTCATGCCAGTTTCTAGAACAGATCTTAATAAACTGTCCAGGAAGGAATCAGTGTCATCTTTCCATAAAGCAAGGGATCTAAAAACAGAACACAAAGATGAGCAAACAAGTGACCATCTTCTACGGCAGAAGGGAGATTATATCTCAAAAAGTATTGCGAATGGGGGATCTTACCCTTATCTTAAAAAGGAGAACAATTTTTAAGAGATCTAGGGCATACTCAGTAATTTCAAGCTTAGAAAAGCTTAAAATTGAAATAAAAATATTTTAAGCAAAAAAATACTGTTCAACCAACTGAAAGCTTGGCATCTTTCAAACAAGAAATGCTAGCTAGTAGCAAGCAAATCCCACTCTCTGCCTTCATCACGTATACACAGCAATGGTTACAATTTAACACGTTCCCCTCCAGAAAAGGAGCACAAACTGCATATATGATGACATTTTGAAAAAAAATCCCCAAGATGGCTGCAAGAATTATGCAGTTATTTCTATTAATATTATCATATTTAGATGAAAAGCCTAGGTTTAGTCCAAATGCACGGAAAGAAACAAAAACTAACATCAAACAGTAAGATTAACTTCTAAATAATTATCAATTAAGAATTGATTCAAAACTTCTTTGGTAGTCTGCATGGGGAAATCCTTGAGATACTTAACTATAGACACTTCAAACAGTAACATTTCTTACATGTTTTATTTCTACAAACTGGTACATTTTATCACAAAAGGCTACAAGGCATATTATAACACATATTCTATTATACAGAGTGCAATGCAGTTCCAAAACAGCCACACTCAACAGCACAATTTTTGAAGTTTACTCTTCCTGTACTGAGGTAAACATAAGTTTATGCCATACAGCATTTAAAATATTTACCCCCAGACAATCCTTCCAAATGATTAGATCAAAAACTATTATATCAAACTTTCAATGCACACATCAAAAAAATAGGAAGCTTAAAAAAATATACAACACAATGTTTAATCAGCTTTAACAGTCAGTTTGCTATAAAAAGCTCAACTAAAATAATCTTAATTTCATTTTAAACAAAATCAGAAACACAAAGGAATTATATGAACAAGTTCTCCACAGAATGGAATGCATGCATAGGGTGGGGAGTCTTCAACAACGTTCATTTGAGACTATCAAAAAGTCTGAGCCACTTTAGAGCAGAAATAAAAAGCTGTTTTGCCTCCATCCCCCCCAATATTTTTTTTCATTTTCTTGCATTTAATTATCTTCAGTGTGGTCTAAAGTAAAGTCAGTTTGCTCTTCAGTTTCTTCCTCCTCTTCTTCCTCCTCTTCTTCCTCACCCTCAGCTGGCTCTTCAGCCTTGTCTTCTTCTGTCTGCTGCTCCTGAGCCTGATCACTGATTTCAAAAGGATTTTCACCCTGGATGAGAAAATTTAAAACATTTTAAATATTTGTTCCAAACAAACTTAAACAATGTTTATCATTTCAGTGACTGAAGTGGCACATAGAAAAATTCCAAGTATATAAAACACAAAATTCAGCATTCAGCAAATTAAAATTACATTTTTAAATTTCTGAATCTTTTTATTAAAACCTACAAATGCTTCCTTTCCCCCAAAATTCAAATTAAATCTGGATATTTTAAAATAATCCCTTCTTTTCTTTATTCACCGCTAATTCCAAATAACCCTACCAAAGGCAAACAATTCCATAAATAAAAAAATTAACTGCAGAATTACGTTGACTAGACTAAAACTCATTTCATTGCTGATCCAGAAAAATTATCAAGCAGATATCTTAAGGACTATTTTGAATACACTGCCATTCTAGTAGCCTTCCCTCTATTTCATAGGATAATTGTGCAGAAGATGTACTTCAACTTCCACTTCTTTCAGATGTTTAAACACTATGAATAACCAATAATAAACAGTAACATGAAATATTAGTTTCTTTGCCCTTTCATGCTTGAATAGCTGACAGTGACTCTGATGTGAAAATGACTCCACCAACTCGCCCCCTCAGGACTCACAATTTTGCACAGAGAAACTCAACAGTGTAATATGAAAAAAAAAAAAGGTATGCATTTGCTCATTAAGTTGTATCAGTAGCCATTAACAAAAAAATAATGATTAGAAGTTGTTGACTTGCAGCTTTGTTCTTTTGCCAAAGGGATTTATGAAATTCATTACCCACCTTTCAGAGTTGTACCTAGTCTACTCAACAGTTTCACAGGACTTCCCTGTTTCAAGATTTCTTTCCACTCTACATATGCAGGATAGACAAAACCTTATGAAACAGTAGGGGTTTTTGTTTATTTTTGTTGGTGATAGTTTTTGTAGGCTCCTCCCCCACACCACAATGGCCCATTGTCTTACAACTGATTTGCAACCATAAGCAGGGTTTATTCCACTCCAGGAAAACTACAGGCATGTACTGGTTCATAAAGTGCTACATAAGACAAACAGACTCTTTCAATCTGCAGTTCTTTATACGTTGAGATAAATTTGAGAGGGAATTGTATAACCAGAAGCTGTACGCGTCACTGAGTGTGTGTGTATAATGTTCAATGAACACCAATGAAGCATCCTGAGAATGGTAGTGCCTTCCTTATGAAGGCAACCTTGCCTTTATTGACAAACAGCAAGTTTCCATCCCTCATCCCATCAATCCCCCACTAGGGGGCTGTAAGAAACAACACATACACATCAAACCATAAAAAAAAATACCAGCAGAGACTGTTGGAAATGCATTCAAATATTTGAAATTGTGCTAGCTGGTTGTCACTTTTTCTTCTTCCTAGATAAGTTGTCAGAAACCAATTCATGCATCTCATCATCCACAACTGCTCAGAAAATAACTAAATTTGATTTTCTGGATTACAGTTAAATTCCGCATTGGCTCACACCTGACATATTTCCACAAGGCAAAACTGCTCTTTTTGAAAGAATCCATTTGCTAGGAGCAAGGAAAGTTATAAGCCAATTAATCGTAATTAACAAAAATAACCAGTGTTACTACAAAAAGATACATATCTGGAAAAAATATATATTTTTTTGCCAAAATTAATTTACCTATATTTCTCAAGCTGTGAATTTGCAATGCAGGCTGCCAAGCTTTTTAAATTTTTTTTTTTAAACCACTTTTCTAAACTTCCATGAATTCTAGAAACTCTGAGGGATATTAGGCAAGAAGCATATACAGTACTTTACTACTAAGTCTATGTAGAAGTCTTCACTTCTAAACAAGGATTAACTCATTCGTGAAGTGTTTCGTGTTCTACAGTTAGTGTTGTGTAAAGACACTGCTAATATTTTCGTAAAACTTGACTTCATAGAAATGACTGATCAAATATTTAACAAATAAGTTAAAGCCTGCGGCCCCATGGTACAGTGGGTGCTCCTTCCCACCTGTGTGGGATAGGCGGTACTCAGAACTGGAACACCTCTGCAGATCTGCATGCAGCCTTGGTTGATGTGCTTGCTAGGATACACAGACAGTATGGAATTAAAACTCAGAGAGGTCTGTTTGGCTATGCATAGTTGTTTTCCCTGTAAGATGAGTTCTTGTCTCCTTTCTGATTTGTCTTCTGTGGAGACACTCACAGGCTAGGCTGGACCAGGCTCTAAGCAACCTGGTCAATGTGTCCTTGCTCATGGCAGGGGAGTTGGACAAGTTGACATCTGAAGGTCCCTTTCAATGACTCTGTGATTCTATGATTTAAGACAGTGATATGAAACTGGAAAAATACATTACAGTACATTCAACGTGTGACAACCAAGATAGCAGAAACAGGAGACAGAGCACTGAAGTTAATTCCATCTATATGGATGAAATGGCGATGTCATTAATATTACAGATGACAGCATTTTAGTTTTCTTATTCACATCTTACCTTCACATACAGCTCATATCGTGCCTTGACTATAGGATTATTCAAGATACTGGTAGCAGTAAGAACACTCTCCCTTTTTATTTGTTCTCTGTAGGCCTAGGGAACAGATTTTTATGGTGAATAACAATTATAAACCTGTTCTAATTGTCACATATTTCAATTTGTGGTTTGTTTCTGTAAGATAAATCATGGAATTAATAGAAAACAAAATGCTTGCTCCTGGCATTTAAGTCCAAACTACATAATAAACTGAATTAAGTTTAATAGCATTTAAGTCTTACGCAACAAACTACAAACAATGATGCACCTCTCTATTCCCAGTTACCTGTCCTCACCTATAGACAATATATATTTCTCCATCACAGCCTAATACAGTTCATAATTATAGAAGCTCAAGAAACACGTTAATTTGGAAATCTAACTTATTGTGACAACATAGATGATTTTTCTATTCATGCTACTCTTTAACTCTTCTACCAACATTAGAAGTGTATCAAACTGTAACGGAATCCAAATCCATACTGCTGCTAATTCTACACTACTCTCACCTTTTTCCACATCAAAAGGATAATAGACAATCAAAAAAAGACATCAGCACTGTTATCTTACTGGAAAAAAAGTGTTATGTTTTACAGTTACAGTTTGAGTAAGAGTCTGACACTTCATGGCAGCAAAAAAAAAATCCCCTGAAATAAAAACTTAGTTATTCCTAGTAACCTTTTCAGAATTCACTACTGACAGCTATCAAGTACACCAACTTTTCATTAACTGTAGGTGTTCAAATGCCAGCTATTTCATGAGACATTTACAAAGGGTATTCTAGATTTTTAGAGAAATAACGCTGATACTGTTTAGAAATGACTTACTATGCTCACCTACTATAAGATTTTATCTTTACTATTATTATTATTTCTTCTTTTTAAGTACTATTCCATATCTTACTTGTTTTCCTTTTGTGTGATCAGGAGACTTTAAGTGCTGCTGAACAGAACTGTGCAATGCAGGAACATACACACTGCAAGCACTGCAGTGAACAGTCTCAACTTTCATCATATGGTCATCAGCAGTAACCCCTGCCAAAGAACACATAACAAGTCATTAATATGAAATTGTCATTCCAGACAACTGGAAGGGGATTAGTTATTCTACATCAGGAAAGTTAGAACTTTCAATTGTTAAACATGTCAAACTGAACCACAAAGGAATATTCACGCAAATTAAGGTATAAAAATTAGGCTAACAGAAGATAATGTTGAAAGAGGATGCATTTCATCTGGATACTCCATTTCCTTCTCTGCAAAGACTATATATAAGACTCAGGCAATTATGTTTGATGCCTGAGGTTATAAAACATGAATACTTACCTGCCTAAATAGAGGAAGATAACATTACAACAATCAGAAGTTTGAACACTCTCAAACACCACCTGGTTTTTAAAATCTATAATAACCAATATTCTTAACACACATTTTAATACAACAAATAAACTTTGAAACCCTCAATTTTTCACAAAGCAGCTGAATTAGTTTTAGCCCTGGTATTAATAGTTTATTTCCTTGTTTCTCCAAGCCTGATTTCCACAGTATGTGCTACCACATAAAGAGCATTTGCCCACCTTCCATGATATCTTTTTCAACAGCTTGAGCATTTTCTGTTTGGTTGCTAGTCTGTTGTTTACGCATAGCTGTCTTCTTGAATTTATTCACCATACACTCCTACAGAGAATCAGAGAAAACAGTTATGCAACTAACATATGAGTATTTATGTTCCAGTAGGAACTTACAGTTGAAATATTACTCAGAATAATATCAAGTTATATATAATAACAGGATCAATTAAGCATATTTTCAAAACTAAATAATGTATTCTAATTACACTCTACTGTAAAGTATTTTGCAAGTAAAAAAAAATCCCTTTTCTTACATGAAGAAACTCCATCACTACTTTGTCAAATTTGGTTTGCTTCTGAATATGATCCAGTGTTTCCTGGTGAGCTGCACTCTCCAGATGGGATTCAATTTCTTTTTCTTCAAATGTTCGAAATTTGCAAAATGAGCAAGTAAACGCCATTCTAGCAAGAGAAATGCAAGAAATAATATTACTATTAAAGAAATATTCTTCCCTCAAAAGATTGAAGACCTCACAAGACTAATCAGAAATGGAATAGGAAAAGTATTCCTTAGAGAAGCCTAAATGAAAAAAATGTCCAGTATTTTACCATTAAAAAGCATATCTACTATAAGTCCCAAATAAAGAGCTAATCTAGGACTAATTACCTTTCTATGTAGGAAAAAAACTGCTAGACATTTTAAAGTCATTAGCATGCTTCACTGTAGCAAAACTAAGATCAGTTATAGAACTTCCTACACATTTTTGCTACAAAACAGCTCACTATACATATCAAAACTGAATGAGGTCAGTTTTGTATTAGCTTAAGTCAGCATTAACATAAATCTGTTTAACTGAAATATATACTTCAAAAACAGTACCATTCTAAGCTGCTTTTCTAGCATTCAGTGATGCATTTGTCTGAAAGAGGTTAGTAGTTCACACACTTCCTGATACAGAAGTGGTCAAGTGAATCATAAAACATCTTGGCTTGGAAAGGACTTGAAATATCACCTAGTCCCAACCACCCTGCCATGGGCAGGCAAACCTCCCACTAGATCAAGTTGCTCAGTCCCACCCAATCTGGCCACAAACACTTCTCAGGGATGAGGTATCCCCAACTTCTCTGGGCAGCGTATGCCAGTGCCTTGCCACCCTCAGCATGAAGAATTTCTTCACCAATTCCTAACCAAAATCCACTCTACTAGAGAAATTGTTGCCCCTTGTCCTGTCCCTACAGCCCTGAACAAAAGTCACTCCTCTTTTCTATAGGCCTCTTTAAGTACAATAAGGCTGCTATTAGGTGTGTCCCCCCCCCCCCCCACCACCACTGCAAGACTTCTTCTATAGATTAAATGACCCCAGCTCCCTTAACCTGATCATCCTTGTGAACCTCCTCCGGGCCCTCTCTAACAGGTCCATGTCTCTTTCTTATTCTTTCAGCCCTAGAGCTGAATATCCAGTCTTCTAAACCAAGAGATTTGGGTGCTGTTTACTTCTGCTTGTTTGTTGGATTTATTTTTCATTTAAAAATCGGTCCAAAAGGTCCTTTCAGGAACAAAGATATATTCTTACATAATAAGGCTAAGGCAGAAAAAGAAAACCAAAGCACACAAGACAAATGACAACACAAACCTGTATCCATCACCATATTTCTCACTGTTTTTTTCCCTTCTACGCCTTTGCTTCTCTCTTCTAGCCTCAATTCGCCGTTTTTCCTCCTCTTCACTTTTAGCTTCTCCTTTGGAATCTTAACAAACAAAAGGATTTTAAAACATCATGTACTTCCTTCCCCCCCCCCCAAAAAAAAAAATCCATCTTTCCAGGGAAGGCACTCGCCTTCCATGTTTCTGACACAAACACCCAAGGAACAGTGGAAAAAAAATGCAGAGAAAGGACCTATACCAAAATGGTTTGAAGGCCTATTTAAATGCCATAGAAGTCCTTTCCCTCCATTACAGAAGACAAATTAAAACATCTGCTTCAAACAGTCCTAGATTACACTCATAAAAGAAAATTCAGAGTAAATCAAATCCTATTCTGTTGTGTCTAGTTATTAAAGGCCTTTCCAAGAAAGTAATCAGAAAAAGGGACAGAAAAAAGCACCAGCAAAAAAACTTTGTTAAACAATCATCTAGCACATATGTAGGAATGTAGACAAATGACTACAAAACTTTTCTGCAACAACAAAGACTTACATAGATCTCTAGCAGAAGTGTACTTATATTTACTTCTAAAGCCTATTTACAGGAAGAATATTAAAATATTATTCAGTTAGTTGTTTCAGGGCAGTAAAAAAAAAGGAATAACTCATTCTTCCTGCATATAATATATATAATACATAAAATATATATAATCTGTCTGCATCCAAATAGTAGCAGAAAGGAACATACAGCAGCATAACATAAAATTGGAAACTAGTGAAAAGCTCTGCAGGTTTAGAAGTGTCACCGAAATTGAAAACATTTCTAATGACTAACAGTTTACACTTCATTCCTGATGAACACTAACTCTTTTCATTTTGTAGCAGAGTTGAAAAAATTGATCTGATCCAGACATGAGAAAAACCTTCTATCCAAAACTGTTGGGTTCTTTTTATTATAAAAATTCATTTAAAAAAAAAAGGCAAATTAAAAACAAACAACACCCAGACTTCCCACAGGCCTCAGTATTTCAATTTTACTTACTGTCTTACCACCAATCCCAGAAGCATCCAAAGAATCACTTGTTGTACTGCTGCAGAAACAGTACAACGTTCTGTGGAGTAAAGTAGCCAGTATCTTACTCCTCAAACTCATAAGCTTAAGCACCCATACTGTTACAAGCTGGGAAAATGGAAGTCTGTGCATACATACAAGCTGGTACCACACAGCGAGGCTTCCACTTTCCCTCAGTGTACTCACACCAATTTCTAAGCAGTGGAAAAATGTATGCTATTTTTAAAATTATTAAATTTAGATAAAGAATCCATAATGAGAATTAGAGCGCATAGACAAAATAAGCAATGGTTAGATACTACAAAACCTGTTCTTCTCCATGGTCTAAATACATAAAATCTATTAAAAATGAGTCATGTTGTGCAATAATCATTAGAAGTCATACATAAGGACACACCAAATCTATTCACTCAGTCACACACACACAAAAAAAAAAATCTATATAATCTTACCTGACAAAGTCAACTGACTTACCTCCAAAAGTCTGATACCCAACATCATAAGCATCTCTTGTAAAGTCTTCATAGATAACAACTGCACCACTTGTATCCACTTCGATTTCCTAATACCACAAATGTCATGAAAAAAATGCCATGCCATTCAAAATCCAAAAAACAGTTTAAGTCACTATATTTCAAATAATTTGTTACTTTTTTATTTTAATCAAATATGATGAAGTGTACAGAGTAACTACACAGATTTAATGTACCTCAAGTACTCGTAACCTCAAGTTACACATTAATCTTTAATACATTGATATACATACATAAATATATGAATTCATTTTATAAGCAAAATACCGCCTTCTACATAAGCCTTCTGACTTCCAACTCAAACGTATAAATACTTTGTTGAGAATACATTAATACCTCCAGTCAACAAGAAGGAAATGATGTTTTAGTCTCAACACAGAAAAGATACATACCCTGCGCTTAATAATCACATTTCTGGTATACTGTTGCAACTGATCTTCCTGTAAGTGGGAACTAATCTTTGCACCTTACCAGAGATCTTAACAGTGACTTTCTTTCCATTTACTTTCTTTCCTTGATATGCCCCATGTCTGATCTATTCTCTCATCATAGTCAGTAGCTCCCATCATTTTCTACCTAAATTTCCTAACCCCAAGCAGGTCACAGGTATGTGAAATCAAGCTGACTGCCCATAACAATATGGGGAGTGTTCACATCATAGCTATATCACAAGAATAGCCTGTAAGTCTACAAATACATTTTAAATTCACTTTTCACAAGGTATAGCACAAGTTACACCTTTCATTCAAAATCAGTAAGATTTTATGCCACCAACAAACTGAAATAGTTTAAGATAAAATGGGAAAAAAAGGTTTACAACTTTCATAATTGCTTAGTTCTTAAATAACTCTAGCTTAATAATTACCTGTATTAAGGTATACTGTACAAACTTCTGAACTAATCAAACATTTTCCAGTTCTGAGAGTCTTACCTCTATAGTAGAATCCTGGAAAGATGACTTCATATCTATAAGCATAAAATGAGGAAGTAATAAATAATACAAAACTGTTGTTTAATATCACTATCAATCAATTTTAAAGCAGCTAAGTTATTCAGGAAAAAAATATTATCCTGCATTTAAGACAGTCTACATCTACAATTTATCGTATTTAGTAGCACTAGAAATAAAGCCAGATATCCACAGAAACAAACCATACTTTTAGAAACAATCACTGCTATTTTAACTCCAAAAACCAAGAAAGTAGTAACTTTTTGAGACAGGTTAGACATTAAAAATTATTTTAAAAAAATATCACTGAAATACATCCTATGTTGTCTGCATCAGTTTTCTGTTACTTGAAATCCACTTTTTTTAGTTTTCAGCTACATCACATTGCTCAGAGCACCTTTCAGCGTAGGTCTTAATAAACTGCACTAAGCTTCTCAATAGTTAGAACAGTTACAAAACAGCACATGAAGACTTCTTCCTGAATACTGAAACTAAATAATTGCTAATAAATAAGTAGCAGTAATTTTTACTTAATGCTGGCTCTTTATCACTTACTAGATGATTTTTTCTGTGTCAACTTCAAAATAGGTTTTGTCATTTTGGGTTTCTTGATAAATGTCCCGCCAGGTTTGTTGTATGGCTGTGGCATCATTTTCCTTTTTATTCCTCTTGCAGCAACTGCTGCAGGGCTGGGTTTGTTATGATAGTCAACAACAATTCCAGGTCTGTGCATTCCTCCAAAGTCTCCCATATGCTGGAAATTCATGAAAAGAAGGTATTAGTATATGAAATCAATAGACATATAACAATTATGTGGCACAAGTGTTTACAATTAAACCATAAACTATAATGTGCATTCTGGAACAAAATGCAGGGGAAATTTAAGGTTCAAAATTCAATGTTTTTTGCAAAGGCTGTGTGGGTGCTTGTCCAGTAAAATACACACACACACATATGTATAAGAATTGTGTTTCTGCTTATTCAGAAGCATTGTCCAAGATGACGAACATGCCTGTCAGTCTCACCCTAGCATCTTTGCTTCCCTCTTCAGATTTTCTACATGAAAACTTGTCCTTCTGCGAAAAAACAGCTAACCAAATCATTTTTTCCCTACACTCTAGTTGACACCCCCTAAAAAAAAAAATAAAGGAAACTTCTTTATGCCCAACGATCAGTGACTGAAAACTTAAGGTTGTCCAGTGGTAAACTTGAAGTGATAAACTTAAACTCAGTCTCTCTTCTAATTAATCATTCCAGGATGATGCATGACAGTGAATTCAAAAGTTGTGCTTCATACAAAAACCATGCCAGCAACGGGAATGAAAATTCATTTGAAAAACTAAGCCTTTCTATCATATCTGAAATGCTCTAGAAACATTTATGGACATCTGTTTACAAAAACAACCTCTCTGAGTAATCTGAAGAGGGAGAAATTAGGCAGCCATTTTTTTTTCTTTTCCAAAGTGCTATCATTTTTCTTAATATTAACTCAACTATTTGTTTAATAAAGGGCAGAAGGGAGCCCATTGACTGGTTGGGCATATTGGATAAGCAGAAATATTCCCATCACTGCAAGAAGAAAATTACTGCTATACTAGCGAAGTTAAATGAACATGAAAGTAACTTCCAACATACAAAATATATGCCCATTTTATTATCAAATTTTAAAACATAAAGTGACTATTTCAGAACAGATTACTTGTCTTAATCAAAAGTCCATGCACAAGATCTCCGTGTTAATTTATTTGAGATAGTTACAGAGCTACCTAGTATGTATATTTACACTGCATGTATATAAATTTGATATGAAGTCAGCACTTGAATAATTTCAAGTACTTTTTTTTTATTTAAACAGTATCTATTAAAGGTGCAATGCATTTTAAATATAGTAAGTAGTTTAGTTCTTATGTAATAAAGGACAATGCAGAGGCCTACAAAGATAGATTTTAAAAAGCAAAAACAAAGAAGAAATTAGGCTGCTTGGTCAAAATTTTGCACAAAACTTTCAGATCCCAACAAGTTCTGAAAGGATGGCATCAAAGCTTAGGAATCAAGTGCTTTCAGCTTGACAAGAAAAGAAATAAGGAGATCAGACTACTTCTAAAACCATGCTACATGCTAGCTAGTAGCCATGTGCAAACCTGAACTAAAATTTGAATATGGCAACTATAGTACACAAGAATGCTGCAAAGTAAATCTTCTGTAACAAAACCAACACACAATCAGGCACTTAAAAAAAAAAAGGGGAAAAAAACCCACAAATCTTCCTCTACACTTCAAGCTACAAACAAGTTGCAAAGTTTAATGTTAAAGAATCACATCCCAAAGAAATATGGCACACAAGAATTTCAAAAGTGAAGTTGCATCTAGAGGCATAGACAGAAAAGCACTCACTGAACTCCTTATGCTTTGAAATTAAAAAAAAAAGTATATATATCAGAATTGAGATTATAAAACCAATGTAAAGGGACACCATCAACTTAAAAGTTCATATTTCTGCAAAGATGATTTCTTAATTCTCTCTAATTTTTCCTCTAACTCATTTAACATTAAGCATTACTGCTCCAAATTGCCTGTGATCCACTATTTGTGTATGTTTAATACTGACATACTTTTTACATCCTACCCTGGAAGCCACTGAACAAGAGTTACAACACAGCTGCAAAATAAAACACACACAGTTAAGAGGACTAGGAACATTATGTGGAAATCAATCTCAAGTCTGTGAAAGAATCTGATTTCAAGTTGATGATGACCCTTTTAAAGATGCTTCAATTTTAAATGAGAATATTTTAACAGCTAACCACCTACCTTCACAATTTCCTCCTCATCATTCCTTCAATACACAAGTCATGTGCATTTTTCAATATACAAGCACATGTTGAACATATTAAAGATTTAGCTAAGATTTTTACCTTTACAGGAAACAAAAACTACTCTAGCATTCACAACCTGGGTTTTATTTTTTGCATATACATTGCACCTTTAACCTACTCAAAACTTCAAATGGCTTTGAATTAAACTTTTACAATACTCAAAAATTTCCCCACCAGCAAGGATGCTAGTGTTTACAAGGAAAAATGCAAGTCCTTTTAATCCCTTTTAGACCAAACCTATTATCTTCACCTTTCACACAAAAGGAGAGATTTAATAAACCTTATCAACTAGTCTTCTATTACTCATTACTTTCGAAAGAGAAAGAGACTGCGTTCTACTTGAAGACAGCTTCAAGGGAGTAAACAACATCGTCAACCATGATAGTTTGCTTGGACAAAAAAAAAAGACAACAAAAACACAACACACTGTATTGAACAGTGTATCAATTTTATAGCAGTGGTCTTGAAAGGGTTTAAAAGAGTGTCTAGTGAAAAGAATCTGAAAAGATTCTGTACTTACTCCTCGGCCTCGGCCTCTGCCTGTTGATGGTCCTCCAAAAGCATCATAGTTTCTGCTTCCAAATCCACTTTCAGGATAAG
The DNA here is from genome assembly GCA_035772895.1 of Perdix hodgsoniae. Lineage (NCBI taxonomy): Eukaryota > Metazoa > Chordata > Aves > Galliformes > Phasianidae > Perdix > Perdix hodgsoniae. The sequence continues at coordinate 4,588,227 of JAPSGF010000009.1, read as the reverse complement.
CAGGCGTTCCTCTCCCCCGAGAGCCTACAGGTGCAGGCTTCATATGGGGTGAAGAAAAACTGCTGTAGGAAGAGTAACTCTCTCTTCCTCTGTCCTCCATAAACCCAGGCCTCAATTTTGAACGGGAGTAAGGTGCTTCCCAGCTAGACCCGCCCTGGTTTCTACCTCCGAAAGAGTCAAGGCTATTCCGGTAGGAGTTGTCAAATCGACCACCATAACTACCTCCGAAGCGGCTTTGTTCGGGTTCATTATAACCATAGCCAGATCTGTACAGATCTCGCCCACCCAGAGAAGACCCGGAGTCGTAAGACTCATAAGGTCCAAACCTGGAAAAGTTGCACAGTGAGGAGAAAAAAAAGTAAGCTTACTAAAGTTATACATTTCAAAAGACAAGTTATCAGTTGACATTTATCAACTAAAATCAATTTACTACTATACTGGTCTGTACAGTTGTGTTATTGTTTAATCTTGATTAGGGCTGGGCAAATGACACTATGACCAGATAGAAAGCTATCTGAGCCATTTTTGCTACAAGGAATTCTAAAGTTCAGTATGCATGAACTTTGCTTAGTTAAAATTTTCAGCAACATTTACTAAAATATGATTAGAGCCCAGCCCTAGTCTCATGACAATAATCACCTGCAGACATTCACAGGCCAGTCAAACTCTCCCTTCTTCAAAATCATGCCCTCATAGTTTAACAGTTAAACAGCAGTTAAAAGGCGGCTTAGCTCTCAACCAAGAAAAAATATATTTTTTTTTAGTGGTACAGTTGTGAGTCTTAAACATCCCAGAACTCTGATTTTAAAGAAAAATTCGAGTGCTCTTCCATTCATATTAATACTTTTTAGGAATATCCTTCCCTATAATATTCAGTATCCCATTAAAGGTTCACCATCTTCAATACACATATATCTTTTGTTTGCAGACCATTAAGTCTAGCAACTCAGGATTTTTGAGGTTTATCACAATCCATGCACAGTGAACAAAAATACAGCCTTTGAAATTTCACAGTAAAGAAACAAGGAGCTGAAATCTTTAGCTATTTACTAAGAGCGTTTTACTTTAGGAGAGAGTCAGGCTGAATATCATCTGTATTTGTAACCAGTTGGAAGGGAAACGCATAGTATCCCTACAGAGTTACAGTAGGTGATTCAGCAGGAGCTGGGATAGACAACCCCTTGACTGATAAAATACAAGCTAGAACAGACTCAGTGCCTGGGATCTACAGGAAACTGAACACCTTCATTTTAAAACATCTTGAGGAAGACCCAGAACTACACAGAAAGTGACACTATCTATAGAAAGAGTCCATGCACAATATAAACGTTACATGGCAAGAGATATTTCCATGTTCAAAGTCATTCAACATCAATCATATGCAGATTACTGTATGGTAGGTACAGCTCATTCCTGAATCTCTGCTCAGACTTTCAAGTCAATCTTAATGCTCATCAATAAACAAATTAAACTGAACTAAAATGTTTAACAGAACCATGCAGCAAAACACAACATTTCTCCAGCCTACCTACTTAGTTCTGTCCTTGCCCAGTGGCACTGCAGTGACTACAAAGAAAAATCATAGTGTAGGCTGGCTAGAGTCAGACAAGAATTCAAAGGCGCACACAAGAAAACCATCAGATTATCAAAGTTTTCTTCACGTGTTATTTCCTCTGAGATAGAATCACTACTCTGGAAAGCATATTTTTTTGAATATGATACTGAACCCTAAATCAAATCAGCTGCTTCTCACTGTTTTTTTTGGGGTGGTTGTTTGTTTTTGGTTTGTTTGTTTGTTTTTTTTATCTGAAAGAGCAACAGGAATAATATCCTAGAATTAAATACACAACTTTAAGACCACTGCATCAGAAAATTTATTTTTAGACCAATCCATCTTACAAAGCAGTCTAGAACAAGCACACAATTTTGAGTGTAATCAGTACCTGCCAATGAAATAATCTGGACATGACTTTCAGATTCAATACCAAGATCATTTGAGCACGCCACATTCAAACCAAAGAGCACATATCCTAAATGTTCCTTGAAAACGGAATGTTGATAGATTCAGTCTAAGGCACTAAACCAATTAGGTCTAATCCGCTATGTCAGAAACAGTATGTCAGGCCAATCAACTACAAATTACTAACCATTACAAAAAAATAAAAAATCCATTTTCATTCAAAGATGCATTGTTTCGCTGTCAAACGTTTCCACAAAAGTGTTGATTGCTACAGTCTAGCTTTTACAGTTTAATATTTGCCAGTAGTTAACAAATACGAAGATTCGGAACAAAAGTGTTCATAAAATCATAACAACATGCCTCAGGAACACTTAAGTTAGAGAGCAGAATGATTTAAACTTAAAATTGGATTTAATCAATTACTGGGAGAACTGAAGGATCATTTTACCTGTTACCACCACCACCACCTCCTCCGCCTCCACCTCCATGACTCTCCATCCCATAGGACTGGTTAAGGTAAGAGTCCATGGATCGTGGGCCACCATAGCCTCCATGCCCATAATCACGGTCCATGTCTAAAAAAAGAGCAGAAAAATGTTTATTAAGAAAGCAAGAAAGGAGTCTTATTTAGTAGTCTAGCTTATACTCTTAAATAAACCGTTTAATTTTTGCCAAAGTGCTTACAAACAAAACATCAAACTTTCAGTTGTGAGTTAATTTCAATACTGTGCTAAGGGAAGCCGTGCATCTTTGTCATCATACAAAGGCCTCTTAATTGAAATCAAGATCACTTTCTTCCCAAGTAGATCAGGATTATTATTCCATCAGCTGGAGTTTAGACACAAGTTAAATTAAGAGAACTAAAATGAAGAAGCTTAATGAAAACATCAGAAGTTAGCACAGAATGATGACCACTTCCTGCTGTCTAGCATGACACACAGTTCACAGACACCTGGCCATACAATGCCACAGGAAACATGTGTTGACAGAGGTGCTAGTTCAAGGTCACAACGCATATCATGCTGTTGTGCAGACACTGTACATAGGCTCCAGTCAAAAGAATTTTCTCCATTCTAGCACCAACAAAAACCCACCACAACCAGGACCAAGTTGCAGCTGACCAATCCACAGAGATGGCTATATTTCATAGCTGAACCGATGTCACTTTATGACATCTTTGTATCTTGTAAGGAAGTCAGGCAAAAGAACCAAGTTTCTCCCCAGCATAGTAAGAGCTCTATAAAAGCTCCAAGATAGTGCCACAGATCTGCATAACAAGCATGATCCAGTCTTCCTGTAGCATACACAACTTTGCTTCAGCAGCATCTGAGTGACCCAAACTGTTTCCCAGTGCTGACCAACACTAACATCTGGCAATAGCCTGTCATATCAAGCCTCTTAGAGAAAGTAATGCAAAGAAAGACAGCAAACACAGGAAGAATAAAAATATAACCACAAAAAGATCTGCCCACAGTGACAAGAGTTGTTTCTACATTTTAAAGTCTCCAAGTTTAAGACAGTCTTTTCCAGAATAGAACAATAAGCTCAACTGAAGTAGTAAGAAACATTCTCCATTTAGAGAAACACAGTAATTCTGTGTGCACATCAATTTCATGGAAATAACTGTAGCAATGAATTAAGTATATACAATATTTCCTGTTTGTAACTTCTTGTTAGATCAGAACTATGTTGCAAGTTACTCTCTTACATCCCTTAAGAAAACTCTACAAGTAGTATTCATCTGATTATTACAATGTTACACAGATGTTCCTAACAAACCCCAACAGCCTCCAAGAAATGCAGACTTGTCGCTGTTGTTTTCTTACAATGAGCACAAGCACTTTTCAGAAAGCTAAGGATGATACTTCTAGAACTTTGAAGTCATACTGAATATTCACGTATTTGGAACTTACAACAGACACAGCAAAGTAGGAAATAAAAGCTGCTGAAAGCACTAATCACACATCACACAACACCAACTTCAAGCATAAGAAGTTAAACTAAAGAATCCAATAGGACTTCGAATGTAAGCATCCAACATTCTTCCCACCCAGACTTACTGCACTGCCTTTACCTATGCTGTATGATTTAACAGGGAGTTGAAAGAAGTACAAAGATGTGACAAGAAGTGATTACCTGCACGGCTTCCCACTACAAGAAACTGAAGGTAACAAATGAATGAAAAAAAAAAAGCACAAATTGGATGCTTCCTCACGAAACAGATACTTAAGTCCCAGAGCTACTTTTTGACAAGATGTTACTGAAAAATTGCATGCATTTCCATGGTAAAGAAAGTTTCTAAGCTACCAATCAGGCAAGGCATATAAGTATACCCAGGAAGTACTCGAGTTACTCATTTCTCATCTCCAAGAGGACAGTGTGACATGCAGGACATGGGCAACGCAGGAAGCAGACAATTCTTTGACCTGGCCTAAGAACAGGTGCTTTTACCATCTTCTTCCACCTTTACCATTAGCTGCTCCAGATTGTTGAGCAGAACCTACTGTTCCAACCACTGGTCTCACTTGGTCATTCTGCCAGCTGCAAACTTAACCAAAGAAGATTTACAACATTTATGCTTCATGCCTAGAGCTTAGCAAAGATACTGCATATGTATAACAAGTGTAATGCTTTTTTCAAGCACTGAGCTCTTCCATACTTTGAAATGTGTTCTCCAGATAGGCTTTATCCTAAGAGGTGAAAGGGGAAAATATAGAAGCCGGTAAATATTATCTGCACATAGCCAAATAAGAATCACTTGTACAGTTTTGATTATTAGTCTCAAGATAAATAGTCTATGAGTTCACAAACCTGACCACACCAACATCAATATCCCATTGCACTCACCACTTTTGACTCTCCTCACTAAAGCCAACAAGCATAAAAACATCCACGCAGAACAATTTTTTCAGCCTGCTCCCTGAACACTGTCATGTTAACATCAGCTATCATCACCAGCAGAAATGCACAGAGTAAACTATTCAAGCAAAATGGGAAGATATTTCATAAGCTAAGAGAAATGTACTTAAATGCTGGGGGAAAAAAATACAGCTTGGAATTGTATTACAATGCCTCATACTGAAAACAATTCTGAAGCTTTTTACTTGGGTTTTATTTAAGTTTAAAGAGTAGCTGTTTAGAAAGGAAAGCTTTGAAGAGGTATCGTATCTGTGTATCTATGAATATTTTCAAGAGAAAAAGAAGGAAAAAGAAAGTGGTTCACAGTCACTCCTAAAGTTTAAAAATAAAGAGTAAATCTCTGAACTGATGAAGTCACTGACAAAGTATCTGAAACAGTTTGATGGAGGAATGCATCAGGTTTTGGCATCAGCAGCCTCATGCACAAATACAGCTGGATGAATGAGACGATGAGCTAACGTACAGGAATAGAAAAGCAAACAATTCCACTTCCCGCTTCCAAATTATATTTAAAGGTTCTTGGGGAAAGGGAGAAAAGTTAAAACAAAGGGGGAAAATACATTACCTCTAGGATTAAAAAAAATTGGGTCACTAAAAGGCAAGTTCAGTTTACAAATTAAAGTGTCCGTGTACATGTATTCCTTCAGTTTAAGGAAAGAAATGAAAAAATGCCCAATCTAGTTGATAATTTAAAATTGCTGCAAGATAATGCCCCATTATACAGCAAAGAGAAATCAGTTTTCCTCAGGAAGAGAAGTAGGATGATAAATACATAGTAGATAAGAATAAGGTTCCATTGGTACAAATGACTTTAGGAGACAGATGCTTGTAAAGAAGAAAATAAGATTAGAGAACAATGAAAAAGTTCACAGCACAAAGAAGCAATATAGTTTCCAACAGCGTTATCCCCATGGAGTATGTAAGAAGGGAGAAAGTTCTTGTAGTAATGAATAATGAAAAGTTTCAGTAAAACTTAATTTCAATAATCTGAAGACAATAAAAACAATTACAGATCTGAAATAAAATCATTTGCCTATAATATTTTTTTCATTTGTAAATCACAGTAACTACAACAAACTTAACAATTCACAACAGTGCAACAGTAAGCAGCATTTTTTATGACATTAGACATAGAAGACTTCATGCATTATTAAATCCCATGTAAGCCAAGGCACCGTGTATATGTATGTTAAGATTTGGAGCAAAAGTCATTTACCCCTCCGGATTACAAGGACAATAGTTACAAAAACCAAAATATTAACATTGTCATAGAATTTATTTGACAGGTCACATCATCCGTGTCTCCAACCAAATCATCAGCATGGGTCAATGGCAGAATCACAGCCATCAGCAGCCATCCAATGAAAGGCATGCTTCCAACCGGCTACAAATTTCCAACAGGAAGAACTCAGCCAAGACCCAGGCAAAGACGAAAGCACTGAACATTCATCCTCTGTTGCCATCTACTGGACCCCCTGCAAAATAGGCCTTTAGCCTACTGTACAGAATCAAGGTAAAACAAAGGTTCATTCATTCCTTACTAACGTATATACAATGTACAAACAATGTCAAATTGTCAAAGCTGCATACATCATAATTAACTTGTTTAATTATTATAAGTAACATACAGCTTAATTATAACATAAGAAAGAGTATAACAGTGATACATTGAAGCAATACTCTAATTGTACAATATACACTCCATCAGTTACTTCTCATAGGATGAGCCTAGGCTCATTTTAATGCTACTATCCAACAGATCTCAGAAAAGTAGGTTCTTGTTATTGACTACAATTAACATTTGAATAAGATATTAAAAACTGCCAATTAAGAACCTTCTCTACAAGATACTTAAGGGAAATTTAATTGGGGATCAATACAGAATTTTTTTTTTTAAATAGGGCCAGAGCTTTTCATTATTTATTTCATTCTGAAGACAGATAATTCAAAAACAGTATTATTGGCAAAGGAGCTAAGACTCAAGGAATACATCATAAAAACAATCATACTAAAACCAAAGATGCTTCTGTAATGCATGTTTACTCCACATAACAGCCAGCGAGTGCATCAAGAGATCCAATAGTAAATACATATTTGGTGATATCTGTAAATGAAGCTTAGGTACAGTTTATGGCAAAGGTTTTATATTAACAGATTAACAACTTCTTGGTACTTGCTCACATGCTGGCATGAAATGTCAGAATTACTTGAGTCTTACTAAACTCATAACCTTACTCATCTTACAACTGCACATTCCTTTCAGCTGTACATATGCAATATTTTGATAACACATAAACAAAAGCTAAGTTCTCCTCTATCACATTTGCTTATATGCTTTCTGTTTTCCTTCCTAAACTTGCACAGTAAGTTAAAAAAAATAAAAACCTAGCTTCTGCTTTTCCCAACAGCTGTATAAAAGGGGGAAGCACCCCCAACATCAACATGATGGGTTGATGGTTGGACAAGATGATCTTAATGACCTTTTCCAACCTTAATGCTTCTGCAATCCTTAAAACCTCATTGATACCCTTTTCTTTTGAATATAAGTTGGGAGAATAAAACACAGCAGTCCATAAGAAAGCAGATTACTGACTTACACTAAAAGCATAGTCATCAGAAAGTCTGCATCCCCCCCATCCCCGCTCCTTGAACACCTCAGCTCTGACTGGGAACGTGCAGGAGCCCATGTTGACATGCCCAAGACGAACACCAAGCCAGCTATCCTCTTCCAGAACACAACATCTGCAGTCATACCACACTACGTATTTCTAACAACCCTTTCATTATTATTATTATTATTGTTGTAAATACTGACTGTTCAGCCCCAATGCTTTTTACAGGTTAGATTTATTTATAGCTCATACCTGAGACTGACCCACTGGGCATGTTCACACCACAATGCATGGGGGTATCTGGGAATCTCCAATCTCTGTCTTCAGCTGGAGAGGATGGGTCAGTGAGAATGACTTAGTGCTTAGCGAGAGCTGGAGGGGAGAGATAGGGAGCCGCGGCGGAGCGGCTCTCTCTCCTGTCGGACCTCCGGTCTCCTGACACGGCCCCTCACGGAGCTCGCCCCGAGCTCCCCCCGGCCCGGCCCGGCCCTGCCCGCGCCCCCGCCCGCCGCCTGCCCGCCGCCCGCTCGCCCCCCGAGGGC
>JAPSGF010000009.1:4556417-4579794 GCA_035772895.1 Perdix hodgsoniae | reverse complement strand
GAGGGCCGCCCCCGCCCGCGCCGCCCCCGCCCGCCCGCGCCCCGGGAGGCCCTCGTCCCGCGCAGCCCTCCCGCCGCCGGCCGCCGCCGCCACAGCTCCCCCGGCCCAAGAGGGGCGGCGAGGAGGAGGACGAGGAGGTGGGTGCTGGTGGGGTTCCGTCCTGCGCGGAACAAAGCGGCCGCTGCCATTTTGAGACGCGGCCGGAGCCCGCGGCAGCAGCGGGGACGGCGGCCGGGCCCTGCCCTCGCTCTGGGGGTGCGCTCTCACCTTCCCCGTAGTCCATGGCGGCGGCGGGCCCTGCTCCCTGCTCCCACGCAGCTGGCGGCCGCGGCAGCGCGGCGGCAGCTCCGGCTTCTGTCAATGGCGCCTTCCACCACAACGAGGCGAGGCGGGCCCTGCGCGCGGCAGCGGGGCCACGGCGCACGGCGATTGGCCCGTGCGTGACCGTCACGTGAGCAGCCCGGCCTGAGAGAAGAAGGTCCGTGCCGCCGGCGGCGCTTTATGAGTGCCGCGCGGGGCGCCCGGATCTGCGGGGTCATGCGCGAGACCGCGCGGCCGCCATGTTAGGTGCTGGCAGCCGCCATTTTATGTTATGGCAGCGAGCCTTGTCGTGCTTGGAGGCGCACCGGGGTTATCAGCGGCGAGACAGCCGCAAGTTTGCCACGCCTGTTTTCTCCATAGCATGTCTTCGGCCCACGGTGGAAACACGGGGGCTATGGCAGAAAACCCTCCTCCAGCAATCTGATGGGAGCGAGCACCTGGAGCTGCTTCCCAATGCTCCACACAGTGTGGTGGGGAGCCCTGTCCCGTGGGCCACGCCAGCTGCTGCTTTGTGCCAACGCATGGCGCAACCCATCTCTTCAGTAGCATCTGAGGTGCAGCTTGGTGATGTTACAAACCACCAGCAGAGAGGCACTTGCACTCTCCCCTTGTCCTGCTTCTGCAATGGCTGTGCTGCCCTTGTGTGTTGCTGGCCCTTTGGGGTGCCTTAGGCCTTCCTGGGACGAACTAGTAGATAACTGCGAATAGAAGGCCTTACTTTCACTCTTTTTCCCCAAAATAGTAAACACAAGTAATCTCATGCTGAAGCATAGCCCTTTTTGGGTGCTGAAATTCTTGTCCAAGCCATCTCCTTCCCGTCAATGAACCTAACATGTATACAGTTCCTTTAAATCCTAGAAGGAGGTATTTATCTTACGCAACAGGCTGCATGGAAACAATGAAACAGGGCAAAGCTAAACACAGACTTTGTTTCAACTTAGTTGCAAGGCACTGCCGCCCTCCTCTTGGCAGCCATGAAACTCAGGGAAAAAAACAAACAAACAAACAAACAAAAAAAAAACTTTGCCCCAGACATATCGTCATGCAACAACAAAAAAAAAATGGGTCTTGTGTGAGGATCACATGCTCAAAAAAAATTTCATTTCTTAATGTTTTATACATCTCTGAAAGCATGGAGGGGAAGCATGTAAAAGCGGCAGTGGGCACATCTGACACAGAAAATCTAGAGCTCTGGTTCTAAGGACAAGTTATAGGAATAATTTCTGGTTGTAATGTCAAGCAAATTCATTATCTCTTTATTTCTTAACTTTTCAGGCAAAAGGAACTTATTTAATTCTTCAGTAGATGACAGGCTTATATCAAAACCCGCAGTTCTGCATCTCTCAAGTAATAAGAGCCTCACTGCAGGAAAGGAAGACTTGACTCACCCATGTCCAGAGTCCAAGCTTTTTATTAAACTAAAACTTGGGTCTGGTACAGCAGTCAGACATTTTCCCTCCCAAGCTCTAGATGGCAGCAGATGCGAAGACACAGGCTTAGGAAGCAGCTGAGTGAGGAATACTGTAGGCTGCGATTTCCTCGATAAGCATTCTGCTAAAGCTGAGCTTCTGCCTATTCCCCATGATCACGGGAGAAATACATGCAGATAAAACTGTTAGTCCAATCCAAAATATGTCTTTCCTCTAGCCTCATTGTTGGCTTCTCAGCCAAAGATACACTTGGGCAAAACAGTGATTTCTAGGGCTGAACAGCCCATATACCAATTTGTTTGTGCACTCATCCACTTACATATGCACTACTGTGCAAAATACACGAGTTTCTCACATCCTCCCTTGCTTACGACTGGGAGGAGTGGCTGACACACCAGAATGCTGTACTACCATTCAACAAGACCTGGACAGACTGGAGAGTTGCACAAAGGAAAACGTGATGAGGTTTACCAGCAGCAAGCACAGAAGTACCTACACAGAACCTGTTTTAGCAAGGGGGTTGGACATGATGATCTCTTCTGGTCCCTTCCAACTCCTGCAGTTCTGTGATTCTGTGATTCTGTCTCATCTTTGCAACACAGATTCTGTCTCTACTAGACATTGTCTGATCTATGGTCTTGTGTTTGTGAACAGAAATAAACAGATGAGTGCATTGATGTACAGTACAAGGAATTTTACTACAAGGCACTTGCAAAGAGGGCCAGGTGCTTCTTATCTCAGCAAGCTTGCCAAAGGCCTGCACACACCTTCCACACAACCTGGCACAAACATTGTCTGTATCTTCTCAAGGAACAGTATACTTGAAGATTTTTTTCCCCATGCAAGATAATGTGTGGGCACAGCTGTATGCATTTTTCTCTGTGTTAAATAACATAAAAGTGAGCAATTACATAAATCCACATATGTGCACAGAACCCAAGGGCATCCAGGTAAAAATTCAGTACAAATGTAGTGAGAATAAACTGATTTTCCCAGGTGGCCTGAAACTTGCATCAGTCAAAACTTAAGTATCATCTCTGCTTGAGTAATTCTGTACATGCTGCAGGATAAGTTACTAAGGAATGCACTAAATGGATTCTCACACATTTCCACTGAATCTGGCTGGACCAAGTGAGATTGCTAATGCAAATTCTCTTGAGTAAGCAGCTCTGAAGGGAGGATACCATGCAGAATAGATAGGTTTGTGTTCACTGGAAGGATATCTGTCTAACAGTTATTCAAAATAAACACAAAGATACAGAAAACTTGTTTCAGCTGGATGAATTACTCCTAAGACTACCAAAGGCAAATGATTTAACTGTTGCCGTGGTGTAAAACATACTGAGGGATTCAACAGAAGAAACTCTCCAGTAAGCTACACAAGAAACTACCGCATAAATGACAATTGGATTTAAAAGGGAGTGCCTGAGGGGAAAATACTGGGGTTGAATAGGAGATTGATAAGATGACAGAGAAGTTATTATGAGATGTTCAGGAGAAAGACCAGAGGCAAGGAAGTAAGAAATAAAGTTATGACTCAGGGGTTTAAGGAGCAACCACCACCTTTATGCACCTAGGAGAGAAAGGATCTCCAAAGTCCTACAGTTCCTTACTTTCAGTTACTCTTAACTATCACAGAATTATAAAAGTCTTCTAAATTTCTGTGGCTAGGACCAGAGAGCACTTGCAAGATCTACTGCAAATTAGTAAACCGTACTAAGCATTTGCAGTGCCTGTGCAGATCTTCACAAATACCTCTGGACTTGAAACGAGACCAAACATTCCTAGAAATCCAACACAACCAGTCTTAGACTTCGGGTTTAATTTCAGGAGTCTCTTTTAGTTGTATAAGGCTGGCTAAACTGTGTCCAGACAGACAGAAAATGGGTAGAAACAGGACAAAGGCATGTAGCAGTCCCCATTTGTAGGACATGCTGTGAAAAGAAGCATCTGTGAATCTCTCCATTATTCTGCTAAAGAACATTTGTTCTGTGACTAATCTATCTGAATATTTACTCATTGGAGCATCCTGGAAAGTAAATGCAGTAGGAGAGAAAATATGCAAGGAAAATAGGAGTCAAGAAAAATCAAGCAGAACACTAATAGTAGTAACTGCCAATCGAGTTACAAGAATATACACTTCTCTTTTTCTTACTGCCCAGAATTACAGGGTTAACCTCTATATTACGTTACTTACGTTACACTAAAGATCAGGCTACAAAAGCTTAGATACATTGCCCCAAGAAACCAATTATTATTGAAATCAGCACAGACATTTTTATGAATGTCAGGAAGCTCTGAATTGGGCCCATACACATATAACACGGCAAAGTTACCCAGAAATTGCATGCAACACCCAAATACTGCTATCCTATGGGTCGTTTTATCATCTGAGAAAGTTAGAGATAAAACTGAGGTGGTTGTTATGGGGACAGCAGTCTGACAAATAAAAGAGAGTACAGAAAAAGAGAATGTCCAATGATGAAAAACTTGTTCTTGTACCAAATAAACACTCTGGACACCAGACAGAGGAGTGGGGGCTTTCACATGCAGCCCTGAAAACACACAGATATATTTGGGCTTTTAATGTTATTGCCCCAGAAGCAGAAACTCTGGGAGAAGAAACTGGATCTGAGGGTAAGAGTGAGGCTGCAACAGGTATAACATACTAGTCTTTGGATTCAATACAAACAGGTCAGCAAAAGCGTATTATTTTAGACTTAATTGTGATCAATGGCCCACTGTTGCTTTGAGTCTTTTTAAAACAAAGGCTCCTTCTTTTCTCCCTGCAGGACTCCAAAAAGGAAAAATCTAATCTAAGCAAAGCAAAACAAAATGGAGACATAATAAGAGAAAGGGAACAGAACAGTATTGTACTTCAATAGTTCCTGATGATCCAAAACATGAATGTCTCACTTCAGCGCAGAACCTCCCCGTGCAATCCTGTTCTGCTCTTGAATTCATGTTTTGCTACTTCCTTATGTTTGTTTTATTGTGATTTGGTGGATTTTTTTTTGTAAATTCTTCAGAGTAGTACAGGGATAAGAGAACAATCAGTGATTTATCCAAGCACACACAGCAGCACAATTATTGTGAAATACAGCTCTTCTGTAGTTTGATGCTGTAACTACTCACACCCTTTCTTCTACTTTCCAAGTGCTGTGTTTTCTATTAACCTTTCATTTAAAGCACTGTCTAAAACCTGAGGAAACTGTAAAATGCCTATCAACTGCAGCTAACTGTGGTTAGCAACCAGGTACTAGCAACTAATCCTAACAAATCCTCTGTATTTCAGTGCAGTGAAGTTGATCTAAATCTCATTGTCAATACTTGATGTGAAGGTCATTCCTCTGGCCTTTGATGAAAGCTATCTGTCTCTTAACCCTGCTTAGAACAGTTGTGACTGACATAATGTTTAAATCTACAGGCGTACATCTCTAAAGCCTACACAGGCTGTCAAAACAGCATTCACAACTGTGGAATACAGACGTAGAATATAGAATATAAACATATTAATTTATAGAATTTAATTTAATTTATAAATTAAATATATTTTTATAAAAAATAATTTATAGAATATAAAAATATTAATTTTTAACATACACCTCCACTCACATGTGGCATTTTCAAGAGTCAGCCTTCTTTGCATTTTAAGACAGTGGAGAATGAGACAGGAACATGAAAATCACATTGATTCTTTCTAGAAATCTAATTTCTTTAGATGTTAACACAGAATCAGATCTTTCCATCTCAGCCTAGCTGAAGAACCATGGTAACCATCCAGAGCCATGCTGTTTTCAGTGGGCTCTGATGTCTGTCACCACAGCATAAATCAGAGCCGTAACATGGTATTTCCAAAGCTGGCATATTACATCCTCTGTATGTACTGTCCAACGCAAGCATAAAAAGTGTCCCAAAATTCAGCCTGAGGGAGTGGAAATATTCTAAAGCAGAAGCATCTTAGTGATGTTATCTATTACCTCCAAAAAACAAACCAAAGAAAATAAACATGCAAACAATGAAAGCCAAAAAAATTTTAAAATATAATAATAATAAAATAAAAGGAAAAAGAAAATATCAAATATTCAGAACATAGATGAAAAATCAACCAAACTTAACTTATATGTTAGGTTTAACTTATATTAACTTATACCCTTTACAAAAAAGACTAGAAACTTTCAGATGCACCTTAGCGCCAATCTGCTGGAGCTCGTGTACTGCTATGGCCCGCTGGAGCTCCATCAGCAGCCCTCAAGCAGCAGCTGGCAGTCACCAGAAAAAGCAATTGCTTTAACTTTTGAGTCACAATGGCACAGAACTGAGTGTAACAGAACACATTTCAGGCTTTGGTTTGATTTTGGCATGATTTCCAGCAGCTGGTTTGTTGGGAATAGAAGATACTGGCTCCATTATCACACATCCCTAGAGGAAAAGGGATCTTTATAGAGCAAACTATTAGTAATTGGCGAATTATTAGTGAAGTGCTCTACTTTTTGTTCATACAAATACTTAGGAGCAGTTATGCTTATTCCCTTTTTGGTTTACAACTTACTTTTCCTTTACACTCCCTGAAGGCCAGCTCTAGCGTTACTTGGTCTTGCAGGAGAGTGTTGCTGGACAACTGTAGGACACTGACTAGCATTTTTTCCCTACAGCCTCATGCTGAGTAACTCATAGCTATTTAGGTGCCCTAAGCAAAAACTGACCTGGACAAGTCTTTGGTCATTGTCTGCTCACTGTCAGCCAGCCCACTGTCAGTCAGCTGTCCTGGGGCACTACAGTCAATTGACTATTTGCTCCCTTGTTAGAAATACTCGTCCCATACTTACTCCCATTCTTCCCTGCCCTTCAAGACAAAGACAAACATATAATTAACATAAACACATATGTATATTGAAAATGTTTTTCAGACCTTTTGGGTATATATTTATGGATCAGAAAGATCACAAACTTAGTTACTTTTTCCTCACAGGAAACTTTGCTTTTAAGCAGATTTAATGATGCTACCCCTCTCTTACTGAGGATAGCTGAGATACCAACGTGCCATTCACAGCAAGAATTTATTCATGCTGCTTTCCTAGGAACTTTGAGTAGGCATATACATTTGAAGCACTTTTTAGGTAGAAGCATGTATAAAAAGCTGTGAGGTTCCAAGATGATAAAAACCACAAAGATAAACAATGCGGCACACAGCAGCAGTCAGACAACTTATCTTGGAATGAAAAGACATGTCATGTACACTTCCCTTTAAAATAAAAGTCACCATTACCAAAGATACTGCTGTTGTGACTAAAGACAAGAATGCTGAGCATGAGAGACATGAAGGTGCATAACTTCTCCTACCAGAAAAAAAAAAATCATTCCTGTCATAGGAACAGAAGAAAACACACGTAAGGCTGTGGTGTTCAGTCCAATGCCCAGCCTTCTCTCTGTACAGATGCTGGCACACAGTAACATACTTTTTACTCCTGTTTTTTGGGGAATTGGATAGAAAAGAACATGGCTACTCTTCTGCCATGGTGCAACAGGCTTAAAATATTTTAAGAGATAGATTTCTCTACAGTTATCACTCGAAAAGTTAGGAGCTGCCTATCTCCTGTGCCTCCACACTCAGAACTCCCTGGATCCCGCACAGAGCTTAAAAATAAGTTAAATTAAAACAAACAAACAAATAAGAAAAAGGTATATTTATTTGTCCTTGCATGCCACTTTCTGAGCTTTTGCCCTTGGGCTTCATTCTTTAACTTTCCCCTGTGATTCTGAGCAACATTTTTTCTCATCTTTAATTTTTCATCAGCATTGTTATTTAAAGTTCAGGTTTCCATGATCTCTTGAGTCAGACTCCAGAGTCATACTGCAAACACACGGAGTTACAAGATCTGTGATAAAATCGCCAGAATGTCAACAGACTGGTTGACATAGCGTTTCAGATATTTTTTATTGTACTTCCAAAGTAGTCTGTTCCAGGAACAATTTCCACATGGCTCAACAAATCCTGCCATCAGAGTGCTCAGCATTTTTTTCATTAAATTGTGTTATGCCAGTAAGCATGAAAGAGGGAGCTGGTCTGCAGAAGGTATTTTCCCATAGTGCAGGAAGGGAAAATTGCTATCTGCTTTTGCCAGATTTATGGTATAATGTGTACCCACTGGCATACAGTCAAGCTTTCATGTAGCAGTTTATTTCCAGGTTACTGGAAATAAACTCTGATAGGGGAATCAACATACGGTTTTGCAAAAACAAGAAATATATGCAGAATCCTTTAGAATGTGGAAGATAAGTAAATAGCTGCAGTCTGCTTCTTACACTTCATGCATTCTGCTTTCCATTCACTTCAAGGACGACAAAAATTTCAGCACTTTGCCTTTCAAGGCCCTTACAACCTGAATTTACAGCACCTCTTCCTGGATCACCTTTTTCCACAGGGTGTTTATTCTATAATGTGAGAATTCAGTACTGAAAATGAGGTGTCTCTGTGCTTTCTGTTTGCTGTGCTTTGACTTCTCTGCACCAAGAAGCCTGACATCCAAACATTCTGGTTTCTATGAAACATCTGATGTGTGCACACGGCATTAGCTCAATAACAGGCTATTAAAGCCTGCTTTGAAGCCTTGTCCTGGAGATAGAGGCAGGTTCATTCACCACAGAAGGAAAGAGCTGGGCCACCCTCCACAACCTTCCACAGCCTCCATGTTTCAGCAGCCAGAGCAGCAGCTGCTGGTGTGACATGGAGACCCAGCTTGAAAGCAGAACTGTGTATCTCTTAAAAATCCCAGAGAAATGTGGATTTCCCTGAGCTCCATGCTCCAGAGGCTTGTGCTTCCTGATCCAGTTTCATCCCTCTAGTGCAATGCAGGAGTACAGATAAGTGCAGATAACCCCATCTAGCAGTGATTACAGACCTGAACACTGATGCACAGAACAGATTTTCCACACCTGTGCTCACACACACCTTTTTTGAGAGCATTTTAAAATTTCATTTTATCATTCTGTGTATGTGCAGTCAGATCAATAGCTGAATCAGCTCCCATGAGAAGAGTTTCTGATGGTCAGGGCCGAGCACTGGTGGAGGCAGGGACTCCAGAGGCAGTCCTTCTCACCTGGTTTTGCTCCTATGGGCCACAAAGAGGGAACACACTCATGTAGAAGCACAAGCACATACTGTACAATGAACCATAAGCTGATGCCACCACTTTGCTGGACATACCATTGGACACATCATTGGACATATCATTGGATGTTACCATCAGAAGCACCACTGGATGCACCTATCCCCCAGTGGATGGAGACAGATGTGCCTTGCACAAACCCCAGAGCTGGACCCCAGTGCTTCAGTTGCTAGCACCTGCATACAAAAGCCCACTCAAGCTCCCTGTTTCAGAGCCACATGTGAGATGCCTACCCCACTAGATGATGGAGGCCAGACAGCTTGTGCCTTCATGTCGTATCATGTGAAAGGTACAGAAAGGGAATTTTCCCATCCCGTGCTTGTGTGCAAATGGTGTCCGTGCTTGCAAAGCTTATAGTTCAGGAAGGTGTGCTAGCGGACACTCATATGCTTATGTTGTCTTTTCAGCATTTGACTAGAAGTGATTTTAATTTACCTGTCTAGAACTGGCTTTCAGTATTACAGAAAAATAACAACAAATGATTTCAGTGTTATTTCTGGAAGATCACTTTCTTTTCCTACTTTCCTCTGGGCAACACATCCCCTTTGCATAATTTCATTAAAATGTATAAACTCTCCAAACTATATAACAGGGAAGGGTAATGAAAGCTCCAATCACAGAAAAAAATAAAACAAAAAACTAACAAAATACCAATTGCCATCCAAGTTACACAAAAAAATTTGCAAAATTCCTTGGCATGAGGAATCAGAGCCACCTTTGAGCAAGTGAAGATGGGATTTCTGTCAGTGCTGCCATCGTCATGCTGACTGACATAAGTGAAGGCGGTTTTGCTGACACTGAAGTACTGTGCATCTCAATACCCCTTGTTGTCCTGCACCACTTCCAGCCAGACCAGCACTGGGCACCATCCTGAACTGTGATCTTGTCCTCTCCAGTCCCGATTTCTTGAGCAAATTTAAGCTGCTTCTACACTGATCACAACCAACAAGGCGATGTCCCACCTGTCCAGGATCCATCCAGCCCAGAGAGGGCTGCAACACAGTGACTGTCTATGCACTGAGCTTTGCCATTACTTTCCTCAAAGGAGCAAAACAGGCTGCCTATAAAGCTGTATGTCTCAAAAAGGCCAGAGCTACATATCAGCAACTGTGGATATGGCTTTGTCAATTTCAGCTCTCAGATTAAACCGGTGCTCTCACCTCCTAACTGCTGTATGGGAAATGAAAATGAATTGATGGTGCTGGACCTTTTTGCATTAGGCTGGTGCCCACATCTCCAAGACACTACAGCAAACTGCACTGCCTGGCTGTCCTCTGGAAGGCTGCTGACAACTCATGGAGCAGACACAAATAAAGAACTCTGCCTTCTCAGCCTTGTGCCCAGCTTCCTCCTACTCCTGGCTCAGGGCACCAGGGCGGGGCTGTGTGGCAGCCACTGCTGCTCATTCCCATCTGAATCAGATCAGCAAAGGCAGGAGCAACATGCAGCTCCAACTTCTTTGTCCGCAAGCATGTTTCTTTTCCTGTTACTCATGTCCTTGTAAACATTTATACCCTAGTGACATTTAAAGAACCCTGATTTTGTAAGGTATTTGTATTTGCCCTTTCCATGCCTTGGATGGTGAAAATCAGTCACTGCAGCTTTACTTGTAGAAGGTTCAAGCCATAGTGTTTGCCCAGTAAACATCACATACACACAGCCTTTCGTTTCCGCAGAGTACTGCAGCAAAGTTTAAATATTGCAGGTACTTCTCATGATTCTAGAGCTTGTAAAAGGATATTGTTACAGGATCAGAAGGGATGGATTGTGCAACTCTGACAACACCAAGCGCCTACAGTACAAACAGCCCATTGAGAAAATCTGGCATAGAAATGTTCCCCACGAGTCTGTGGTTTCAATAAACCAGCAAATTAGTTAATGAAAGATGGGGCATCTCCAAAGTAGCTGAGGTCTCACCCTCAAATTTTAGAGCGCACCTTTGTCTGGGAAACAGAGCATAAATGTACTGCAAAATCATTTCAGGGAAAAAAAAAGGTATTCCCATGAACTGACAAGGCACTGTAGTAAAATGGTTCCTCCAAATTAGTGGAAGTTTTGCTTCAGATTTAGCAGGAAAGAGTGATGTAGACAGACTCTACTGTTCCAGACTGGCAGTAAGAAAGAAGAAAAAGTGTTTATCTGAGTAATTTACCTCAGCAGCTCCAGGACAGCCTTGAGTTTCTTACATGGAAATAATTAAAATTCAGAAATATATAGAAGACCAGTCCAGATGCCATAGGCTCTTTAATCCAATAAAGGTAGTATAGGCCACTGTCAATCTGACTGTAGGGAAAAAATTTCTGGCAGAAAATAAACAAACAAATGAGAAAAATAAATACATAAATACATAAATAAGTGAATAAAAACACAAGGAGATGAGAATAAAGACTGCAGAGATTGTTGTCAAGCTTCTAGCAGGTTAAAATAGGAGTTACCATTTACAATGGGTCAAAAGTGCAGTTTTCAGAAGAGGCAACTGGAAAAAACAATGTTAGAATCACTTTGGTTGTAACGCCAAAGGAAGGGAAAATAAATAGCATGGGAACAGAGATAAATCCATTAACATGGGGGCAGGACAGAAGCAGCTCATCTCTCCACCTCAACTATTGATCACACCCTGAACAGCAGCCCTGTGTTTTGGAGGATGGCTCAAGCAGATCTCATTTAACTTCACATGCTTTGTATGATAGTGCTTCAGAAGATGAATGGCAAAGAGGCAGAGCAGTACTCTGAGCAGCTGGCATGCTGACCTGCAGGATTCCTTTGCTTTTTGTGGTGTTAGGACCGATTCCAAACTCCCTGTCATCTCAGAAGCTGTGACTGACTTCAACTCTACAACATCAGAAACTGAATATTTCCAGCGCTGACTTCAACGACCATTTAGCCACTGTCCTTTGCATGAAGAATCCTGCAGGATGATGAACACACCTCTGCCAGCACTTGCTCTGTCACAGGGCCCAGGGAAAGGAGAGCTGCTGGGAAGGGAGCCAAGGGGACTGTGTGACAAGCACAGTGGGATGGATACCCACAGGTCCTTCCTTAGCTGCTGAACAGCAGAGTGGAGTGGAGTGAGCCATGGGCCTGCCTGGGGGAGGTGAGGTGGCACAGCTGAGGAGGGCTCTGTCCCAGGCTTCAGCTGGCACCATGCAGCAGCTCCAACAGGTGGTACCTCTGTGCCAACACCACAGGCTGGTCTGGGAAAAGCCAGAGGGATGTATGCTGGGGAGGGAGGGGAGAAGAAAGCAAGGCAGAGGGCTGAGAAACTAGTTCTTTTTTCAGAGTTATCACAAGTAGTCCATAATAATGCTGTCATGGCACAGGAATGTATGTTCTGTTCATGGCTACCAGCCACATGGCATCACTCTGGCCTGTCACCACGAGCTATGTTGCCATTCATGCCATGCAAGACCGTGAAATGAGGTTTCCATGTAGCAGTTACCCTAACTGGATTTCTCCCCCACCAACTTCCCTTGCTTCCTCTTCAGCCTTCAAAAACTCATGGCATCCTGTTATCCTATAGCAAGGAATTTCACAGCTCAACCCTCTACAACAGAACTGCACCAAAAAACAAACAAACAAACAAACAAAAAACACCAAAACATTCCTCTTGTGCTAAGGCAAGCATGCTGGGGGCTGCTTTTTTGTTTGTTTGTTTTATGATGGTTTTATTTTGTTTGTTTTTACCAAGACATGTAATTCACAGCTACATGGCAGGAAGGGAGCCAGTCCTGCTGGCAGGGCAGCTGTTGAGGGCAAAGGCCTTGGGGCATTCTTCTGTCAGGCCAGCCCAGGATCCCAGCACAAGTTGCCTCCTCTCCTCCTCACCTCATTGCGCGCTGTGCCGGGAGCACTTGGCCTGCTTTGCTGCTGAGCTTCAAGAGCCCAGCAAGCAGGAAACTGGTGCTTACACAGGTTTTTTGCATTTCATAGCGCTGCTAGAGCACCTACATCCAGTGACTGTTTATCCTTTAAGCTTCTCTGAACGCATGTCCTACATGGAGCTTATCACACTGCAAATGTTTTCTAACATTAGCAGCAGCCTTCAGGCTTCCAGAAGCACTGCTCTGCAAAGCTGCACTGGTGCTAGACCCCCCAAGGTTTTGTAAGCCAGCCCCTTTCAGCCTGGTGAGGGTGGAGCAGGAGTCTGTGGGGCTAAAGCACTCATTTTGGGAGCCCCCATGAGGCCCCATGCCTGCTGCTCTGCTCCTGTGAGCGAGTCAGCAATTAGGAACGTTAAAAGCATAATGAATGCTAAAAGCATTTAATTAAACGAATATATTCAGAGTTAAATATGTTGCTAAGGCTGATCAACACAAGCATAATGCTAAATAAAGCCCTGCAGGCACCAGGACCTCACTTGGGTGGGAAGGCAACCTGCAATGCTGTGCTTTGAAGGCACGCTGCCCTCCCAGTGCATTGCCCCTCTTTCCCTAGGCAATAGCAGCCTGCTCAGGGACAGGCTGCCCACCTGACCCTGCTGTGATCAGGATGGCTAGAGCTTCCCTCTAAGCCTGCAGGCCAAGGCAGGGAGTGGCCTGAAAGCCTCCTTGAGGGAAAGGCACTAGAGTGGGGAGCAGCCCACAACAAAATGCTCCCAATAGATGGGATTGGCAACCACCACTTTCAGGTGCACTCCTTGCACATGTGGAAGAGGTGAAGAGCAAACTGAAGCAGCATGCACCTGTCCCCAGGCAGGGGCACTGAGGAATGCAATACCCTGGCACTTTTTCCTGTAAACCATCAGACCTAAAGAAACAGTGCAAGAAATAAAATCTGAACCCTTTCCATGGGGGATGCCAGGCATTCTGTTTAATGAAAGCCCTGCAGTGGCTCTCTCTGCCCAGCCCAATGCAGTTCACACTCTAGCCAAGTTTGACAGACTGAATAACCTGAGAGAACTCAGGAGGGTAATGGGAGTGGTGGATATTATAAAACAAACACGCCCAAGCAACAGGTGAAGAAAGGTTGGAGAAATGGGTTTTAATCTATTGCAGAGAAAAAAATACAAGGATGAAAAAGATGCATTTACGGCAGGGGGGGCTGCAATGAGGACAGGCACCGGGTGCTCTCCACACTCATTGCAAACATAAGAAACACCCAACTCCATTTCCAACAGGCTTCAAGGGAAACCATTAGAACACAGAATGAGCTTGACTACAGTAGTGATGTTACAGGGACCACTTCTCTCAGTGGGCTGTAGTTTCCCATGGCTACTGAGAACCGGGGCAAACAGGCCCTGCATGTCCCCCAGCCCTGCAGCACTCCCATGGGGCAGATCCAGAGCTGGGGAGGAGACTGCAGCCTCCCCAGGAGACCTCACCTCTGCTTGTGTGGTCATCACCTGCTAGCGGGAGCTGGGAGAATCCCAATCCCACCCCAAGAGGAAGCGGGAGGCCAAGTTAGGGCCTATTCCTTAGAGCACAGGGGTTTCCCTGCAGGGTGCTGCTGGACACTCACTCAGTTAGGGGCTGCACTGGTGGTAGGGTTGTGGGCCATGCTGGCACTGAGCATTAAAGGCTTTGCAGAGCCAAGCTTTTTGTAGGTACTGGGGCTGGAGTGGGAGGGGAAGGGATGCATGCAGGCAGCAGCAACACTGTCACCTGAAAGTCCTGAGAGACAGATGTGCAAAAATGAAAAAGAAAAACCAAAAAACAGAACCTCAGGGTGCCCAGTGACTGAGCTCACCTTGAGGCAGAAGCAGCAGGCAGGAGTCCATACAGCCTAAAACCTCTCAAATGTCACACTTTGGGGTGGATGGAGGCCACATCTCCTCTCAGGACTGTTGGTTCCCTTCTTTTTTTTTCTTATCTGCTTTTCATCCCGTTATCAGGATCCCCATCTTCCAAATACATGGCTTAGCAGTTTCAGCAGCAGTCTCTTTATGGTGCAGCTAGGGGCATGATTTCACACGGCATCTCCCAGAAACGCATTCAGAGGAGCAAGACAAGCCCAGAGGCAAGGAGCAAAGAGATGCTCGTCCCCCCTCAGCCATCCCCAGCCCAGCTGTTGCAGGGCAGCTCCAGCAGTGAGGATTAGCCTGCACCAGGCAGTGTTTGCTCCAGAGGTACTACAGAATGGTGTTACTGAAAAGGTCTTGAAACTCCACTTCTAAAAACCACCTGAAGCTGCAGAACTACCCAGAACTGGTTTCCAGAACAGCAGTGTGTTCATGCATTTATTCCTAATGGTCTATGCAACCCAATCCTAATCCACAATTTTGTAGTTTATGGGCACAACATGTTCATTTTATGGGAACAGACCTGCTCTGTGCCGGAAGGCTTCCGGCAAGACTATGGTGTTAATTTAGAAGATGGCATTCTTCCCAAACAGTCATTATTAAACCAGCAACCTGATGTTACCTCCAGCATCAAGGGGCAACGTGATGTTGGAGGCAAGACAAAACAAAGGTTCTGGCTCCAGCAATTGTAAGAGAGCTTTAGGGGCTGTTCTCTTCAAGGCAGGGAGATGCAGCCTGGCCCCCCTCCAGTGCCTGTGCTTTTACTGACTCCCACTTCAGCTGCATTGTGTGGAAATGCACTGCTGCAGAGCTGCCACTTCTGCACCCATGCCCGGCTGAATTGCAGGAGCTATTTTCAGCATCTCTGCCAGATGCAACATCTCCCATGACTTTTATCATGGAATGGGTGCTTGTTTGTAATCAGCCTGGAAAATCTGTTTCTGAGCTTAATTTCAGAGCTTTGTCTTCATTGAGCTACAGAAACAACTCTACTCACTGACAAAGCTTTCCCGCCCTTTAACATCATGAGGAATGATTTGCTGTCCTGGGAAATTGGTCACAGCATAAGCCCTCAGGGTTTTGCAACTTCAGTGCTTGATGCCATTGGTTTAAGTGCAGAACACACTGTACAAGCACAAGTGGCCAGCCTGAACCGGGAACATTTCTGTTAAAATCACCCATCATTCAGGGAATCTGAATGTAAGCTAATCAGCAGTTCAGGTGGCAATTTTAGCAACTCACAGCAGTGGACAAGAGGTTAAAGTCAATGTTAAAAACACAAGATTTTTTCTCAATTTGCCTCAATGTCATGTTTGAGAGTGTCCCAAGTCTTAGAGAGTCCCAAGTAGTAGGAGCCCCAAGAAGTCCCCAGAAGTAGGTCCTCCCATGGGTCCAGCACTCTTCTGGCTTTTTAGCCACCCTCCTCAGTTCGGACAGAACTGCAGTGCTGTGCTCCCAGGTATCTGTGAGGCCAGTAATTTCATGACATGGGGCCACAGGAGCCCCTGTGAGCCACCCTCAGCTCACTGAGGATGTGCCCTATGGGCTCTGCCATTCACACTAGAACACCTCAGCAAGTTCAGGGCTTTTATCCTCATCCTTAGCACCCTCACAGGTCCACATGCCACACACCTGACAGAAGCCTCATTTTTCCATGATCACAAGCTACAGATTTACTCAGTATTGCCAGGTTCCTGCACACAGTTTACTGTCTTGAGAGTGGGGGAGATGTGAAATCTAAAATTGTTCCTGCAAGGGGTCAGGATGACGGCCAACATCACTGCTGCAGCAGCACCTAATTCATCTGACCTGACTTTAAGAACAACAGTTGAACCATTGCCTTCACAAAAATGTAACACCTTTACATTCTGTGTACATGGAATGATGTTATAAAGAACAGCTATTTCCCTAAGATTTGTATTAAGACACAGTCCATTAACTGACACTGAAGAGGGAAGAATGGATCATGACCAGACATGAACAACGGTGTAGCCCAGATGAGAGGGAGCAGCTCAGGACTGCAAAGCCATCTATCTAGCAGCAGAGAGCCTTTGCTTAGCACATCTTCCAGCCTGTTCAGAATTCAATAGCTCAGTTTGCGCCACAGGACACACGTGTTCCAAAAGGACAACTTACTGGAAAACTGGAGGATCTTCTCAGAATTGTGTTGCAGAGGTGGAAACAAACAGAACAGGCGTCTCCTATTTCCTCTTATCTAAAGGAACACAAACATTTTTCTTCCAGAGCCACAGGTATACTGTGCAAAAATCTCCTAGTCAAGCAAAAATGGTGGTACCTCATTTAAGTTATGTATATGAAGAAATGATCCCACCCTTCTTGACATAATGTGTTATAGTTAGAAACAATACCTACAGAACTTTTTAGGAGCTCCTTACATCTTCTCCTCAAATTTAGAGGCACCAGAGAGCAAGTTCAACATAAGACACTTGAAATCGGAGACTTCACTATGCAAACATGTTTTTCCCCCAGAAATAATAGATTAGAAGAAGATATGAACATCTTATTTATTAAATCAAATAGAAATGCAAAATATGCTTCACATGCCTTACATGGAAAAGAGATGAACTTCCAAGACCTTAAAGCAAGAGTGTGTCAGTTGACAGGCAGGAAACGGGAACATTATAAACAGTCACAGAGAGAGGAAGGACTGGGGAAAGAGGCGACCTGGGGAAGATGGGCAGTTCCTCCCCACGCTGAGAAAGTTATCCTAAAAACAGGAATGGAGGTTATGCTGAGTAAGCATCACAAGCCTGAAGTTAAAACACAACTTAGAGGAAGTTGCCTAAATGAGTACAGCTGGCTAATAACTAGTCATACAGGGATCTAATTTATTCATACCGTACTCACATTAAGTGAACATGGGCTTATTTTTGAACAACAGTAGGGACACTAGGAGCATCAGAAACATCCAAAAAAGCTTCTTAAAAAAGCAGGATCAGCCCATGGCTGCATTGTGTGACACTGCTACTAAATTAAGGGAAAAAAAAGTTGAAAAATGTAAAAATAGTTCTGAATGTTTTAATTACTTTGCCATCTTCCAACTCTTCCTCCCTCCTACACACAATTTCTTGGAAACTGAAACAACAGTCAACAGCAAATACAATGCATACACCAATATTATATCCCACAGTTTTTCTAAGAGTTATTAGTCCAGCCATTTTAAAGTGATCTATGTGCAAAAAAATCAACACACGAAAGAGTTTCTTAAAAGCACAACAAAAAATCCACTACAGCCTTAACAACCCCTAGTTGAAAAACAAAACTCTGAGAATTAGCACAAACATTTCCCAGTGGAGAAGAGATCAGTAGCTGCAAGTGTTGTGCCAAATCTGTGCCTTGGTGCTGCAGAACTGTCAGCATCACAGGTTTACCAGCAGCTGGCAAGGAGAAAATAGACCGCATCCCAAAAGAAGTGGGAAAACCACCGTTCACTGACCAGTCTTCTGGTACACATAAACATATGGCATAGGTATGTATTCGGAGACTGCTACTTACAGTTGAGAACAGTCATCCTGGCATGACTAATAGTAAATGATTAACAATAAAATGTGCAAGAATCGTAACAGTAGTATTTAAATTATTTCTGACTGCTCAATGCCCCTAGGCCTAAACTATCCCCTCGTTAATAGTGGTTTAAGTCAGGGCAGCTCTGGTGAAGCTGCAGTAAAAATTGCTGTGCATGAGGATTTGTGTGTGAGAAGAACGGTCCCTTGAACATCAGACTAGTTCAGTCCTGACCGCACTACAATAGGGAATTGTGTTTAAACCATGAGTAATCATGTAATCATCTCCCAGCATAGTACTTCTTTTCTGCACACATGGAATGTAAATGGCCAGGATTTACAACTGATGATTTTGCAGATTTAATGGATTGTATTTCTTTAATGGTTCTGGCAATGTAATCTCAGTTAAAAGAAAAAAAAAAAGGAAAAGGAAAAACAACAACAACAAAAAACAACATCACCAAAATCAACCAAACAAAAAAATCCCACACTCACCGCTGTCTGCTTTTTTTCTTTATTTGATGACTCATCTGGCACACATTTAGGGTTCTCTAACAGTGCATAAATGTTCAAAAATATCAAATTACTAGGGCTGGGGTAAGGGTATCTTACCGTTAAAGTCTATGTGTGGAAGATATGCTACAATAGGTGATAAAGCTAAATCATGTTTGGGTAATTCTAAGTCTCTGTCATTAGTCTGGAAAATAGAGCAGACAACCCTGTTTCTAGGCAAGGGCTGTGAAACAAAATAATCACTAATTCTTGTAAAACGTCTCGAGTTTCCCAGATGGAAACTCTGAAGAGAAGCAAAACACCAGCAATAAAGTCACCTGCTGTTTAATGACTCTCAGAAGTTACCTTGCAGAACAGTTCAAACGTCAACACTATCCCCAACTTGGAAGGCCAGTGGCACTACTCTCCCTTTTACCACTCCCTGCTACTCAGGACAAAGGAGCCTTATGGAAGCTGGGGTAGAGGAGCTGTGGAGCAAGACATGTCCTTGCAGCTCTGAAGGAGTCGCACTAAGTCATAGACAAATCTCATCCAAAACCATGAGGCCTTCAGAATAAAGGAGGGCGAACACATATGGCCCCATGCAAACCACATACCTTAGTGCAGGAAAATGGTGGCTTCATTTGCTAAGAATAGCTAAACACTAACAATATACCAACGTGTGTTTCAAGTGCTGCTAGAACCATCCCATAGACAACACTTATGTTTGTTTTTCCTCCCACAATGCACTAAAGTAAATCCAGACCTTAAGAATAACTTGCATAGTAAGAAAAGGTCATCAATTTAATCATTTACTTTAAGCAGGCAAGCAAATTTGTAAACATTCAAAAGCGGCAGCATCCAAGTTACAAACAATTTAAGGAAAAAAGAATTGAGATTATTAAGGTTCTTTTCATCCTCTCAAAAATTTTGGAAATAATCTTCTTAAAACACTGCAAACATTGAACACTCGGTTACATCTCTTATAATCCCACTAGTAGTCTTGCCTTCCAAGGAAATCTGCTTTCTAAAAATGCATGGTCTTACAATAGCCACACTTTTTAGCATTTACTGTTTGGAAGTTAGCTACTTGAGCATTTCACCTCAGCTTAAATCCCATTAGCAAAGGGAATGCTTGTGTCTTGGTTCAGTACCTCTTTAACTTCCAAGGGCAAAGTGTCAAAGAGGTGATCTTCCACGACAAGCCCACTTTTCCTGAGAAGTTGACACTGCCCCAGCGTGGCTGGCAGACGGTCTAAGCAGTTTCCCTTCAGTTCCAGATGAGTCAGCTGCAACAGTTGACCAACTTTATCTGGGATTGAGGTAATACAGTTTTGTCCCAGACTCAAAGTCCTCAATTTAACGCATTTAAACAACTGTTTTGGCAAAATGTCGACTTTGTTTCCTGTGATGTGAAAATGCTGCAGATTTTGAAGCAAACTTATTTCCATTGGAATCACTGCAATTGAGTTGTAGCTTACATCTAAACATCTAAGTTTCTGTAAACTGAACACTGCGGCTGGTAAGGATTCGAGTTTGTTATTGGAGAGGTAAAGAGACTCTAAGTTCTTTACGTGGGTAATGGAGGAAGGAATGTTGACTATTTTATTGTGCCACAGCTTTAAACAAGTCAATCTTTTTAAGTGCTGGAAACTGATGATTTCTTCAATTGTGCGTATGCTATTTGATTTTAAATCCAGTTCCTGTAAGTTAGAGAGGCTGAAGATGGCATGGGGAATTCTCTCCAGTTCACAGTTCTGCAGTTCTAACTCCGCAACATTCATCATCTTCTTAAGGCTATTCAGTACCACAAGCTTAGTGCCGTCATTATGAATGACCAGTTTTGTCAGATGTGGTGCCACATCTGTGATATTGGGGGGGATTTTGGTCAAATTGCTCTTCACATGGAGAATTTTAAGGTGTCTCAACTCTCTGAGAGACTCAAGCCCTATCATTTTATTATTTTCAGAGTTCAAGTTGCCTATCAAGTACAATTCTCGGAGGTTTTTGAGCAAATACACCCACGCAGGAATTTCTGCGACATCTGTGAATTTTACATAAAGGCATCTCAAATGGTCCCGGAGGAAGCTGAAGGCAGTCTGCTCGACCTTTGCAGGGCAGTGGCACAGATGAAGCTCCTGAAGATTTATCATCTGAGAGATTTTTGCTGGGATTTTCGCTTCAGGAATCAGCTCCAGTTTTAACACATCCAGATCCGTCAAATCAAAGACTGCATCAGGGACCCCCGATAGCATAAAAAGGTGCAATTCTTGCTTATCCTGGGCATTGCGGGAAACGTGTTGCCTCAGCTTTTCAAAAGTCCATTCGTGGTTTAAGCTAATTTCACGTAGTTTGTTCTCACTTACCTCTGACAAGAAGACACCAAACCTTTTAGAATAAAGCTGGTCGTACTGATCTACCATATGCAAAAGGAACGCAAAGTCATTTTTGACATCAGGAATATCACTGAAACTACTCTCTTCTCTGACTTTTTCAAAGGAATATTCTTTTAAGGGTATTCGGAACAGCCAGAAGAGCGTGTAGAGACAGATAAAACCATAGACACAAATGAGAGAAATATAGCTGATAAGCAGCTTCTTCAACATGTAAGCCATGTTGTGCGTACATTCAAACTGCGTGTAGCCAATCAGGTGTTCCACTTTTGGGTTGCAGATGTGTTCAAAACTAATGGTGTTGACAAAGTTTGCAGTATAGCATAGTATAAATATGAACTTAAAAGTCTTGATGATAGTCTGGCCAACGTAGAGCTTGTAAATCAGATCGCTGTCCTCCACGTGAGCCCGGAACTTACGGACTTTCTCAAACAGTGCTTTGGCTTGTTCTCCATCTTTTTTATCTAAAATAGTGACACTGGGAACTTCAATCATTGGCTTGTCAGCTGAAAATTTGAAGCCAGACTTTGTTATCATGGGGGTGCTGGCACTTGGGCTTCCTTCATCACTGCTAGTGGAAACGTACTTGGGCAGGGACTGGGCACCAGTTAACCTCTGTTTGTTCTCCTCAGAGTCCTCACATGCTGTTTCAGACAGTGCTTTTGTAGTCCAGGGGGACTCAAAGCACTTCCCTAATATGGACACAAAATGCTCAATTTTTGAGCAGGTCTTGGGGTACTTGAACCAAAAATTGCTACTGACTATTAAAATAATGGTATGGATGAGAACAAGATAGGGAAAATACTTTGAATACCAAGGAAGAGCCAAATGATAGCACATCTGGTTAATAAATACATATTGCTGAAAATCCAAATTTGTTTTGCGGCCTGAAGAATCCTTCTGCTCCTTCTTCAGCTCCTGACTTGATTCAGTGGGTTGATACTGAGGAGAGGTAGCTCTGCTCAGAGGTACATCAGGTGTTACAGTAGGGGCACTTCCAAAAGAAACCGTTCTCACTGATGCTTCTTCTCCTTGACCAGTGGTTGTTTCAACAGTGGTGAAGTCAGCATTCCCTGATGTGCTGGGCTGTGCTTTTGAGTTTATAGTAGACTGCAAAACTGGCAAGCAGACCACCTGGTCTTTGGTCAATTGCATGGTTCCAGCAAAAATGGCAACCATTAACATCACAACCGCTAGATAATCCATAAATACATCCCACCATGGTTTCAAGATACGATAGGTTGGCTGGATGTCATTGAGCGATGCAACTTCTGCAAGGGTAAACATTCCTACAAGAAAACAAAAATGAAACCAGTGAGCAAGTTATTTTACCATTTGAAAAACAATCATACCATGGACATACAAGTCTTCAAAAAAATGTAAGTTTTCATTATATTTTGTCGGATATCACACGCTGTCTATCATTTCACTCAATAGGGTTCTCTCAAGGGATATGTACAGAAACGACTCATTATTTTAGCATCAAAACAGAAAGATTATCACTTCAGGCCAGATGACATTTACATAGCTTTCCCTTTTCACAGTACAAGCACCAAGGCCTGGTATATGCAACTGTAATATCTAAGAGATCTGTAGCTTATCTGTATTAGCAACAAACAAAAAACTGACTACATTGCATAAAATCTGATTTTGTAAAAATGACTGCTTGGGTCTTTGAAAATGTGAAATTCACCATTAACTGTTTTTGTGGTACCTTGTATTTAAAGTAGATAGCACTTGCTAGATGCTTTACACATAGCTCATGACTTGCACAGCATCTTGGGACCACTATGAGCCAAGGCCTCTCATTTCTTTCTGTCTAACATAGTAACAGTGTATCTCCCACTTCTTGCTATTCAGCATCCACATTGACTGCCAGACGGATTAGCCCCTCACCTTAAATATCACCCCACAAGAGAATGTCTTGCCATTACTATGTGAAAACCCAGTACAATTTTATTTTAGGATGTTTTTAATGATGTTTTATACTGAGAAAGCTACGATGTATTTACTGGATCAAATGGTAACGTATATAAATATTGTTTCCCCAACTAATGAATCATAGAACGGCATGGATTGGAAGGAAACTTAAAGATCATCTAATTCCAACCCTCGCCATAAGCAGGACTGCCATCCACCAGCTCAAGCTGCCCAGGGCCCCCATCCAGCCTGGTCTTGAGCACCTCCAGGGATGGGCACCCATGGCTTCTCTGGGCAGCTGTGCCAGTGCCTCACCATCCTCCGAGTAAAAAAAAATTCTCTTAAATCTCTTCTACTTAGGGGAAAAACAATGTCCTTAATTTTATGGGAA
>JAPSGF010000009.1:4474797-4556407 GCA_035772895.1 Perdix hodgsoniae | reverse complement strand
AATCTCTTCTACTTAGGGGAAAAACAATGTCCTTAATTTTATGGGAAAATATATATTTTTTATATTGTTATCACAGTGTGGTGATGGTGAGCTGGTTAGCCTAGTTAGCACAGGCTGTAGGTTTCCCCTTTGACGTGAACTTTTGTACTGTGAGGCAGAAGTAGCAGGCCAGTTGGGGGAGAATCCAAATCTCTTTGCAGCTTGAAATAGCTTGCTTTGCTTTTTGTTTTGACAAAGTCTAGGGGATTCAACTTACCAGCTTTAAAAGAAAAGAAAAAAGCACCCTGTGCAAGCAGGATTTGGTAAAATCATCATTTTAATTGCTGAACTCATAATCCAAATTTTCCACTTCTAAAGTAACATAGGCAGCATGTACACAACACATGGAGTTGAGGAAGGTGACAGGATATACATTATCACTCTGAACCTGTGTCCCTTTGCTTGAAAGAACAGCTGAGCAGAACAAAGATCACAGCAAACTGCATAAAGATGCATCAGATTGATTACTTATAACTTGCAGCACACCAATTTGTACTGACCTGCACAACAGAAACCCTAAACAAAAGCATCACTGGTATTGAATATGCAAGACAATGGTTTCATTATTTCTAGCACACATTTCTCATCATTACTGACCCCAGAAAGGAGCTCACAATGCAGGCATCACCTCAACCATAGGGTAGGATCCAGCCCCCTGCTCTCCTCCTGCAATCTTTTACCAGTTTTGCACCTGCAAAACGTAGGGCTTGGTGAATGTAGCCAGAGAAGGGAGGGCTACACCTCACTGCAGTACATGCTCACTGCATGGTTGCAAGTCACATTCCAGTTGCTCAGAAAATGGGCAGAAAGAACTTCCAGATCTCCTTTCTTGTTCTTAACTGGGAAAACGAATATCCAACACCCCTCCCTCACCAACATAAGTTGATGGATTCTTGTAATGCTCCTTGCAGCACAGCTTTTCTCACTCCCTTTGCCCAGGGCCTGCAGCTGCACAGGGACACGGAGCAGCAACAGCCCGCAGCTATCAGAGCCTCACTCTCTCTGCATAACGTTAACTACAAACTCCTGTTTGCCTTCACATCTCCCAGCGCTTACCTAGATGGAGTCACAGCAGGACTGACTGGCCCAGAACTACTACCCAGAACGTTCAGCATTCAGGTAAAAACAGCGTGTGGAAGAACAGCATGAGCCATTTGTGCTAATGTGAACAGACATTTTTAGAGGCCTTCCTTGCTCCGAAGGCACAACAGCTGCCTGCCCAGGACAGGTGAACATAAACAGCCACTTCTTGCATGGATGCTTTTATCATGCAAGCCGTTCAGAAGAGATGCTCTGAGATCTCATGCTGCTTTCCCTGTGGGCTCGTTCACCTCACCATCCACACAGAATTCCCCTCCACTCAGCCACTCAGCTGCTAATGCATCAGTACCAACACAGAGAGGACCGGTCATGCTTGCTGACTACAGGAACTCCTCTCACCAAATGAAAGTGATTTTTATTTTTTTTTGCTTTTGCTTTTGCCATGAGACCATCTGGTTTAAAGCACTACAACCCAACCACTGCATCCTTGCTTGCTCCAAGCAGCCAAAGCAATGAAGAAGAAACAAGAAAGTATAAAGTGGTTTCATCTAGAATTAGGAAGAACTGGAAGGGTAATTTTAAAAAGCCAAAGCTAAAAATCGCCTCTGTCAGACCTCTGTTGTACAAAAAACTATTTCAAAAAAAGGTTA
Organism: Perdix hodgsoniae; assembly: GCA_035772895.1. Taxonomy (NCBI): domain Eukaryota; kingdom Metazoa; phylum Chordata; class Aves; order Galliformes; family Phasianidae; genus Perdix; species Perdix hodgsoniae. Next base: position 4,554,677 of record JAPSGF010000009.1, on the reverse strand, counting down.
CAGTGTATGCCAACCTCTTCGTGAGGTTGTAGTCAGCCTGATGTAACAGGAGTTTTACACTCAGAAGCACCATATCCATTGCATTGAGCATATATTCTCCTTCAATTTACTGATGTCAAAGTAGTTCTTCTGTAGGTAGAGATTTTCAGTTACAAAAGACATTAGAAGTATCCTACGTGGTATTACTGCCTAAAACCGTGTACATCACAGAAAAGATACAGAGTATTCAGTAGTTATCAAAATCAACTCTGGGAACTGAAAACTGGTCTCCCTCCACACGTCTAAAATAGTCACGTGCTCTGAGCCTTTAAAAACAGAATGCAAACTGTAAGCCTACACACACTCCAAAGGCACATGCTGACTGACAAGCTGTAAACAACTTTGTTATTTTCTCCCTTGAATCCATCATTATATTTATCAATCTTTGATTTTACTACAATACTAACCACAAAAGTTAATTTTTGTTTTACACTTGCAGATGCCCAGGAAAAAATCAAAATATTAAGAGGTACCCAGAACAACAGATCCAATACAGTATCTTGTTTTGGGCTTTCCTTATGCCAACACTGAATTCAGACTATTTTAAGTCCTTATTACCTGTTCTTCAAGCTTACTGACTGGAGTATTCCCTGCACTCAATACAAAGCTTTTTCATTGCTAATTTTTACCTCCTTTCATGGGTGCCACATTGGGGTTGGGGTTTCACAACCAGCTGTAGGGACGTCACGGCTAAGTGGCAAAATCTGGAAATCTGAGACTGTGGTTGACTGCATGAGCTGTGACTCATAGTCCTGTGTCTTCTCCCCTCAAGGCCACTGTGGGCTCCATTCACAACATCAGTGCAAAAACTGTAAGCAGGCAACTCAGTAAGTACTATACAGATGAAATGTCTGATTTTTCACAGTAAAAACACGTCCTCATGACTCACAAGGCGCTGAACAGACCTTGAGCATCGGCAGAAGACAGAGATCTAGATCCAAACCGTGGTTCCTGGAGAGAAGCAGCTTTCAATTTCCAATATGGAATGTAGGGACACAGTCTCCTTTTAAAATAGCACACTAGTTCAGTAAGAACAAACTTTAACTCAAGCCTGTTACAGTACAATATGCAGGGTTGCACAGCTACACAAAATAAGGAAGACTTCTAACTTAAGCAAAATAATCTTTTCTCCAAAACCCGTTGTGTCCAGTTCTGTAAGCTGGATGACTCTTAGCCTCCCTTAGCTCCAAATCCAGTATCTCCATGCAGCCACTGAGGTGTTTCTCTCTAGAAAATATTTCTTTGATATAAGGTAATATAACTGCTCTAAGTGCAACTGCTTCTTCCTACCTTCTAAGGAGAAAAAAAAGTAAATTCTCAAAACAGAGAAATGCTATCTCCCTTTCCACTGCTAAAACAATATTGAGCTCTAAAACCAGAATGACCTTGTTTAGTTTGGAATTATATAAATGTATTACCGAAAGATGCAACTGCAATGAGAACTGACAACCACAATACAATTGTTCTAACTTAGATGCTAAGTTAAATCAGCAAGGGTGACAATTAAGTTCATAAGTCAGACTTTCATTAATCAAAAGGTAAAACTATAATAAAGATCAGAATGTAATTAACCTGTAGATTTTTTTCTAACTTATTTCAGACTATAAAATCTGAAATACAAAGTGAATGTATTGGGGTTATTTCTTAAGAAATATTTCAGCTTAAATACAGAAATTAGAGGAAAAGGAAGCAGCAGATTGGTATGTCACTTTAATGTTTATTTACATCCTACTTCTTCCTGTACTTACTGATAAAACTTCATCTGTCTGACCCTGTAATTCACTGGCCCTCCTGTTTTAAGAGCATATTTAAAGTTAAAGCAAATTCAAAGTTAAAATAAACAAATAAAAACAGAATCACAACACATAAATCTCTTGTTTCACTCTCAGGTTCCCAAGACTCTGAACAAGAGCACTTTGTCTCAAGAAACAAGAAGATTCTTGAATGAGCTTTGTCACCACAACTGGTCAAGAATTCCTTAAGAATAAAAAAAACAAAACAACACAAAAAAACAAAACCAATACACTTCTAGTTGTAAATGAAAAAATAGTGCCCCGTCCAAAATCATTTGCTTCCTTCCCACAGGAAATTTTGGAGAAGAAAAGTTTTTCCCATAGCTTTGCTTTCTTGCTTTTGATCAAGTCACCATAGAGCTCCACTTATTTCCTCTGTATATTTTACTCTCTTCCTACCAACTATTCCTACTTCCTTTGCTTTTCTACTTCTGCAGTATCCTATGAAGACAGTAAGTTGGACCTGGATGTGCTATGAACACAGTATGAACTGTCTCTAGCCAGGAGCAATGAGCACTACAGACAAGCTGCAACCACCACCACGGCACCATCTGGTCTTCTCATTTCAGAGACAAGTGGAAGGAGCCCCAGAATCTTCATAAAGTCATGCCTCACAAAAGGAACTAAATGAATGTATCCTGCACACACAGACATATACAGCATCTGCCCTGGTTATCCATGTAATACTTTAGGCTAAGCAAATTGCTATGGGAAGAGTTATGTGACTTAAAACTAACAGTATTTCAACCCAAGGGTAGAACTTCAGAGATGGCGTACCACACAATGCTCTGTGTGCATCATTAGTGATAACTGAATAAGGAGAATACAACAGAGGCAAAGGAGATTCCCAATGATAGAACAAAAGAATTTCACAATGCATTTTAAATGTGTAAAATGTATACACTCACAGGTATGGAAAAATACACTGGTGTTATTTGATAGTTGCATGATTAAGGAGGAAGATGGATTAGCACCATTCAAACACATTGAGAAATAAAAGAACAAGAAAACCCACCACCAATGCATCCCCTCCACTCCTTCACCCCCCTGCCCAAATTGCACAATCATAGTTTTGGACTTTGACTGAAACAAAATATATCATCTCTCTGATATAGACTGTAAAGAAATTCCCCAACTGGAAATCACCATCTTTATGTAAAATATTGACCAGATTGACAGTGATTCAGTAAATGAACAAGTAACAAAACACAATTCCTCTCAGGCTGCACATACACACTAGGCTTCAGTATGCTGGAGACGGAAATAAGATTCTCACTTTATAGAACTAGTTTCAAATTAGTACCCATTTACAAAAATATGTTTGGTTTTTTTGTTTTTTTTTTAAATCTTCAGAAATTCTGCCCTTCAACGCTGGTTGTATAACATTCTAACCTACTTTTGGATGCTGCTATTTAAGTGTTTACACTCAATCTTCCTTGTTTATCAGCTCTTTGGAAGTCTAGTGCTATACATCACTCCTACACAGATGGTTTTGTAACCAACGTGGTATTTGAAAAGCAGCATTAGCAGCCATAATTTCCCTAACAATAAACTCTCAAATCATACCTCAGTCTTTCCTTGCTATAAATCACCAGGTCTGTTTAAGAATGAGTTTCAAGACAGAAGTCCAACACTGAACTGCTGAGTAGTTCCTTAAAGCACCCAAAGGCCATTAACACAATTAAGTTGGCAATTGGCACATGTGAGTTCCGTTTCCACAGAGCACAGAAAATGAACCACTTCCCACTCAGCCTGCTGTGCTATTCCTGAACAAGTCTTCTATGAGAGGAGCTGCTATGACCAAAAGTGCAAGCTTAAGTTTTTATTCACATTTATCCCAAGGCTTCAGGATGCAGGTGAGGGGTTCATCCTCTTCCAGGTTGTTTCTGACCTTGAAAAGCTCAGAGAGATCCTAAGGTGAACGTCCAGCAACACTGAGCTGCTTGCTCACACTTCAGTAGCGTCAGAAACCACAAAGGCTCTGAGAGAGGAGCCAGAAAAAGGAAATGAGCAGACAATGAGAGTGGTCCTCGAGCATCCCTCTGTATAACAAGTGAAGAGCTTGCCATAACAAGCTGTGATACAGCTCAGGTTTGACAATCAAACAATGCACTCTTACCATTCTGCAACAAGCCACCTAGCAGGGCAACAGGCAGGAATCCAGGAGAACTGATCAAGGGAGGCTGGACCCAGCAGGAACTTATGCCTTTCCTATCTGCAAGCAACAGTCCATTAACACAGAACTTTGACAGGCAATTTCTTCTCTAATGGAGAACATGAATCATCTGCAGTATACATTTGTCTAGAGAAACCTTAGAGCAGAGTAACAAATGGACCTTGAGGATGAAGGCAAAACCACGCCTTAGCATAGCTGCATACACCCATGCCAAACTTAGCTTGCTGCTAGAAGCACCACTGCTGACACAATATCAGGAATTCAGCAAGATGCAAAAGTAAAATGGGCATCTGGTAATCCCACCTTCTTTTTATCCAAGGCAGATACATCACTAGTGATGGCAACAGTGACAGACAAGCAAGGATCAAACTTGAAAAAGCATTTTCTCTTTTACCTAAGAACAAGAACAGTAAGCAGATGCTTCCTATCTCAGTTCACAGAATTCCTAACACATACCCAAGCCAGTAATACCAACAAGACAGCTCAACTCATGTGCACAAAACACAGTTTAATGCAAAGCACTTCTACTCAAACGCAATTGAAAGTTTTGATTTAACCCATATGGACATAATACATAGCAGTTACACAACACAGACCGTAATGGCTGCTTGCACTACGGTGTTAAATGTTTAATTCCTTTGTCCTTTCAAAACCTGCTGTCCTCATATCTTGTCAGTGATGTTTCTGCAGTGCTTTCCTGACCACCATCAGAAGCATAGAAACACAGCAAACATCTGGTGCTTCTACTGGCCAGAGCACTTTGGGAATTTATCAAGATGCAGAAGCAAACTACACCAAAATAAAAGCACATCTGGTGATTCCAGTCCCTGCAGACTGCTTTTAGTCCCCCCAAAAAAGTCATTACAGGGGTTGGGAGAGAAAAAGACATTTTATAATGATTTTATAATGAAATCTTATTTTTAGCTTAGAAAACTGAAAGAATAAACAAATCAATAAGTTTGATTTTACATATGTATGTCTTTGTGGCTACAAAGATTGTTATATAAAATTGCTTGATGTCAGGTAGAAACAGCACTCTGTGACTCATGCAATTCCTCTGAAAAATATTCTTTCCTGGTCTACAGCCACACACACTGACAGTCTGTCTCATCTTGTTGTGGATTTCACTAGGAACTGGGGCAACTTCAAAAGCTGTAAGAAATTAAACTTGGCACTGAGTTGCTCCTTTGGTGATTTTAAGCCACAGTCTGTGGAGATACAAATCTTAATACAGATATTAGTACCTTTAACTACATACCCAAAACAGAAAGAATAGGAAGGAATTTCTACCAAAGAAAACAAAACCCATCGCTAATGTTCATGTTGCTGCAGGCTTTAAAAGCCCCTCTTCAGAGAGGAGCAACCCCTCTGCTCTAACTCACAACACCTAGGAGTCTAGGTTTACTTCGTTTCCAAACCACATTTCCATCAGAATGTAAGCAGGTTTACTGAGTAACTAACACCAGTTACTCTGAATGAATACTTTCCTTCTTTTTAGTTCTAATGGATGTGCCAGTGACCTTGCACTAGAACATTTACAGCACCTTCACAGAGATTCAGAGCCAAGAGCAGACAAAAAGTTCCTTTAACGAAAGCACTGGGTCCATTGTTGCCTATCTGAGCTGGATCATCTCTGCAGACAGAAGAGCAAACACAGACTCTCACCAGTTTACATATTAAACAGAACTTTCACATATGATTTGCACACACATGAAATACTGTACTTAAAGCGCCCACACTGGCACTTTCATTAGCTAGAATTTATGTAGGAGATGGTCACACTTAAACTAAAAAAACTGAAACAAAGGCAAATTAAAACAACACAGACACAGAAGCACTCAGTAACACAAAAAGCTGCAGGTAACACCAGCCTCCTACTCGTGTATCGGAGTTCCTCTACTCCTGCCAAGATCTGTTCGAAGGTGTGCCAGCTCAGCTGAGAACCAGGATACGGAAGCACATTTAACAGGACAAAATTCAAACTATGTTCCTACTTAAACATCATGCAGCTTCTTCTCTCCCCTGGGAGAAGTGACTTCCTCACTCAAGCCAAGGAGCAGCTGTAAAACCACATCACAGAAAGTACTCTGGACAACCACTAAGCAGTCTCTAGCCCCTCTCCCCCCCTCCCCATGTCCCCCATCCCATCCCCCAGGCAGACACCCAACAGCAGCAGATAGGCTGCTGCATCCCTACCTCCTCTTTATCAAGCAAACAAATCTTCTGTGCTTCAGACGTTTGGTCAGATGGGTAACAGTGGTGATTCCTCATGTAAGAACTTTAACAAGAGAGGAATTGTCACTTATTAACGTCTCCACATTCCTGCCAAGCTTCCAATAGCTTAAACTTCAGTGGTTTCATGTCAGGACAAAATGCCTTCAGCTCCAGCGTTTATCCTCCAAGAGATTTAAGATTACTATATTTCTTTTCCCTCGACTAAACTTATAGTCTTTTCTGTAAGAGGTAAGTTGTTTTCTTAAGTCTATTTAGTCCCATAATTGTTTGATTCAGGGTGTGTACTTCAGTCTCCATACTTAAGCATAAAAAAAGGAATTACACTACCACACATCACCTGGAGGCTGTCACTTTGAAATTTTGATAACAGATTCAGATCACCTCTTTTCTTTTTATCCCATTCAAAACGTTGCATTAAAAACAGAAAGAAATGTTCCAAAGGACTTGTAGACTTTCTTGAGACTGCAGCATACCTACAAGAAAGCTTCCAGCTCTGCAAAAGGGTTCAGTAAAGCTCAACTGTTTTGCCTGCTGCCAATCAGCAGCATCAACATATCCATTCAGCCTCCAATTTAAATATTTACTATCACTAAGTTTATATTATGGTTTGACCCAAATGCTCCAGCTGAAATTGTAACCTCTGCACTGAGGGCTCTCCAGCAGTGAGCAGGCAGACAACCCTTGCCCCAGAATTCTTACAATCTAAAAGTGATTATTTGTTAGGTAATGACATGTTCAGGGCTATAAAATTCAAAGCAAGAAAACCACCAGGCTTTCAGAAAAACAGAATAAGTGAAATAACAGTGTTATTAAAAATAAGGTCAAATTTAATATTTAATGCACCATCTTTGAAAAGGCTAAACATTACTATGCAGACAAATCTGTTTATAGTTACTTCTTTTCTCTATACTTAGCCACCCTCCTTTCTATTGGTTTGAGGATGATGCTATCTCAAGAAAAAGGCATTAAATGTAACAACCCTTGAAACCTACCTTTTTCAGTCGCTTCTGCTGTATCAAGGACAATGAAACTTTGAGTACGTACTTCAATTTAACTCTAAATAACCAAAATAAAAGTACAGAAAGGAGCAATGTGGGTCCAGCTAATCTGTGGGTAAATCTCTCTCCTGCTCCAGTGAGATACCCAGCTACCTGCTCAGCCCAGCACAAACAAAAGCACAAAGTACATGCCTCCTGCAAAAGATGCCCCACCGCAACTACTGCTTCTTTTCCTGTCCCCAGCACCTTGCCACCATTAATGCAGCCATGACCACATGTGCACAATAACCTTGGCAGCTGCCTTCACAGCCATCCAGTCACACACCATCCCCCGACTGACTCCTACAGCAGATGTGTAAACTGGTTGGCTGGCCAAATGGGCAAATCAGGTCACAGATGCAGCTCTTCATTTTCTGCAGGCAATGTTTTCCCCTCACCCCAGGTGCTTGATTCCTGAACTAGTTTTGGCAAGTTACTCATCCTTTATAGCAGCACAACTGCCACTCCCCAGCTGCTCTTGAAATAAGAGGAAAGTAGTCCTCTTGTTGGAGGAAAACACATTAGTCAGGTTTTTGTTGTTGCCACTATTTCTACACACAGCCAAACCAGGTAACTTTCTCAGCAAGCCCAGAAGGCCCTGAGCAAGCTCGAGCAAGGCAAGCTCACCATGCAGCGTTAGAATCACACTGAGCTGGGAGGAAGGTTCTCCTCTCTTAAATTGTCTTCTAGCCCCTCCATCAGCACACCAAAATTTTGGAAAGCAGGGCACAGGCAGAAAGCTTCTGTTGTGCAAGTACCTTACAGCTGATCTCGGAGTCCTGGCTCTGACTGCGCCTCCCATAATGCAAGGACTCTGCAGAGAGGTGCCACCAGCCTCTTGCTGGTCTTGCACCCTGTGCAAGGTGACAACTTGGGACTTGTCCCAAGAAAACTTGCTCTGTAACTTCACTTCCAACAGTATTTCTAGTATCATATACCATAGAATCACAGGATATCCCAAGTTGGAAGGCAACCACAAGGATCATTGAGTCCAACTCCTGGCTCCATCCAAACTTCAAACCTTATGTCTGAAAGCACTGTCCAAATGCTTCTGGAACTCAAGCAGCTGGTGCCACAACCACTGTCCTGTGGAGCCTGTTCAAGTGCTCAACCACCCTGGTGAAAGTGCAAAACCTTTTACTATTATCCAGCCTGGCCCCCTCCTGATGCAGCTCTGTGCCACAGGCACACATAGTCATACCTGATGCCCCATAAGTGGTGGGGTGGCACAGCCTCATACCTCACTTAGCACGAGATAGCCTAGAGGCATCCTGAAACTATGCAGGGGTTACTTCAGCGCTCTGTTTGCAAAGTAAACACCAGATGGCCAAAAAGTGCCCATACAGTGACCTCAATCCCATTATTCAAGCAGTCTTAGATACCACCAGATCTATTTCTTATGTTTGACTGGCACTGTTTTAACATGAATCTAGTGAAAAACATCAGGACAACCAGCCAGTTGCTTTATTTATATGTTCCTGCTATCTCCTCTGCACACACGGATAGCTGCCTGTGAATGCAGGTGTACTGCAATAATATACATGACTACATTCCCATAATCATCGTGGCCAAACCAAACCATGAACGAAACCATCCATTTCATTTATCCCAAGTTCTGCAACAACTTGTCTTTGACCAAGAATATATACATCTTTTTTCATATGTATGCATGTATATATATATACATACACGCACACAAAGGCTGCTCTAAAAGTAATGCCTCCTACTTATTTCCATAGAAACTACAATAAAGAGCATAATAACATTATTCGATAGAACAAATTCTCAGCTACAAGACATTATTTTTCAACACAGTCACCACCATTAACTACGCATCTTTGCCAGCAATGAACAAGAGCTTGCATGCCGTGCTCGTAAAAATCTGCACCAGCGGAAGTGACCCATTGTTTCACAGCTACTATGACAGCATTGTTGCTGAGAAAATGTTGCCCACACAGTCTATCATTCATCAGCCTGATCAGACAGAAGCCAGAGGGCAACAAATCCAGACTATATGGTGGGTGTGGTAGGACAGTCCAGACAAGACAGACAATGTGCTCTGTGGTCTTCAAACTGATATGGAGCCTGGCATTACTGTGATGCAAAAAAAAGGTTGTCTTATCTGACCTGACAATGGAAGTTTGAGCCCTCAGCTTGGTCAGTATTGTGGTGTAGCAGTCAGAAATGATGGTTTATTCAAGTTCCGAAAAATTCAGAAGGTTCACCCCTTTCTTATCTCAAAAGACAATACACATCACTTTACCCACTGAGACCTATGTCTTGAAATTTTTCACACATCACCACTCCACAGACTGCTATTTTGACTCCAGCTTGTAGTGGTGACATCACATCTCAATACCAGTAATGGTGTGATCCAAGAAACTGTCACATTCAACTTCACATTGGTTCAATATGTCCTGTCACACTTGCACACAGTATTCTTCCTGTTTCTGTGTGAGCATTCGTGCGGCCCACCGAGCTCAAACTTCGCAATATTTGCAATAGTGGCAATGTTGCCACTATCGTTTCCAGTGCACTGAAGTCAATATTCAGCTCCATACACAGTTCCCTGGTTGTAACCTGCTGATTCACATAGATGAGCTGACCAAGATGCTCCTCATTTTGTAGTGTGACAGCTATGCACAGTCACCCAGAACATGGCTTGTCTTTCACATTTTTGCCACCATTGCTGAAACACAACGCTCTCTGCCTCACTCATATTCACTGTTTGGTCTCCATAAACATTCGGTAAGCATCAAAGAATGTCAGTGGGTGCCATTTTTCCCACATGGAGGAACTCAATTTACATACCTTTGTTGCATATGCAGTTTTATGTTAGATGCCATTTTGTCAGTGCTCCTCTGTTGCCATCTGCCACATGGTAACAACATGCAATGGCATACTGGCAGGAAGGTTCAATCTCCACTGCAAGCTGCAGAAGCTGCAGGGTTTTTTTGCACATGGACACAGCCACATTAATGCTCACAGTGAACTGATTCTGGACCACAAGGCCTTTACAGGAATACCAAAGTTAGTTCACATATAAGCAGGCACAGTGTGGCTGCTATTCTTGGTTTGAATTGGAGAAAGGGAAAAGCCAGTACAACAGCTGGTTATCAGTCAGACAAGCATCTTTCTTTAGGTTTAGTGGAAAGTTGAAGCCTTGTCCCAAAACAGGCTTACTGGCTTGCTGTGTTGCCTGCTCTGACATGAGAGTCAGAGTTACCGCTGGGTTAAAACATTCTTCATATAACAGACCTTTATGGCAACCCTCTTCCTGACTCACGAGGGGTGTCCTCCCTCTGTCTCATCATACCAAGCATCAGATGCCTTTCACAATAGTGGCATTGTATGCTCTATGCTCCTTATCCTACCCCTTTCTGTATGGCTCAGACCTGGGTCTTGGTCAGAGTTCCTTGGTAATCAAACAAAATTCGTAACTTTTAGACAAACATCTACACTCTGCTAGTACTTAATACTTATAAAAGTATATATAAAAGATTCAATTTCCTATTCTGTATCAAGGCCTTAAATTGTGCAATCCAAGTACCCTGCCTCTGGAAGATTACAGCCCAAAAGTTCAGTTGAATTGCACCAGATTTCACACTGTATAACATTCAGGATGATTGAGGGAGGCAATAGTTTCAAGCTTGACTGCCTGTAAAAGGAAGAACCTTGAAGTCTATGCTATGGGCTAGAAACAAAATCCTTTTATCTTCTATATCAGCAACATTTTGATCACCAGAAAAGTCACAAATTAAGACATTCAAAAAGAGTTTAAAACTGTTAGCAGTGTGCTGGAATTACTCCTTACCATGTGATTCTGATTCATGGCGTGATTTAGCAAAGATATCACTGCAGTATATAACATAGTAGAAAATTCTGCTACTTACGTACACACACATTTTACAGCTGGAAACTCTTCCTCATATCAGTATGTTCCCTATGGTTCAAGAGCAAGCCTGCAACAGTGCTCACTCACCCCATCCACACCAGAACCGTTCATCTAGTAGCTATGTGAGCAGCTGCATATATTTTTCAGCAGCACAAGGGTCTCAAGGGCCGCAGCCATGCTTTCCAAGCAGAGAGCATAGGTGAGGTTTCCACTTTTGCTTAATTTGAGAATAAGAGCTCTTAGCCCTCAGCACAGGCTTATGTGCTGAAGCAGGGCCCGTTCATTGATGCTTGTTTTGTAAAATTAAGATAGATTGTAATAAAGCTTTACTTCCATCCCTATACAGAGGAGATACAATTGTCTGTATACAACACAAAAAAACGTACAAACAAAATGAGTAATCATGAAGTGGCTTTAAAACAAAAACAAAACCCCCACCAAAAGTCAGAACTCTCGTGGAAGTAAATGCCAACAGACTCAGACTACAGGATCTTAGTTATATAAATAAGAGTAATAATGAGTCATTTATTAAGTAATCTTTACTGTCTTCAGTCAGCACACACAAAAAGAAATGTGATGATGGCACATTTGAAATTAGCCAGCTACATACAATAACCTCTTTCTTCTGAGTTGCTGTGTGTGAATAGCTGTAATTTGAGCAGAGATCTGAATTAAAAAAATTGCTCTACCCCCTCACTGTATAACACAGAATCAAAATGAAAGTTTTACTGAAATGAGCAAAAGGCTTAACATGAAAAATTCAAGCTTTCAATGTTGAGCTTGCATTTAAGCTTTACAATTAACTGTGCTACAATTATATTGAGGAAGGCAAAGGTCAGCAAGGGACCGTATTATACCAAGGCTATAGCCACCAGCCTGCTCTGAGACAGCTGTCTCTGTCAAAGCCACAACAGGCCACAAGCCTGATCCTCCAGCTCCTAGACAAGGTCTCCCAGCCAAATGTAACACCATCACACAGATCAACACAGGCCAAACTATTTCTTCCTAGTAATTTAAGTAATTGAAAACCACATGGTATAAAACTATGAATTGCCACAAGAAACCAACATGGCCAACATATTAGCAAAGTACAGTTATTTCTCTATAAATTAAAACCAAGGAATTTCTAGTTGTGTTTTTTTTTTTTCTTTTAATACACAAAACCAGAGTGCCAGAAGCAAGTTCCTTGGTAGAAGCCCAAAGATCACTTAAAAGTCTCAATTTTCAAGATGTCTTAAGACTACATAACTTATTTCATTACTTCCTGCTCACAAACAAAATACAAAAGCAAATTCAGCTTCCTCTGTGATCTCCTTTGACTCTTGGAACTCCTGTGGGCAGACAAGAACACCAAGAACATGAATACTGCTCATCTTTGGCGTTAACTGAAGATCTTTAATTTACAATTTACAATTACACTATAAAATACACGCACACACAAATATCTCTTGGATCCAGCCATCTTTCCACAGTTAGCAAATGATGCAATTCACGCAATCATCACAGTCCAGATCAGACCAGTGACACTGTAAGACATCATGCAAGCAATACAATAGCATGTACTGAACAACTACTGAAAACCCATTTAACAAATAAAATACATCTCGTAAAAAAAAATCCCACAGGAGTCCTTTGCTCCAGCATATCATTTGTGCTTCAGACTTGGCATTTCAAAATATTTAGTTTTCTTCAACAAAGAATTTTACTTGTGCTGGAGTCACTGTACGCAGGGAGAAAAGCAGCCTTCATGTAAGAGCCACAAAACATCACACTCAGCCTGTGATTACTGATGCTGCTTTTCAGAGCACCTATGACTTTAACACTGTATTTCCCTCTGTTCAAAGTTCCGCTTTCCCTACTTGATTGCCAAAGGATACCAATCCATGCTAGACAGGCAGCCCAAGGAGGTATCGCTACTAAGCTGTTCAATTCATCCTAACACAGACTGTCAAAGCAAGTCCTCTCACAGATCCCATATTTGGGCCAGGAATGGCATGACTGCTAAATAACCATTCCTACTTGGAAGAACAGAGCGGCTGGAGAGTTTGATGTCCTGCATTTGCTGAATTTTTAAACCTATACAAGGCATCATGCCTGCACCTATACCTGCCTGCCGAGGTTTTCTGCCCATTAGTAGCTACCAGATGAAACTGTCATACACAAAGCTATGGTTGTGCTTGTGCATACCTGCATATACTCTTGGGAGGAAAAATATAGGAAAAAAAAAAAGTAGAGCAATGAAGCTGGAAACATTTGTAACTCCATTTAAAAAAAGACAGAAGCTTTCTCTAAAGCAAATGGATGAGGCAGCTAATAATGTAATCTGGAGACGCTGCTTATCAAAAAACACAGCCAGGACTTCTTCCTTCCACATCTTAAATCTTGTTCCTTCACTCCCTTTCCTTCGTTCACTTGTAAAGACATCAATCACCAAAATAAAGACTGTGCGGTTTTTCTGTAGATCAATTACTTCAAATACAATGGAGTGACACTGTACAGTACTATCACCAAAAAGCTGAATGCTCAGAGCCAGTTTGTTACTCTGACACAAGTATCCTGTTTGTGTATCAGCATCTGTGCCCTGAAATCAGACGCGCAACAACACATTTCATGCATGGTGAGTTCTGCCTTTATCACCAGCTCCTATTCACACACACACCCTCAGTGCTCCTGAAGCCACCATTATGCTCCTTCTCATATTAAATTTAGAAACAGATCTCTGAATCACTAGTTCCTGTTGTTGGAAGTAGCTAGAAACAGATGTTACAGCAAAATAAGTTTCCTTAGTAAACAGTTATAATCTGTCCACTGTGTCAGACCCCATTGTTGCCAATTGTTTTTAAACCTTAAAACAAGAATTTATAAATTCACATTATTCACAATTTCATTCTCTGAGATCTCTAATCCCTTCTAGGATCAAATTAACTCCTATCCATAATGATATCATGTGACAGGGAGGTCCAGAAGTTAACCATCCAGTATGGAAAAAAACTTGGAACGAAACAAAAAAAACCTGTTGTCTATAACCTGATTACCCAAAGGCCTCCCACTGCACATGTTCTATTCATTCTACATTTCTCTGTCACTCCTCTTCAACAGGTGAGCAAAAAGATCAGACATACTACCTCACAGGAGATGAGCAGCACAAAGATTCCAAATCTGGTTATATGTAAGCAGGACCAACTCCAGGTGCAGGAGAGCACAGTTCACACAGTATTGCACAGAAGCTCATCTACCTTGCAGACAGAAATTACTTCATAGCATAAGAGTCCATTAGGTGCCATACCACATGGTTAAGAAACTCTTCATAATCACTTGTGGACCGTAGTTTCTTCCACGGCTATCAGAACACCTAGCATAAGACCTATTGGAGGCACTATCCGTGCATATGCTTCACATGTATTAATAGATATATGCAATATATACACTACCAAGCAATGCCAGCTGGAGCTCAGTTGTTTCAGTATATAGATGATAAGTAAGATGTTCTTCATGAATTACTGAAGCCCAGGGGACAACAGAGACCACTGCACTCTTATAATTGCTGCATTTAGCCCAGAAGACTAAGTTAAACTGTACACCAGATCTTTGTTTGCCTAATGTAACACTTCGAAAGAATCACAGAATCATAGAGGTTGGAAGAAACTCTGGAGATCATCCAGCTCCAACCCCCTGCTTTCCTAACAGGAAATTATCCAGGTGGATTTTGAATCTCTGGAGGAGACTCCACAACCTCCCTGGGCAGCCTGTTCCAGTGCTCTGTAAAAAGAAGCTGCTCCAACTCTAGAATCACACACAACTCCAGCACTGCTCCCATCTCCTGTTGCCCACTGCTCCAACTCACTCACATGCACACAGTGCAAAATCCTTTGAATAAACAGCCTTCTCCTCACTTACAGCACTGCATACTGCAAGAAGACCTGCTGGCTGTATCAGCACAGACCCTGTCCTGTCTCCAGACACATGATGAAAAGTTTCAATAGAGTTTCGCCTCATTTCAACCCCTTAAAACAGATTTCTGGAAGCATTCACATTTGATAATGATTCACCACCAGTGACTAACTGTTAAATGCCAGTTAGTCAGTTCTTAGTTCATTTACTTCTGCAATAACACATAGCTCTAACGTGCCTCAACAGAAGCCTCGGAGGGGGACACAGAAGTCTGAGCCGGCTACCCCAGCTGTTGTCGATGAAGGGAACTACAAGTAGCAGAAGGAAGGAGGCAGGGAGCAGCAGTGGCCTGCAAGGGAAGGACCATCTCCCTGCAGCTGCATCACAAGCCTTGGGAAGGTGTAGCTGTATTACATCTCACACAAATCCCTTGCCCAAGTCAAATCTGGTTTCCAGCATGTCACTAAGATGTGTTTCCCATGCAGTGATACAGATTGGCATTAAACTGTACAACACTGCGGGGTTTTTTTATTTTTTTTATTATTATTTTTTTTAATCAACTGAACACTGCTTTAACTTTTCCAGTACCTTGATGAGGATTAATGTCAGCCTGTCTGGAATACAGCTAACACAGTCACCCACCCTCCCCTTCTCTACTCTGGCACTGTTAACTTTAAGACCCTCTGTGTCAGCAGTTATTAAAAGATTGTTGTCTGCAGGCCCACTTTTCAGTACACTATTTTTAACAGCTGAGTTACAGCACTGCTGATTTGCATGTCTATCCCTAGAATATCAAATCCTTATGGTGGATTTAAAGAAACTCATCTTCAGTTAGAATGACACGGTATCGCATTCTGCACCTTCACGAATACAAAGAAGTATTAAAATATATTTATACTTTTTTTTTTTTTGCATGATCTGTTTCATTATCTTCATCTAGTGACTTGAATTATGTTTCCTAACGCTTAAAATGTAAAATAGAAGCAGAGTTAAGTCCCTTACTTACTAATTTCTAATGTCCATTGATTCTCATGTATCCTGTCCCCTTCATTGTCACATTTTGTTTTGAAAAGTCTAGATGTGCCAAAAGCAAGAGGGCTGTTAGCCTAGGTGGCTGTTTTTTTTTTCCTTCTTTCCTTAAACCAGAATTTCAGTTTTTTGGCCATTTCAAGTACTCTCAGAGATCACTGTTATCCATTCACACTTTTCTTCCTACAATAACATTGACTAATTTCATCTTTATGACAGCTGTGCTCTTTTGAGGCATGAAATACACATTTCCTTGGAGTTGCTTCTGTTTATCAATGCTGTACATAAGTAGGTTGGGAGTAGCAACACAAAACCAAAAGAATGTACAAAGGGAAGCAACTCTATATGTTTGATGGTTAGCCATGTTAGATACCTATTAAAAAAAAAAATCTGGGGGAAAAAAAAATATATCTGTATTTGTTTGTCCTGTTCTTTAACTGTAAAGGTAAGGCATTCAGCAAGTCACCAATTTGGTGAGTCAACCAAAGAGGACAACGCACACATTCAGGCCCCTCCTCACCAGCCTGACCAGGTTAAGAGCTTATGCATGCTACCAGCCACCTGTTGCTTTTCTGATGAACAATGCAAAAGGAACTGGCCTCAGTCCTATTCTCAGAGCCACACTACCACAGAAACTACTATGTGGCAGTCTCAGTGAAGAAGAAAGGCAACACAAAGCACACACATTCTGTGTGTAGATGAAATATTCTTCATCTGCTCAAGGGAGAAGCATCCACCCTCTACCCAGAATGGCACATGCGGATTAAACCTTAGTACAGAATCAATCCTTAGCCTCTAGGACCAAGTCTTTAATAGGGCAATAAAACTTAATATATTCAGCAAGGAAACCACAACATTTGGTTTTGTAATTGCCACTATAGTAGGAAAAAACATTCAGAACCTTCCAGTCTCCAACATAACTTGATTTAAATAAACGTGCCAACTATTCATATCCAATAAATCCTAAAGCATGGCAATAGTCTATAGAGATAATTCTGCACTGCAGCACACATGGACTTCACATAATCCAGAGCCCCACGTGACACCTATAAGTACCTACTTATAAGCATTTAGTTAGAGCAGAAATTCATTATGATGTTTAAGAATTGCCTACACTCAGTAGCCAAAAAGGAAATAACCTTGGTGCTGCTGCACAGACACCACAGCTTATTTTAAACAACCAAAGGGAAAATTCATACAGTAGTTCAGCCTTGTACTCTTCCTATTAAAGGAGCAGAAGGAAAGAGAAGGTGAAGGAAGGGAAAAGAGACTGCAGCAGTAAACTGAAAAGCAAAATGGAGAGTCCTGTCCATACCTTCTGCAAAAAATTATCCCAACATTAGGCAGCATCAGTCATAACAATGTTTTAAAGGTCTGTTGCAAAGACTGAAGTCAGTCCGCATTCCTCTCATAATTTCTGCTTAAGGTTAGCTGAGCCAGGAGTTGCCTGAATATTAAATTCAGATGAAAGAACAGAGTGCCTTTAAAATATAAGTACTATTCTTGAGCAGTAATGCTTCTATGCCCACATAAACCTTCCCAAATCCTTACGAGCAGCCTTCCTACGTAACATAATCCACTTTGAGGCTTTGTCTGCGCAAAGCACTTTGGATTACTTCTTAAGAGACAAAAAGCATATAAATTAAAAAATGGATTGGATAAACTGCTTTAGACCCTCTTCTTGGGTTCTTGCTCAGAATCAGAGTAACTCTCCCAGTAATTCTGCCTCAGATGTAAAGCAATCCATGTGAAATTCACACCTAGGGCTGACTTGAATAATCTCTCAATGGCATGTGAAGGCAAGCCCTTAATTCCAGAACCACACACTGGATTTACTGGGGAGTAACCACTCAAAATACCTCCCCTGGGAGATGGGCCCTGACAACACAATGCACCATGTTGCTGGTTCAACATCAAACCAGCCTAAGAATGCAAGAAACCACACAGCCGTAACAAGCTTGAATTCTGGTAAATGAGTATAAGAGGTTTATTTTAGAGAAGGGATTTCCAACAGGCACCTAGCCTTAATTCTAGAAGCCTCTTATTCTGACAGTTTTCCAAGATTCCTCCATTCCTTTCCTCCCCATCCCTACCCTGCAAGCTGCATCACTCAACTCCTTCCTCTCACGGCCCACCCTACTGAAAGCCCAGCCTGCCACCCAGTAGCTGATGGGCTGTGAACAGCCTAGCACAGAATGCACTGTGATTTAAGGCCCTTCTTGGGAGATGTTAAGCATCACCTGGAAGACGGCAGAAAGCAGAGCAAACGGGAACTCCAGGTTCAGAGCCAGCCAGCTCAACTTGGTGTGCTCCCTCCCACGCAGACAGGCACTTGCTGTTTTTTCCTGGGGATACGTTTTCAGATCACAGCCACGACCTGCTGCAGATACAAATCAGCTTTGCTCATCCCACAGTTTTGTCACTGACAAAAAATAGCTCTGGAGGGAGAGGAGGAGGTTTTCAGCTGTTTTCTCCAGTCTTCTAGAGCTGTTTCTTGTCTTCTCCTTCCAGCTTTTATACTTTGCAATAAAGGATAAGCCATTTTCTCACACTGATGGCTTGATGCTAGAATAGCCATTTTCTTACTCTACAGAGCCAATACATCCTCACAGCTGCCTTTAAAACAAACCCAACAGAAGTCACAACATTCCAGCAGCGCCCTCAACACTGCCATCACTGGGTTTTTTATGAAAGAAAGCCTGGCATTTCCTTGTTTCTGTACCAAAGGTGGCATCAAGAGGCAACCAGAGCCAAAAAGTGGTTTGGATAGATGCTTCTACTGCACACCACTGACACTCACAGTTCAAAAATACAGAAGAGAGATATGTTCATCGACTGGATCGGAAATGCATGATTTTAAGAATGGCTGGAAAACGTGCAATACATTATTCTTAAGTTTTCTAATAAACAGTAACCTCATTCTTCCCAAAACACTGACCAACATTTGATCCTGTTACAAACAGCTGAGGCCTCCCCCACAGAGCATCTAGCTGCATCACATTAAGGCCGTTCCTTTCTCCTTGCCTCTAGCATATTCCAAGCATGTAAACAACTCTGCTGCGCACATGAGCAAAGTCACAGCTAGCCAGCAAAAGCTGCAGCACTAAGGGCACCACAGGAACCGATCCAGTCCTAATAACCAATTATTTTCATAGGACACTGTATTTGTTAACTAGAAACCAGCTGCCATTAACACAAATATACGGTGAAAAATGATTCCATTAGAAAAGCCAAAGGAATGTTTTAGAGTATTATTTTTTCTGGATAAAGTCACAGGTTTTGTTACCCCCATCACCAGAACATACAAGAGCAGTCAGGCTGAATGGTCGTCAAGAGAGGATTCTCATCACTATAACTGCAACAATTGTGACAAGACTAGGAGAAAGACAAGCCTTAGATAATGCAGGCAGGCTTACTGTCTGGGATTTCTTGCTTCATGTGACTCCACATGACAAGTAACATTGTTGGAGCTGGCCTTGAAAACTTACAGGAACCAACTATTTGCAGTTCATTAAAAACAAATAAACTCTCACATATTTCCTATTTATGAGTGAAACCTTCCCAGGGAAGGTTTTGGCAGCCAGATCCATCCCTTTGCCACAGGATCCCCTTGCCATCCTACTGCTCAAGCCACACATCTCTCCCCACAGGCAAGTATGCAGGCAGGAGAAATCAACGTCTGGAAGGGACGCAGGTCACCTTGTATCCCCTATCTCGTTTTTCCAGGGGTTCTGAGCTGATTCAACAGAAAAAATAAATGTAATTGCATCTATGACTGTTCAGGGCCTTCTCTGCATTACGAGATTTCCAACAGCAGAGAAACAGCTCTGGAGATGAGAACTGAGCACAGCAGCACTGCTGGCCTCAGACACCAGCACCCAGAGCAGCACAGAGCACCTTGTGATGTTTCCTAGTGAGCGGTGCCCTCACACCATTAGCTGCCCCTTAAGTTCAAGCAGAGCCCAATGCTTCCTTGCTGTCCTCCTGTCCACATCACTTGACAAACGGGAGCAAATCAGCTCTGGGTCAGCAACCACCAGCTTCCTTTGGCTTACTTTACACGTTCAGAAATGTCAGGCTGTGAATTCCAGATCTCGCTTCTTCCTTCCACAATGTAAAAACGGCCCTGTCACACACACTTCTCCCTTCCCACTTCTTGTCAAATTTCCCTGACCATTCTTTTGCCAGAGCAAGTTTTATCTTCGTGAAGCCAAGAAGTCATCTGATGCTTCTCAGAAACCCTCAAGAGCACACTGCTCCCCTGTCCTTCCTCTGAGATCCAGCGGGTGAACATCTGCTCAGCCCTGCACACGGCATTTACAGAGACAAAAAACTGCTCTTACCAAACTGGAATTTAATTCAAATACTGCGCTTGCAAAGCAGTCTTGCACTCTTTTCCCTTTCCTTTTCACCCTACTCGTGGTATTGCCATGCGAAACATAAAGCACGTTATGAAGAATTCATCTGGGATTGCAACGAAAACTTAACTTCTGACTAAGGTAAATAAAGTTCACAGTTAAAGCAGGCTGAAGTGCTTCTCATTCTGTAAGCCAGAAGATTTAGATAGCTCTTCACAGACTCAGGCCTTGAGAAGTTGCTGCACCCTGCATATCTGACAAGATGCACTACCATAAATACCAACACCAGAAAGTTGTAGCTATGTTTCAGTGCCAAATATCTGACACCCAACCCCCTTTTTAAAGGACTGAGGTCAGAAGACTATAGCTAGGACATAATTGAGGATTTAATGACAAGAGGAACTGTTGAACTGAATTTTACAAAACATTTTAGGTGTAAATTATGAATGATAGCAACAACCCAAATTAAAATTATTACAGATTTTAATTCATCATTTACATTTATAGATAAGTAAAAGTGAAAGAAAGAGTTGGAGAGTGTTTCAGTTGTACACTGTCAGCAAACAAACGTCTTCACCTATGTTCACTATGCACACAAGATATTCAATATTTTGTATCAAAAGTGCTCAGCACAGGACAACTAATAATGAAAAGAAAGACAAAGCTCAGCTTACTGCTTCTTCTTCTAGGATCAGTCACATGAGTACCTCAAATCAAAGGCTGTCTGGGGCAGAAGCACTCTGAGTACATCTGAAAAGATTTCAAAAGGATGCTGAAGCTTCTGTCCTTTGATTAATTGGATTGACCCCTTGTCTTAGGCCCACTGCAGCTGAAAAAGTGAAGTCAAGATTACTTAAGCTAATTTAACTGAATTCAAAGGGCCAGTTTTGAGTCATCCTGTCAGGGTGCCTGCAGTCTTCAAAGTTCCCCGGTTGTACCACTAACCCAGCATACAGACTTAGGCTTTCCTGTTGGAGTCCAGCTCAACACAAACTCAACAAAACATATGTTTGGAGAAGAAAAGCAAATGAAACTGCATGCAAGAGCAGGCGAACACTGAAAAACAGGACTACGCTTATCCAGAAAGCAACCAGTGTGCCAGTGCCACCCAAAAAGGTTATGGAACAAGTAGAATAGGCCTTCATACTCACACTCAAAATAATGGGTGTCATATTGGCTCTTTCAAGATGTTGTAACCTCATAGAAACACTCAGAATGAATTTGACATTTATATCTTTATAAATAATGCATAAATAAAAGCAAAGGAAAAAAAAAAATCTGCAGTGTAGAGAAGGCCATCAAAACAAACATGTCCACAGCACTCAAATGCTAAACTACATGTGAGAATCTTCTGTGTGGCTGAAACCTGGGACACAAAGGAAAGATCTTTTTGCTTTTAAATTAATTATTAATCAATCCTTTCAGCCGTCAAAGCTCTACAGTGATTCATCTATTTTCTTTACCAAAGTCTAAATTGTTAGGAGAAGATAGGAATTCCAGTGCTACATCACCCTCCTGAGAGCAATATTTAAATCTGTGTATGAGAAAGAATTTTAGGAGGTTCATTTCTCTCTCCCATGGAAAGATCATGTTCTCATTGATCCTAAAAATAATATTTTTTTTAAAAAAGGAAAAACAATACTTAGAATTTTTATATTGAGAGAAACAAGAGAAGACAAGACTCGCCTCAGTTATTCACAGCAAAAGCAGTGCATGGCATGGTGGTGGCATGCAATGAAAGCAATGAGAAAATTCACATCACCAGAAATCCTCAATAACATGCCATTAAATAATCCATTCTTTTACTCGCACAGACAGTTCCAATTGTCTGTAAAGGAATTTAAGCTTCATGGAAACATGACTTGACAGGAGTCACTTTCTATGTTTACAGAATTAAGAGCTTGATCCTACACTCCACATCCATCTAAACCTTTTTTCAGAGTTAGCAGCTCTATTTTGTAAACTCAGCTGTATGGCTGGAGCTCAGTTGGAGACACCTATGTACCGAGCTTGCTTTTTTCCTACACTAAAATTATATCAGAATGTTGCAACACATTTGCATACCTCCCACACACACCGAGTTTCTCTGCCAGCAATAACAAGAGAACAGCATCAAGTAGAAAACATACCAGACAGATAGGGAATGAGAGGGTGGAGTTTCCTGCAGGAACACCCAGACCGAAGTCCAGCCACTGCAGGAAGGTGCTGCCTTTCTACAGTCTGATGCCTTCCTATCGGCATCCCACTTATCAGTGCCAGATGTGAAACTCCTCCCAGGAAATAAAAAGCTTCCTATAGTTTCTCCTCTCTCCACAGCCTCAAGGCTACTATCAGGAAAAGTGGTATCACTCCACCCTTTTTCCATCAGAATGGCTTCCATTTTTCCCTACTGCTGTAGCTACAGTGGAGTGGAAGGAACAGGAATAAATAAATAAATAAATAAATCTCTGTTGGGTTCTCTCCTCTCATCTCTCATGTATAGCTTCCCTGGGAATATCTCCACTGGCAACCCACACTGATGTTCTCAATTCCAGTCACAGAGAAGTAATGTGAAATTCACATGACACTCATCAGTTTCACAGCCACGCAGTTCTGCAGTAATATCACTTAAAACAATTAGGCCTTCTTACTTTGCTCTAGCAAAGCTACACAAATGGCACACCTGTTGGGAGCTTGATTTATACAGTCGTGCACAGCTATTTAAAGAAAAGCTCTTAGTTAAACAAAAAGATGACAGAGCTGAAGATTTCTGGCACCTTAACTTCCCCTAAGCCGCCTGTCAAAAAAAAAAACCACACAAGTGAATTGAACCAAGTAAAAGGAAGCAATAAAAAGTTACTACAAATCATAGGAAAATACTTGTACTACCTTAAATAAAATGCTACCACAGCATAAGAATAAGCTTCAGTGGTTTTGAGAGTCAGTGGACTCCAGCACCATAATTCAAGGTGTGCTGCACACTAGAAACTTGAACGCTCAAGTTGTACAGAGCCATGCCTCCCCCATTCGTTCAGTTTTTCCCAGTCCCACCCTCCTGCAGTATCCAGCACAGCAGCTCACATAAAATACATGTCAAACAGGTCATTTAGTCTGAAAGACAAAAAGTCTCAATCACTGTGTAGGGAAAACAGAAAACAAACCCAAAGAAGTAAGACTATAACAGTAACAAACTAATTACAATACCCCCCCCCCCAAATGATTAATAGCCATTTCTTAACCATCATGTTACACAGCTACAGGGAAAACGCCCTTGTAGCACAACCTGACAAAGGCACATCTATAAAGAAACAAAACAACCAAATATTAGATTTGCTGGTATAAATCAGGCTGAGTACAAACCACGCAGACAGGACGAGGCTCTGTGCTAGGAAGCAGGCTTTCTGACACCAGCACACTTAGGGAAGATCTAAATTGCCATAGACTGGAGAATGGAAAAATGCAGAATCACATGAAAGAAAGGCGAACCCTGCTTACAAAACAGCAGTGAGTCAGCTCCTAAGGTCTGGTCTGTGACTGCTCTGAAAACAAGATACACAGAGCTGGTGTAACTTCCAGTCATACAGAATGAAAACATGTCCATCTTCTACATACACATTTACTTTGGTAGGTAATACTCCAGAATAAAAACAAACAAATAAATAATAATTTAAAAAAAAAAGAGATACCAGTAGCACTGTGTAACCCAATCAAACCTCAGAAAACATTTTCAACAAGTGCTAACCCACACAGCCTTGTAACCCTACTCACATCAGTCCACGTTCAGTGCACTCAATAAGCAAGAACCACACATATCCCTGGCCTCAGATCAATCAGAAACAACTTACCTTATCTCCAACTCAAAAAGGTCACTGAGTTATTTTTCAAGAGGATCTCTTTCTAAAAGGCCTTGACCCCTTAGCCTGCCTGGTTCCATCATCTTTGATCCAACCGTCCAGAAAACCAAGTATGCCTCAAGGCCTTTTGTGACAAGCTGTGAAACTCAGACATTTAATGTTAGAAATAACAACAAGCCACGGGCCTACTCAGAGCATTTAGTTGGAAAGCACAACTTCGGTTTCATTCAAAAATTTAAGATAGTCAGGTTTTCCTAACCTACCTCCCCTTCAGTGAGTGCATCTTGTTGCATGCAGCTCTCCTGTTGACCAGATTATAACTTGTTGCTGGGGGCTTTCTAGTCTTTTGCTTTTTTTGTCGTTTTCAGATGCCGTTAGTGACTGTGGCTTCTCTTGTTATTATTGACTACTTCTGAAAAATTAATATATACTCAAAAGAATTACTGCAACACTTGCAGAAAACCACAGGTCAAATCAGGTAATTAAATCACATGACTGCTGACAATTATTAGGTCAAGGGACTGGCTGCTGAATATCATGCTGCCATGATATTCACAGGTTAACACCTTGTCCAACCCCTTCTAGAGGAATAGAAACCTTTAAACTGGCTTGTTCCAAAGAAAGGATTAAAGGTTGTTTCAGGTGTTGCACTTGCACACTGAATCCCTCTGCCAGCTACCGCAGTTTATCATTGCTTAACACTTATAGGTCAGAGCCTCAACATGCAAGGCATAAAATATATACCCAACACATGACAGCCCTTGCCTCATCATGTTCTTCTATTTCAAGCATTTGTCTCTTCCTACTAAGACAGATATGCGAGCAACCCACACAAACAAGAGAAACTTGTGACTGTAGAAAAACCACCTTAATTCTATTAGCTATGTATGCAAGTCTACCCAATATACAAGGAAAATAGAAGCAGTTCTTCCCCTCATTAGATATTACTGCAAGGATTTAGCCAGATGTCTAAGAACAGCAGGTTTGGGGCTTTTTTGTTTGGTACAACTTCAGTAATTACAACAAGGACACAAGTCACAACTGAAATTAGCTTTGCTAAGTGCTTATGGACGAGAACACCAGTTCTCATCTTTCCACCCCCACAGTCTATACATACTGTTTTAGTGGAAGAAACAGAACTTCTCTTCCAATACTGCCTTCTGATTGAACTCTGGTTCAGACAGAGCAGGAGTGCAAAACAAGCTAACAAAAAAATTAAATTACAAGAGTTGTAAGGAGAAAAACTACAGCCAGAATGCTAGAAACACATTTGCATATCTTAAATCAGCTGCATTAAAGAGAAATGAACACATCATAAATCTCCAATGATGCTTAACAAAATGATGGATTTCTTGGCAGCCTGATTATTTTATCAGGCTAACAGCCAGACATGCTAGGTTTGTCTCACTCTGGGTACACATCCACAGAATCCACAGCACCAAACCAATACACTACCCACGTTCCTGGCTCCACACTGCTGTCCCATCCTATACCTCCCTGCTCTACCACTCACACTCCTCTGTTCAGCTCCTGGGGAAGTGTTAAGGGTATGGGAAAGAGGTTGATGCCTCACTGATGAAACCAATTCTAACTATGCACAGAAAACTTTTCTACAGCTTCTATTGAAACACAGAGCAAGAGTTACTTCATGAAATGCAAAGTTCAATGCATGAAAAGTTTGGAAACTTGACAGCAAAAACCAGGTTTATTATGTTTAATCACTAGAGGCAGTAGAATGTTCTAACTGCAAACAAACTCTAGCACTTGAAATAATAAGTAAAACTAAGGAATGCGTTATTTATTTAACTGTAAAAGTTTTCTATAAGAAGCCCAGGAAAAGCTGTGAACAGAGTGACACAATATTATAGCTAAACCATGGCAGCACTGAAATAAAGCAGCTGGAAGAAAAAAAAGAAAAAATGAGGGATAAAGAAACCCTCAGCCTTCAAGGTTGGTGCAGGAAGAGGGCAGGAGTTGCTTCAGGAGTAGAGCAGAAGCTCCCTGCAGCTCAGGAGAGGCCCACAGAGGAGCAGTCTGTTTCCTGCAGCCCATGGGCACTATGCAGAGCAGATCTCCATGTGCAGCCATGGAAGAGCCCACGGTGCAGCATCGGATGTGGCCTGAAGGAGGTACAGCCCACAGAGAGCAGCCTCCTGTGGGGACATACGCTGGAGCAACACGTTCCTGAAGGATGGGGCTCTGTGGTACAAAGCCATGCTGGAGCAAGGCTTGGAGAGCTGCAGCCTGCGGGAAGCCCACACAGGATCAGTTTGGGAGGGACAGCATCCCATGGGAGGGACACCACATGAAGCACGGGCAGAGAGTGACCAGGGACAAAGCATCAGGGGCTGACTGCAACCCTATTCCCCACCCCCCTGTGCCATTTGGAGGCAGGAGAGGGTGGATGAGAGGAAGGTGCTTTTAGTTCTCACTGCTCTCTTCTGTTATCAACATGTAATAAATTACATTAATCTCCCTTATGCTGAGTCTGCTGCCCGTGATAGCAACTGGTGAGCCATCTTCCCATCCTTATCCCAACCCACGAGACTTTTCTCACTGTGTTTCCTGTTGGCCTGAGGATCAGAGTGGTGGAGCAACCTGCCGGAGCCAAGCTCTCTGTCTCCATAAGGCCACCACGTGCCCCACAGCCCCGCAAAGCAACATCCTCTCCTCCCACCCAGGCCGCACTGCCTGCTGCCCTGCCTACCGCCCAGCGGGCTCCAACAACCGGTGCGATTGGCTCTGACCCAGCAGTAGCTGGCTGGAACTGGCTGCAACAGCACTGCCAGCACCTCACCGGCCACAGGAAACACCGACATCATTGCTGACATCAGTAGCCACATAACACAGGAGTAGGCAGACAGGTGAGGAAGCCAGCAAAGCCCCATCCCAGAGCCTGGGGTCACTTAGAAACACGCAGCTCCTCAGTACACATTTCTGCCCTGGGGGAGTCACAGTCAAAGCTACTGTGAGAGCACGTTCCCTTTATTTTCAGAAGCAAGCAGCCACAGCCACCATCCCCTCCTGTTGCAGGCTCACAGCTCTGGCACACCGGGCACCAAGGACTCCCAGCACTGCTGGCCCTGGCACTCGGTGTGCAGCTCAGCGCACGCTGACTCACATTACTTCTGAACGGGAAGCGTGGTATCAGGGCACCTACAGTTTGCCCACAGACTGAGCTGATGTGTACTAAGTAAATCCATTCGATTTACCTGCCTCCGGAGAGCTAATGTTCTGTTTTACACCACACAGAGGGACAACGCGTGCCCTGCTCACTGGTGCTGCAGCAAGAAACAAAGGAAGAAAACAACCAAGAAAATCTTTGCCTTCCTCAGGTCCCCTTCACTGCCACTTGCTGTGTGCATAAAGTAAAACAAATAGCTCATACAAAAGAGCTGCTTTTAAAAGGACATCAGTGAAATGTGATTTAAAATAAACGAGCTGTGTTTGAAGATATCACTATTTCCCCTGGCACTTTGTCAGTCTGCATCTGCAGAAATTCCTCTTAAATTCAAAAGAGCTTAAAGCTTATGCTCTTGTGACATGGGCTTCCAGATGTCAGTTTATATATAATATACACTGCACTCACACTTGATCCCAGTCACCAGACCAGAACACTTGCACAGTAAAGCCCCCAACACAGCAATGTTTTGCTGATTTAGCTGTACCAGTCAAGAATCTCTCCTCTTTTGGTGAGGGGAAGGCTTCCCAACTCTGCCAGCAAATATCCTACTGCAGAAACCTTTCTAGAGGCCGCAAATATTTTCCTGCATGCATAAACCCAGCTTAAGCAGCACCAGCTGAAAAGTCCCTTGTTGCTGTAGGGGCACCTCAGGAGGAAGTAAAGAAAGCATGTATGTGGGAGGGCTGAGGAGAAGGAGAGTATTGCATCAGTACAGTTTCTGTCCACAGAAAAAGGGAGGAAACAGTCACTGCCATCACACCGGGTCTGCCAGTAGAAACCAAACTGCAAAGTCACAACCCTACCATAAGCAGTAACGACAGCAAAGCTCTGCATGCAGGTCAGAATCAACAACTTTATTTTGACACAGGTGGCATTTCATTTCCTATGTGTACTTTTGTGTATAATAACCTGCACAAATAAACATACAGTCTCAAAACATATGTGGAAGTTATTCAATTTTTTGACAAGCAAATACTAACCCTAGTCCAAGGCATGATTAACTGTTGGGTCGGTTAATTGAATCTCTACTGATAAGATATACTGATATAAGATGCATACTAGCATTTCTTTGCTAAACCATCTGAAAAAGCCTCTATTAGGTAAAACCATCCACATACTTTAAATACAGGATTAAAGAGCCTCTCCACTCTTCCTAATGAGAATACTTATACCACAATCTCATCCTGATGAGTAGTACTTAAATTTGAGCAGAGAACTAATGGTTAAGAAACAAACAAACAAAAAAGCAACACAAATGTTAGACAGATTAAGCACAGTCATAAAGACAGCCATTTCTGTGTTTACACTCAAATATAAATTTCTCCCATGCTTCCCCCCCCCCCCCCCTCCTTTAAACACAGATTTGCTGCGGGTTATCCATCCAGCCTGCCACAACCCATCAATACAGAAACCAGGAAGCCTTGGCTGCAGAATTTAGGTCAGCTTGTCTGCGGAGTACACGAGGTCTTGCACATAGCTATACGTTTTCTAGTAATGCTTCAGTAATCCCTCTTCATCCTGCTTTGCAGCTATTTCCCCAGTCACTACCAGCTTTCCTCTATCTCCCTGACAAAGATGCTCCACAGGAGGGATGTTTGCAGGCAAATGAACCACTACCTCTTCCCTGTGAAGCAGGAAGCTGATTGTTGAATCAAATAAATGCTGATTCCTATTTCCCAAGACAAAATAGTGAAGGCTTCCCCACAGCATGCCAGAAAAAGACTCCCCTTTTTTAACCATGCCAGGAAAGATATAATCAGACTGAGCTGGAAATCACCCCAAAAATACTAAGAATATTATTCAAAACAAATCATCTAAACAAAATCCAACTTTTTATTTATTTATCCCACATTAAAAAAAGTAACATCAATCTGCGACTGTAATAAACTCAGACAATATAAGGGACAGATGCCGATATTTCTGGAAAGAAAGTATCACTCGAGGTGAAAATCACTGTGCCTCTTCAGATAATACCTCCCTCCAAAAGAAAACTGTGGGCTACTGTCATCCCAACTGTTGTGTGAGCAGCACAAGTGGTAGTCATTCCTGAATCTCTGACGTGCACAGAGAGTATGCACAAGTCTTCTCAGAACATGGTCCAAAGAACAGGAGTTCCACATCAACTGAAAAGTGCAGTTATGTAAGGAAAAAAAAACAGTACATTGAAACCTTGAACTTCTCTGACTGTTTTTATCAAAGATGAGCCTAACAAAGCCCTCTGGATGCCTGATAGTTTGAAAGATGTGCACACAAGTATAAATACCAGTTTCCCAGAACAGTTCAGGGAATCTCAGAAAGAAAGAAAGAAAAAAAAAATAGCAAGCTGACAGTTGGTTTTGTCCTAAAACTCATCAGCCTGCTACCTTTCTGTACTGTACGACTTTGTGCTTCTTGAAAGCTGGCACTTAATAAAGAAAAATATCTGTCCTTCAAGACATGAAATCACTCTTCAACATTCAAACACTCACTAACAGCATTCCCAGCCAATTCTTTCCAACACACACGGAGCCTTGATACAGGTATTGGCAAGCGCTGGGCTGCATCACACACTGAACATCTAAATCAAACGTCCCAGAAAGCATGAAGCCGCATCTGTTTACGTTCACCTCCAATCCAGTACAGAATGGAGCTTACAGTACACACCCACACCAGGCATAGGGATGATGCAGATGTGTGACATTTGCAACACTTCTAAGGAACAGAGATCTGTATTTTATATTTTCTAAATTAAAGATTGTTCACAGTCTCACTTCAGGTCAGCATCTAGCAGTCTGCCCTGCTCCCGGCCACATACCTGACCAGGCTGTGCTTTCCTCCTCCCTCCTCTGGCTGCAGCTGGGCTGAGCTGTGGCTCCAGAAGGCTCTGGTGACACCACGCCAGGCGCTGCTGGTCACTGGCTCATGTTGAGGAGTGCCACAGATGCTTCCTCTGCAAAAACAAACACATGTGAATCAAAGCAGACAGGTAAGGTACAGCTACGTGGGGGGGGGGGGGTAAAACAGAAACATTGCTCTAAGACACAGAAGTGGTGCATTCATCATCCTCTTACCACAACACCTGGCCTCTGGGGAAGGCTAAGCACACACTTATATTATATTAATAGTTTCAGAAATATCCTAAATGAGTTGCCTTCTGGTCCCCTCCAGCTGCTCAGGCTGAATGGAGTCTGTGGACAGAAAGCAGCAGTTCAGCAAAGCCAGCAGCCACGTGTTGGCATGTTATTCATGAGTATTTATTTTCATTTGCTGCTTTTTAAGTATACCTTATTATAAATCAAGTATTTTACGTTAATTGCCTCCAATCAGCTAACATGGAGCAAGCTGTTAGGTGTGCCAACGTTGCTTCACAGCCAGCACCCAGAGCTGCTGCACTCCCAGCACAGCCCACCTTGCAGCATGCAGGGAGCTGCCGCGCCAGGCCCTGCTGCACACGGGCACCTGAATAAGGAGATAGGAAGGTGCTGACAAGAACACCAGGAAATTACAGGGCAGAAACTACAAGGGCTTTCCCTCCATCAGAGGAGCTGGGGATTACAAAGTGGTCAAGTGGTCTCTTGTGAGAATGTGCTTTCTTTGCAGTACCAGAAACAGAGGCTTCAGAGTTTGTTTGTTGCTTTTAAATACATGGGAAAAAAAGGCCTGACTGAACACGAACATCTGCAGTGAGCAGCTTCAGGACAGACCTTTGGAGTGTACTTGAGCTCTGACAGAGAATGCTCTGATGGCCGTGGGGCCGTTCCCCTTGGCTGTTTCCGTAACCTCTCCTGCGAGGTCACAGATCCACAGCAGAAGGGTTTGCCATACCTCAGCCTCTCCTCTACAGCCATGCCAAAGGCAACAATCTGCTCTTGAAAACAGAAGGCAAAGGCAGTTCCCGCTGCCAAAGCAAGAGCACTGTGTTTTTGGAAAACACATCAGCCTTTAAGGAGAGGTGTCAGCAGAGGCTAAGCACCAGGACCGCAACACTGCAACATGAAGAGAAGGAAAGCCCTCACAGATGAGTTCTATTTCAATCTGCAAGCGTGCTGAGGTCCGCCACCAGCCTCATCCCCCTTCCAGGGCAGAAGAAACACACAAATTGTAGTATACCTGGAGGAGAGGTGGAAGGAAACAAATCACAAGAAAAACAACTCAAGATTAAGATTTTGGTTAAAGAAATTAAAATACTAATACTAAAATAGGAAATTCTGTGTAAATCCCCAGACATCACTTGGCATCACCCCATCAGCCACCGGGCACCTCCAGCACAGCACATGCCACCACCACACCATGTCCTATATGTTGCAGTTAATGTGCAGTTCTGTTTGTGCAGTCACTCAAACGTTTTTTTTTCCACTAATAAAAGCACTACTTCTCTTGTGCTTAGTAGAGAAACAATCGCTGCTTTCACAGTGATAAAAGGAAATCAGATGACACATTTGCAGACCAAATTATTGTAAATTCTGTTAAAAAAAAAAAGTGAGAGAAGTCACAGTATTTTGGGAAAGAAGCACAGATCTTGGGGAAAATAACTCAGTTAATAAAATAACTACAAATGAAGCAGTTTCACTCATTACGATGTTGAGTTTCACAACTGAGTAATTCTCAGTTCCACACTTCTCCCAGTGCCCAACCAGCAGCCAATTTGACAGTCGCTTTGGTTAAAATGCCATCTTCCTCCCTTGTTGCAGCATGAGAAAGACAAACAACAAGCTGCCACACAGGAAAAATGTCACACTACGAGTGAAGAAAACCCCCAAGCCAATGCAGAAACCTACTCCAGAAGCATTGTCAAAAGCAGCATGTAACCCAACCAGATAAATACCAGATTCTGCTGCTATCTCCCAGCAAGGTTTCACAATCCGCTCCAGCTGACAGAGGCCACCCCGCTGCTCCAGAGTCCCCCACCCTCTCCCCAGCTGTGCCTGGGTGAAGCACAAGGCCCAGGGCAGCAGGGGGTGAGCAGCCTGCTGCAGCCAGGCCAGGAACCACCCTGCTTCTGCTCCCACAGATCACAGCCCACACCTGAGCTCTGCTGCAATGTTTCCCATGTTACCTCTCCACTTCAGGGGCTCCCCACCATCCATCCCTTCTTTTTCGTGCCTCTCCTGCTGCTTCCAGAGCCAGGAAGGCAACTAAGACACAGCAAAACAAGACCCACTGGGCAAGCAGGCAGGGTGCTCTGGTGCTGCAGGCAGCCCACTCACTGACTCAGGCAGCAGGAGTGGGGGCTAAGAATGACAGCTCTAGTGTTATATCCTTTACTGCACAGCAGACAAGACCTTACAAGCTCAGTCAGCAAGCAGCTGCTGAGGAAGCCCCAAGATGGAGGAAGAGATGGGAGGAGAGGAAATGGAGGAGCAGCACTGTGTCTGCCCTTGCCCCACTGCCCACACACTGCCTGCCAGCCTTCAGCTCTGGGCTGCACTGCACACAGACACTACAGCTTCACAGCACAGATATGGCAGGGGGTAAAGCTAGGTTCTTATCAGTCCAGCCTGCAAGCCTTCAGGTGCCAGCTAAGCATGCTGTAATGGATGCGTAAATCTACACGCAGGTCTATGCTGCTTTGCAATACACTTCCGGACTAGTTTCACTTAGCAGAAGTTGGCCACCCAGACAGGAACACGCAGCCTTGCTGCTGGAGAAGGCCTTGCCCCCAGCATGAGCAGCACTTGGATGCCTTGCACATACAGAGGATTATGCACAGTCTAATGCTTCAAGATTTTCTTTTACATTTACCTCAATGATTCTGCCCTCTCCTTGCCTTTGCCACGCTGTTGCTATTATCTTTTGTATTTCCAAACACCTATTTGGTGTTTCTATTTTCTGGTTCTCATGTATGCTTTACCATTCCTGTTCTACCACAACACTGGCTCAACAGTTCCTTTTAAAAAAAAATCATTTTGGTTAAACCAACTGATGCTGATATGGGACCTCATTAATGCACCTTTCGATCTAGGTACATCTTCAATCAAATCACACTAAAACCAAACAAATACAAAACATAACCATGACTTGCAACCACTGGAGTCTCGTCCAAACCAGTACATTTTCCAAGTTCCCATTTTATCCACACACCTGTGTCTCACTCTCAGCTTACTCCTGCTTCCAAGAGCCATTCCTCTCCACTGCCCGTATCAGACCCTGAGCTAAATGCAGTGACCCACTGGGGCACTCACACTGAGCACCCAGCCCTGCAGCTCCGTGTTTCTCCTTTCCACTGCTTCCTCATTCCAGGGGCCAGTACCGTTGTTGTCAGAGGGACAAGAGAGGTGGGGAGCAGAACTACTCAGTTGTCTTCCCTTTCCCTCTACTAACAACGCCAATGAGTTAAGACAGAGGAAAAACCTCAAACGCATAAAAAGTTTCATGTTCCTTTTGTCAGTTCCTCTTTCAGGCTAAGGTAGCTCAAGCATTATTTCTTAACTTAATTAGACAGAAAGTAAGTTGGATGGCAGCCACCAAGAGGAACTCTATGTAGATTTGTGAGGTTGTATTTTTAAACACTAGTCAGACTAAGCGTGAAGTCTGGTCCCTCTGTGCATCCCCGATGAAAGCAATTGCTAATGCATGCAGAAAGTGTCTGTGACCACAACAGAGCTTGAATGGACAGCACACTCATTACCTTTCCCACTCCTCACTCACGTTTTCAGACGGTGACCATCTGATCCTGAATCCTGTCCTACTTTTCCATGGTCTGTACACAGAACCCCACACAGAGATATGCAAGATGGACTTTTTAAAAAAAAAACATTCATTGACATTCGCTTTGGTTTAGTGGGCAAATTTATACTGAACAACCAGAACGACACATGCTGGATAATGTGTTTCTCTGTGCAAGACTGCAAAGATGACAAAATGTCTATTACATAATACTTCTGTATAAAATATTAATATGCACAGAAGAAGCTTTTGAACCAAAAGGTTATTTTCAGTGACTAGCAAAGTAGTGTTATATAAGCTTTTTTTTTTTGTCATTGTATTTAACACAACCTATACCTTTTGTTGACAAAAGATGCCAAAAATCAACTTTGTACATACACACATAAAGGTACACACAAGATCTCCTTGGCACGACCAGTGTTTCTTCTGACCTTAAAGTACTACAAGGTTACTGAACCTTCTCTGTCCCCAGTACAGAGCTCCTGCAAGCTCACACCTGGGTACAGGCATTCTTCACTGAGATCTCACACCAACTGGAAGCGCATAAGTGTCCCCTTCTCCCCATACTGTGATGGCTGAAGAACAGATACATCACACAGACACGACCTGCAATGTTTTCTCCCTACAGCTATAATCAGAAGTTAGAAAAGTGCTGCAGCAAAAATGAAGTTCTTCAAACAAAGCCTACCCAAACTAAACCAACAAATCAACACTGCTTTTAGGGGCGTGCTGGCATCTACAGCATCAGCGAGGCTTGAAAACACATAAGGTGCGGCAGCCCCGTCTCCTGCAGAACCCAAGGGCAATGCGAACAACTTTATAGAGAAAACTTATCTCAGTGCTGACTAGCATGTTTTTTTTTTTTCCCCCTTGGACTTCATTCTTTGCATCTTGTCTGAAGCTTTACAGTCATTTAATTGTGTGGGGGCAGGAAAGAGCCTGCCCTGCTGCTTCACTGGAAAGACTACAAAGAATCGCCATATTTGGGCCAATCTTCACCTAATGGATCTATCCAGCAGACACTCACAGACATTACCTACCAATAATCTCTTCATGTCCGCCAGATCCAGGTGGGCAATGGAGGTTATGCATCCAACACAGCAAGTGACCTGCAAGGGGCAGCCCCACACGTGGTCTCAGCATTGGAGAAATACAGAGACACAATCCAGACAGAACGGCTCTGAGCAAGTGAGGAGATTTACATTACGACTGTTTAAAACTCTGGTATGGGAATTGTGCCTTTTTTTCCAGTTTTAAAACTCATTTGACAACCACGGGTAGCAATAACATTTATCTGTTATGTCCACTCTTTGGACAAAGAAATCTTCCACTGCAGCTTCCTAGCCTTCAAAGCAGACCTCCATGAGACAGAACACCTGAGATGCCCAACTTCGATTAACAGAGAGACCACACTCAGTGAGGGCTCAATCTTAATGCTAAGAAGGAACAAGACAGGTTACAAGAACTGGGCCACTTCTCCTATGGATCAGACAACACAAAATGCAGGACCGCGGGGAATAAAGGCAATTGCTACCCTCACCCACTGCTGGATGCCACACACCTACAGCCTGGCTATTTCTTCTGCTTCACCGAGTGGTCTCAGACAAGGAAAAAAAATCCAAGGAACAAATAACTCTTCCCTCCTTCCCTAAGCGTGGCTGTATTTCATGCAGGGATCATTTCAGAAATCTTCAGTATCACAAGTACAAACCACTTCTGAGGAACGAGCTCAAGCGGATAAAAGGAAAATTGCAGGTAGGAACAGCTTTGAGACTACATGAACAACATACTTTCACAGCCTGGTTTACACACAAAAAGAAAGAAAGAAAAGGGGATGTGTTTCTTTTAGAACAGTGCCAGCAAACATGTTCTTGGCACAGACAAGCTCTCTTCCATAGCACTGCTTACCTCTAGATTTTGGGGAAAAAGGCATTTTACTGGGTAACTCCAAGAAAACAAGCTTCCTCCTTCCATGGATGCCTCCTGAGAAGTTAGGGAGGCACTCCATGGCAGTCTTTGGGCTGCCTTCTGTATCCACTCCTAGAGGGAGCTGGGCTGGAAGAATATTGTTGAAAAGAATACAGAAATAACCAAAAAGAGCCAAAAATCTTTTAGTTAAAGAGATTTGTGGCGAGGGAAAGATGGAAGCAGCGTAAGTTCAGTGATGTGGAAATGAGTATTACTGATGGCATTAGAAAGTGCCAACTTGACTTGTGACGCACTTTGCTTTTTAACGTGCCAAACCCCAGGAAGATTCTCATCAAGTTAAACACTAAAAGTGCTGGCTTTGTTCTTTCCTAAATTTGTATGGAATCCCTGAGGGGAAACATTGTTTGGCAAGCAATCAGTACCTATTCTTTGTTACACGGTTAAAAGAAAATTGCACTCAATTTGCTTAGACCAAAAGATCTCCAGCCAAACCCATCCCCAGCTCAGGAAAGCCAAACTTTGAAAAAGCGCGTTTCAAAGTCTCCTCGAGGTAAGAGGTGTGGAACTGCTTTAAAACTGTGATCAGCTTTTATGAATGCAACACTGGTAGTTTGTAGAAAATAGTATTTCACAGGCATCCTTCTCTGTGTTTCAGCCTTTTTCTGGCAAACACTTCCAGGTCCAGGCCCATGGCAGCTTGACATCACAGCCAAGAGAAAACACTCCAAGATGAAGCAGCGCTGCTGTGACCCCAGAGAGCCTTCAGCAAGCGTGCATGATTTATGAGGGTGCACATGTGCAGAAAATTAGTCATATCCACAAGTCTTTGCACGGTGAAGTCCATGGGCTTTTCACTGCTTGTTAGGGGAAAAAAAGTTTAATGTGTCAGTCATGCAAAAGCACATATAAGTCTCATCAAAGTGCAAGGGTGACTGCCACATTCACGTCCTTACATAATTTTCCCCAGAAACTTTGAATTTATTTCCATTTATCTTAATATATCAATAGCATAATGGTATCACCTCTCCGTGCAAAGAGACAAAAATAAATAAATAAATAAATAAAAATCAAATAAAACAGAAAGAAAATGAAACAAGCAAAAGGAGAACAGTGCAGACCATTTTGAATACAACAAAATAAAAGAGAAATTTAAACTGCAGAAACTTAATATTTTATTCTTTCAATTTTATATAGTAGCATTCGAGTCTAAGGTAAATACTGCTTACTGTGTTTTATGAATATTTTGGGTATTTTTATGAATTAGTTGAAGATACAGATTGTGCTTTTGAAAAGAAGAAAAAAACCTTTCAAGTTCATGGCAACAAAACAAAAACAAAACCAACCACCACACCGCTAACACAGAGCACTCCTCTGTTTGTACCAGTCAAGAAAAGGGTTTCCTGGCATCCCCCACGACACTGCTAGTGCCTAAACCACTTCTTGCTAAAACTGCCATCGTCAGCCCCACTGATCAAACAGCCACACATCAGTCCCCTGCCATCAGCCAGCGTCCTCAGCCAGAGGAGCATGGGAGGCGCAGCAGACCCAGCAGAGGCGCTGAGCCAGCACTGCCTCCCCGGCAGCCCAGCAAGGAGCTGACACAGCCAGCAACACGAGGGGAACCTCAGCCAGCAACACCGCGTTTGGTTCAGTGCCCATTTACATTAGCTGCCTTCAGCAGGGTTTGAATGGGACCTGAACACATCGCAAAGAGCAATAGGAAGACGTGGAGGAGCGAGAACTGCTTGGATGCCGGAAGACTCAGCGCAGTCACTTCTTGTGGAACCGCACCCAGCACAGCACACGTGGCCGCAAGTGCTCCTGACCACAGGAACGCACGCACTGTTTTCTCCACTGGCATTCTCAGCTGCCGTGCTGCTGCTTCTCAATTCCTACCCCAGTGCTGAGCACAGCACACACCTGCCTGCTGCCTCCCGAGGCGTTGGGCCCAGGGCAGATACCTGCCACACATCTGCATCCCTCTGCACATCTGCATCCCACAGCCTGGAGCGCTGCTCAGCGCTATTCCCTGCTCTGCCTCTCCTCGGGTAGGCTCTGTGAGCTCGGCGGCTCTAGCACAGTGACCGTGCTCGCAAATAACAGCATCGATTTCAATATTCCCTTTTTATTACGTGCAAAAGCACAGACCCAGCAGACACAGCAGAGAAGCATTCTTCACACCAGGCAAGATGCAAGTAAAGCTCCCAAGGAGTTTGCTACAAAGGCAGCACTTGCACAGAAACACCAAAGAAAATGGTGCACAGCACAAAAAATACAGCCAGGGCAGTGTATCCCTGGGTCAGGGCCCCATAAATTGGTTTCATGCAACAACAAAAGATTCAAGGAGATTTATAAATCACAGAGAACAAACATGACTCTGGCCTTGGAGCAAGCCTTGCTGCATTCATTTAAGATAGCAATCAAGTGCAAATTATGCTTCCTGTACCACCAACCCTTACTCCCAAGTTGAAAAGCCGTGAATAAACGTGTCTTTCTCTTCTTTCTCTGAAGAGGGAAAGAAATAGGAGACCCCTAGGCCTTGCCTGGACTGTGAACGCCTTCTGATAGCTCTGATCCAGTTCCCCAACGAGGGGGCACAGCCATCCCCACCTCCAGTCCTAGAGGTGGAAGGATGGCTGCTTCCCACCGCTGCCAAGAAAGCCCTTCTTTCCCCGTGCTGCTTCGAAAGCCGCAGCTGACAATGCCGGTGAGCGGCACGCACCCAGCGCGAGCAGCGAGGACGTTCCGCTCCCCGCGGCGGCGGCTGAGCCGAGCGGCTCATCACTTTCAGCACCACCATTACAGGAAGTGCACGGAGCCGTCCCCAGCGCACGGCGGGCCGCTCGCCGCCGCCGCCCTCCATTTTCCAGCCCCAGCAACCTGCCGCGGGAGAGACGGGTCGCGGGGCGCTGCCGGACCGCCCCTCGGGCTGCCCGCCGGGGGATGCCGGAACGCCGCGCGGCAGCGGCGGCGCTTCTAAAGGGGCCGGGGGGAAATGGAGGTCGCGAGGCTGCGCCCGGCTCACGGGTCGCCGGGGAAAGAGAGATCGGTATCGCCGCGTACCGGGGAGAGGGGAAAAGGGGAAGGGCGGAGAGGGCGCCTCGAGAAAACGCAGACGGTGCCCGACGAGGGCTGCGCTGCCCCCCACGGCGCGGCCCCGCTCCGCACCCCGCGCAGAGCCGCAGCGGACGGCGGCGAGTGCGGCCCCGCAGCGCGCGGCGTCGG
This sequence comes from Perdix hodgsoniae, assembly GCA_035772895.1. NCBI lineage: Eukaryota > Metazoa > Chordata > Aves > Galliformes > Phasianidae > Perdix > Perdix hodgsoniae. The sequence continues at coordinate 4,515,408 of JAPSGF010000009.1, read as the reverse complement.
CGGGAACGTGGGCAGACAGAGCCCGGCCGTTCCGAAGGCGGAATCGCAGCGAACAGAAATAAGACGGAAAATCAAATGAAAAGGCAATAAAGAAAGAACGGATCGCTGGGAAACCGGGGAGGCAGGCGAGGGGGGCTGCCCGCGCGGTCCCTCCGCCGCCCCCGCCGGGGGCTCCGCCTCGCCGCACCCAGGGGCGACGGGGACCCCTCGGGCCGAACCGAGCCGAGCGCGGACACGCACCTTCCCGGGGCTCCGGCTGGCTCCCGCGGCTCTCACTCCCGCCGCACTGCCATGCGGACGGCTGCGGGCGGCGAGGGGAGGCCGGGCCGGGCGGGCTCGGCTCCTAGCGGCGCCCTGCAGCGCGCTCCCCGCGTGCGACGCGCACCCGCATGGCCCGGCGCACGGACGGCACCGGCTGCCGGCAGCCCGGCCCAGCGCCCCCAGCGCCGCCCGCGGCTCGGCGGCGGCCAATGGCTCCCGCGGCGCCGCGCATGTGAAGGCCCGCCCCGGCCCGGCCCCGCCGCGCTCAGGTGCCGCGGGAGCACGGCTGGGAGGTCGTCCCCGGGGAAGCGGGGTTGGGAGCTGTCCCCCGCCGCCTTACTTCATCGCGGTGCGCCGGGGAAGGAAAAGAGCGTCGCTTTCGAACTCTATGTTTTAATTATTAAAACATCATAAAATTATATATATATACTTACTGGATCTACAGTTTCTTGAAAGCCAATAACAGCGCCCCGAGACCCGCTCCTACCCCAAAACTATTGGAGCCTTTCTTACCTTCTGCAGCTCGGAAGGTTCCGTGCCCTGTGCTGGGCACTGAGAAGTGACCAGAACTGTACCGGTTTGCTGGCTGGCTTGTTTGTTTCAACTAAAACTGGATTTGACCCATTCCTTTTTGAATTATTATTGAACGTGATCAAGAATAGAAAACAAACAAACAAACAAGCAAACAAACAAACAAAACAATACAGACATTCCAAATTGTATTTCCTTCCCTATGACTTCTAGGAATGGGAGGGGATCAGAAACAACCAGTGCATGCTGGTTCAGAACAGCTCTATGGCCCCTTGGAGACTGAGAACCTCTCCCTTTATGTTTCTAGCAGCATTTTTTAATCAGCCCTCCCCATCTCAGTGACAGTGAGACATATCTGGGGTTGTAGTGGAAGCTCTCCTCAGCAGCATTCAGCTCCAGAGACTGAAGGAAACCAGGGCAGCTCATCCCATTCCCAGCTGCTCAGCACTATTTCCATAGCAGCTTTTTCATCCGGTAGAATTTTAGCAGAGTTCAGATTTAGTCTAATGAGTTGTCATTTATTTTAAGCTTTGATTTTCAATACCTTCATTTGAGCTCTCAGTTATTTTCTTCTCTGAGATCAGCAGCTCTCGTGTTATTTTTGGGCAGCTTTTCAGACCTCTCTGTTTCCTCAGCAGAGCGAATCCATCTCCCTGCTTATTCATTTACTGTCACCCTGAGCCGGTGCCCAGCCCACCCCATGTCTGCACTAGTGGGATCCCACAGATGTGGGATTAAGAGGAAGAAAAGCACTCTGATATGGCAAACGTCAAGGCCAGTGAAAAACAGATAACAGTGAGAGCTGCTGGCTGGGAAACCCTGACTTGCAGGCAGCTGGTAGAGAAATTCAAGCAGAAGAAAAAGGATTTTTTCAAATGCCAGAGTTGGTCCAAACCAGCTGAATCTGCTGTCCATGACAGTCACAGACACCTTGCTGAGCACAGACACATTTCTGACAGGGTCTTATACCCCTGTTGTGATAGGCACGCAAAGGTAACTCCCATTTTCTTTAATTGAAAACTCTCCACATTCCTCCTTTCTAGCTGTGTCTTCTCCCTCATCTCAGGTTTGAGCCCCAGTGCTCTGGGGCGGTTTTCCACATTGCTGCTGGTGGCCCTTCTGAATCATGCTGAAGTGGGATCTGGGAAAGGGGAGGGGGATAACAATACAGAGAGCCACAGCTGGAGACTTCAATGCCACCACTGCTCTGTTTTCCTGCAGGGCTGCTTCAGCACCAGTTAGCCAGCTCCATGTCACAAAAGATGGTAGAAAAGCACAGACAGTGGGGGGAAAATGGCAGCATTCCTCTTGCACAGGTTTGGAGTTGGTCCTTCACAAATGAAAAATCATTCTTGTTACTTTGATCTGAACATACGCCTGAATTTCGGTGCATGGAGCTTTGTTTTGGATGGCATGCTGCACGCTGTGCCCCTGTGGCATTGCCCAGCAGCTGCCCATGCTAAGCCTGGGGTGGGCATGCACCATTACCTGTCCTTCAACCTCGCCGCTCACATGAGCAGGGCCTTAACTTGGCAGAAGCAAGAATTAGGTTGCACATCACTTGGTCATTCCACAACAGGGTCCACATCCTCAGCCAAGCATGGCCCTGTCAGCATGGCATCTAAGCGCTCTCCTCAGCAAACCAGTTGGCAGCTACCAGGTCCCCCCTCTATGGTGGTGAGTAATTTCAGCTCTGTGGAGCAAGGGCTGGAAGAGGTCAGTCCATGTCCAGCAGGACTAGATTAGGCTATTTAATCTACTTACCTTCTCCCATTTTTTTAAGTTAGCACTTCAATTCTTCTATGACCTTTACTACCCCTGCTCACACTCATTTCCACAAATACTAAACACTAACCATGAAGACTGAATAGGAAATAAACATTAAAACATATGATAGCTTGAATTAGCAGGGTGAACTCAAAGGAAGTTTTAGCTGGCACAGTTTGCCCAGCCTTTTTCACTGGGCTATTTCCCTGCCTCCCCCACATACTTCAGTCTGTTATTTCTTTCTTCAAATCATGATGGAGAACCTTTCTTTCCTCTTCAGGCTGTAATTGGCTTTCTCTGTAAAATGGCTGAGGCACTGTGTACAAATGACATGACGCAAAACCTAAAGTGCCCTGCCTGGATCTAGGGAAATGGTGGTCTTTAGAGAAGGGACAAGCCAGTTGTCTTCTGAGTGCTTTGCAACACCTTTCTAGCATTTAGCCTTTACTTCCCCAGCCCCATAGTTAAAATAGTTAGAGCCTGTTGATTTTGTTATTTCTTTAGAAGTTTTCCTAAAATAGCCTAGCCACAGGGCATAACGAGATGTGCAGCTGGGCAGGGCTTTTTGAACAGCAGGAGGAAAAAGAGAGAACATATGTGGGGCCAAAGTGCTGAGAGCCTGAAAGTGACTGATTGCAGTCAATCAGATGGTTGGAGATTAAGGATTCACCCTGCTGGAACATTAAAAAATAAATATATATTTAAAAAAAATTTTGAGAAATCCCGGGCAAAAACGGGGGGGGGGGGGGGGGGGGAGGGAATAGTATGTAATTTATTTCTTACATGCTGCATTTTTTCTGTCTTCCTATTTTTCCATGGAGCAAAGAAATCTCCAGTCATTCTATAGACAGAGAGAGGAAGTGTATTTAAAAACAGAGGTGCTTAAACAGGGATCTGCAGGGATGTGGGCTCCTTTCCCACCTCAGTAACTAAGTCAGGGGTCTGTATGAGTGCCTGGGGTCATGCAAAAACCAGACTTGCTAAGCCAGCTATGAAAGATGCAGGTTATGCCCAAAACAGCAGGTTTAATCTTTTCACTTTCACTGCAGCACCTTCTGCTAGTTATATGTACATGTTATTGGTCAAACAAAATCAATCACTTCAATTCTAGAGGCTGTATCCATGAAAAAATAATGGTAACAACAGATATTACAGCCCCAAAGTCTTCCCAATACTTCTTCAAATACAACGGAACCAAAGTATCTGAAGTCCCTAAGGATCCCCCAACTAGGTATGCACAGCCCGTTTAGCATCACGCTGCTCACAGCACAGCTCACACAACCCTGCTGCTCCCACCTGTAGCCAGCACGCTCCTCTACAACCTGCTCATCTCCTGCTTCCGAGACGTGTATCTGAGAGCAGTGCACGTGTACTGTGATGGGAAGCCAGTAGGTAAAATCACCTAATCTCTGTTTTCCTTCAGAATGTAGTAGGAAAAAGCTCTTACCATACTGATACATAGCACACGGCTGTGGGTTCACTGCCCACGAGCTCTGTGCAGCCACCACAGGACAGCAACATGCGTACCTGCCCAGCCCCAGCTGCCTCTTGCTTTATGTTATCACCGTACAGAAAAGGCCAAAAGGAGGATCTGGAGGATCTGGGCTGGACCTCGGCCCAGAACAAGGCTTTGCTTTGCCATAGCAATTGTGCTTGCTGACACCAGGCCCTGCAGCTAGCGGGCGGTTCTCCCCTGGGTTGCCCAGAGACTGTGGAGTGAATCATGAATGCTCGCGTGCAGCCCAGGGCCATGCGAGGAGCCATGGGAAGACCAGAACATTCATTTTCCGGCTCAGCTCTCTGTGGCCGGAGAGTCACAGCCACAGCACAGCCTTGTGTGGCCGTGGGGGCCGCCCGGCACTGCCACCGCCCCACATGCGGCCGAAGCCGCCATTGTCTTCCAGCACGGGTGCATTACACAGCTACAAGGCATGTTTGCTGTATGGCTTTGATTTTGGTGTGAATTCATGGCTTTGGCTTTCCCAAATGTCACTGATATTTTCTGAAGTAAATTCGAACAGTGCTCAACACAGGCCGTTTTCCTCGGGGGAGAAAACAAAAACCCCAGGCTTTTAGCTTTTCTATACACAGCAGCCACTCCCAGAACCCCCTCCCCGCCTCACAGCTCCGCAGCACCATCGCAGCGCTCACACCCCAGGCGCGCCGCGCCCGGACCCGCCCGCCTCAGCAGCGCCCCCTGCCGGAACCCAGCGGCGCGGCCGGGCCGCGACTCCTCGACCCGAGCGCCCCCTGCCGCCCCAGCGCACGGCTGCGAGGCGGCCTGCGGCCCGCATACGGCGCTGCGCGACTGCGGAAGGCAGGGCGGGGAGCGGACGGCTGGCCCCGCGCCCCGTTGCCTAACTTTGAACCTTAACGTAGCAGGCTCGCATCGGAGAACTCAGCGAAACGCTGGCAGTTTTCCTGCGCCTTCCCATTTTGCTTCTCTTTTCACAGTGAGCTCTCAGAACTTACCGTGCCCGGGACTCTCCTCCCCTGCGCCCACGACTCCCGAGCCCGTAGTGGCTCGAGAGGTTTTACTGCGCACGGCTGTAGTCCCAGCTCCATGCATCCCCACTGACGCAGCCTGGAGAAGCTTTTGTGCGTTCTGCAGGCAGCAGCAGTGAGACAGCGCTTCGCTGTTGTGTAGCGATACCCCTGGCCGCCAAGATCGATTAATTACTGGGTCTTTTTAGGCCTGCTTGCAGTGCTCCTTTAGGTGCTTTTTGCACACTGTGTTACCCTGTTACCCATAGACTTGGGCTCAAAATTTCCAGCTCTGTATCCTCACTGTTTCTTAGGCCAGCATCTTGAGCGCATTTGAAATTAGCTTTATCACCTTCTCTTTCCCGAATTCCAGTAGTTGAGAATATTTGGTACCTATCTAGTGCCCAAATGCCATTTTGTGATGATACTTGGTCTGGTGGAGACTGAGAGCTATACTGTCTTTCCTTCCCTTCTTCCAAATCTCTGGAAATAAACCCCATCTCTTTCTGTGTTGTTATTCTCAGCTCTCATTTTTTTTCATAGATTTTCTTACCTGTGCTTCCTGCAGAGTTTTTCTTCTGAACTCATCCTTAAATTCCCCTTGCACACCCTTTCTAGCATTTAAAGCTTTGTCCTTGTGCTATCAACAAGCATTTCTGTCTTTCCTCTTTAAAACCATACAGACCTTCCTTGCACACGCTCATCTGCAAAACAAATTGGTGCAGCAGCACCAAAAACAAGTTGGTGCAGCAGCAGTTGAGAGTTGAGAGACACGTATGGCGATTCAAAATAACATAACCCTAATCATAAAGTCGCTGTAAAGGGAGCTGTTTTTGTACCCAGATACATTGTCCTGATCTGCATTTGCTTCTATTGCTGATGCCTTTGCTTGGAAAACAGATCAGTAAACCCAAACATATGTAAACTAACAACATCTTCCCAAATCTACAGTAGTCCACTAAAAACAGTTTGGTTTCCCAATGGATACCAGCTGAGTAGGTAGCAATTGGTAGATTTCCTGTGCTGACAGTGGTCCATAGCAATATTTCCCAGTTAAGGCCTTCACATACAGTGGGTCTCAGAACATCACTTGCTGTGGGAAGAGCTGGCTCCACTGTGCAGTATCACCCACTTAGAGCTTGTTCACAGAAAAAGAAATGCATCTACCAGAGTGTAAGACAGCCCCACAGCCTTGTCCCTAGGTCCAGAGAATCCACATTTTTCAGTTCTTTTGTAAATGGGTTTCATTTCATGAATAGATAGGATCTCTTTGGTACAAAAGGATCTGACACCCTAACAAGCAGCAGAAGCAATGAACAGCCTGAATGAGGATGTTTCTTGTGAAAGAGGGAAAAGCCAAAATGCACGGAAGGAAGAGCCCCAGGGAAAATGTCAGGCAGTATTTTGGATTTAAATTAAGCTCCACATTAGAACATCGCCTCTCAGAAATCTGTGACACGTTGGGCTTAGGAGTAGAAAACAGAGCAAGTGGGAGAACTGCTGCAACCAACTGCTGTAGTTCTACCTAAGCCCTAAAACCATTCAGTGCTGCAGGTGGGAGCTTTGCCAAGAAAGGCTGATTCCAGCCAGAATTGGAGCATGCACCGGGAAGCAGAGGGGTCCTTAGAAATGCAGGTCTTATCCTTGCAACTTTCCCATGAAATTTTCCATCACAAATTCAATACTTCCATGTGCGCTGGCCAGCTCTGCGGCAACATCAGCCATCAGGCAAATGCTTCCTTCTATTGTCTTTGCATCTCCCAAAGGAACTCTGGCTTGGGTGTCTTTGCCAAGAAATAAGAAGTAGCAAAAGCAGTTGACAGATTGAGATCAGTGATGACGGTAGAAATGAGCTGTATGTGATGCTGGTTGATGTTTATTCTTCTGAACAACGTGCAGCATCTTTGCCCAGGCCTGCATGAACAGGAAGGAAGAGCTGATTTCTGCTGTGCCTGGTTGAATGTGTAATGGTCTGAGATGAAGTCTCAGCTTGATAAACTGGTTTGGACTAAAGCTGAAGATCCCTTTCATTCATCCATGTCTCACTTTTTGAATCTGTTCTTCCTGTATGGAGTTCCTGGATATGAGTGAGCAGAGCAGCATCTCAGAAAGATGAGGAGGCACCACTGATGGCACCAGGGCCAATGGCAGACAGGAGATCATAGAATCATCAAAACACAGAATGGCTTAGGTTGGGAGTTAAAATTCCTCTAGCTCCTAACCTCTGCTGTGGGCAGGGTTCATCTCCAGGATTACTTGCCTTCACACAGCAGGTAGGCTTTGTCCTCACCTCCTCCTACCGGGCTTGGAGAGAAGAGAAGCAGGAGCAGTGGGTGTCTCCATTCAGCTCAGCTAGCAGAGACCAGAAGTACAACAACATCCCCAAATCACATTAGTGTGAGACCCTTATGTTTTCCCTTCCAGAGCTTCATCACTTGGAAAAGAGTTAGAAGCTGGTGTCAGCAGTGCCTGAAAAAGCCAGAGTGCATCAGATACACATGCGCTGGATTTGCTCTTTAGTATTTCAAGATTCTTTCCCAAGTCCACTCACTGAAGTCTTACAGATATTTTCTTCCTGTTTCAATTCATGCTTGCACAAATTTAATAATAATAATAATAATAATAAATAATAATAATAATAATAAAAGGTTGTGTGGGTTCCTAAAAGCCTCAAATACCACTGATGGAGAACACAGAGCTCTCCACCTGAACAGGCACATTGGTATCTTGATACTTGCAGATCAAAGCTTAGGAACTCACCTTCTGTCTTTAGAATTTTTAGGGTACGTTGCAGCATTCCACTGTGCCTCTGATAAACCATTGCCTCACATAGTGTCATGAAGGGCACAGGTCAGCAGCCAGAATGGTTCAGGTGTGACACAGGGCCTGGGAGACACCTCTGTTGCTGGAAAAGCAGCTGGAGGTGAGGCAGGTTACTGTGGGGTCAATGGCCACGGTTTGCTTCCTCTGTGGAGGTGAATCAGACCTTGACCCATGGCACCAGTGTTCACAAACCCCACTTGCAGAAGGTCTGCTTTAAGAAATGCAATGTTACTTCTGTTGCTAGCCTGGAAAACCCCATGCTGTGAAGGAATGGCTCCTTTAATGTCACAAAGGCAGGGAGACTCTCTACTCAGCGAGTAGAAGCAGTGTATGCAAAAGAATCGCAGAAAACCGCATGAGTAAAGATAATCACATGGCAAGCATTGAAGGGAAATTCGGCCTCTCTTTCTTCCCATCATTGTGTTTGAAATATGTTTCCAATTGCATTAGTCACAAAGCAATCAAAGAAACACATACACAGTGGTAAACAGAAGATGCTCTATCAGACCACATTATAAGGAGCTATACACTGAATGCTTCATTGCATCAGAAAAAAAATAGCATCCACATGGATTTAGGGCACAATGCAGCTGATTTCTCTGTTAACCATATGCTTTAACAGAAAAGGGAGAACAATTCTTCAAAACAGATGAAGAGTGCCTAAGAAAGATGCATGCTGACATCCTCTCTGCCCCTTACATCCCTGCCCAGGATCCCACCTCCCTCACAGGATGCAAGGAAGGAGTGGGAAAACAACTGCTCTCTGTCTGGGCCACAGCTGCTCACAAATTAGCTGATAAGACTTTGCACAACCCCCACGCAGCACAGGCAAGCAAGGCCTTATGGGGACATTGCCACCATGCCAGCGAGCTCCTGCACCCATCACTGCTGCTCGAAGGATTCATGATGATGATCTGGAAAAAGCAATGTTTTTCCATTTCCATTACTGATAACAGGCAGCCAGAGGAGAAAATGTTCTGCACTAAGTCGGTCAGGGCTGAGCTGCAGAGTGACACTGGGTTTTTAACCTCTGTTTTCTTTCTGATTTTACTTTTCAGGTTGGGAAAGCACTGCACACCCAAACATTTAAAAAGACTAACAGGGACAGTAGGAGAGAGGGGAGGAGCAGGGAAAGAACTGCATATTATTAATGGATTTATCATAAATTTGTTCCTAATATCGAGCAGAAAGGAGGTGACAAGGACTGGTTATGGAAGTCCTTCCTTCAGAGGAGATCCTCACTGGATCTGTCCCCATTCAGACCCCTGTCCTCACTCACCACTGGGCTCTGGACATCTGCTGAAGCAAAAGAAAGACGTTGTGCAAGGTCTTTGAGCTCCAGTGCTGACGATTACTGCTTGTGCAGGGCAGGGCAGCTGGAGTGAACACTTCTCTACTTCATCATTTTCCTTCCTGCTCTTTCCTTTCAAGGAGAGGAAGGAGAACTTTCTGTGCCACGACCAGTTGGCACTGCTCATCTCCACTTGCTGCACTGCTGCAGTGCTGTGGCTACAACACAAACACTGTTGGCAGCTGCAGTTCTACAGAAACACCAGCCATCATTTCCTGGGGTGCTACCAGGGCCCAAATTGAATGAAAAAAGGAAACAACAGGAAAGGGTCATAGAAAAAAAGAGAAGAAGCTGCCCTCAGAATTTGCCTAAGCAGCCAGTGGTGCCTGGCACTTCCTGAGGCATCCTGAGATTTCTTAGGCAGCGTGGAGCTGTCAGATCCAGCAAAGCACCTCCAGAGACCAGTCAATGCAGAAGCAGCTGCTGGAGGGCAGAGGTGGCACCTAAGGGGGTCTAAAACAGCGCTGGACACCAGCATCTTCCTCTAGAGACAGAGAGAACTGGAGAGGGTTAATTTAGAAAGGCAGAGGGAAGAGAAGAAAAACATCTGAGCAAGCAGTCTGATTCTCTTGTAGTGAACTTCTGTATATCCTGTTTCCCCTCTTTTCTATCTCTATCTATGTATCGATGCTTTGCAGAATGGCTGATGAAAAGGGGGTGCAACTCAGTGCTATCAAAGGCAGGATTCTGTGGCTGAACAGAGCAGCATTAATACCTCTGGTGCTATGTGAATGATCTGAGAGACTGCGCTGCCCCGTTTAGTGCAAGCATTACACAATGAGGTGATAGCTACCTGCAGCCTTTTGCAGCAGGTTTTACTATCAGCACTCTGCTCTGCTCTGCTGCCAGGTCTCCCAGTGCGCATCACTCTGTGTCTGTCCCCCATCTCAGTTATGTCTGTCCATCTCGCAACGGCAGTGATGGATCTCTCAGTCCTTCTGGACATCTTCTCTGGGGTCAAGCATGGCTCCAGCTTCAGTACTTTCAGGCATTTTCTGTTAAGAGAGCAGCACGAGCAGCCTCCAGTGGACACATTTAACCAGGACATGCATAACCAACCCTCTACTCCTACCCAGCACTGCATTCTCTTGCCCTGAGGAAATTAGCTGCAACTCTCAGAGCTGAGTGGCCCTTGGGCAGGACAAAGGGCAGCTGCAGGCTAACATGCAGGAGGGCCGAGGGCAGCATAGTACATGGAAGTCCTTAGCTCCGAGCCATGCACCCTGCTCACTGAAGATGAAAGAAACCTGCCCTCGAGGTACTGCTTTAAACAAGCATGGCCTCTGTATCTGATGTGTGTTGAATCCAGATGACATTACCTTGGTTTGACTTGCTCTTTGCATCCACAAAAAGAAGCTAAATACATAAAAATCTCTCTTGTCAATACACACATCCACATGAGAGTTTGCAGCAGTTACAGTGCACGGACCTGAAGGATTCTGCACCACAAGCCTCTCCTGTGGGCCTTTTGGTTATTTGGGCATCATCATTATTTGGATCATCTCAAAGACTTTCTGGGCACCACAAATATGCGCATACCCTCAAGAGCAGGAAGGTTTTGGCTTGGTAGAGCTCCACATAGTTTTCCACTCGCTGATAGAAATTCACGTATCTCCCTGCATTATTGATTTCATCTCACACCATTTTATTTTCAGCAGTAGTCAGTGGAAGTCAGTAAGAGAAGCCTATGTGATACTATCACACACACCTCTGTTGTTGTCCAGCTTGATCCCAGAGCTGACTGCTTTCCCAGGCAATGACATCCCTCTCCTTTCAGCAGAAGGCTTTGCTGCTGGCTGAAGGACTTCCAGTTGCTCATTATACTCTAATCTGATTTTCTGCTTTATTTGCTGTCTGCTCGCTCTGACTCCAAGTCTTCCTGCAATTCAGTGGTCTGAGAATGCAGGTCACTGATTCTGTCAGAGCTGCTTCCTCCTCCACCTTCCCTGAGCTGCTCGCGGCTCTTCTTCCTTCCTGGGCAGATCCTTGTGCTCCTCAGGCTGTGCCTACAAATGTGACACCTCCCCACTGTCCTGCATTATGGATAAGCCTTCACAATGATAAATATTCCTGCTTTTGTAAGAGAAGAAAGAACCATGCCTCTTGCAGCTCATCTATTGATGACTGCATGGAAAGAACTGATTCCTAGAGGAACCTGCTCCATCTCTCTCCCAGCTCTATCCACGCTGAGATTCCCATTTATAATTACATGGTTGCCATTATTATTATTATTTTAAGCCTACAGGATATCATGGTGTCTTTCTCCCTTTTTTCTGTTTCTAATGTGCTGTGAACAAATGAAATCAGATGTTCTACCTTCAACAGAAACCACTGACAAGCTCTATATTTTATGATTCAGAAGTATTTACAATTCAGCATTAGTCTTCCAAAATGCATACATATGTACATACACTCTCTTTTTATTTTATTTAATAGCTTAATTCTGTAGCTTCTCATCACCCACCTCAACCATCATCACTTTTGAAAAACTGGAAACCTGGAGACATTTGCTTTTGTTTCATATTTTCTACTTGCTTATTTTTCAAGTTACATCCAGAAGAGTTTGTTTTGAAATTATGTTTTTCTATTTTTAAATGACTCCTGGACTCTATGTTTAAATGACTCCTCTCTCCTGCTCCTGCTGTGTTATCCAAGTCCTGCTAGAGACCAGCTCTCTCTGGATAGATTGGTAGCAGTGTGCCTGAAAATAACCACTCCACAGTGGGCCTCATTCACTGGGATTTACAGCATCTCTGTGTGCTGAAACCCTGATGATGTGGTGGTTTCCAGCTCCTGCTTCGGGAAGTCAGTCCAGAAGAGTCAACCAGGAAAGATCTCTCCCTGTGCCCAGTGTGCAGCATCAGATCTCAGCACAGAGACTCAGCACTGAGCCAGGCAAGTGCTGCAGGAAATGGGACTGAAAACAAACAAACAAAACAAAACAAAAAAACACAAGAGATTTTATTTTGTGGCCAAGGACACTCACTTATCTCCACAGTGCCAGCAGAGCACTGGACCATCTGTTTTCTTCTAAGAAAAAAAATGAAGAAAAAGAAAAAAGCCTTAAGAAAAGCTTTGCTGTTGCTTTTACAATCAGCAAGATAAAAAGAACAATCCATAACAGCATCACAGCACAGAGCTGCTGCAAGAGCTGCTGATCCGGGGCTGCTTTGCAGCCAAATGGTTTAAGCAGTCATCATCCCTCCTGCTGCACCATTTGTATGGCTGTCCTGGGAAGCACATCCATATGCCATCAGCCTGCAGGTATCAGAGTTCTCCATTCTGGCCAGACACAAAGCTAGGTGGGAAAGAGCAGGACCTCTCTGTGCTGACACTCTCAGGCTGCTGGGAGGGCAGGAACTGGAACTGTGAGTGGCAGCTAACAGAGCCCATGGCTCTGAGTGCTGACTGTGGTCACTCAAGCTGCACCCAGCCTTCTCCCCCAGCCCTGTAATGTCCTCAGCCTGAGGGCTGCCTGCCAGCACCAGGCCTAGGGCCGTGTAACTGCAGCACACTGAGGAACCTGCCCCAGCACTGAGGTCAGAGATGGATAGTCTTAAAACAACAAATGCCTCCCCAGTGCTAGGGAGCATCTGTGTCACATGTCCTCCTCCCACCACACTGCTCCCTTCCTCCCCAAAGAAAAAGAAAAAAAGAAGGAAAGAAAAGAAAAAATAAAAGGCAGTGGGAATACTCAGCTGTGCTACTCCATGAGCAATACCTCAGCTTTCCTCTCAGCTTTCCCAGTTTCTTTGGCCCTCTCTCTGTTTTCAGGATCACATGTGCTGAAGCAATTTGTACTCATGTCCAGGTTTGCATTGCCACTAACTCCATTAGCTCATGGATTTCTTTTTCCCTGGAGTTCTGGCAGCTGCTGATGCCTTGCCAGTTAATTTCTCATATATTTCCTTTCAAAACAGAATTGAGTTAGTGAGCATACGTAAGGAGACACTGTAGGAAGAAAAAAGGCAGATAACTGCTGACACTGACCAGATGCCTTTCAGCTGCTGCAGCACCAATAGGAAGTAGGGTAAACGTCAGGTGAGTGAGAGAAAGCGGGACGGAGAGCCAAAGAGCCTGCCAGGATTTGATCACAGGCTGCTAACGGGGGGCTTCGGGAATTTCCTGCCCTCAGGAGATGAACGTTTCTCAGAGCTTTCCAAGTACAGCGCAATTCAATGAAGAGGGAAAGTAAGGCTCATCTGCATTACAAAAGCGCTGAGTGTGGGAACCACCGGCTGAAGGAAGACCACAGAAAACTGCAGGCCAAGGGAGCAGGGCACAGAGACAATGACAAATGACTGAAAAACCCAGCCTACCTGCGCCAACACGGCCGGCCCCACAGCCTGCTCCAGCACCGAGCAAGCAGCAGCACTGCCCTCACAGCTCTGATGCAAAGTCCCTCTTTCTTTAAGAGCCATGCCTGGTACACAGGAAAGGAAAATCACAAATCACACATCACAGATGTGATAGAAACGTAGCTCCTCTGCCCAACCTGGTATAAGCACTCTGAAATGCTTCATAGGCTTCTGTGAGTGTAAATAGTTGCTGATAATGTCTCCTTCTCTACATGGAATATCAGCACATTTTGGGGCTGACCACGGCAGCATCTCCACTGGCACTGCATCAGCTTCTGGGCTGAGCCAGGAAGGGATTGGCAGTATTATAACAACTCTTCCTTTAAACAAACAAACAAACAAATTGTTGAAGTTACATGAAGTTACGTTGGAAGAGCCGGGGATTGCTTTCTGTTGACAGGAAATAGGCCTAACAGCGTTGTTCACAGCATTTTTTTGGAGCGTTTATTTTTTGACTCTCTGAATTCCAGATCCCCAGTGATGAGCAGAACTGCAGCTGAAGGCTTGCTGAAGAATTGGGAACGCAAAATTTTTAGTGTAAGTGGTTTTCTCACTTCTGTTTGCCAGATATTTTATTAAGTGTAAGGAAAATAAGCGAATTAAACCTCCCACTGACTTTATTATAAATAGATCAGGCACTTCAAGCCCTCCAGTTATTTGCAATTAGTTTCAAGAAAAATAAGCTGTTTTTCAATCCTCACGTTCTTCCTGCAGCGTGAAGGAGGAGGAAGGTGCAGTCCTCTATCCCTCCCCTATAGTTTGCTTTTAGACCCACCTTCTTCCTTCTGCGTGAATCCCTTCTGGCAGCTGATAGAGACATTTTCCACTCTGTGCTTGCAGGGGGACCTTGTATAAGATGTCTCCAGCATCTTTCAGAGGAGAACCCATCCCCCAGGTTGGCACTTCTCCAGGAGAGGTTACATTTCCTCAGCTAGCTGAGGCTCTTCCTTTGTTTTTAAGAGTGGCATAAGTGCCTCTTCCCCCCTCCCCCCCAGGCACAGCGCTTGGGATGTCAGAGTGTTGAGGCCCCACAGGTAGGAGGCAGAAAGCACTGGGTATAGAAAGATCCTGAAATAAAGTCCTGCAGAGGAAGTTCAGAAATAGCTGACCTTTTCCTGTAAGTCTGGGTTATTTATTTTGTTTGTTGTTGTTTTTGGGGCTTCTTTTACCCTCAGTGACGGAGCAACCAGGAAAAGGAGAGGCTCTGAGAAACAAGATGAGGGAATAAAAAATCTTTCAAAGCAAGTGGAGGAGAAAAAGAATGGTTTAAAGAGGAATAGTAGCGAAAATAGGAGCTTTCCCTTGACAGCTTTCAGATTTTAGTTAAAAAGAAAGAACAGAAACCAAAAGCAGCAGGAAAACCTCCTTCCTCTTCCCTGCAGACTTCAGCTCTGCCCTTTGCGGATGCCCACATAGCTCCACAGTGCCAAGGGTGGGCTGCAGCATCTGTGTGGCCATGCAGAGCCGCTGGGGTCAGCCAGATGGGCCCCAATGTGTGTGTGCCCCCACAAGGGACATGCCAGCGTGGTGTTGGAAGCAGTACAGAAGGAGCAGAGATCATCTTTGGGTCAGAGTTGGAGCTGCATTTCACAGAACCATAGAATCATCAAGGTTGGAAAAGACCTCTGAGATCATCAGATCCAACCCCTCCCCACCATGTCCACTGACCGCGTCCCTCAGTGCCATATCTCCACAGTTCTTGAACACCTTCAGAGACATTCACTCCACCACCTCCCCGGACAGCCTGTGCCTCACCGCTCTTTCTGAGAAGAAACTTTTCTTAATATCCAACCTGAACCTTTCCTACCACTACACATCAGATCAACTAGTGTCTGGTGTATGTGCAGTTACCATTTGGATCATTTACACAATGAAAGTGTCCCACCCATTCCTCCCCCCAGCCTCCACGGTGCCCATAGCCCCCAGTCTGCCCCTCGGTGACACGACTGAAGCCCACATCCTGGGGTCTCACCTCTCCCTTCCACAGCCTTAAAAGGAAAAGCAAAATTGAATTCAAACACTTTGAAGTTCTGCAATATAAACAAACTTCTTCACGTGAACTGCAATGAGGAAAAAAAATCACAGAATGCTCCGTAAGGTATAATAAATCTGGCATCTATTGCATTTCTCTCTGCACCCATGGCAAATAATACATTCAAGACCTGAAAACAAAGTGCTCAGGGACATCTTATTATTAAGGAGCTGCGAGTCAGCCTGGCTGTTTTGGAAGGCAACCAAAGCACTAGAACGCATATCGAGATGGAACCAAAACCCAGCATGGAGCTGCAGGGCAGGCAGAGCACAGCAGGAATGGCACTTGGTTTCAGCTCCTAAAACTGAAAGCATTTCTTATACAACTAAGAGAGTTTGATGCTGGGTGTATTTGGAGGCCTGAAGCAACTGTAAACACATAACTGTAGGATTGAAAAGAACCTTCTATGCAGCAGACACAAAGAGTGTGAAAAATGGAAATGTACATGGGATGGAGGCAGCTTGGGGCACTTTGAATTCCTTGCTGGCCTGTTCCTAAGTCATCGTTATTACAGATCCCCAACAGCTGAGCGATCTCTAGTAGAATGATGATGTTAAGGCAGTCGCTCTGTGAGGAAGGCGTGCTCACACACTGGGCAGATCTTGCAGGCATAACTTCTAAACAAGCGCTGCACAAAATGGATGGATTCTGATTGAGTTTCCAGTGTCTCTTTAAGACTGCCTGGGAAAGCCGATTAAATGGGATTTAGATGAAGTTAAGGCTTGTCTCTGCTCCTGTCAGGGGAAAACATCCACACAGTCGCTATTAATGATTGATTTGGGGGCCATTGCTCACGTTTGTTTGGGCAGTGTCTGAGCCTGTGCAAAATCCTGGCTGCAACTTTTCAGCCGGTTTGTGCGTTACAGAGGGTTACACCCAAGTGCTGGAATCAAACACCCTTCGGCACCCAGGGAAGGCAGTCTCTGACTGTGGGCACTTTGGGCTGGAAGCACTTAGGACTGAGAATCCCGTTGCAGCCAGCGGCAGCTGAGAACCAGAGAGGAGGAGGAGGAGGAGGGAGCAGTGTTCCCACCAAAGGGTCTGACTGGGGGACCCAATCCCTGCCGGTACCACTGAGCCTCGTACCCCTGGGAGCTACTGAATGGTTCAGCCAGCAACTATTCATCCTCCAATCCCTCGTAATATCGCTCATAATATCCCCAGCCAAAAACAAGGTCAGGGCTCACTCCTGGCAGAAGAAGCACACCTGCGGCAGTGGGAAGGAGAGCTATAGCAACACTGCCTGTGGGACCTGTAGTTGACCTCTTCACATTGTTACCAGTGTGTTTAGGCACATTGACCTTGCTGGAATGAGGACACAGAGGCAGCCTGACTGGCCGCAGTAGATGCACTACTTCAGTCATCTTCTAGCTTGTCAGAGGAGTCAGGTTAATTTCCTGGGAAAAAGTAAAAAAAGTCAATAAACGCTTTGCAAAATCTGGGACAGAGAA
The DNA here is from genome assembly GCA_035772895.1 of Perdix hodgsoniae. Classification (NCBI taxonomy): domain Eukaryota; kingdom Metazoa; phylum Chordata; class Aves; order Galliformes; family Phasianidae; genus Perdix; species Perdix hodgsoniae. The sequence continues at coordinate 4,498,350 of JAPSGF010000009.1, read as the reverse complement.
ACAATCAGGTCTGAAATCTCTAAGTTCTGAGCAGCAACATCTTTCATATTTAGGTGTAACTTCCCTCAGGAGCAATGATCTCGCCTTCTGCCCTTATCAGCAGGAATCAGCCTTCCTAATGGGAATTACAGCTGTAAAATTGGGAAGAAAAAAAAAAAAGTAAAAAAAAGTAAAAGCTTCAGTAAACACAGACTACTTTTTCCCTACACAAAAACCCCAGTTGTTCTAAGGGTAGACTGAGTACTGAGGAGGGAAGGCCATGCTGCATCTTGGCACTGGGTCTGCCCAGGCCCCATCCTGTTGCCTCCCCAGGGCCTCACAGCCCTTTGTGTTGGCTCCAGGGAGCTAAAAAGTGGAAGAAAAAGTGCCTACATCCCTGCTGCCACATTGCCATGGCAACGCTGCTACTTCTGCCACTTCCCCACTCCCTGTGGCATCAACATGAGCCCAGGAGCAGCCTGAGACCCAACAAAGCCCCTGCACACTGGTCCCCCATGCCTCAGAAACAGTTGCCTGGGCAAGGTGAGGACGTGGCTCCCACGGCAGCACATCAGGCCACTCACATGGAGACCCTTGGCATGGAGACCCCGTGAGCGGGTGCTGCCCAACCCAGCCCCAAATCCGAACTGCTGGTTTGCTGTTCCACCAGGTGAGAGCATGCTTTGCAGAGCATGGCTCAGATGATCACACTTCTATCTGAAGGTATGAAACAGATGCTTTGGTCTTTGGCTCAGTAGAAACTCTTCAGTTTGCTAGAATGGGAGTAGAATTCCCCAAAGGCTTACTTTGCTTTAAAGGATATTTAAAGACAATAATAAATCCTACCCCGCTGGGCACGGCAGTCTCCTCCTGCTCAGCACCCACAGTGCAGAGCTGCTGCAGCCAAGGGGGCAAGGAAGTTGCTTCACTGCAGCATCATCTTCAAGCAGAGGCTGGCACAGGGACTGCAGAGCTCACCAGCTCCTGACACTTCAGCTTCCCAAAGTAACTGTCTGCCAAGGGGATTACTTTGCACTTTGTTTTGGTTTGTAACTTGTTCTGGAATTGTAAAAATCTCATTTAGCCTTTAGCTGCAGCCAGCAACTATTCTGAAGGGTAACCCTGTGACGGCACTAGAGTTCTCTGCTCACTGAACTACTCTCTGCCCACAGTAAGGAAGCAGGATGCTATAGCTTTGCCAAAATATTTTACTGAATAAATACAATTGCATTCAGTCTCCACAAGCCATCCTAGCAGTGCCACATAACCCCAACTGGCAAGAGGCAAGGGTTACATCTTAGTTCAATTTTAATTCAACACAACATCAACGCTTATTTACCACACTCCATAAAATTCATGTGAAAAAATACCTCTGGCAGATGAGTAGCCCTCTTACTCCAGAAATGCAAAAGCACAACAAATCAAGTCAGTGCACGTTCTGCAGGATCAGGCAAGTCTGGCAGCAAGACGTGTGTTAGTGAGATTCCTGGCTGCAGTCTCTGTGCTCCGTGGCTCTCATGGCACCTGGCTCTCTTAGGGAATTCCCTCGCTACCTCTGTGCTGTGCTGGGGGACCTGCCAGTCATTGGAAGTAACTAAGGGCCCTTCTGTGTCATGTGACAGCCATGGCAGCATTGTTAAGGAACGCAGACACACATATCCCAACCGTCCTGTAGATATTCAGATGGTTTTGAAAGAAGCACCATCTGGCCATTGCCTTTTCCAGAGCCCGTGTCACTGCTACTGTGCCACATGGACAGTGCTGCTGGATGAGCCACTCAGGCCCTCCCCCCGTTTAGATGCAGCTTCATGAGTCCTGGCAGCAGAGGAGAGGATGGACTGATAAAATCATGCCTGACAGCAGAAAGGTTCAAGCTTGTCTGCAGTGTAGGTGTTTTACCTCCACACCCTGGGATTGCACACCTTGCCTGCACTGCCTGTGAATTCTGCCCTGGCCAAGAGCCACCAGACCCCTCTGGTCATGACTGTAGTGCTCCTTGAGGTTATGGCCTTTGTCTTCTTACTGGAAGAACAACCTCTGGGTACATCCAGACCCTCACTGGCCCAGTGGAAAAAGACCATTTCAAGCCTATGCACCTGCAGACAGCCCAAGAGTGAGGACCCACCATTGCCCTACAAACAACCATGACTAGCATCAAAGTTTACTTGACAGAGCAAATGCAGTTGGCCACAGACCAGTCACTGGACAGCAAATTTAGTATTGAGACAGTGATAAAAACTTCTGTTCCAGACAGCCTGGAGCCAGAGGGCTGGAGAAAGGTCCTTATGATGGGCTGGGATTCCTTGTGTGGAAGCTCTGGGCCAGTTGCCGCCCATTGCACCTCTGCCAAACCTCATGTCTGCCTGCAGCACACAGGTCTTCTCTTATCCCAGTGGGGACAGGGCAGGTCCAGCCTGGGTTTGACTGTCAGGTCCTCAGATGCAGAAAGAGCAGGACATGGGATGGGAAACTGGGATCAGATCCCGGGGTTGTGCAGGTGCTGGTGGGTGGAGGTGGGCCTGCATGGACCTGTCTTGCCAAGCTACCCCCCCAGCAGGACAGCCTGCCTGGCCCCGCCCTGGCACTGCCCCAGCTGCAGGAGGAAGCTGAGGGCTTGTCCTCACTCTCACTGCACTCCTGGTTCTGCTTCTGTGCTCCTGCAGTGACCCTGGCCTTCATATGAGGACCATCACTCCCAGTGCTGACTGGGAAGGAGATGGCAAGGGGAAGATCTGTGCCCTTGGCAGGAGGGACATTTCTGAGGCAGTCACAAGGGAAAAAGAAACAAGACTGTTCTTATTCACTTCAGGGTTTCACACATGCTCCAAATGAGAAGAGGAAAGGCAATCTGGATGTCTTCACTTTCAGTGCAGCATGTTACAACAAACCTTCCAGAGTGGTTATTGACAGCTCCCTGCAGCTACAACGTGGCTCTTGTCTTGTTGCAGTCTGCTGCCAAGCATGTGAAGCTGCTGCTGGTCAGGCACAGCCTCATGAGCTGATTGGACTCTGGGTCCTTGGGTTCTCCTTCCCTGGACACATCCTAAGGAAACTGAAAGATGAGGCTTGTCAGAGCTCAGCTCACTCCAGCCCTGAGCTTGTCCTGCAACAACAGTGCTTAAAGAACAGGGGACATCAGTGCTGACAGTGTGGCCTCCCTGCCCCAGGGACCCCTTTGTCACTTGGCCAGCATTTCCTTGCCCATCCCAATGAGGGAGACCCAAGATGCTATCTCCTGTGAGGCCGCAGGGAGTGGACCAGCTCTCCCAGCCCTCCACATCCTTGCTACATTGTGTCATTGCTCCCAATCTAAAGAAATGAGGAACGCATACCATGCTGAGCATGAGCAGCACGAGCGCATCGTGTTGAGCAGTGAGATTTATAGGGCGTTGCGTCAGCACCAGGGCTCGCAGCATCATTTTCCACATGGTGCAGGCAGGCGCTGGGAGCACAGGGAGCTGCTCCCCAAGGATGGCTCCATTGTGTGCCCTCAAGCTGGGAGCTATGGAAGGGAAGGAGTGCAGGAAGCCAGACCATGGCACTGTAAATCCTGTCACGCCTAACGATGTTTTCTCAAGCATGTTTTCCTGACTTCCCTCCCGAGAGATCAAACCTGAAAGATGGCTATGCTTGATCTATGGGTAGCCCAGAAACAAAATGTTTCCCATGAAATAACCACATTGCAGTCTGACCATGCTCATTATTATAAAAGAATGTTTTATTTCACTTTTTCCTGGGTGCACTATATTGCAATGTAACACTAGGCAGATCTATTGACAAATAAAGATTCTTGCTACAGAATTAAGGTGTTTGTCCACTTGGTCAAATCTCAAAGTTTTTCCTTGGCGTTCTTACAGGACCTGTCACCACTCAACACAAGAATTAGTGGAAGTGCCAGAATTGCAATATGAGACTCGGAGCGGGTGCTTCACAATCACAATTTGCAGAAGCTGCTGAATTGGCTAGATGCACAAGGTCAGCATGATATCCATCCTAACTGTGACAAAGGGGGAAGTGCACACTGTCCAATTTTGATCTCAAAGTAGTTTAGTTTTTCAGGCTAAATGCAGAATTAAGATTGTCTTCTTATTTTTGAGGCATACTGTCACCTCTGCTTCTGCTATTGAGGAAGACTTGTATTATTTTTAAGCAATAATGTTTAATGACTTTCTTATATTCTGGCCATTGTGTTAGTTACTAGGCACCTGATTAGTGTAATTAATTATATGAACTCATACAAACCATGCCTGAAGCATTATCCACAAAAAGTCCATCCATTCCAAGGCAAATACTACAGTTCACAGAAAAGTCTTCTAGTACAAAATTGCACATGAACATACATATGAGCAGTACATGAATCACTGAGTAAATATGGCACTTTTATATGTTTTCCAGGAGGTCATACAGAATAAGGAAACAATCTTCTCTGTGCTGACACACTTCTAAAATACTGTAATATAGTTTTGGAAAATATACCCCACAGACTAGATAGTAAGTATAGAAAAGTCAGCAGTGCAGCTACCTGAGTTTGTTTCAATCAGTTTAACAGTGATCTGATATTTTTTCATTCACCACAAGCCTGATGGTTGTCTACCCATGAAAGCCATGCCACCTGACCCTGTTACAGACACAGCACACGGCTCTCCAAGTGCTGAGCTGACCGAGCATCTCCAAAGCGACCCATCCAACTGCTCCTGGCACAGACCCTGGCTGCAGCCCCGGCCCCTTGCCACCGATCCTTCAGAGAGCTGAGCCTGCAGCAAATGTGTCTTTTTTTTTTTTTTTTTTTTCTTACTGGCTTTGTTTTCTGCTGGCTCAGTAGGTTGATTTGTCCTGTGGAGGAAACAGACAAGCACCAGAGCTGTAAAGGTACGAGGGACGCAGTCAGATGCTGTGGAATTGGAGAAGGGGAGGAAGAAGGACACCAAGGAAATCCCTCCTCAGGGGCAGCGAGCTGTTCCATTGAATAAGCTGTTCCAGCAGACCAAACCCTTGGGGAAGATACAGTTATTAGCTTGAAAGTGATACAGTTATTAGCTTGAAAGTGCTTAGGCTGGTAAGGTTTATTCCTAGCAGAAGGTAAATAAGGAAATACCAGCACAAGGCACTTTATACTCATGTAACTGCGTCCACATGAGGGACTGCACTGGCATAAATATAATCAGTGGCAAAGAAAACCCCCACGTCCTCTATGACGTATTTTAAAACAGAGAACAGAACAAATCTCCATGTTACACCAGTTATGAGGTGTGCATAATTTCCGTTCAGAAGACAGACCGTTGCACATGGAACAACGTTAGACACAAAATAAATTACAGGCTTAAAATGTGACATCTAGGAATATAAAGATAAAAAAAACCAACAAAACTTCAAATGTAATCCCGTATTCCAAATCTAAGTAAGATAACTATACAGCTCCACCGATTACTTGGACATTTTAAATAGTTTACATTCATCAGGGACAACAGCACTTTGGTTTACATAATTAGGTTAGTATGAGCAATGAAACATTTCTCTCCCTCACATTACATCAAAGTGAAATACATTTAGAATATATATATACTGCCAAGCTGTTCCAATAAGTGCATTCCATATATGACTAAGAGTAGCTCTTGCAATAGCTACATCAGTTATAGCTCTTTCATAGAACTAAATCAAACCACCTGGAAAAAAAATCATTTTGATTCTTTCATGCCTGACCCAGCTTTGGTTAATCACACAGATCTTCTCCAGAACACACTTAAGTACAACAAATTACTCACTGGGTCTGGGGGCAAACCTACTGATCGGATTGTGCATCACACCCTGAATGAATGGGGAAACACTCATTTTGTTTCCCCACCTGTGTAAGTCTGACTCAAAACAACAATAAGCTCAAGAACTCAGAAGTTCAAAACACTTGATTGCAGCTAGAAAATATTTAAGAGCAACCAACCCAGCAATAGTCAAACAGTTATTTTATAGAACTTTGAACAATCTGCAACTTATAAACAGCATTGTCTCCTAGAGAAAGAAGTACTTACTCCTAGATATTCTTGCAAAGCATTTATCCAGTGCCTGCATCTGACTCAAATGTGCATTGCTGGATAGGATAAAAAGATCTCCTCCCAGCCAAGTACTTTGCAATCGTATGGTTATTTTTTTATTAGCTTAAATTAGCTTGCGAGCAGCACGTGAGTTATCATGGACTATGTCTGCCAAACTTGCCTAGAAGAAAGCAAGAGGGTGGATAAATAAACAACAGAACAGTTTCAGAGGACAAAGTTCCCAACTTGAAGCATAATCGTTAAAGATATTATTGTCTATTAAATTATTTTAAAAAACAGACAGACCTCCAAGTGTATGATCTCTGATTTAATTACTATCTGGGAGAGGAAAGCAGAGCCTTCATCCCTGTCCTCTGGAGGCTGAGACTTTGAAAAAGTTAATGTATTCAATGAATCCCATTTTTGCAAATCTGCAAATGTTCCTGCGTTGGGCTTGGCAATGTAATACCAAAGCTCAAATAAGGAGCATGTTCACTGCTAAAAATAACGTTATTTCCTTGCCAGAAGGTTCACAAACTAAAGATGATTGCGCTTTTTCTGAATCCCGGTCCTGCATGGTGCCAAGCATCCCTGTAGAAAGTGACAGAGATACAGAGGACACTTTTGCCCTTGCAGGACCGCACATTACGTGGAGGATGGGTAGAGCATTTTTGAAAATAGTGTTTTATCTCCCTGGGTTGACTTTTTTGACACTGCGAGTTCATTGCACCCCTTCCATTCACGTCAGCAGGAAATGGGCAGCTGAATCCCTTTGCATTGTTCAGAAAATCTTCAGCATGAGTCATTTTGGTAGGGACTCCTCTCTGACCTGTGCCGTTACTCCTCCGGCTCTGGAGCGGAAATTGCAGTCAGTGCCTCCTGCTCGGACAGCATGCAAACAGAGACCTAGACTACACTTTCCAAAAGGCCCTGGAGGAGTTCTGCATATTCCCTCCGACCTATGAAAATACCTCCAGCCTTTGTATGGAAAGAAGCGTATCTGCTTGCTTTGACCATCTGAGAAAACAGTGCCATAAATTACAGGAAGGTCAACCCAGACCTTGTTAGATGTTGAACACCTTCAGCTCCCACAAAAAAAAAAGAGGGAATGAGGCATTCAGCACCTGCAGTACTACCTGCTGAAGACCACATCCTAGGAGATTAACAGTAACCAGGAAGACAATATAATTACCTGTTACAAATTATGCAATCCAAAACATACAGTTTAAATACAATTTCCCTATTGGGATTTACCAAAGGGAAAACAAAACAAAACAGCAGATAAAACCATTTACTTTTGCTAGTAAAAATTAAGTTACAAACACCCTCATTGTCAGGGCAAAATAAACTTAAAAATATCTTAAAACAGTGAAAAAATACAAGAAAATTTTATTTTAAAAATATATGTACTCCTTACTCCAAATTTGTTTGTACAGAAAGGACTTTTTGAAAAAGCAAAAAAAAAGATAAACTAAATGCATATTCAGAGTATGCACTTTCTACAGGGTATTTGGTAGAAGCGTTATTTCCGTAAAACTGAGCAAGAGGAAGCTATTTATTCAGCTTTCATTTGTTCCCTGACATCAGAAGGCAACGTTTCAAACAAAGTGTCTTCTACAGTGAAACCAGTCCGTTTCAGAGACCTACATTCACCAAGTTCTGGTGGGAGAATTTCAAAGTGATTGCCTTTAATATCCAAGTGGGAGAGGAATACCAAATTACCAATTTTAGGTGAAAGGACAGACAAGTTATTTTTCCCAATTTTCAGAGTCTTAAGTTTTTTGCAAAAGTATAGTTCATCTGGCACACTCTCCACTTTGTTGCAAGTAATGGAAAAGTACTGTAAACTCTGCAGAACTCCTATTTCTGGGGGAATAAAGCGAATGTCATTGTAAGACAAATCCAAATATCTGATTTTGTTGCATAGGAACAGGTGGGATGGAAGAACCTCTATTTTGTTATGGCTGAAGGAAAGCCGTTCGAGACTAGTGAGTTTCTTTATATGTTCTGGAATGTATGTTATACTGTTGTACCACAGCTTTAGGATTGTCAGTTTTCTCAGATGTTGAAAACTTACTATTTCTTCAATGGATTTGAGGTTGTTTTCCTTTAAATCCAACTCCTGAAGACTGAGAAGGCTAAAGACTGCATGAGGTATGCGCTCTAAATCACAGTGAACCAGTTCCAGCTGTGTCAAGTTGACCATCTTCTTCAGGTTGTTGAGCATCACTAGCTTAGTGCCGTCGTTATGGATGCACAGTTTTTGCAGGTGACTTGAAACATCGACTGCAGACTGTGGGATTTTGGACAAATTACTTTTTATGTAAAGAACTTTAAGGCTTTTAAGTTCCCGAAAAGATTCCAATGTAATGTTTTTGGAAATATCATGACTTAAGGAGCCAATTAAGTAGAGTTCTTCCAGATTTCTGAGGCCATACATCCAGTGGGGAAGTTCTCGGATGTCATCAAATTTCACACTCAGGATCTTGAGATTTTCCTTCAGAAAGGCCAAGGCAGCGCTGTGGATCTTAACAGAACACTGGTGCAGTGACAGCTCCTGGAGATTGTCCAACTGTGCAATGGTTGCTGGTATCATTACATTATTAATGATTTCAAGTTTTAAAGACTGCAGCTCAGTAATTTCAAACACTGTGTCAGGTAGTCCAGAGAGCATGAAAAGCTGTAGCTCCAAATGGCTATGGGAGTTCATTTGTAGCCTCTGTCTTAGTTTATCTGCAGTCCACTCATTGTTTAAGTTCAGCTGCTTCAGCTTATTTTCACTAACTTCAGACAGAAAGACAGCAAACCTCTTTGAATAGAGAGGATCATACTGATCTATCATATGAAGCATAAAAGCAAAGTCATTCTTGACATCTGGGATATCATCAATTCCTGTCTCCTGCCGGACATATTCAAAGGAATATTCTTTCAACGAGCGATAGAACAGCCAGTATAGAGTATAAAGGCATGTGAGGCCATAGATGCTTACAAAGCACAGGTAGCAGTATGACAGTTTAGAGAACAGATGTGCCATTGTGTGATTACAGCAAAAATTCTTGTATCCTGTCATGTCTTCTATATCAACATTACAGACGACTGTAAAATTAACTTCTGAGACAAGTGCTGTGTTGTAAGCAATAATAATAAGGAATTTAATTACCTTAAGTACAGTCTGGCGAACATACATGACATAGAGTATGTCCCCTTCCTCAACATGCAATCTAAATTTCTTCACCTTTTCGAACAGTGCTTTGGCCTGTTCACCTTCTTTCTTGTCTAGTGCCCCATGTGTTCCCTTATCTACAACCAGCTTCTCAGGGATTGATTTTAAAGACTGTGTCTTTACCAAAGTGCCTTCAGTGCTTGGTTGGGTAGTATTAGATTTGTTTATGTTGTTCTTCCTGTTATCTTTCTCCTCGGAGTCTTCTCCTGACACTTCAGATAAGGCTCTTGTTGTCCACGGAGAATCAAAACATTTCCCAAGTATTGAAATGAAGTGTTCAATTTTGGAGCTCGATCCAGGGAATTTGAACCAAAAGTTACTACACAGCATGAAGACCAACGTATGAATGAGGACAAGGTAAGGGAAGTACTTGGCATACCAGTGCAGGGCACGTTCGTAGCACACCTGATTAATAAAGCTGTACTGCTGAAGGTCCAAATCAGTCTTCAGCCCTTTCATTTCAACTGTAGCTGGAGGGGCTGATGGCTTGGGTGGAGGAAGAGGGGTTGTATCTGGGATTGTGCTAATGACATGTGAAGTATTAGATTGATTCTGGCAAGGCTGTACTCGCTTTGGAAGGCATATTATCTTGTCTTGCATGACCTGAAACACACAGAAAGATATATTTTAAACTGATGTACAGTGATGGCAGTATGACTGGGTAACTGCCCCTACAGTTCCTCTAGCTGTCAGGCATTCCACCCCATAGCCTAGCACTTGGTCCTACAGTCTGTGAGATGACTATTACTGTTATCCCAGCAAGATATTTGTTCTATATGCCAAGAACTAGGTCACCCCTTTTCATTGATAGTTAGCTTTCCATTATTCGGATAAGAGGGCACTGAGATAACCCAGAAAAAGGAAGAGCATCAGGAATGTTTTCACAAAAGACCAGGGATCTCCTGCACAGCTCTCTCCAGAGCCAGACTGTTCTTGCTGGGTGTATTCACCCTAGCAAAGTGCTACATGGTATTCAGACAGCTTAGGCTTGAAAGCAGTGTAACTGCATCTGTGTGACTTTACACTCAAACAGTGATGTCTATCACATCCAAAATGGCTGACAAAGAGTCAACATGAGCACATCTGTGCTGGGACATTCTTTGTCTTCAGTCTTAGTAAGGCCAGATAGGGATACTTAGAGAGTTGTGTTTTATACATTTGCACATGGACATTGTTTTATTCAGTGTCTCATACAGAGTTCTTCTATGACACTCCTGTGGGAATAAAGTACTGCTCCTGAGTCTGTCTGTAACACAAAAAAGAGCAACTTCCTTAATTTATGTTGTCCATCCACATTGGCAGAGTCAGGTGAGATTACCTTTAGGGACCAATCACCTTTGGTTTAATTTGGGATAAGCCTGAGTTACTTGCTACAATCCCCAGAGGTCTGAATTTAAAATACGAATCCATGCGACAAACCAAGGAGCTCTGTTATTTGCCCTGAATGATTAACAGGGATCATCCCAAACTAAGAATGTGCCTTCTTCTGTATTGTGGATGTAGCCTTTGACATGGTGGTTGCTGAAAGCACTAAGAATAGAGTATGCAACAAGAGCTTCCAAAACAGATCCTCCTTGACAATCTGCCCTGGTGCAGGGAGACAAGACTACATGTTTCTAACAGTAACTGTCGACACTTCGGAAACTCTTACTGTTAATCTCTGCCTGTAAATGTTATTCTGATATACACCATTACTTACACCCTGGATTCATGTCTCTGGTAATAAGCTGGAATAAGTTTGAAGCATTTCCTCACAGTGTTTTCCAGTGGGCTTCATCCAATCAAGCAGGTATATTTAAAAACAAGAAGCTTTACATCACGTGCTTAAGCAAACGCTTTGATGTTGATGGAAAAAAACAGAACTGTATAGGAGAGGTTTTTAAACATGGACATTGTACATTCTTCAGTAAAAATATCCGAAATGGTGAATCCGGGTGAATCCAGACTCCACATTAAATCTGGGACATAATATGTGAAAATCTTATGCCACATACGTGAGCAAAACCTTCCTGAAATGAGAGCTCTATAAGTATGAGAGCTCCATTTCTGAGTCATGCCAAAAACTGAGAGACCCATGTCTGAGCTAGTACTGTAACTGCTTGTGAGGAGTCCATCCCAGACAGTATTTTCCACCTCTCTTCAGCTTTTGGCTCCTAAGCAAAATTTAGCTACAGTGAGTGACAGTAATGTCAATTGTTTACATGTAAGCATGTTCGGAGCTGCTTTGGAATGGAGGAAGCATTATATTAGTTGTGGGTGGCATTAATAAAATAAGCACATCCATTTCAAATAGCTTTGAAACATAAAAGCAAAAAGTATTAATGTTTGCCAAATAAAGAAAAAACAGAAATTACAGAATTGCATTTTTTCAAGCTCCTAAGCAAAAATGGGGTAATGTATAGGAATTTAATTTGAACAAAATCATCTGTTTTGCTATGCCAAATTGTGGTGAAAACAGGCATCCAGGCACAAGTCAAACCAACAGGTCTTATCTAAGCTGGCACCGCTTCACTGACCCTGGCACAGCTCTACTGATTTGCAGCTGTGAAAAGTCTGGCTGTGCTATTTCATGTTTCTGCCTAAACAGCTTTAATCCTGGGAGCTGCAAATTTTGCTTTGTTCACTGCAAATTCAAGTGATTAACAACCCAGGGCACCACTGCTCTCCCAGCACTCCTGCAAGAACTGCCCAGCCCTGCCCCAACCGATTTACCTGCAGTGTGCACCCAAACACGCCGATCATCAGCATGGCCACAGAGAGATAGTCCGTGAACACATCCCACCAGGGCTTCAGCACCCTGAACGCCGGCTGCTGCTCTGAGAACTGGCGAAACTCGGTCACGGGAATCATCCTCCTGGAAAAAAGAGCAAGGCCAGCACTCAGCCTCCCACAGCCAGCACTCCCCGTCCACATGAGATAGCAAGAAAGTCCTTCTGCAAGGTTTGAAACCCAGCCAGAACGTGATGTGGCAGCAGGTCCCCGGCTGCCTCCCACCGGGTCCCTCTGACACCCATCTCAATGGGCCCCATGGCAGCACTGAGGCCCCGTGTCTGGAGGGAGACCAACCGACCCCACACAGCCTCCCACCCCACCAGAGGGTCAACACGGCCTCTGAATCCCTCCAGCTCCACACCAGCCATGATCTCAGACGCTTGGCTACACCTTACCCTGTGCTCAGGTTTCACAGGCCCTTTTAGCTATTGTGTTTCATTCACCTCTGTTGCCATTCATAGTGGTTTCTGAGATGTGCCGGAATATTTGCGCACATACTCACCATGGTTTTAAATCTACTATGTTTTGAGTGCAAGCTGCTAGAGCACTTCAGCTAACCAGAACTGCGGGTGCTATGGGCAGATCAAGGGCTTTATCTTCACCTCAGATGTCTGGGCTGACGTCACCAGCTCCTCTGAAAAATCAGCCACCAGACAAGCATGCACAGGCAGAGCCACTGATACGAAAGCCTACAGCATGTTGTGTAATGCATCCTTGAGATCAGACCAGCACTGAAACTCCCCAGTAAGTTATGATGGAAAGATAAATCCACATGGGAACGTAACAAAAATACTCCCAAGAACAATTAATGAGAAGTGCCCTTTGACTAATAGTGTAAATGCTCACCACAATCACTGCCCATCGCTGTCACACTTTATGAGCTCACATTCCTGAATCAGCGGTACACTGGAACCCACCAACATGGTTCAGGTGCACAGCTCTCCCCAGGGGCGGCCCTTGGGATGCACCGTGCAGTGTGGCCACTGCACTTGGTAGATTTCATTTGCAGTTTTAGGGGTCTTCATTGTGCTATAGGGTTGCTTTATTTCTCGTAAGCGATGTGTGTGGAATTTAGATGAAGGAGATTCTGGCAGCACAAACACACACTGCTGTGATCCCTCGTTCCTTTCAGCGGTTGCTGCTTGCATAGTGCAGCTCCTCATTAGCACAGCACACACACTGCCATCCACCACAACGGTCCAAGTACGGAGCTGTGTGCACAGTCCACCCACACAAGTCCACCAGGAGCTCTGCAGTCCCCCACCAGAACCTGTTTGTCACTTATATTGTTAAAAAAAGGACAAAGCTGATACTCAACAATGGCATTACTGCTGCACATAATCATGGACCAGCCTGCCTGATGACAGGCTACTTTTTTAACTTGAGAAAAAGAGACATTCACAATAAATGTTAAGTGGAGATTGACATGAAGAAGTAGAATAAATTCTTCAAGATTCTCCAAAGAAATGCTTCTTTTGCTGCTGCAGCAATAAAGAGAAACTGCTGGAAAGGTACACAGGAAGCTGGGCTTGCCAGGATTGACACAGTGCAAAACTTACTTCAGTTCACCCACGCTCAGAATGCTACTTAATGGCAAAATACACAGCACCTGAGACATGGAATATGACTTGCATCAAATACCCTTCTAAGCCGCCGTAGGAAATGTTGAGTTCTAAACACTGGACTGATTGCTAATTAAAATCAGAATTTACTGTTTTTTCTCTCTTGTATTTCCAACAGCCCTCCATCTACCGAAAAGAAAACTGCCCATGTGATAAACCATCCTGTGTTCTGCTACCAGAAGGAAGTCAAAAAGGAATTGCATCAAAGAGCTGCACTGCCTTGTTCTGCAGTGCTGCAGGGAAGAAACAGGTGGACAGCAACATGGTGATTAGTCATTTTTTGGTGATGATTTTTATTTTCCAGAAAATAAAGAAGAGTCAATGAAGAAAAATGAACATGTAATAAGAAGATAGAATGCTACAACCCAGGAAGATGTGCAAGGAATACCTGATCTCCACTGCAAAGGAAAATTAGGGTCAAATACAGTACCCTGAAGGGACATGCAAACACTTGAAGATAATAAACAAATATAGTTACTGCTAGAAGGGATGTGGAAAAGCACCAAAAAAAAAAAAAAAAAAAAAAAAAAAACCTCCACAAAAAACCCAGTCATATCCAAACTCTTCACTGATGTAAACAGGAAGAGTTTCCAGCCAAATATCAGATAGTTAGTGCTGCAGAAATCTAACCGGAGACATCAGCTGATGCACGGGCAATGAGCAGCACAGCACGATGACTTGATGTGACCTGAAATGGCTGAGAAGAATAAATACATCCGAGTGGGAAAGGAAAGTACTGGACACAAATTAGCCTTAATAAACAAAAGATTAAATCAGAGGATGACTCCAAAATGGCCATGCAGCAGAGCAGCTCCCGAGCAATTGGGTTTCATCAGGGAAAATGCAGGGAGGAGGCAGGGACACACAGCACAGAATGCAAAGGAAATTAACTCATCAGCTGCCTAGCGTGGCACCTCTGGGAGTGGGGTGGGCACAGCAGCAGGAAGGGCCTTGTGCACATGGACTGCAGCCACTGTGCAGGGGTTGGGCAGGCAGGAGCTGATGGGGCAATCCACAGCGAGCCGGTGATCTCCCTCCCTGGGCTGCCTCAGAGCACCTCGGGAGACACCACATCATTACACTCAGAGAGCCCATAGCTCTCAGGGGTGTGCATCTCTGACATGACCCTGAATAAACGTGCTCCTGGCCCCCCACAGCTTCCTGGCCCCATGCTCTAGCACTAAGTGATTGTTGCTATTTTTAAGCAGATTCTTTTGGAGCAGCTTAACTCATTTTAGACAGCATACCTCTGAACGGATGCACTCCCACCACCAGCTGAAGGACTGTGCTGCTGAGCACCACAGCAAATGCTGGTGCTGGCTGCAGCCTGCACTCAAAGCTCCCGAGGCACAGCTTCTGTCAGGCATGGTGACTGAAAAAGGCACATGTAGTGAAACAGAGAGAACTGAAGTCCCTGCCTTCATTCCATCTCTTTGTGTAGGTCTGCCAGCACCAGCTCAGTACCAAGAGCCCAGTATGACACAGCAGGCTGGCCAAGGACCATTACCTGTTGTTCCCAGGCTGGGGACTGGTCCAACCCTGAAGGGAAAGACACCTCCAGGCAGGCAGCACTCGACATCGCCAGCCCAGCAGACCATGTCCTTGCAGAGAGAGGCCCAAACATGGGCCCACACCTGGGCACAGCTGTGCAGCAGAAAGGTGGCAGCATGGCCAGTCATTGCTCTGTACATGGGTGACTGTGGTTTGGAAGTGCCATGTGTGCAGGCTGCAGGTGTTTGTCTCCAGAAGTCAGGCCCTCTGCTACCTTACTCTTCCAGCAGCTACTCAACTGCATTGCCATGCACTGAAGCAACTTGCCATCATCCATCAGTTGTTTCAGGGTAACGTCCACAGCCTTGAACCAGAAACAGGGTCCCGGGGTGCTGGACTGGCAATTAATGGCAAGAATTTATTTGTTCAGTAGGGGGGGGGGCATAAATAACAGACCAGAGGGAGAAAGAAGGAGAAGCACTGAGGTAGGAGAGAGGTAAGGTTGCAGAAAAAGTGAGACTTAAAACTGGAAAGCACAAGAAGTTGATGAGATCTCTTAAGCCAATCAGAAAAGATACTTAAGTTATTCACTACTGGGACACATCTTCGTGCCTCAGAGGGTGAACCAGACACCACAGAGCCTGAGCCCAGCCCTGGAGCCACAGCCTCCAGCCCTGGCAGCACTGTGCTGGGTGGAAAGGGCAGGGTGAGACTGAAGAACTTGTGACTGGGACTGTACAGTCCTGCACATAAGAGATCTATCAACAGGAGAAAGCACTGGGCTGGGCTAACCCAGCTCTCCTTGCTGATTTAAACATACTGCATGTGTTAGAATAAATTATGAAATGCCTTTTGGGAATACTGCTGCAAGTAGGTCTCTGGGCTGGTTCCCATACATGATTTATAGCATATTCATCTTCATTAAAGGAAGAGAGCACAGTGTACACTTAACAGAGGCTGCAGCAACTACATGAAGCAAGGAATTCATGTCTTAGACTTGGTGACAGTGCCTTGCTGAGCCCCCAAATTTGGCCAGTATACGCGTGAAGCATTTCTTATTGCACTGTAAATAGCTGCCCACAGCTGGCTAATTTTAATTCATAATACTTGGAAACCATGGCTTCGCACATGTCCACTGCAAGGGCTAAGCCTCGACTCCAGCATGTGCCCAGAGCTCCCTGCACTGCAGATAAACTCACCCTGTTTCATCATCTAATTGGGAGTGGTTTCCAGGCTGGAAAACAGACAAGACTAAGAGGGAAATGAAATGTTCAGGGCTGGAATTAGCAACTCCTAAATCCCAAGAGTTCGGCACTACATCCTTATCTGAGTTCTCACACACATGGTATGTGCAGTAGAATGGTGTCTGAACTACCCTGACATTTGGTGTTGGCAATTACTTTGCTGTGTGTTCGCACTGACCGAAGTGTCCATCATTTGGTCTGTTCCCATGTAGCACACAGCAGTATCTCTACTAGCAGCCACTCCCTACATTGGAGGCATTGCAGGAGGCCAGTTTCCCCTATTAGACTCTACAGCTATTTGTGCTTCCTGAAAAATTAAACAAAACCTGTCATTTTTTCTTATTGAAAAAATGACCTTAAAATCTGGCTTTTTGGAAACACGGCAGAAAGGCCTTGCATATTGCCTCTTCTTCAAACATGGGCTACTTTGTATTCTGATGATCACAGAAGTTTCCATAGTAAGAAATACCATCATTTGGCAGAAATACAAACAAATGATGCTGTTGCTCAAACATAAAGCCCACATTGAGGAACTGGACAGTCATTAAAACCAATCCATTTGCATACAAACAAGTCATTCTTAAAAGACATGTGTTTATGGTATTGTCAAACAAGCTACTTGAAATTCATCTTCTCAGGGCAGCAAGGAAATGTGTCCAGAAGCATGGACAGGCATGAGTCAGGGTTCCCAGGACTCGGCTACGGGCTCCCTGCATGGCCCTGCCTCAGCAGCCTGTCTGCAATAGGAAGGTGCCCGCTTCCCTTACCACTTCTGGTGGGGGATAGGAACAAATAGTGCTGTGAGGCCATAACACACCACTTCTTTCCAATTCTCTGCAAATGATTGAGTTTGAATTGACAGCAAGCCAAAGCTCCCCTTCAGAGCCACTGGAGCCAACTTGATGCCTGATGCAACCAGGGCTGCATTTGGCTACAGTGCAGGTAGCAGCCAAAGCCCAAGCAGTCCATGGGGCCCCATGCCAACAGCTGCAGCCTGGTGCCCCTGCAGCCAGCAGCGACCTCCTGGCTCTGCCGCAGTGCCCAGAGCCGCTCCCAGCCCTGAGCTCAGAGCTTGGAGATGTGAGAGATGAACGTAACGAGGAAGTGACTGAAATGAATTGCATGTCAAAGTATATGCTGCAATTTCCACCTACGCATCCACTAAGTGCCGCCTTGGTGGCGGCATCCCAAACAATAACCTTGTTGTTTGTTTTAATTGAGCCACAGTCCTTTTTCATGCGTTCCACACCAAAAATACTTCCTATTGTCAGCAGCTATTTGACTTCCACTCAGCTGGGCTGAAGACAAAAAAGTGTGCAGGGCCAGATTCTGCCAGATAAGATCTGCATGAAATCAATAGGAGCTCTATTGTACCATAGTATGGTACCATATTATGATAGCACTGCACAGAGACTATGACTGCACGGATACTTTGATAGCACTGCACAGAGATTTGGCTTTGCTGAACTATTAGTCCAAATTCAAAGCAAAGTGATCTCTATGCATTCCATGTCAAAGACTACTGCAGAAGCACCATTCCCCACCTTTCAACTTTAGGAATCATGACCCAAGTTGATCAGACCTCACTCCAGCTGAGAGCCCTCTTTCCAGAACTGCAAAATATTCTTAATGTGACTGCTAACCTTTAACAGCAAACTCTAGCACAAGCAAGAAACTAGCCAGAAAGCACTGCTCTAGTACTGCAGAAATGGGTCCAAATGATTGAGTAAAGCAAAGCAGATCAAGCTTGAATCAAAGTTACACCAGGCTATCCAAAACACTTTGATACTCAGATAGATAACAAAGACAGGAACAACACCGTAAGATGGATAATAGTACACGAACTAGTACCACCCATTGCCAAAGGAACAGTGAGGGACTCCAGGCTAACACAAGCGCTCATCATAAAAAATGATCAGCTGATATAATTAAAAATTAATTCCTAATTAGGACAGGAAGCACAAAGGCTCCATTCTGAGTCTAAGCAGCTCAACCAGCTGAAAAGTTAGTTAAAAACTTTTTATGCAGTGATTGAGCCAAAAACATTAAAGAAATGCAGCTTTCGTGATTTGTGAGGCTCCTTCACATAAAGGACCTTTTCTGCTCCTGCTCGCATGCTGCACAAGAGAGCTTTCTAAACTCTGCAACGGTCTCATAAAACACGAATCCCCGAACGCCCTAATAAACACGTGAGTATTCTCAGCCTGACACACTGCTGATGCGTTTTCCTGCCCCCAAACCATCTTTTGTGACAAAAATCCCCAACAATGAAAATATAGCTCATAGTCTTATCTGTGATCCTGAAAAAATGAAAAGCCTAACACATAGAAATTCCAGCACATGATGTGGATACGATCTACACGCGCTCAGAGATAAGCACAAACAGCTACAGAACCTGAATTTCTACTCATGCAGGAAGGCTTTTAAAGATTATAAACCTCAGAGATTTGGAAAACCAGAGCTATCTGCTAAATTGGTCAGATGTTTTTGGCTCCACGTCCACCCATGGCCTGCTGAAGAGGGAAGAGCTCAAAGCTTGTTCCATCAGAAAGGCCATGGCTGCTCCACAGAGCAGGAAGGCTGAGTCCACCAACACCAAAGCCATTGCATGGTGCTCTGGCCATGCCACAGCAGATGTATAATCTGTCAGATCACACTGTCACAGGTAAATGATGACAAGGAGCAAATACTCTTTTTAGTCACGTTACATTTAACAAAGACTTTTTCTGACAATATTGTGTGCAAACACCCAGCCTGCTCTATAAGCTTCAAACAGTGCTCTCTGAATACCAAAACTGTTTCCTTACAGCAGTCCCTGCTCCTGAGCTGCTGCAGGGTGACACAAAGCGCATGTGTCTCAGTACCTTGCCCCACTGCAGGGCAGTGCCAGGCCTGCGCTTGTGCTCCGCTGCGTGGCCCTGGGCAAGTGTGCAATCCAAGCTCCTATCTCAACTCCAGGAGTGAGCAAATGAAATTGGAAGTGTTCTCAGCAGTCTGCAGCCTTATTGCTCCTTGCTGGGTTTTAGATTCCAACCCTTATAAAATCAATGATGTGCTGTTGCCATTGAAGGAAGATGTGAGGTCCCGTCTCACTGCTTTCAACAAGGCACCACTTAGTCCAGAATTTGAAGCTGGTACACAAGGCTGGATGCTGCCTGCCTGGGAGTCAATGGAAAGGCAAAAGTTCACCTCAACAGAGAGAAGTACATCCTGAGCACAGTGCTGTGGAGCAAGCTGTGTCGTATCATCTGTGCCAGCCCAGGCCCCAGCACTCCACTGTGGGAGATGGAAACAGTCAACACAACCTCCATGGTGTCAAAAAACACAGAAAAAACCTATCCCTATTGAAGCTCAGGACTCTCCATACGATGCTGTCACAAGTCCTGCTCTGTGCCAGCTGAGCCCCTCAAGTCAGGTTCTGACTCAGAAAGCTGAGCCAGGGGCTGCTGGGCCCCACACAGCTCTGCTGCTTCACCTGCAGGGCCCAGAGGTGACAATGCGGCCCTCTGCCACAGCCAGCAACTAGGGGCAGGCAAGGTGGCACAGTCATATCTGCCTGAGGTGAACCACACCTCCCATGCTGCCCAGATGCACTGGGCATCATGATCACTCCATATCACCACAGCGGTCACACACAGATCCCTCAGCATGTTACTTGGAGGTGAGAGAGAACTTTCTGCTATGCTAAACACGTGAAATCCAACACTTCTTAACATTCTGATAAATCATTTTGGAGGGAAAATGGCTTCTTTGTTTTACTACATGAGGTTTTTGGAGAAGTATTTGGGGACTCTTCTCTTTTTTTTCTGAGTGTAGAACGTTTCCTCTTCAGGCACTTCCACGCCCCTCCCCTGCCTCACACAGCACTGTGGCAGCCAGGATGAGACTTTCCTCCGGGTTTTCCAAAGGGAGAAAAAAGCCTGTACAATTAAGCCCAAGCTCCTGACATTGTGAATTGTTTGGAGTACCATCAGAGATTTTCTGCTTCCTGCAGCATTGAAAGAGTTGGGCTGGGAAATGAATAGCGGCCACTTGAATCAGTGCAAGTGGAGGTCAGCGGACAATTGGGGGAATTGCTCCTTGGCTTACACCGTCATGGGGCCGCACTGCGCTGCCGCTTGGGTGACATCGCTCCTGTGGCAGCACCCCTGGGCAGGTGGTGGAGCTGTGGGGAGCAGCCAGCAGGCACCAAAATACAGCTCTAGGCAGAGCCCAGCACTGCAGCACAGAGCTCCAGAGAGGAGTTCAAGAACCTCCAGTGCTACTCTTTGCTGGCATCAGCACCAGCCACATCCGGTGCTGGACATGCAGTCACTAGGCTTATAGGCTTTCCGTGCTTTTAAAAACTTTTTCCAAAGGTAAAGAATAATTAAAAAAAAAAAAAAAAAAGAAAGAAAAAAAAAGATGGAATGTTATATTACTTTAATACCATCAGTGGGGCCTGTTAGCATCCAGACTGGAAGAAAACAGCATCATGGCTGCCACACATTTTAGCAGACTCAGAGTGCAACGAGAAAGGAAATGATTCAGAAACCACAGGTGCTCTGCACCGCAGCCCGGGCACAGCGAGGGCCTGGAGCCCAGGCCGGCTGGGATGGGGAGCCGCTCACACCGCGCTCAGCCCCCGACCCACAGTGCGGCCACATTGGGCTTCCGGGGAACGACAGCCCGGGGGGAGAGCTGCCAGAAGGAAAAGCAAAAGCAGCTCTGAAACACCGCGGGGTGGGAGGAAGGACGGCTGCTCATCGGGATCGGGCAGGCATTTCTGCCTCAGCTCCCACGCCGCGCCTTTTCTCTACCACCACCTCGCAGAGCGCCCTTCTGCCTCTCCAGGGTTACTTTACAGCATCATCAGCCCTACTGAGCTCCATGGGAGCAAATGCAGACACGTGCGTGCTCACACACGGCCGCTCGCGAACACTACATCTTTCTTTCACGGCAGTATTATTCCTAAAGTAAAAATTAAAATAAAAAAAAAAGCAATCCATAACTCACACACACCCGCAGTAAAATCCTTCACCTTTAAACACCTCCGTCCTAACGCAATTACAGCAGACGCATTCGACAGCTTTCCATCACCCCCGTTTCTCTGGGCCAACCGCTCCTCGCAGCACCGCCCGCCCCGCTCTGCATCCAGGCCGGGCCAGCGCCGCGCTCCCAGCAGGGCGCACACAGCGAGCCCCGGAGGCGCGGCACGGCGCGGGCGGACTGCGCGTTCCGGGCTCTCCGCGGCGCGGGGGTTGCGGGAATAAAGCAACGCGAGCTCCGTGGCACCGCACCTGGCTCCGCGCCGGGCAACCCGCGGCCGCCCGACCGGCGGGGCACCGCCCGACCGGGGCCGCCCCTCCGGGAGCGGAGCGCGGCCACCGCGGGGCTCCGCTCCCGGCGGCACCGGCGCCGCAGGCTTCCCGCGGCCACCCCTCCGCAGCGCCGGGCCCCGCGCGGCCCCGTGCCCGAGCCCCGTCCTACCTGCTGCGCGTCCGGCGGGCTCACGGGAGGCGGCCGGGCAGCAGCGCGATCATGCCGCGCTCGAGGCGAGCGGAGCGGAGCGGGGCCGAGCGCGGCGGGCAGGGCCGGGCCGGGAGGGGCCGGGAGGGGCGGGGAGGCCGACGGCAGCCGCGCTCCTCCCCCCCCCGCTGCTGCTGCTGCTGCCGCCGCCGCCGCCGCCGCCGGGCCACGTCTCTCGCCTGACGCAGGCGGCGGGGCCGGGGGCGCGGGCCGAGAGGTCTCCGCTGACGGAGGAGCTCCGGGCGCTCCGCCCCGCGGGCCGAGCCGGGGGCCGCTGCCCATAACGGCGGTCGAGGCCTCGGGGACCGCGGCGACGCCGCCGGGAGCCGCCGCGGGTGGGGGAGTCCTCGTCCTGAAGCGCGGTGCGGAGAGAGGGCTGCGCCGCGGCTGGCAGCGCCTTAACCGCAGGAAAGAGCCTCGGAGAGCGACAATTGGAAACACAAACTTCCAGCCCAGCGATTCAGAACGCGCAGACCGAAAAGCGCTGCTGAAAGGAACAGCGTGCTCTAAGGGACTTCTGTCCAACGTTTCCAAGAAAGATTTACATCTCCGGCGGAACTGAGACGGGACGGAGCGCGCCGAGGGGAGGCACTCGCCCCCCGTGGCCGCCCCCGGCCTTGGGGACAGCCCGCGTGATCCCCGAGGGACGGCACAACTATGTAAACACGGAGAAACACAAATACATAAACCCCGTAGGGGGGAGTTAATGGAAACAAACAGGACGTGAGGCTCCGCAGCTGCCCGCCCGCACAGCGCTCCCTGGGTCGGGAAGGGGAGCGCAGGGCCGGGGGCTGCTCCTGCTTCGCGTGCCTCCATCCCTTCGCCGGCTGCTGGGGCTGCGGACCGGGCGAAGGGCGCAGTTCGGGGGCGCGGATCCGACGGGAGGCACGGCAGCTACCGCCCCAAGCCCCAAGCGCTGCACGGAGCCACCTGGTTCGGCCGCACTCCCCCCCCTCCCCCGGTCGCGTTGTTTGCGGGGACCTCGAGGCCGCAGCCGGCCGAGCTCCGGGCCCTGCGGAGCCGCCCCCCTGAAAGATTCCTGCAGCGTTTCACCAGCACACGGTGTCACGGTTACCCCCACACGTAAGGGGCATATGGCAGAAGATTAAAACAGCACAAACGAGCAAGGTTTCCATCTGGGTTTCGTTTCTGAGCTAAAGAAGCTGTTACTATGACTGCAGCGTTCATTTTATTAGTTTCTTTCCATTACTCCTAACTCCTGGCAGCAGCTTAGAGAATCCCTCCCTGGCCTGGATGGTTTCTTCTCTCTGCTCACCCTGCCGTCATCGCTGAGATCATTTAATCTTTCCTCATCAGTCAGTCCCTCCTGTTCCCTTAATCACACTGCTGCCTTTCCTTCAGCTCCCCCTCAGTTGCTCATTTATGTGATGGTGGCATGGTAGGCAGCAATCCTGCCATTGTTAACATTTCCTGTTGTGGACTTTGGGGTTATTTTTGTTTGGAGTAGCTGCTGTGTGCTGAGGGCTGAGCAAAACCTCAACACCCCACAGGAAAGGCAGTGTGCCCAGGTAACAATGCTTGGAGGACAGAGGTTCAGGACAGCGCTGCTCTGTGGGCTGCTGATGGGAGGAAACCCACAACTCACACCTGAAATTAAACACAACTGCAACTCCAAGAACTTCAGAAACATGCTAAGAATCAGAAACATGCTAAGAATCAGAAACATG
>JAPSGF010000009.1:4440870-4474787 GCA_035772895.1 Perdix hodgsoniae | reverse complement strand
TCAGAAACATGCTAAGAATCAGAAACATGCTAAGAATCAGAAACATGCTACCCCCCAAAAAAAATAAGTATAATTTATTTGAAAAATTGCCAGAGGTGTTATTGCTTGCTACCATGTGCTGCCTTGCAGTATTTACACTGCAGCAAGACAGCTGCAGTTAGCAGCAGGGGACACTGGACAGCCAGCACTCACCCACCCATGGGCCGACTCCCTGCTGGGACCTACGGTTGAGATGCACAGTCCTGAAGCCATTGCTTAGCACCATCACAGCATCTGCCAGAGTACAGCTCCAAATCTTTAAATCCTACTCAAAGACTCACCCTGTGCTCAAGAGCCTTGGGTCCCAAGAGCAGCCCTGAAACTGGGAGCAAGGGGGCGTTGCTGCTTGGAGCCTGGCAGAACCATTCCTGAAGCTGAGGGCAAGAAAACCACAGCTTGAATGCAAGAGCTTGGACTGTTCTTGGAAACAGACGCACAATGGAAATGCTTTCCATCAGTCATCTCAACCCAGCAACTGTTGAAAACAGCATAATCTGCTAACACAGAAAAGCTAAATTGCTTTCAGACAAAGTACTGAGAAACTACTTCTGTGACTTGATTCAACTCACATCTGAGCTGCGCGCTCTGACAGCTCCAGCACTTCCCAGCTGCTTGAAGTTTCTGTCACAGCTCATCTTTTCCCCAGTTTGCGTTTCTCCAGATTTACATTTTAACCCCTCGTCACAGCAGTGTTTTTAAAACACGACTTCGGATACAGCAGATGTTTAAACAATAGCAGCATGCTGAGAATACTTTTAAAGTGAATTGCATGGATACTATGGGTTGAATCAAGACAGGAGAAGCAAAGCTTCAGAACAAGGTGAAAATTAAGCTGTCATTTCCTAATCCTGCAACATTTTTTATGTATTAAAAACTGCTTTAATCAGAAGGCAAACAATGAAATCATTTTTCATCTCCTGAGCTCTTTTGTTGCTCCCAAATAAAGAGGAGCCACGTTCCGTACTTCTGATTACAATGAAAGCAGTACCATTACACCAGGGAAGAATTTGGTCTGACTAGTTCTCTGTGGAGTATCTATTGACAGCACTCCCCACGTACCTTGTATTGTTGAGAAAACAGAGAGCTAAAGTTGTGCCAAAAGACATAGGGCTAACTCCCTCTTCCTGACCTCTGGCTGAACTGGAGCTCCTGGACGTGAGTGACGCTTTCCCTCTGTATCCCTTCTGATGGCTGGGCTTCCTCCTGACCTTCAGGCCTGACCAGCGAGCTGAGCCACTACACCCAGACCTGACTGCAGCTCCCAGCTGTGCACTCCACAGGACATGACATCTTGTCATTCGATTTTAGATGCAGTGCACTCCATGGGGGTGGCTCAGGAGCGATGGAGCCCAGCAACCAGAGCTCACAACGAGCACTTTATATAATTGCTAAGCACCGCTTTCCAAATAAGTTTGTTTTATTACTACCAGTGCATCTTCTTTGGTGTGACTGAATAAACAAGCAACAGTATGGACAGCTATGGGAGGATTTCAAAGATGAGAGGCAGCCCCACCCTTTCAGCCCTCACACTCCTGCCTCCTAACCTCCCCAGCTCTGCCTCCTCTGAGGTTCTCTGCTGAACAGCCATGCTCGGTCTTGCACACAGGCCTTTTCTCCTGTATGGGCATTACCTCTTACCCTCAGTCCAGCACTCAGATGGCTTAATCCAAATGATGTTTTTTTTTTTTGTTAAACTTAGTTTTCTCAGCACTCCTCTACCCCTCACACAGGCAGGGCTGTGGTGCTCACAGGGCCAGCTGAACTAACGCACAGAACCCATCCATTAACACAAAACTACTCAGACGGGAGCGTCTGTTTGTCAGAGCAGCGAGGTATTCTGACTGGTAACCTGGTTATGAAGCTGTATGAGACTGAATCACTGCTTACATGGCTTGCTCCCCGGGTTACATCATGGTAAGAGATAACAGACTCAGCTGTGGTCCACTTTGTATCATGCTTCATGCTTGGATGTTTCAGAGGATCCCAGTTTTTTCTTGTCATTATATCTCAGCTTGGAGCCTCTCCTACTTCCACCATGAAATTCCACTGGGAAATTGCTCTTCTTTTGTCCACTCTCTTTCAACAGTTATTTGCAGATCACTTACTGCTAGCAAAACTGTGTCAATAAATCAAATGAAAAACAAACAGCTCACTCTCAGTGAAAATATCCTTTTACACATCAAGTAAAAGTTTGTAAAACAGGCCCCTAACTTTTGTTATATTTTAAAAGTAATCTCAAAATAAAAAGAAAAAATGTTAATTATCTGGAATTTTCATTTTCCTATTGGAACCTAAGCAATCAGACACACGGTATGCTTATTAGCCAGGAAAGTGTCAGGATTAAAACAGGTCCTCAAAATTAGAAAGTACTAAAACACAGCAGTGATCTTGGCTGCCTAAACTTAAAATAATGTTTTGTGTTAATTGCTGGAACTGATCAACATTGATAAATACCACACCACTGAATGACTCTGAAATGTGGTGCCTGGCAGGAGAGAGGAGGCTCATGGACTGGGTATGAGCTACCAATTTACCTGCAAAGATAATTATCTGATACAATCATAGTTGATAAGGAACAAAAAGCAAAATGTTGTTTAGTAGCTCCTCTGGGATCTCAGCAGCTCTAAGAGCCATGGGACTCTTGATGCAGAAGCATTTCATCAGATAAAAGTAATCATGTTTTGAATTTGTAGTGCTAAGCATCACTGAGATATTAGACACTAAAATTATGATCTAGTCTGATTTCCACATCCAGTGTGAAACTATAGCTTGCACGGCATCCTGCTGCCAAAGGAAGTACAGCAGAAGGAAAGCCTTCACATCATCCTAGCTCAGTGCCATTATCATTCTTTAAATCGGTACTGTAATAGCAGAAAACAGGTCCCAACATTCTCCTTAGCATCATTAGACTAAACCCTTGCACCTGATGAACAGACACATTTTATGCTTACATACACGACACAGGTCCAGGTCAACACTACTTCCAGCAGGGGAAGACAGCATACATCCTGTGCTGTGCTTCATATGAAACTGTTGTCTGACAGTTGCTTATGTGGAATGTGTCTGAGCCCATTGCCATTATTTACGCTCAGACTTGCCCATGGTTAAAAGATTCTTTCAGTCACTTTTATTAGCCTTGCACTTTATTACAAATCAATTTGATTCCAACTCTTAGAAGAAAAACTTATATTTTTGGCATTTAAGTTAACAGTTTCAGCTCTGGCTACTTCATACTAATTCAGCAGGAAAACAACCCAAAAGACAGCATACTTCATTGATGCAGCACTTCTTTGCTACAAAATCCCCAGTGGAACAGAGTCTCTGAAGAAGCTGGCTGCATGGAAAGTGAGCAGTGTTAGGAAACTTGTAAACAACCTCTTGAGGTATGCAAGGTATCACAGAGTAGGGTTGGAAGGAACCTCTGGAGATCTACTTCCAACAATCTTGGCTAAAGCAGGTTCCTTAGAGTAAGTTACACAGGAAGGTAAGCAGGTGGCTTTTGAATATCTCCAGATATTAAAAAAAGAGCCTGGCCCCATCCACTTGACTACCATCTTTTAGATATTTATAAGCACTGATCAGATCCATCCCCTTGGTCTTCACTTCTCCAGGCTGAACAGCCTCAGGTCTCAGCCTTTCCCCACATGGGAGATGCTCCAGGACCCTCATCATCTTTGTGGCCCTCCATTAGACTACCTCCAGCAGTTCCCTGTCTTTCTTGTACTGAGGAGCCCAGAACTGGACACAGTACACCAGATGTGGCCTCACCAGGGCAGAGAAGAAGGGAAGGATCATTTCCTTTGACTTTCTGGCCACACTCTTCGTAGTGCACTCCAGGATACCATTGGCCTTCTTGACCACAAGGGCACCTTGCTTGCTCATGGCCAATCTTTTGTCTACCACGACACCTGGGTTGTTCTCTGCAGAGCTCCTTTCCAGCAGGTCAACACCTAACCTGTACTGATGCATGTGGTTATGCCTCCCGAGGTGCAGTACTCTACACTTACCATCGCTGAACCTCATCAGGTTCCTCTCTGCCCAGCTCTTCACCCTGTCCAGGTAATCGGTGAATGGTAGCACTGTCTTCTGCTTTGTGAACCACTCCTTCCAGTTTTGTATCTTCAGCAAACTTGCAGAGAGTACACTCCATCCCTTCATCCAGGTAAATGAGGAAAATATTGAACAAGGCATTGCCCCGGGGTATACTTAACAGGCTTCTTCACAAAGTGGTTGATGCCCCATACTTGTCAGTGTTCAAGAGGCATCTGGGCATTGCCCTCAATAATATGCTTTGACATTGGTTAGCCCTGAAATTATCAGGCAGTTTGACTTAATGAACCATTCGATTATATTACTGGACACAGCACCTGAGGGAACACTGCTAGTTTCAACAAGCCCTCCAACCAGGCTCTGCCACTGATCACAATCTTCTAAGCTCCACCAATCAGCCAGGTCTTCATCCGCCTCACTTGGCCACTAATCTAGCCCACAATTCCTAAAGCTCACCTGTGAGGAAGTTACAGGAGACAGCGTCAAAGGCCTTGCTGAAATCAAGGTAGACAGCATGTACTGCTCTCTCCACATCTATCCATCAGTTACAGTAACCTGTGAACTACAGTAGTTGTCAGTCCAACTGATCAGGTATCATACACAAGGCATGCACTTGTCTTGTTCATTTACACTTTCTGCTCTCCCAGGTTGCAAGAATTGTCTCTCCACTGGAGCTACATCTGATTCAATGGCACCTTTAGGTCTTCGTTTTGACTTTTAGAAGTCCCAGCCCTCTGGGCTCTGGCCATGACCCAGTCATAGGCTGATCACAGCCCTGAGGCTTCATTCTTCCTCTCATTTCTGGTTTCTGGTGGATACGATTTGCAGAGCTGTCCAAGCAGTCCAGGCTGCATTGCCATAAGCTTGAATCTATATGAACAACTATCACACAGGTATTTGAAGACTATATGTATACGTACATACATACATACTTTCTATAAGGAGCCTGCCTGTAGTTGTGATGAGAAAGAGAATTGTGTCTTATACCACAAACCTAAGGAGGGGAAATCCAAGCTGTTGGTTGGACAGTATGTGGTATGATCTTTTGATCAGCAAAAAGCTAGAGATTTCACTGGTAACCTTTAATAGCCAGCAGGCTACGCAATAGACAACTTCCCCTTGAGACTGGGTAGTGACAATTTTAGAGTTCAAACCATGCATTTTTCTATGCTTGACTTCATCTGCTGCATGGCGTTTTTAGAGCACACTGTGACAAACCTTCCAGGAATCCCAAACACAAATGGAAGCTCCACTGAATTATTTTAAACAGTTGAAGAACACCATCAGTGAGGCCACACAACTGTGTGGAATGTGATGAATTTCCAGGAATAGGATTGTTTCCCAGAGATTGTGTAAAATACAAGCAGAACAAGGGAACAAAGGTAATGCTGATGGATCTCTGCACTACTAGGCTATTTTAGTTTGTGAAAAGAAGAATGAAGAAAGCATACCAGGCTAACAGGAAGCCTATATATCAAAACCCTGAAGCAAAACAGTACAAATTATCGCAGCAGAAGGAAGATGTAATCTGTCCATGATTTTATCCTGTGAAATCAAATTCATTTTTAGCTTGATCTCAGTGCTGATGAAGGTGGCTCTTTGCTTGAGCTTCTATCTAATAATAATAAAGGAATGGCTTGATAGCCATTAAGTATAAGGACAGAAGCAAATATTCCATCTAAACAAGTAAACTCTGCAGTTCTGAGTGGAAAGCACATTGCTTCTGGGAATTCAAAAGCAATAGGAAACATCTCCATTGAGGCTAATCAAGAAATCCATTCTCCTGCCTTGACTCATATCAACTAAAATCTGCTCTAAGACATGAGACAAGCAGGGTGTTTTCAAAATGAATTACCACACAGAATGGCCTGTGGATATAATGAATGCAAACATCCCAGTAGAGCCCTTCATTCAGGTAACCTCTACTACAATATACTGGAGGAGTAAAATTGACATTTAAATAAGGTCAATCTGAAAGGTATGAAATATAGCAACTTCCAGAGCTGGAAATATTTGCTTCTTAGCTTTATCTAGTACAGCTCAGGTCCTGAAAATTACTATTATGTAAAGATTGCAACTTCTAGTAAGGTATGAGGTACCAAATGCAGGTGACACCATGGTTACTGCACAGTGCTCGCATACTTCCAACTTCTGATGGTCTGTCTTTTCACCATATACAAAAATGTTTCTATTTCTTTTGGTTGTTTACTTTTTGGTCTAGCACAGAGAGATATAAAAACCCACTTATGAGTCCAAGGATATTCAACTAGATACAGTCAGCTTTATCAAGGTTTAAATAGCTAACAGTGACATGATAGTTACTTTCTGTATCTTTCTATATCTACTTACTGCAAAGAACAGCCCATGTCTATACTGCTCATCCCCCTGTTGCCACCAACAGGGCTAAAAAAACACTGTTATCTGGGTGATGCCACAAAGAGCCATGTTCACACAAAGGGTGCTGATCATGGCAGAGCTGTGCTACGGGCAATACTACAATTTGCAGTACAGGTAGAGAGAATGCCAGTGCTTCGGCTTCTGCACTTGGCTTACTTAGCTTATACACATGTAAATACACATGTAGTCTGCACAGCTGCAGAAATATCTGCAGACACAGGAGGGGGTGGAGAGCACTGTACCATCAGTTTGTGCCAGCTCAAACTATTAATAGAATTTCAGCTTAGCCCTGCAACAGCACCATATACCAGAAAACGTCTCTTGCCTAGACTCACATTTGGAAAAAGCAGAGGTGTCAGTCTACCAAGGGAGATGCATTAGAAAATGGGAACCAAACTGTCGTCCCCCAGACCTACATTTTGCCATTACATCCGCAGCACCTCTCTGGTGTGAACTGCAGTCTCCTCCCTGCAGAGCAAGTCTCTCATACAACACACCATTGTGCAGAGATCCTGAACTAGACCAGAGTGGGGATGGAGAGTTACCTGGCATAGTCCAGAGGACAAGCTTGTAGCCCAGAAGCAGCACAGCTGTGTTAGCTACAGAGAGCAGCTCAGTCAGAACAGGGCAGCCTGCATTCCTTCTGCTGACATGTCCCTTGACCTCAGTTAGAATAACTCCTACAGGAAAAATGTAAAGTACCATTTCTGTTTTTTTTTTGTTTTTTTTTTTTCCAATATAAGAAGCATAAGTATATTAGTGGCTTAAGTTCTATACACTTGAAAGGAACACCATGATTTTATGAAAAAACTGAAACACGGGAAATTGTGAGTGACTCTCAAAAAAAAAAAAGCAACAGCAACATTAGTGAAAGCAAGGCCTTGATAATTATACCCAGAGCCACCCAGACAATCTCATTCTGTGTGACTTAGGTAGGTAGGTCAAGCTCCTCTTCTTCACTTTCAGTATTCCTCTTAAGACCTACTAGGTAAAGCTAAAAGCTGAAAATAGATTCTATATAGATGCACACTTGAAACACTGATTCATGCTCTCTTGCAGAATTCGTTAAAAGTGGGGTGGATGATTCAGCCCAGAGGATACCGCATTCAGAACACACACAGTTTCTACAGATTTCTTTGAATGAAGACTATTTACATCATATTCCCACGGGATATCAGATAAAGAATGAGTATTAAAAGAACATGATGAGTATCTCAAACACTTAATGCTCTGGTGAATTTCAAACAAGTTTTACAAAAACAAACCTCAGATAAACTGATTTGAGTTGCAAAAAAATAGGTAACTGGCTACATTGGGGACAAAGATCCTGCAAGTGTTCTATCCAAGAGAAAGCCTTCAAGATGAGAACACAGCATCAAATCTGTAAGAGGGAGGTCACTTTAAATACTCCAGCAATGAGGAAATCTTCAGGGACACTGATCTGTAGCTTCAGTTTTTTTCCTTCAACTTCCTGTTAAGTGATGCAGTGCTGGGCTCTTCACTGTTTCAATTTTCTTAACTTCATCTGGTTATGGAACAGTTTTTTTCCTGAGTTGAGGAGTCTGTACGCCTGTCCAAGTAAAAAACTCTAAAATGCATCTCAAAAAAAGAATGTAAAGGTAACACCTTCTGCATCTGAAAAATCCTTGGAATTTCCAGGAGTTCTTATGATGCTAATAAAGCATGCACTGTACTGATGGGAATCCCTGGCTACACAGATTAGATGGACAGTCACACAACTCTGACATATTAATAGTCCCAGAATACTTTTTTCACTGTTCTACCCTGTTGGTTCTGTCACTGTTCCAAAGCACTCACCAAAAGTAACTTCAGGCTCAATAAGCAAAAACCTTCACCTGTTTTTTTTTATTAATAATCCCTTCTTCCTGATATCTTTTAAAAGCTACATTGAGAGAAACTGACTTCTCTTTTCTTCTTCTCTTAACCTTGCACAACAGCAGTACCAGCGATGTCTCATCATGAACTCAAACATTTAGAAACACAATCTGTTACAAGCAAGAGATTGCCTTTCAATTACATGAGACTTAGTGCTCTATTAGAAGATGATAATGTTGACCTCTAGTGACTAGTCTGGGGATACCTGGTGGCACAATTACAGTGAAATGTTTCTATGAATAGCTAGACAAAAATCTCACTGTAGCTGGCACATAAGAACAGTTGCCCTCCTCATGCACACAAGTAATTGTACATGCCTGTAATGGAACAAAACCCCTGCTAAAACAACGACCCCAGCAAGGCTGCTATACAGTCTACATTATACACACGCCAAGATATTTAAATATAGGACAGTGGTGCACAGATTAGAAAGAACTAGACAAAGAGAGGAGTCATTCAAGGAAGACATCTTTCCTGAAATCAGTGGATTAAGTCTATTTTCCTAAACACAGAAGAGAAACAGAGGTAGACAATTGTAACTCCCTGTAAATAAGAAAGGCAGCAAGTGAATACATGCCAACCCACCTTCTGTTTCTTACCTAACATAATCCATGCAATATTTTTCTAGATGGGAATGGAACACAGACACCAGACATCAGTAGCTTACATATTTGATTATTTAATGTCATCTATTCTCCACAGAACTACTTATTCAATTGTTTGAAAATCATGTAGAGTATGTTACACTGTACATTCATAATAAGTAATAAAAGCTACTGTAAACAATTGATTCATTTGGAAGTTGCTCAGATCTTAGCCATAGCTTCAAAATAACAAGTGTTTTATTTCCCACCTCTCCAAATTAAAGGAAGTACTTACGAGAAGAACCACTCAAGGCATATGAAGAAAATAGATTTTCAGGGAAAAGTTAAAGAAAGTGACTCAAGGACTAGGAAGGAGACATTCCAAACTAATGGCCAAGTTGCATACTGGCTGCTGCTCCATGCAGATACAAGCAAAAAAAAAAAAACTGAGTAGAACACGCTTACAAGTAAAAGTTCTGACACAGACATGAAGTGAGAAGAAAATTAACAATTTTTAGTTCCTCCTGAACTGAAGATAGTTGTTTGCTAATGGGAAAAGGGCTCCCCGTTCCCTTAAAAAAACTTACATATTTAATACAGCTTTTCCAATACAGCTTAATACCTCTGATCCCTTTAGTATCAACCATTTACTTCTACGTTTGCACTAATAAGCATCAGAACTTCTCAGACACCCAGTCAAAGAAAAGGTATATATTGCCACTCAAATACATAAAGGTATTTTTTCCCCTCTCTTTTTGCTATTTGGACAGTATGTTTGCTTTGCACACATTCGCTAACTGCCTGCATGAAGCTGAACTGGTGCTGCTGTGCCTCATAAGTGTTTCACTCCGAGCTTCCACAGCTTTGATCCATACTGCAGCAACTGGAAATGTGAGGTGTGCTTACATTCTAACTTCAAAGGACATAGATTATTATTTGTAATGAATGTATTAAAATAGTTTAAACACCCTTTTTAAAGAGATTGTCCATACTTGAAATCCCATTCAGTCATGTGATAGTGCCACTAGAGGGAGACAGAGTAAAGTATGCCTTAGGCTGCATAAAGCAGAAAAAAACTTTACAGTAAAATGCCTTACGCAGCATTTAAGTAACATCTGCTACTTAAGTAGGAGATTTAAAAATAAAACGAGTAGAAAAACATTAACAAGCAAGAGCACATGGTATCTGTAAACATTTGTTTCAATTTTCTGGATATAGCAGATTACTTCTGAACTCTTAGTAGTTTAATCTTTACTTTTTAATAAATGACCACACACATACCTTATACACTTGTGCAAGCACTTGACTGCAATCCTTTTATTAGGGCTACTTAACATATTGTCTCTCAGCTCGTTATGTTCTCAGCATATGTAGCATTTTGGGAGGGAAAGGCAAAGGCATTACTTGGCATTTCCAAATGCATCAGGTCACCAGCTGCACAGGATGCATGCCCCTTGCACCTCACAATAAAGCTTTTTGATTCTTTAGCATATTTTATCTAAAAAAGAATTAAGATAAATGTTACTCCCCTCCCTGTTGACCCACAAGCTTAGGGATCTATTAAAGAAGCCTCTGGCTTAACTCTATGAAGAGGGCAAAAATACAGCTCTCAGCTAAATGAATGCTAAGAATGTAAACTGCAAATGCTCATATAAGGAGGGACTCAGTTCTATAACCAAAGCTTTCACCTCCAAACAGTATCCCTCCCACCACCTTTACCAGCTTCAACATAAAGCAAAGAATTTTTAGAGAATTACTAAGTTTGTCTTCCAGTCTTCTCACTTTTTACTCAGTGTTCTACACTTGGATAATGCTCATAACTCTACCTAACAATCAAAACTCACATGAAATTGCACTGCCATGAAAAGAATTAGCCCTATTGTGCCCTTCCCAGCTCTTTCTCGCCTACAACGCAAGCAGTTCTCCAACACACCAGGCCATAATAACCAGCTGGGTATATGCAGGAGCCACAGCAATCAGCGCCTCCCTGCCCTCAGCAAAGAAACCAATGCAAAGTTTAGGTTAACACAACAGAGATTACTTTCAGCATCACCTAGATGTGGAGATTCCTTTGTCCTATGGCAGTTATCACTAAATTTAAAACTCACTTAAGAATAAGCCATCGCTGAGAAATGGCAGGGCTAAAATCAACTTGTACGCAGGTTTTCCCTAAATAGAGAATGCTGAAAAGAGATACTGCAGTTTGGAGTTCAAAGCCTTATTAAGCATACCAGACTTCTGCAGCGTGACATTGTTACTTCGCTACAAAAGAGAACACAGCTTTCGGGGAAGGAAAAATCCCTGAACCCTGGCTAGTCCTCTGCTCTAGTTGTTTTCCTGAGCCTCCTTAGAATATTGCTCTAGTACCTTGGAAAGTGACAGATCTTAACTGATTGAGCCTGAAGCCTTAAAAGACAGCTTGTCACGTACAATTTGCCGTTTCACTGCTGACTGAAGACTCAGCTCCTGTGCTTTTTCCATTTTCCCATCTGCCCACTGCTCCAGCTTCCCACTGACAGTTCTGCATTTCCAACACAAACATCGTTGATATATTAAGAACTAAGTGCAGGGCAACATAAAACATGCAAAGCTTTTCATAAAAATATCTTAAGTACCACTTATTGACTATTAATCTTTATTTGTGAGCTTAACTTAAAAGCCTCAGTTTTAACTCCCACAGGCTTCGGGTGGGAGTTGAGCACGTTTGCATAAACAGTTACTCAAACTCAGCACCACACAGAATCAGTCCTTGAATAGCCCTACATTCCTTCATGAGTTTCCTATAAAAAGACAGACTGCTTTGAATAAAAACCAGCAGTGTCCCTCAACAGTAGAATAAGGAACTGATTCAGGAATACAAGTGTTCTGTCTTATAACCAGCGACTGCAAGTTATATACCTTGATGGCTTCATTAGTTTCCCTCCTACTTCTAAATTTTCAGGCAACCCTACAGCCAAGGTAACTGAGCACGTCTGTCACCCAGTAAGATTATTTCACAGCATGTTACTTATACACTCTTGACAAGTTTTAAACATCTTTTATGCTTTCTCTTTCCACTTAATTACTATTTTGAGGTACACTAAGAAGAGCATATTTACTAAAAGAACTGTGCCCCAGACACGTCTAATATTAGAACCGTATTCGATACCTACAAGTATCTACCCATATGTATATTGTATGTAGCTCACCTATAGAAATTACTGCCACTTGATTGGAAAAAAGTACTATAAAAAGCAGCCGCAAAGGATGATCTCTTGGCAAGCAAGTTTGTACCCTAAGTATCCATCATAAGAGGAGGCTCTTGTTAGTTACCCCTTTTCCCTACAAATTTTGGTACTTGTCAGACTGTACCAAGATAATTCAACTTGTTAGAAGCAGAAAACTAGCAAATTAAGTATCATGTTGTCATTACTGAGAATGTGGTGACTGCCATTCCCACAGCCCTCCACTATAGTTAGTTTTCATCCTTACACGCTTTTCAAATACTAATTATGTTAGCTACTTTGCAAAGCATTTTGACAATAGCACTTGTTCTGCAACATGGAGATATGCAAGAATTAATGAGAAAAAGAAGGGAAGTTTATTTCATTAATGAATCTTTTATATGCAAGTCTTATAAACAGCAGAAATATCAGTTATATGATGCACAATAACATTCTCAAAAGCAATATTAAGTAATAAATTCACCTGACTTTTTAATAGCATGCCCACAAGTGCTTTAGACTAATGTCTGACTGTGTTAAGCACCATACACATCATAACCACCTACCAGCAAGTAATACTTCCCAGTCAGATCCCAATAGCTTTGCTGGGCACTAAACACTGACTACAGTTCTTCCAAAACACCTCCCCACTACTTTGAGAAATCCAGTTTTTTCTTCCCACATCATTAGATTTCTTGGAGTTTGCATGTACAAGCCACCCACTTGAAAGCCTTTTAGCCAGCTCCTGCTTAGCAAAGAGAACACTAATGTACAAATGTGATAAAAATAGACTGAGTTATTAGAGGTTGGACAAAGAACAGATTATTCACATAAATGGAAGAACGTAAGGAAGCAAGAAGACAAATGTAACACTTCATTTACTAAACACACTAAATTGAGTTAATGCCTAAACCCCTTCAGAGGCAAATCCAGCCCCAGAGTGAACTGCTACTGCTTAGTAGCTCAGCTTAGTCAACTACTGAACTACAGAAGTATCCAGAGTTCCATAAAATCCTTGATATAAAGTGTAGGATTGCACACACTACAGTCTGCTTTCAGGATTTGGGCCATGTTACTACTAAAATATACTTCAGCTGCTCTTATATTGTTTTCTATAATCCCAGCATTTATTGAGATAGAAAGTGAAGAGGGAAAGATTCACTTAGAAAGGATCACAAAGAGAATTCAGCTCACATTCAAAAGATGGAAAGCCAGTGAAGAAATACCAATGAAGTCGGTCAACAGGATGTAAATATACTGGTAAAAAAGTCATTAGAAATACAATAATTTGACTTCATAAGAATTAATCTTTGATTTGATTGATTGCCTTACTTTACTAACATTATCAGAAACTTTGTTTGTTTTTTTATCAGCTCATAGAAAATCCATTGGCAATGTTAGTAAAGTAAGGCAATCAATCTCATTTTTAAGCTGTTGTTCCAGGCTTCTACAGATCCAGGTATTTAATTTCGTCACCAAGAGACAGTATTATAAGATTGACAAGGAAGGTTTTTGTCTTAAAAGATCCAAAATCATCACTTGAACAAGTAGTATCTGCACATTTTTTTTTCCTTTTTTGTTCAAAAAAAGAGAAGAAAAACAGTTTCCCACAAAGAAAACTATTAGGCAAGAGAAATGAGATTCTCAAGCTCACTGCACAAGCAGCACTTGAAACACATGCATGACTTAATACAAACAATTATTTTTAGCAGTTTAACTGTGCGACAACCGTAAGGGACAAACTGGGAAGAGAATCATTGCTTTCCCCACATCTCCAAGTACAATTCCAGGCTGCACCCCACTTTTACTCAGCTCCTAAGAACTGAAGTGGAAGACCTGTAGTTTACAGAACTATTAAGATGCAAACTTGTTTCTAGGAGCTTCTCCTCCAAGCCCAGAACATGAGAACATTTCTTTGAAATGGAGCACAGTGTTTGTTTTCCACTGCTGTTTTTCTCTTTCATGGTCTCCTGAAGACACACCTGCTAGCACATAGATAGCTGGAAGCAGATTTTCTGAGCTTCATATTCAATACCACATCTCATATGGGAAATAAAAAACAGTTTATAGAATTGTAATGCAAAAAAATTTATTTTATTAAAAAAGCATTCAAGATACAGAAGGTCACAATACAAGGGTCAACACAACACTGAAACAACTTGAAAAAAATTTTTATTGAAAGCAATTATTAAATACAAAGACTAAATGCCAGCACTGCTTATTGTACAAAGCTTACGATAGTGTATTTATACTGATTCCCTGGAAACCTCCTCAGTTTGAAGAAATATTAAATATTAAGGTCATGATTGAAATAAATGTATGAAATTTGGAGTTGTTTTTGTCTCCATTTCTAAGCACTAGAATTGTGCTTATGGTTCACAATGGGTAAAGGCACACTGTGGATTGAAAACAACCATTAAACTCTGGCCTTTCTCTGGATGTCTTGTAAACACTCAAGCATACAGTAAAAAAAATCCAATCCTCTTGAAGTGGTGCAGATTGAAAAAAGCCTGAACAAAAAAACACAACTGAAGTTTTAAAACACATGCATACTCATGCATTTCTTACTTGTTCAAAAGACTGGAGGTTATACAGTTTAGAAATGAAGTACCTTTCAAAGCTTACAATAGTTTTGTCATAGTGAAATAGAAACAAACACTGATATTGTCATTCACCTGTCCCTTGTGTTGATAAAGGGGGCAGATCCACTACTAAAAATTTGAAGCCATATGCTCACCTATTTAACTT
This sequence comes from Perdix hodgsoniae, assembly GCA_035772895.1. Classification (NCBI taxonomy): domain Eukaryota; kingdom Metazoa; phylum Chordata; class Aves; order Galliformes; family Phasianidae; genus Perdix; species Perdix hodgsoniae. Next base: position 4,459,870 of record JAPSGF010000009.1, on the reverse strand, counting down.
ACGACACAGCTTTCTCATTTCAAAAAAGCCTTAAAGAAAACACTTGCTTTTTTTTTTTTAATTACAAGGCTGCAAGCCTTGTGTGTCAAATTCTGCCACAAAGCATTCTCCAGTGTTAAGTTAAAGTCCTGACATGGATCCACTGCAATTATTAACAAAACTCCAGCCACAGGGGTGTATATCAGTGTACCATTTTAATCATATTTACCATGGCCAGCACAACTGTCTCTGTTTGTGAACCACATCAATACCTATGAACTATTGTGCAACTCAAAATCAGATGTAAATAGAGTTTGAGAAAGCTGCATATGAATGCTATGAAAGATTACTCCAGCTGTACTGATCTGCACATGAACACACCAAACACTTCTAGAACTACATAAAACACAAGTTACAATGCATTGGCTCCCTGAGAAAAAAAAGTGTTCTAGCTACAGAAGTCTTTGGAACACCATCAGTACAATGAATAAAGACATACCTCTTGCACTGCTACTATTATAGTGATATCTCCTTGCTTTCACACCGATCAGATTTGGTTATATTTTCAAAACAGACCTTATTCTCCATGTAAATGACACTGAAATGGGAAGAGATGACTAGAAGCACCCTAGTACTAAAACTGACTTATCTGTGATTATTTATATTTACAAACTGGAATGCATAGTTAGCACACTTGATCAAAACGCAGTAGTTAATAGCACAGTTTACCCTATCCATTTTACTGTAACAGATTATGTACTATCTTCAAGTTCTTGAAAACAAGAAGTTTTCAAGTCTGAGGGTTTTGGAAAACATACTCCTCTTCCCCCCCCCGCCTCCCACCCCCTTCCAACATCCCCACCAGAGGGAGAACTTTTAAAGTGAACATGATAAATGTCTGCAGAGTCAAATCTCCAAACACAATAAAATAGTGCACAGCAGAAGAATGAATTAAGTCAGGAACCATTTTATTTCCATCCAGTGTTGCAATTATTAAGGATGGCATATGAACTCATTTCATCACTGTAATTTATGAAATTATTCCATTCCTAGAAGAGACAAGGCTTATAACTCTTATTTTTCCTTCTCAAGTACTTACTAAGTATGTGATTATTTGGTTTGTTCTGTGTCTTTGAGTCCTAAACCTCTTTCATTCTCTTCCCAGTCACTAAAATATCATAACTGGGCACAGAGAAGAAGCATTGAGGCAGTCAGTAAATGAGAGGCTATTGAAAAATATTAAATAGCAACATACATTACACTTAACATTTGGGATGCTCACAACATACAGAAGACAACTTTGATTTTGTGCTGTTTGCCAACTTTATGATCAGCACTGTAAAATTTGATTAGTACACATGCACAACACTTACTCTAGATTGTCCTGATTCATTCAAATTTCTAGGCAATGCTTTATTTTGTTCTTACTATCTTTAAGACAAAATATTTAAACTGGTTTTAGTTATTATTGTCCAACTGGCTTTACTAGCAAGATTTAAATGGCATCTTCCACAATTATAGAATTAACACTCAGTACTTGTCAAAAACTTTCAAAAATTAAGGTACCGTGAAAAAGATTTTCAGTATATCCCATGCAAATTGAACTGCTCCAGAAGTTTAAATTTTTTATTTAGCATTCTAAGTTAGTGAAGACTTTGCATTTAGAAACTAATTCCAGACAGTTCTTAGGCCTCATATGGCAGGAGATGAAACTGTTTAAAATTATCACTACCAACAGAAAAAAAAAATCCTCATAGGAAAGAAAGTATATACAAACTCATGAAAGCTAGGCAATCAACTCTTCCATTCCAGTACATTAGCACTTAACCAAATGATTTCAATCAGTAGAATCCAACCAGCAATTCATATTTCAGATTTTCTAAACATATGATTACCTGTCTAAGGCTGTATTTTTTATTTAAGTATATTTTTCTTTCCCAGTACAATCAACTCCGTTCAATGCATTTAAGACTAATCTGTAAACTGCTATTCTCTCCATCTATACAGATCTTTAGAGAGTATTAAGCAAGAAGGCTTACAGGATGCACTGATGCAGAGTTTTAGTTCAAGCTTAGCACTTATCTGAGCTGGTCTGCAAGCGATCTCTTACACGAGGTGGAAGTGTTTTTAACAACCTTTCTTCTACAATTAGACTGTTCCGCTTTAGGAACTGACATTCTTCCAGTTCAGCAGGAAGTGATTCAAGATAGTTTCCAATGAGCTCTAAGTGAACAAGATTCAGTAGCTGGCCCACAAGAGGGGACAAATTCATCAGACTGTTATTTCCCAGAAGAAGAAATTGCAGCTTTTTGCACTGAAACAATCTATCAGGCAACATTTCAATCTAGAAAGAAGAGAGAAGAGAAAAATAATACATTAAAATTTGTTAACAAACTGCTGTACATTCTCATATTTCCCAATTTTGCTTTAGGGTAAGCAAGCTCTTTGTTTATGGAAGGATACAGAAAGGAATAACTAATGTTTTATCATTAGGTGACAAAGTGCCTGAGAATACCTCAGTGGTTTCATATACCTGCTTTGTTATGAAGATGCTTAGCTACTGGCAGAAGTCAAAAGCAGAAGCACAGCAGGGGAGAGCACATGTGTGCACACTCAAGTGTGTACAAATGCATGCAGGTGGCAGGGGTGAATAAACAGACCACTATTTCCTAAGAATCATTTAATGAAGATTAAGCAGATTCTGTGGAGAGACATTAGCAGCTCCAGTGTTGTGAAGCCTGTAGAAGCAGTTAACCACACAGCATAGTGGTAATTAGTCCCAATCCATGTTATTGACATTAACATCTAAAACCAATCTCACCAGTGAAAACAGTTCTAAACTTGAAGAGAGGTCTTAAGTCAAACCTGGACCCTACAATAATGAGCCAGTCAGCTTAGCATTGCTGATGAGGTTACCAGGCATAATTATTTCTCCCATCCCAGCCAGGCAGCTGTGCTGCTCATATACCAGCTGTTGATTTGTTAAGCTTTCACTGTGACAAAACAATGTAAAAATGTCACTCCGCGAACTTCCATTAAAATGCTACACAGAATAGACAACCATAAGGAAAAGCAGGCACATTTTAGCATCTACCTGGCATGTACTATCCTGAATTATGTATCAGAGTCCTTAAGCCACTACAAGACCAGAGTGGTACCTATTCAGTATTAAACAAGCTTTGATGACACCATAAAGTTCTAGCAATTGGACAATTTTTTATCTTCACTGAGTTTATTTTAACCATGTACACCAAAAAAGCACTTTCAATCAGAAACTGCCACAGAAGGGATCTAAAGTCAATATATTATTAATTTTAAAAATATTTTAAAAATAGTAATTCAAAGTTCTACTTACATGGTTTTTAGTCAAAGCCAAGTACTGTAGATTGCTCAGATAACCGATTTCTTCAGGGATGGAGGTTAGCTTGTTATAGCTAAGATCCAAATATTGTAACTTTTTGCAAAGAAACAGCTGCAATGGAACATCTTTAATATTATTGTAATTTAGATACAATTGTTCCAGGTTTGATAATGCACCAATTTGCACTGGGATATATGAAATACTGTTGTGCCACAACTTTAAGCAAGACAAGTTCTTAAGATGTTGAAAGCTAATGATTTCTTCCACTGTTCTGAGATTATTTTCTCTTAAGTCAATTTCATGCAAGTTGTTTAGGGTAAAAATGGAATGAGGAATGCGCTCTAGATCACAGCAGATTAGTTCCAAGGTTCTCAAATTCACAAGCTTCTTCAAGTTATTTAGCACTATGAGTTTATTCCCCTCATTGTTGATAGATAAGTGTTGCAAAGAAGGCAGATCTGTAACCACTTGAGGTATGCGAGAAAGGTTGTTTTTTAAGTGAATCGATCTCAGATTTTTTAGCCCCTGAAAGCTTTCATTGTAAATGGAGTTGTGATGATCAAGCATGAAATATCCTGTTAAGCACAATTCTTTGAGGTTCTTCAGATGAAATACCCAAAACGGAATTCTTCCCATCTCACTAGATTTCAGACGCAACGTTTTCAGATTTTCTTCTAAAAAGCTCACTGCTGGATAATCCATAGTTATTGATGAATGATAAACGTTGAGATCTTTGAGATTAACTAGCTGGGTCACAGCTGAAGGAAGCTTAGCTTCGGGAATAAGTTCCAAACTTAAGACTTCTATTTCTGTCAGTTCAAAGACACTGTCTGGAAGACCACTTAACATGAAAAGGTGAAGTTCAACCTTGTCCTGGGAATTTCTTACTAGCTTATTTTTCAGTTTCTCCACTGACCATTCATTGTTCAGATTTATCTGTTTCAGTTTGTTTTCACTCAAATCAGACAAGAATATTGAAAATCGTTGGGAATAAAGAGGATCATACTGGTCTGCCAAGTGGAGAATAAATGCAAAGTCATTCTTTACATCAGGTATATCACTGTAGTTACTTCTCTCTCTCAACTTCTCAAAAGAATATTGCTTAAGTGAGCTTCTTAACATCCACCACAAGCTATATGTACAAGTTAAGCCATAGAAGATCACTAAAACAACATAAAATGAAGCCAAAACTTTAAAAATTTCTGCTAGCGAATAAACACACTGGTACCTTTTGTAGCCGGTAAAGGCTTGTACATTAACTATGCAATCAATTTCAAGTTTAATAAAGGATAAATAATAGGGAACATAAATTATTATTATTACAAACACAATGACTTTGACTATGATCTGTTTCATATACACTCTGTATATGACATCCTTCTCTTCAACGTGCACTCTGAATTTCTTCACTTTCTCAAATATAGCTTTAGCTTGTTCTCCTTCTTTTTTGTCAAGAACACTTGAATTTTCTCTTCCGGTTGTTTCCAAGCCAGGTTGTGTATATGGCAGGGACTGTCTGCTGGCACCTACATCTACTGAACTCCCAGGCGATGAAATCACTGCTTTTGATTTGGCAACTGGCAACTTCCTCACAGACTGCTCAGCAACTGTTTCTGAGAGGGCACGTGTTGTCCATGGAGAATCAAAACACTTCTGAAGAATTGCTACAAAGTGCTCAAGCCTGGAACTTGTACTAGGATAGTAAAGCCAGAAATTACTGCAAGCTGCAAAAATAAAGGTATGCAGAAGCACTAGGTATGGGAAAAATTTGGCAAACCAATGAAGCTGTCTCTCATAACACACTGCATCAATATAGGAATACTGCTGTCGATGGAGATCATTCTGGATTTTAAGTGGGATGATTATCTGTGCAGTAGAGCTAGCAGACATGTTAAGGTTGGTTTTAATTAAATCCCAAGGCACGGCACAATGATTGTCAAATTCTAGCTTGCAAGGAAGACAACACAACACTCTGGTTTGAGTAAGCTGAAGTGCCCCAGCAAGCACAGCAACTAGCAGCATTATCATGGTGAGGTAATACCAGAAGACATCCCACCATGGTTTTAGTATGTGGTAGGATGACTGAGCATCTGCTAAGAATTTGAGTTCTGTTAGCGTGATCATGACTTTCACCTGTGAGAGAACAGCAGCTGGTAGAGGAAAAAAAAAAACATCCTTAGAATTGTTAAAAAGCATTTCTTTGTATTAAATGCTTGAAGCTTATGATTGTTTTCATGATTTGTGCATGTAACACAACATTGGTTTAGCACCCACAGTATAGCAAAAGGATCTAAGAACTTCTGGCACTTAACCCTAGCCATGATTTCATTTTATTTTCTAGTGAAAGTTACTGAAAAATGCAAAAAAACTTGAAGAAACTACCAAAGGAAATTGGGGTGTTTTGATTAAACATTTGGGTACTGGTCAAATAAAAGAAATAAGCAGGTAGGAGTTAAAGTAGAACCTGAGATACTACTAGCAATCCTTCTGTTTAACTTATTTCACTTATAAAAATTTAAAAAAATCAAAGCAATAAGGTGAAAATCACTATTCTTGCAATTTATAATTTTATATTGGATTAAATAATTTCTCCCAATTAATAAAGGAATAAAATACCCACCTCAAAATAGCAGTTTTGCATTACATATCTTTATATATAACTCCCACACTTATTCCACCACAACATTTAAACATACTAATGAAAGTGTAGCTTTCTAACACAAATTGCCTGTTACTGTCATACATCCACGTATAAGCATGTGCATGCTATATACATAAAACAGGCACATTTAACCCCTAGCAGGGTAGCCTTGATTCATACTTACTTTATTTAAAAGAATAGAATATACAGCACCTCTCAGTCAGGAGGTCTACACCTTTTAAAATTCCTTGGACATGCCATCTTTACATTTGTCTTCATTCTGGAAGGAAAAGCATTAAGTATACTTTATTTAGGCAAAGCCATTAAAATACAGGGCAAACATTTCAGCTTTCATCACAACTTCTGCCTTACTGCAAGCATCAAAATCTGTTAAGCTCTGCACTGCTACAGCTACATTAATGGAATAGAGCATTCTCAGGCAAGATAATCTAGAATGTAAAGGCAAAGTCTCACAATCTCACCAAGAACGAGAAAAGCCTACAGCTACCACTATTTCACTGGGAAATAATTTTTAAACAAATAAATACAAGAAAATAAAAAAAGCCCTACAAGACTTCAAGAAATAAAACTAAGTCATTGTTGATACGCCAAGGTTTGGTGAAAAGGTAGGTTTCTCAGAAACAAAGGCCTTTACTTACTGAAACAAACTAATCAAATATCCAGTGCCAATCACAATACCACAGGCACTACCAGTTCCTTACTATAAATTTGTTAAGCAGTACAGATAACAAATTGTAATGTACTGTATTTTTCTTAATGTATTCTAAATGCAATTTTCAATTCCAATAAACAGAGCTGACTAGTGGCTATAACAACATAAATAGCAGGTCTAAGGTAAAACCACATTCTTATCCTACATTCTCATTTGAAGGGACAGCAATGGCCAAAACCAAATTAATCCTTGTTTTGACAAGACTACTTAAGAAAATGCAGAAACTTACCAGGCCCACTCAAGGGAAAGCAGCTGAAGAAGGACAGGATAGTAATAATATGCCCCTAGAGAGAAATAAGGTATCATCAGATTATGAAACATTTGGATCCCAGTAACTGAGTATTACAGCAACAGTTCAGAACTTTTAAAGAGCTAAGATTCAATAGGCAAAAGCTCTAGGTATAACAGTTTAAGATACCATCTCTGTAAAATATTTAGTCACTATCTGAAAGCTATTTCTCCTGAAACAGAGATGAAGGAACCTCCTTTGTCATTGCTGACTAAGTGTTAAAAGCAATTTCAGCTAAAATGTTTCTGTATTTATAGTTACCAATTCTAATGCTGAGATTCATTCTAACCCCAGCTGGAAGCATTGATTTCTTCATTCAAGCCAGCTCAACTTGCAAAAACACATCTGTAAGTATCTTTAAATTATTTTTAATATATACATAAAGAAAACATCTGGAAAAGTCAAGATCAGAGAATTAGATGAGATTTAAAACTGTGAAAAGTCAAATTTGTGGGGAGAATGGGAGTACTTCATTTTTCTGGAGAACAGGTGGACCTTATCAGGGGACAGGGCAGACATTTTAAGAAATTGCTTTTACAATTAAGCACTTACTGGAGAAAGTTACAAGAAATACAGCTTCATGCATATATGTTATTTGATACAAAGAAAACTCTATTGGTAACAAACCCATTTTAGGGAATATGACAGACTCCTGTTCAATATTAGTTACAAAATTCAGGGTATGCTGAAACAGTTGAATCATACCACTGTCATTAACACTGTTAATGCTTTAGGTTTGTTATTCTTTTAAAGTTACTTTTAGAAAAATAGAAAATTGAATTTATTATAAAATGTACTTGAGCATAAGCATAAACCCAAATACCTTCTTCAATAAATGCCATAGTGTTCTAAAGTAGTGTGTAAGTAGACCAAGAACTCAGTTGGAGACTGACCCTTGTAATTTTTTTTTAAGGTCTGCTTCTATAAAACACTTTGTCACCTCCCTACCTCCAAGTACAAACTTGCCAGTCCCTATGGCATATCCTACAAAGAAGGCTATGTTCTCACTGTGGTTTTGAAACGTTTCCTAGCAGAAAGTGTGCATCTCCATATTAAGTGTTTAGGTACTTGAATCTCTTCTCTTCTTAATGACTATTTATTGAAACTTCCTGATGAAGCACACGCACAATTACAGGTATACAAAAACAGGTATACAATAGCTTTCCTACTGGAGAAATACAGAGTACATACAAGTGTAATACAAGTGTGAATTATTAATGATAATTTTGCTCAAGACAGCTTTCTTTCAGATCCCATCTGTGCACCAAGAGTGACTAAACAAATGGAATAATGTTGGAGTGTAATGGGTTTGATGAGTCTCATCTCCAGCAGCTTTCAACCCATATCAAAGCCATAAAAGCTTTTCAAAGTAGCCAAATTCAATTGGCACTTTTTCTCAGAAGATGAGACAGAAAAATAGCCCCAGGCTAAGTGATGACATCAGGAGTTACCCCAGACTAGAACCATGCCTCAGGCCATAAAGACAAAGCAATCACATTCACTAATATCTAGGCAATTTTTAATTACTTCATATTTACAAATTTAATAAAGAGAAACAAATCTAGAACAGGAATGAGGCTGTCATTTTGAAAAGTGTCTCTTACCACTAGAAATGCCTTCTCCCCAAAAGGTTTCTTAATGTTGTATTATCCTGTAATTGGGTTACTGCTTACATAATTTCAGACACAATCAGTCAGGGACAACTTTTCTACTCCCCCAAACAAAAATGGGCTCCCAAAGCTAATATCTGACAGGAGGTTTTATTTTTAAACAATTTACAAAACCAGTGCAGCCTTAAGTATTTGACTGTTGTTTCTGACACTGAGTTAATAAAATAGATTTATAAAACTAAAGCATACTTCAAGAGGTATCCCAGTGACCCTAGAATAGGATAAATCCCCATGAATATTCTTGAAGGAAAATCAGAACCCACACCCATTCATACCCATCACCTAAAACATTAATTTGTTAAAACTTCCCCTTCTATTGGCATGCCACCAACTCCTCCTTCAAGTGACCATAACCAACAAAAAGCCCAGGTACTGGGAGAGTTCTGGGGCAGCTCTGACTTCACAAAGAATGAGATCACTACAGAGATTTTAGAGACTCTTAAAGATTCAGACACCTGCAGCTTCTTTCAATTTCAGCCTTTTGTTGACAAGGGATCTCAACTCAAGCATGATGTTTGATATGTGGCCTTCCAGCACATCTACTTTGGCCACCTGCATGCACAAGAAAACTTAGTTTTAGGATGTTAGATGGGGATTGTAGCTTTGCAAGTGTATTCCACTGAATGTAAACATGCAAACAAGATTAGAGAAAGCTTCTTTCCAGTTCCTTCTGAAGAGGTCACGAGTGATGATTAAACTTATACAAGTGATTATCTTTTGTATTCAAAATAAGCCTGGAGGCATTCCCAAACTTATCAAAAACCATTCCAGAAGCATAGAATGTTCAAGCCTACCATAACAGTGTTATATTTTCCACATCAACCTTTCAAATCATTAAATACCTAAAGATCTTTCATTCAAGGATCTTAACCACAACCATAGACAACCTCAACCATCTGTGTATGGATTAACTAGTCCCTTAACACTCCTGTGAACAGGACAGTACTGCTGAACATAACATGTGGAACAGTCTCATGCTGCTTGAGAAACAATCCTTTCTCTCTAGAGAAGGCTATTAGGTCCATTCATTTGTGGAAGAAAATGCAGTCACACTTTGAGTTTAAAATTTAGAAAATCAGGCTATGCTTCCATTTTTACTTCATATGAGTTACCCTCCTCCTCCACTACTGCTTCAGGTAACTGCACAGCACACGAGCTGATACAAAAACTTTGCAGAATTCAGCAGTTACTATCCAGCAGTACCACTACCATTCTTGTGGCAAGCTGGGAAACTAGACTAGCAAACAACTTGGAAAGGATATTGTGAATAGTTCTCCCAACTACCCAGAAGATTGAATGTTCTTAGGTTCAACGTAGGTGGCCTCTGAGCAGCTGGAAAGAAATCATCCTGAAGGCAGCTTCACCTAAACACAGAAGCAGTCTTGATTTTCACTACTTCCTTCTTCTGATACACTTAATACAGGCACAATACTTTATCTTGTAGTCTAATCTAAATTAGGAGTAAGCTTTATTCTGATTTGATTTACTTTACAAACAAAACTAATTACTGAAATTTAAGTAGGACTAGGCACATCATACTGTGCATTTCCAAGCTAAACTGCAGCACTGCAAGAAAGACCATTATCCTCCTCAATCCATATGTTAACTTCTCCTTAAATGCCACAAATAAACAAAGATTAAGTCAGTTCTCCTTAAACAAGACCAGTAAAGAATTAGTCTGTGGTAGTCTGTGGTCAAAAACTTGCCAGGGGACTGGTTTATCTTCAAGCATTCTGGTTGCACAGATAGTTCAAATTATAGACCTGTAGGCAACACAACAACAAGCCACTGAGTCTCTGAGCTCTGCCTAAATGCTTCAAATTACTTGAGCTTAATTCTCGAGGGTGGACAGTAGGAAGAAACCAAGTTAAATATTTTGAGGGTTAAACTTGATTATGAAACTACTGCAAAGCTACAGGGTATGTACACTTATAAAAAAATCAGAAAAATTTCATAGTGGTCTTGGCTGGAGAGCAATTTTAAATACAAACTCAGATTCAGACATTCATGTTTCAGCTTTAATAGTAGCACTTACCCAGACATCAAGACAAGCTCAAGATGTCACCTCAGCATCTGGAAGGCAGACTGCCCTCTAGCTAAAAAAAGTATGCTCCTAGGAAGGCCAGTGAGAAACATCTAGGCATACATGATGAAAACAGAAATGCAATTCCCAGCTTCAGTCCAAGCTCAAGACCAAATAGCAGATGAGAGAAGCAACCTACACAAAAGTCACTGCAAAACAAAGCTAAGAAAAAAACAGCAAGTTAAGAGCCACATTTCTGGATGGTATGTTAAAGCTGAATGGGCGAGCCACCTGACAGTAAGAAAACTAAAGTAAAATGAAGTACACCAGCTTTGTCTGTCTTACAAATCACTGCATCAGTGCAACTGATCTTCTTGAAAGCAAGTTTTCCGCATTCTGGGCAGGTATTAATTCACAGTAATGTTTTACCACCGCAGTGCTTTCCCTGTGGTAAGTCCCTATCAAACCAAGTAGAATCCAGACTGAATCAGTGCTGTTGTACTTTACTAGTAGTGAGCAGCAGCTTGTATAGCTTTAGTGGACGAGCACTACTTGCAAACTCAAATGTATATTTAAAAAATACATATTAATTTTATATCAGGCAAGGATGTAAATGTCACAGAGGAAGGATTTCCACTTTACAGATAAGTATTATAGCACTGAGGCCTCCTATTCCATAAGGACACATTAATGTAAATTTTCAGCCAAATTGTATGTAGTCACATTGCTAGACTATGGATTTATTTTCTGCTCTTGTTCACAGCCTTTTAATTCTTCTAAACTACAAATATACTAATTTGCATCTTTTATTAAGCTTACTAGCATCTAAAATATTGATTGCCATAAATACAAAATAAACAGAGCTTTGTTGTGTTGTTATACAAAGAACTCAGAAGGTAAATTCACATCTTGTTTCTCCCTAGCATTTAAGGAACAATTCAACCAACTTATTTAATGTGTATTTCTCAGGGAAAACTTTCTCCACTAAGTGGTTGGTTTCTTTAATTGCATTAGTTTCCATTTCTTCAAACACTTGTATATGCTCTCCACTAAAAGGGAATTTTAAAAAGCATATCAAAACTTCACATAGGTATTACAATCTTAAAACAATCAGCTATTTAAAGCTCTACCATCAATAGTCTGCTTGATCATTCCTCAAGAAACACAGCAAAACCCACTCAAGCATGAAAAATAACTAGAAAGATTTCCAGAAGGCTTTTCTTTTTATGGGAGTATAAACAAGATGTAGCTCGGCAGACTGCCAGACCATTGAACACCAAGTTCTGGAGCTCTGGATCCAGTCAGGCTCTGTAGCAGGCCCAGACCCACTATGCCAAACATCCAAGGTGCCCTTCAGCCTGCACCATGCTGATCTCTTGGCCACAGGGTAAGCTTAGCCAGCTGGTGGTAACAGAGTCCACAGGCAGCTCCCACTTGGTACTGGCAATTACACCATCTGCACGTCCTTGTCTTTATCAAGAGCTGCAGAAAGTTCTCCTCTGAACATCCTTCCTGTTTGACTGGGGAAATTCTGCATAGTTTTCTTGTAAGAAAATTCTATAACAACAGGAATGATTGAAATGAGGTAATATCATTTGATGCTACATAACTCGGAGTTTTCAGCTTCCACTGGGATGTAAGATTATCTATACCATTCTCTTTTGAGTGCTAGCCCCATTGAAAGCATTTCAATGATACTTCACAGTGTCTAAGCAAGTAAGCTAAAGAAACCTGGCTTCCTAGTACAGAAAAGAGATGAGTGAGAATACCAGGGGTGGAGAAGAGTGAACAGAACAGCATGGGAAATACATCTGCCTCCTCAGGATCCTAAGACACAGTTCATCAGTGCTCAGCTAATGCTTATCCAAACCAGTGCAGGAGATGACTGCAGGCATGCCATGTTGTCAAACATATCTGCCTATACATGCCATGGAAGATGTAAGGCAAATAGCGCAGACTACACTCAAGTTATGCCTAAGATGTAAGAATAGCCTTCCTTTGCTGTTCCCCCATGTCCCACTTAAATTTTGAAATCAGTACTGCAATGTTGAAAACAGAAATTGTGTCAAAACTACAGTCCTTAATTCCAGGTTCCAAAGAAATCTTCAGGCAAGTTTGAAGGAGTGAGTATGAAAAGCCTCCTTGGCTCTTCATCCTAAGCAAGATCATACCAAAAGCAATCCCAACATGTCTAAACTGAGATTGATGTCTGTGGCATGCTGTACATCTTATAACTTTCTCAGAAAGCACCTTACTCAACAGCACACTAAGTCTTTCATCCCAGTACCAACACGACTAGTACTGAGTCAGGCCTCTTCCAGCCACATTAAATTAGATTTCCAAGCTCACTTTTAGTGTCTTTTTATTCTCATAACTACATTCTTGGGTCTTCCTCATGCTGAGAAATATGAATACATAAGCATAAAACAATGGTATCAGCACTATCCCTCCAGCATTTTAAAGGAAGTCTCAAGAGTATCTACTTAATTCTGCATACCAAGATAAGCACTACAATAGAAAATTAATTTTTATCCTCTTAGCTTCCAAAAGTCAGACAGATTCTCATGATTCCCATTCATTGTGCTGCTACACTCAGGACATCAGAAAGCAAAGCATGCTAAGAAAACACTAGAGAATATTCATTACTTAAATGGTACAAGGTCTCTCTACCAGGAGATTCGTAACTATTGTACAGATAATCATCTTCAGCCTTCATGAGCAGCAAAAGTACAAGAGAGGCCAGCTGCACAAAAGTTGACCATTTACCTAAAGACCATCTTCCCTCTGGGAAAAGGCAGGGAATTGCACATAGATGCTCTTCCATTTTCAGTATGCTTTCCAATAAACTGATTCTCAGTAAAATCATAAGCAGCCAAAGATCTTAGACATAGCTAAGATGATTCATGTAACCTCACTAGAAACAGTCTGGAATAAGGAAATATCACAGAATCATTTGAGTTGGAAGGCTCCTTTAAAGATCTGTAGTTCAACTCCCTTGCAATAAAAAGGGACACTACAACTCCATTGCACAGAGACCAGCCCACAGTCCAGCCTGCCCCTCACTGTCCAGACAGTTGTCCTTAGAGACAACTAGCATTTCACTTGTTCCAGAAGTGGGGAACCTTGGAGTATGTGTACACACCTGAACCAGCTCTGAATTAGTTGTCCAACTAGCACGAGCAGCACTGCTGATCCAGAACAAAGTGCACTACGAAGTCTACTCAAGAAGCCAGGTAAGCACAGGGTAAGTTTTGCAGTCCTCAAGGATATCACACTGCTATAACAGGGCAGTACTTTAACTCCACACGTACTGATGTGTTAACTAGAGCATGTTCACATTCTCATTCGGTACTATTAGATAAAGGGCCTATAAGGACTGCAGCAGCACTGAGCTGAGATCAAGATGGAGGTGGACAACATCCTGTATATGGTAGGAAATTTTACTTACAGTACTCTGCTACAAGCAGAGTACTGAAATTCAATGTATTTATACATTCAGAATCTCCATTCTACATTATTTTCCTAGATCACAAGCTGCTTCCTCATGCAGTATCTACACACAGCCCTTTTAACAGGGCTGTTTACCTTTGATTAAACTTGCATAGAGCTACTCAGCATTTTATTTCTGTCTCAAGTTTTTCAACTGTAAAATCATAGTGCAATTTCTCAAATTCCTTATGAAATATTTAAATGTGGCATACTACTAGATAATCTGGGGATCCTGGACCATACAATAGATTCTGTTAGGTTCTGACAGAGCTGGAAGCACACATGCTACTACTACTCCCAGTAGGGTCAAACAGCTATCTTTGTTATCAGCTTTGCCTGATCTCAGAAATCATTTTGTATTGATTCTAGTCCTAATAGAGCATAATTTTGATTCCCCTGGAATGGAAGTGGAATAAGTTTTGTTAACACTCCAGCAGGAAGCATGCTGTAAACAGTCATCCCTACCTCCCATCATCTGTTTCCATTACTTACTGTTATGTGCTTATAAATTGGACAAAGCAACCAGCTCCATTTTTTTCTTTTAATAAAATTAAAGGACTGAAGGACTCATTTCCACATTGCACGTACTATGCAATATTACATTTTCTGAAAACACACATCCACATGCAAACATGACAGTTAAAAGCAACACTAACCTTATCTATCAGAAGCATCTTCTAGAACAACACTATTTCAGAACAAAGTACAAGTGATCCGGATTGAATGCTACAGTAAACCAGCAGTAATCCTGCTTTGATAACTGAACAAAGTTAGCTTAGTATTTAAGTTTACTCTTTATACTGCCCATCAAATCCAACCATGCTGTGCAGCCCTTCATGCTCCAGAACCTCTTTATGAGCAGATTGTCTGAAAAGACCTAGAAAGTGGCAAGTTCTTTTTCTTCCATGCAGCTTTACTACAAGAACAAAAAGCACTTTTCGTTATGAAGTGAAGTGTAATAACTTCAAGTCAAGATTTTTTACCATCACTAGAGTCAAGAAGAGCTTTGAAGTAAAAAAACTCCAGCCCCCTAGCTGTAAAGAACTAAATAACAGCTCACAGCAAAGCAGGCACTGCTCAGTAACTCTAGTCCAGTAAAGCACTTGAAGTGAGACAGGATATACCAAATAAGCAAAGCTTTGGTGCTTTCCTGACTGAATCAACATCATTGCAAAGTTAGTATTTAAGCAATGTTAATGTTTAATAAAAGACATTCACTCAAAAGTTTTTCTGCGTTGCAAAGGCACTGACAAAGTAATAATCACTTTCGCACTTCCATTTGTTGAGTTATGAGTCAAAGATCACTACCCCTGTTAATAATTTAAATATGTTGTGAAAACAGACAGTTTCAGTTAAAGTTTAAGTTCAAAGTCCCTTTCTTAAAAATACATCACATTGCACTATAGCAGTCATAGGAAGCAATTAGGTTAAAGAAAAATACATTAGCATTACAGTCCAAATTTGTACTTCTCAAATTCCAGCTCAGTAGATGTATATATTTCCATGAAGAACTTCATCTACCATACAACATCTGGATAAGTATCTGAAAACCTGAACTGCTCAGAGAATAACAATATTTTCCCCAGAAAACTAAGGCAGTAAGATCTGGGACATCAGGGGTTACATTTCCTGTTTGTTTGTTTTTTTGAATAAGAGCTTTAAAAATCAATGTCACTCATTAAGCCTGAATGAACTACAGGGCCATAGCTTTGCAGCTGTTATGCCACAGAACCAAAGCTTAGCTTCCATATGAAACTAAAACCATAATTCAGATAAGTATCTCCCAAACAAGTAAATAGCATTTGTAACGTGACAATCCAAAACAATGTCCTAAGCTTATTAACAGAAGCAACAAAACCAGACTGCTTTATTACCATATTCTTTATTGGTACCACAAGATTCCTTACCAGCATTTTCGGTTTCTTCGGCTTCTTACAATGAGCTAAACCCTCAACTTACGTACATAAAAACTGCATTCCCATTTACAGTAGCAGTACATACAGAGCACGTGAGCACTACTCATGAGAGCACAGACACGTAACTGAATTCTGGGTGTGTGAACGTGGTATTCAGAAGCCAAACAGCAAAAGCAAGAGTTAAATGGAAGACACTCCATTATGAGTTCTTTCCACAATCCTCTTCCAGCTGTTGAAAAGACCCAAAACCCTCTCTGGTGTACACTGGAGGAGAGCATGCCCGTATTACACTCCAGCCGCATTTGCGCTAGCTTTGTTGAGAGCTATGTTGTCTACCTTCTTTTCAGTGTACTACCTCACCAGAAATCCATCTTCTCATACTAGTAAGTTTTAACTAATGCAGAAAACTATTGATATGTATTCTGAAACTTTAGTTCAGTGCTGAATTACAATTTGATTACAACTAGTTAGAATCTGAATGCCACTGATAGTGTACTATTTCTATTCAACTTTTTGGGAAAAGAAAAGGTCCAAGTATAATTATAATAAAACAAAGTTTGCATAGAAGACTGCTGCTGGAAGGCATACACAATACAGTGCATACCAGTGTGCCATTTAGTTATCAGTAACTTCAGATCACGTGACTCATAACAAGCTTTCTGACATTAATGAGACTGACCGCCCACATGGAGATGGCAGGGAGAACAAAATGAAGGCCACAGCTTCTCAGCTGCTTTTAGCAGCTACCATAGAGCACAGTTACAAGCTTGTGATGTGTGGCTCTGTACTCACCCCACACATAACATAAGCCTTTATTAGATAGGGCATACCATAGCTTGTCACCAGTTAAGAATCAAACAAATAATTTGTTAACTAGCAAACTAAGAAAAACACTTCTGTTCCTAAAGTAACATACAATTTATCCTACTTAATCATTAACATTAGAGCAATTTTAAACACTCAAATGTTAATACTACTTCACACTCTCTGCCCTTCTACATTGCTACTCCGGTTGTACAGACAAATCATCTCTACCTTCTTAAAAAAGAACTGAGCAACTGGCACAGTAACACTATTTGCAGGACAATAGCTGAACAGCTGCTACAAGGATGCCTACAGGAACAACAAATAGAGCCCAACAGGTTAGTGCAGAGGATACAGAGAGCAGCATGAAACAGACAACGGAGACCAGTATAAAGCATGCTCTATCCCCTTAGGCACATTAAATACCCATTTCTAATCCTAGCTGAGTAAAGCTTTATGGCTTTAGCAGTAGGTATTGTAAACTGTAGTAGCATTACTGGAGCCACAGCCTCTTTCACTACCTCTAAGGGAATACAAGCCTTCCTTCCTTCTTTCCTCCCCTTCATTCATGAAATCCACTAAAAAATACTGAAGTTGAGCAGTGATATAATGCTCAATGAAGCTCATATCATAGTGCTGAATTACTGATGGATGCCACTTCAGCACTACCACTCCTTGTTTAAAATCTACTCAACGTGCTTTCACCAACTTCAGGGAGCAGCTGTATCAGTAACTGAAAAGAAACAAAAGGCAATTTTATTTTTCTCCCTGATCAGAATCCCATCTTCCTAAAAAAGTGTCAGAAAAGCAAAATCAGACTAGAAACGCATTTCTCAGGAGTGCATGGGAACAAACATGCAAATTTCCATGAATTACACAAATCCTACTGAAATTGAAAGTAAGTAGCTGGGTAAAATACTTCTTTACTGTGTAAAATATAATGCTAGAACTCAGGTTTTGATTGCTAGTTACAGCAAAGCATTTTACTACACAAGGGAAAATGCTTCAGAGAACCAGTACCCAGTCCTGGCTGCTGGCTCTATTCTGCAGCCCCTCTCTTCCTGCCACATCCCTTGTGCTGGTTAGTACTGCACCCTACAGAGGAAAAGCACGGCACAGGGGAACTCCACCACCCTCCTGCCAGCTCAGCGGCACAAGGTGAAAGCAGCACACATCACATACAAACATGGCTAGTTTTATGAGCAATAACCTATAGGACTGTAACCCTTAAGCCTTTGGAGCACCTCCTTAAATGTTTAAGGACTCGCACCAATATCTCTGTGACCAAATGCCCTCACTGCTGAGAAGGTACAGAAGGGAGCTTTCGAAGCAGCCAGTGCCTCACCTTATCGCTCCAACAAACTGATGAGGAAAGCTGAGAGCCAACAGAACTTGGAGCATCAACGCTCGAAATCACAAGTGACCATGCAGCTCTCACCTCGTTCAAGCATTTCGAAAGTATTTTAAATGTCCACATTAGGCATCAGTTCAAACAGTTACCTGACCAGCATCACTAATGACAACCTCCGTATAAAGTCAAGCTTCAGGGAAAGCAGCTTCAATGCTTCCCCCGCTCCTATGAAAACGGCTGATTGCAGTGCTCACCACAAAGTCCTAATTGGAGCCAGAGAGCTGCCTCAGTTCCACCACAGAGCAGATCAGCGCGAAGTCAGCCTCGCACCACCAAACCCACCCGGTCCGAGGACAGACGAAAGCCACGCTGAGAGAACACGGGAGGAGCGCGCTGCCGGGACGGGGAACGGAAGCACCGGGTGAGGAAAACGGACCGGGCAGCCCGGGGCAGGGCGCGGGCGGCCCCGCACGGCCAGGCCTCAGCTTCGAGCCGCGCGAGGGCAGGAGGCAGCTCCGCGGCTGCAGGCGGCGCCGCAGCGGGGCGAAAAAGGGGAAGCGGCGGGCGACCCGCGCCCGGCGGTCACCCGAGGACACGTGCGGCCGCCGTTACGCAAAGCGGAGCGGCGCTCTCCTCCCAGCCCCACCCTGCGGCGGGCACGGGCAGGCGCCCCGATTCCCGGGGCCGGTCCGCGCCCAGCCCGGCGGCCCGCGGGGCGGGCAGGTGAGCGCCGCCGCAGCGCGC
>JAPSGF010000009.1:4334063-4440470 GCA_035772895.1 Perdix hodgsoniae | reverse complement strand
TCCGCGCGGCAGCCCGCGGCGCGGAGCGAGGCACCGGCTCCAACCGGCACTTCTCGGCTCCGGCCCCGCCCCGCCGTCACGTTACCGCTCGCGCCGGCCAATGAGACGCGTGCGGCGGAACCGCTGACGGGCCGCGGGGCGGGGAGGCGGCTCCGGCGGACAAAAGCGCCGCCGCGCCCGGCCCGCCCCTCGCCGCGCACCTGCGGCCCGCCCGGTACGGTGGACCCCGCCCAGGTGCCCCTCGCACCGCCTCGCGCCGTGCCGTCGGGCTGCGTTGGCCGCACGGGGCGGAAGCGGCCGGGGAGCCATGAGAGGCCCGTTCCGAGGCCCGGCCGGAGCCGGAGAGGTTGCGCGGAGAATGCCGCCGGCGCCGCGCCGCGCCGCCGCCCCCCCATCCCCCAACGTTCAGACTAACGGAGGAGGTAAAGCGGGAGGTGAAAGAGATGAGAAAACCACCATCGCCGGCCGCGATCATTAAAACGAATAAAAAAATGAACGCGTGCACAAAGCGAGCTTCCCCACCTCTGCGCGCGTTGCAGAGCTGCAGCCCCGTTGTTGCGGTCAGGCACGCCCAGTGAGCATCCTCCTGTTTGAAAGGGACAGCCGAAAGCCGCCGCGCTGCACAACGAGGCCCTAATTCAGCTATTCAACTTCAGTCGAAAACAGATAACATTAAAAAAGCCACAAGGACACACAACACTCGAAAAACCACCAGAAGTTCATTTGACTTCCCTGCTTCCTCTTTCTCCAGCTGCCAGGTGATTCCCTCCCTCGAGCATGTCTGCAAAGGCTGCTTCTCCTGGGCTGAATGCATGAAGCCCAGAAGAAAAATTGGAGTTCTGCCTCGAATCCTACAAATAGCTGGGACAAATGGGTTGTTTCTACCTCCTCTTAGTTATGCACACAAACAGCTCAATGTACTCAAGTAATTCTCCTGCAATATTTTCCCTTTTACCAGCTCCACTGTGAATATCTATTCAAAATCCTAGTTACAACAGTTATGTTCCTTACATTCTGATATAAAATGTTTGCTATTTGTCTTGTCATCAGCTTCACATCAGAAGGTCTATTTTCAAAACAATTCTTTTCCTCACATCTGCACAAAACTCCCCTCATTTAGACAGCATTGGCACAAATCTTTATGAAAATAATAATTTACAAATCATATTGAGCACACATGTGAGTACTAGTATTACTTTCAGCTTTTGAAAAGGCTATTAAAATATAACATTCTTCCATGCAAAAATGTTTTGGAACTCAAACATCACCACTGAGTCCAAAGTGAAACTAGTTACAGAGAAACTGAAACTCACACTTTAATCCAAACTTACACAAATGCAAACAGATATGTTGTATAGAAACCTGCATGCTCATTTTCCTGGTTTGCAGCCATATTGCTAGTGTGGTACAGAATGTGTTTGTTCTGTTTTTACTTTAGGCTGATAGCTTTTACTTGCAGTGGTAGACTCCAATTAGTGGTATTTACCCTCAGAGGAGATGCTATTGCCATCACAGTGATGGTAACATGAGACACTTTCCACAGTTTCTTCTCCAAAAATCATCCTTGAACTTTGGTAAACATCAGTTAGGCCAGCAGTCCTGTTTGTCTCCTGACTTGCATCTTCTTAAGCTGACTGCATCATCATTATGAATCACCTGCTCTGCTAGCACTTCCCTGATTAATGATTTAATCTGTTTTTACCATATTGGAGCTATTTACCCTTTCTGTGAGCAAAATAAATATATTTCATTTTGTAATCTTATTCTGTAATCTTTATTCCTACTTACTAAGAATGAAAAGTCTGTTTGCCAGACCTGCCACACTTTTTTTGTCAGTAATAGGCTAGGAAGAAAATTTATTATTTTATTATATTAGAAAACAAGGGACACTCTGTTGTGATAAAAATACCAGGAAAAATATTAAGTTGGAACTTCACCTAATGGTCATGAGGTGTTAATTGCTCGAGCAACAGATTACAGCTAAATTTGCTAGGTTTGGTTCTATTTATTCTGCTGCTGAATAGCTTTTGAGGATCAACAGAGGGAGTACTCAGCCCATCCATCACACTCTATAGGTCTCTGAACAATGACATCTGAGCAATAGGGATATTCTTATCTGCCCACTCAAGACCAATGCTGTTTTTAGCTGTACAGCTCTCAACTGTAAACCCAATGGGTTAAGCTCATCTTTAGAGTTATCCTAAAAGTAATATATTACGACAGGCTGCTCCAGGTATTTTTCAAACAGCATAATCTGGAAAACATTCTTCAAGCTCTAATAGCTTGTCATCCCAGACATTCATAAGACACACAAAAAACAACACATTAACAATCTAAATGTAAAAATCAGAATGATAGAATTACAATACAAGAGATGTAGTGAAAAAGGAACTAACATAACAGAAAGAAGTTACAAAAGAAACAGTGCTCACCTATCTTGAAGAACTAGGCTCACAATAGAAACTCCCCAAGAAAGGGACCTCCAACCAAAAAACCTTCCCCAGCTCAGTCAGCCCTTAAATAAGGTCTAAGAGAGGTGTAGCCAGTCTTTGCCCCTTCCGGTCACACAGCTGAATTATCTTCACCTGTGCTCCCAGATCTTTTCTTCAGGTGCTCAAACAGTGACTCAGCAGTTACCATACACTAAGAAAAGTTGAGCTTCATTTTACACATCACGCCAGCCCAAGATCTTTCTTAACTTGATGCTTAGGTGCTAAAAAAACAGCTTTGAACTTCAGAAGAAGTAACAGTTTCAAATGGTATGCATGACTAACGAATGTCTTGAGCATGCACTTCAGTCTCTTCACTCACACAATCCTTGAAATCTGATGGAATAAGTAAGACAAAGCTACATAGAGTATCATATAATTAGAAGGATAATATTTGACATCAAATTTTCACTTTAAAATATTTCTAATTGAACTTTCTTTCACAAAGATGACATTATACTTGACTTTTAGCCCTCCAGTGCTACTTGGAGTTGTTGGAGCAACAGCATCATGAATGACAATTGCTCTGGAAGCAGTTATCTGAAACGAAGCCAGACCTTTTGAATAAAGCTTTCTATGACAACTTGCCTTGTGATCACCAAGTATATTTTGGGCCATCTGTTTTTCAAGATACCATCTTTTCATATGAAAGGCTACAGTTTCACAATTAGCTGAAGCACAAAACATCAGATCATAACCCTTTAATCTCTAAAATGCCACACAAACATTTGCTCTCCAAAAGAGAATAAAAACATTTAAGCTCCAAAGATCTCTTCAGTCCCTGGCAAATCCCGATTATTATCATGCTTGCTCTTTCTGGCATTTGCTAAAGCTTCTTTGTCTTCTTCTGAGAATTTATAAATCACATATTTCATAGGCTCCAGATCATTGATCTCCTGGTGCAGTACTGACTTGCAGTTTACAAGTACTACCTACAAGTAGTGGGGGTGCGTATTTTAGAACAACACTTCACTCTGTGGATTTGTGGATAGTGACAGCTGTACTTGCACTGGAGAGATCTGCCCAGGTCCTGTGCCATCAGGCACAGCAAGAGATGCTCCCCCCTGACAGCTTTGGATAGTAAGAGTCTAGCAATGGCCTTCTTCATTTATCAAATTAATATGATAGTCATAAAAGTTTGATCCAGCATTAGCTGACCAGGAGTATGTGCTACACCTTAAAAGACTCTAATAGAAACCAAGAAAAGTGGTACAGTAAATTTTAATAGAGTGCTATGCTTTTTATCTGGCCACCTGTTCCACACAGTAATAACCAACATATCACTTTTCAGAGCAGTTTTTGATGGAAACTTTCATTTTCAAATATAGCTGTCTTAAGTTCAAATCTGTTGGAATAGTGCCCCCAAGTGAGGGAGGAGGAAGAATCAGAGGGAGGGAAGAGGGGATTGCAGAGGCAAATGAGTGTGGCTGTGCCTCATTCATCATCTCCAGGAACTCATCACATTGCAAGAGTACCTGTGCTCTTAACTCAGTTATACAAATACAACATAAAGTCAACTACACATTTTGCTGAACAAAGATTCTTTTCACATACTCTGCTGAATGAAGGCTTTTGATGGACTTCAAAACACAGGATAATGACAAATAAATGAAAGATGGTTTAAGGGGAGCAGATAATAAAGATACAATCCTAAAACAATATTCCCAGTCAGAGAAATGTACTTTGAAACAGGAGGCAGAGAAGTTCCACAGGAAAAAAATTGTCAGAAGATTGGAAAGGCTAGTTAGAAAATATTGTGCAAGAAATATCTCTTATGAAATAAATGTTTTCAAAGAGTTTGGGGAGGAAACAGAAGGCTTGAATAAAGAAGAAACTAGCGTGTTGGGATCAAGGAGACATCCTGAGTAACAGTGAGAGGGAAATGAAATTAAAAAATATACAGCATGATGTAGGATAAACAATGTTTTTTTTTAAGCAGGATGCTTTCCAGTCATCATCTGTGTTTTAAATGCCAAAGAATAAGGGTTATTCTCTGCTTATTTAGATGGCATTGCATTCTTCTGTTCTGGTGATCCTAGCATCTTATTTTTACTGAGTAATTGTGAAGTCATCTGAAACTTTTCAAGAAATCTGGAGGTGGACTTCAAGTAAACAGAGCAGCTAACAATGAGTATTTGTTCCCTAACTGCTTTCAACACAAAGTAACTGTTTATTAGTTTTACAAACTCTATGAGCATTAATAGTTCAGATGTGATGCTTAATACTACATTACTTATCACTGATCAGTGCATGCTCATATTCTACTAACAAAAAGGAATTTTTTTTTAAAGCTTTGGGATTCTACTGTGTAGCAGAAATGCGAAGTCACAGTCTCAAACAGTGACTTGAGCACCTGGTGGGAAGGCAGGGCCAACTGAGGGGAGCTCAGGTGCAAGCAGTGCCCCTAAGTAACAGAAAGGGGTGGAACCCTTTCCCAGACCTCATTTAAGGGTTGGCAGTGGAGGCAAAGTTATCCTACTGGAGATTCCTATATATTAGAGGCCTTTTAAAGGTAAGTAGTTTTGGTTTTTCTTTTTTACTCCTGTTACTACAGCTGCTGTATTTGGGCTTATTCTCATGTGCTGTAGTCTAGGATTGTTTCATTCTGCTGTTACTGCTATGCTTTCTATCACATTTTAGCATTATGTATTGCTATTTACTCTTGTTTATAAATGTTTTGACTCTACTGTATGTTATAGCTACAGTTCAATAAAAATGTAGTTGAGCCTCTAGTTCTTAACCCTGTGTCATGTACACTTCTGTAGAGAAGCTGGAAAACACATTTCAGTATATTCTTCTGCATTTAAAACTGCTCATAAGCATTCTGGGTCTTTCATTTATTCTGTGTTAATTCTTGTATCTCATTTCCTTTATACAGAGGCAAAACAACTTTATACAAAGAAAATACCATATTAATGTTTATTTCTGTTTGCCTAGCACTTCTGCAGGGACTTGTATTTTTAGTCAATCTAGAATTTTGTCTGGAGAGAACTTTATGTCTACTGTTAAGGCTAACAAACTGGAAGCTAGAAGCTCCCTAGTGAGGAACTATTCATTATGCTGTTCTATGAAATCACTATTGTTTTACTTGTTAGGCTGTAGACACACAACCCTAATTTCAACTGCAACAGCTCAAGAGAGTCACTCCTGTCAACAAACTTCCTGTTGGTAATAATAGTCCTCAACTGTCTTTTCTCCAGGAGTTCATGTTAGAATTTGCAATTTGGTCTATGTGAGATGTTACTCTCCAATTTGGTTTCACTAAAATTGATAGAATCAATAAAAAGACAGCTTAAGATCAGCCAGTATAGGATATTCTTCATTTAACTTGATCTTTAAAATATGGCAGGATTTGCCTTGCACCATGTAGCCCCAGATAATCAGAGAAGATTCTAGGTCAGAAGATCAAAACCAATTTCTTTCTTTCAGCACACTTTCATTCTAGACTTCTCTTATTCACTTCAGTCTCCTTTCTTGATGTGTGGCTTAATCAATGATTTAGCTGAGAAATTTATTTTAAATACCTCCTACAGAAGGTTATAACACCAGTTCTGTACTATTTGAAGCTTCTACCAGTAAAAATGCCAGATACTGCCTTCCTGGTAGATGATTATATACTACATGTCAAACAGAAATTCGCCTTTTTTTTCCTGGAGAATGCTAGAAAGATATTAGGCTTGTTATATTGAAGCATCTTTTCCCAAATTCATAATCAGAAGGCACCTCTGGAATCTGTCAACACAAAATCAGCTTTATCAGTGTGAATAACATCTAAATAAATGAGCATTAATCTGTTTATGGATAAGGAAATACCAGTTATCCACCACCACCTTTGCTCTGCTGTTGCATTCAGTTTTTTCCTAGATATGCACAACATATGAGGTAATTTAGAACTGGAGTGTTCTCATGACCTGTTAAGATTAGATCTTTAGAGGCAATAAAGGCAGTGTAATCCAAACTCTGAGATCAAGGTAATTAGCTATGATGCCTTTTTTAAAATAGTACTAAGTGGTAAGTAAACTGTTACAGTGTAGCCTACCAGGGAAAACAAAGAAACAAACCTCCAAAAGCCAAATCCAAACATTTATTTTGAATGGGAATCAAAATAAATAATAAATGCCTATAGCATGGTGTCATATGACACGTTCCTGGGCACACACTTGAGGCATTTAATCACAAAAATATCTAGATACAAGTTGAACAGCTCACTCCAAATGACTGAAAACTTATGCATTTGTTTAATGCTGCACACTGCGTAATACAGGAAATACTCACTGAAATACTTCCAGCTTAGTAGACTTCCATGATGCACTCCAGTGTTAGTCACAAAGTGTGGAAGCAGTCAGATATTCACAACCTCCCCAGTCCAGATGTTGGCTGGATTCAGTAGGAATAAAATTGGACCTGCAAGATATTTGGTCAGTATTCCTTAACCTGCCTTACTGCACATTTTGTTCATTATAGTATGCTAGTTTCCCAGAACATCACTTCAGTTAACATTTACTAAAGAAAAGATTCATGCTGTTTCTCTTGAATAGGGCTTACAGATACAACAAGACAGACTGTGAAGTGTCAGCTTCCCAACGGGCTGGGAATAAGGTAGGCGCCTCCCTAACCTGGAGCTGAGAGGCTTCAGGCTACCCACGGTCTAGAGATGTGTAGGTGTCCTCTCTAATCTACTGCAGAAACATGGATATAGGACTCGCATTAAAATGCTGCAGACATCAGCATATCTTCCTGTGCTTTTGATTGGAAAAAGAGGCTTGTTAGCACAAGATAGCTGTGCAGTCCTGAGGGGGGAGGGGGGGAGAATAAGAGGAATCATAAGTGAGGAATTTATCATGTTGTCTAGATGGTTTTCTGATCAGAAAAACAGGATTTTATCTATTTCTTGTTAGCAGCCGAGACCTATACATCCCATCAGTATTGGAGTACTTTTCCCTCTCAACAAAAAAGCTAGCACTCTAAGTTTATATAAAAAGGAAATAATACACATAAATAATACACATTTTTGTACTATCATGTGTAAAGTTGTTTTTATAACTTGCATAACACAATGCTGGCTATATCCCAAGAGAAACCTGACCTAAATTTCTTGTTTTTCATCTCTACCTGATTTCACTAATATCCAGCTTAATTAGTCTTACGTGCTATAACTAGGCTAGAAATCTCCAGCAGACAAAAATTAGCTGCAGTCAGCTGATTTTTCTATGGACTGTTAATAGCATCCATAGATGCCAAGTAATTTGGCATCTACTAAAGTAATTATCTCCTTCAAATGAACTGCTTCCCACTAGCCTATTTGAAAGCGTACAGATTCCTAGCTCCTGTTTAATCTTTACGAATAAGATGCAGAAGGATTATATTAAAATAAATTAATTTAAAAATGAACTAAATCTTACTTCCAGTGGATGAAGATGTGTTATGCAGTTATGACAACCACGCACAAATTTTACAAAAATAAATAAAAATCAGGAGGCCTTACTCTGCAGTCACAAAATGAATGAAATACTTCTAAACTGAATGTCCATGTGAGTTACTTGGGATGTCTTAAAAAAAAAAAAAAAAAAAATCCAAACAAAACAATTTAATGTGAGTGTCAGCAGAAGTAGTTTGAGAGGAGTGTAAGCATTGACTAAGATTTTCATAGGGGGCTAGCATTACAATGGACTTTAACGCATAAGTCAGACCTAGAGAATATACCATTGTATGGATTTCCCAGTTATGCCTGCCTTGTACAAGAGATTGTGGAAAAATCTGGGCACTGATGTTGCAAATGGCCAACAGAAGGCTGAACTTTTTTTTGACTGTGCTACGACGCTACGACACGACAAAGTTTGTAATCTGCTGCCCTCCAATGGATACTTACAGAGATTACGTCTAAAAGTGCAGGACTGCAGGCAGCACTGTGCTTGAGGCAGCTAAACTTCTAAAAAAAGCCCTAAAGAGAATAAAATTATAAAGTATTAAGTTTTCTGTGTACTATGTTTAGTATCAAAACCACAGCTAGATCTCCTTTCTTAATATTACTTTTTTTGAGGTTACTTTTACATCCAAGTAGATATGTCCTAGTTTACCCTATGACAGATAATTTTTTTCAATCTGATCTTGTTATTTTATGATATATGAATACTTCTAACGATTACATACATAATGTAACACATGCAGTAATGATATCTAAGTAATAGATATCTGCTGTATCTGATTTAAAAAATGCCTGCTAACCCATCTCTTCATGGCCATTATTGGTACTCTGAGGACTCTTCTAGTACTAATGTTTAAAAATAAAACAAGTAAGACTTGCTATGGAAAGTGTCTTATGCACAGTTATTTTTTTTTTTAAAGTCTCTTTATCAGACTTCAGAGCAAGGAGTGAATTTGACGTGTAATGTCCTGTTGCTTCTACAGGCCCCTGTAAGAATCTGACGTGAGGTTCTTTTGGCTCTGCAGCAGTCTGAGATGCTAGACAATAAGATCACAATGTTACAAAACATGCTCATCCCTTCCTAGAACTCTGTGTGATGTTGATAGAAGGGAAACTGGTTTTGTAAAGATTTCTGAAAACAGAACAAGGTTGGGAAGGAGACATTTTAAGTGCAAGTTTCCCTAAGTAAATAATTAAATTTAGTGACAATTAAAGGAAACTTTCTGTGACCTCATATATCTAATGGTAGCAAGACTCAGAGCAGTCAGGGTGCTGCCAAACGACGATACCCACAGCTGTCTGAGGTTTCACTTTCCAGTGACCTCAGCTCTCACTTAATACTGGGGTAGCTTCCATGTGTGGGGAACCTTAGCAGTGTAAATCCTGCGAATTCAGGGGATGCTTTGAGAAAACCTCATTCTTTAAAGAGGTGAACTTACGTACGAGGTCTGTGTTAATGATACGGGCCTTTTATTCCCTCCCAAAATGAAGTCCAAGAGGGTAATCAGCACAGTTTGCACTGGCCTGGTGTCAATTTTTATGTTTTTCAGGAGGTCGCTTTTGTATGTGGTTCCTTATCGACAGAAGCACCTGAGTACGAGCTCTGAGGACAATCATAATCGAAACTCCGGCAATAATTTCACCACAACCTGGAAAGCGGCAACTTTCTTAAGACGCTCAGCCGCGTTCCCGTGCCTCGCTCCGTGAGCGCCAGCCTTTTCCCGGCCGTGCCAACGCACCGGTAGCGCCGGCGCCCGGTTCCACCTCGGCCGCCCTTCTCGCCATAACGCTGCACGCGGCGCTCCGCTGCCCACCTCGCCCTCACGAGGGACGCCGGGCGCCGCTTCCCGTGGGCCACCCGGCAGAGCCGCCGCCGCCCTCCCGCTCTCGCGTGGCGCCGAGCGGCGCCTCGCTCGGATCTGCGCCCTCTGCGGCCGGTCTCGGGTTGCTGGGGAGCGCTCGGCACCGCGCAGCCGCCATTTCCCGCCGAGGAGTCGGCGGGAACTCAGAGGGCAGCGGGGCTCTACTCATCCCCTTGGGCTGCACCCGGGCGGGAGGCGCGGCCGCGTCGGCTGGTCGGCCGGCTGCCCCTCAGCGGGGGGCGGGTCTGAAGCGGCGGAGGTGCGGCAGGCCGCTTCTTCACGGCACCTGCGCGCCAAGGCTGAGAGGACGCCTGAAGGCTCCTCCCCGAGCGGCTCGTTGGGCCTCTGCGCAGCCGGGGACCGAAGCGGCGGGCCGGGGGGGGAGGCCCGTCTGCCCGTCGGTCGGTTCCTTTCCAGCTGTGAGCTCGGGGTGCTTCACGTTGAGAGTACGCTTTGGTAGGTGCGTGTCAGCGTAACCATAAGCGCAGTGCGAGAGGGCGAAGTGCCGCAGCTGCAGCACGTGTGGGAGAAGTAAAACGAAGCCCCCCTCTGGTCCTTTTGCATGGTGAAGTTTGTTTCTCCGCACTCGGTTGTCTCCGTTTCGCAGAGTATGGAAAAGAAAGGGACAGAGCGTCGTCACGTGCAGTAGCTGTTAAGTTTCAGTGGCCTTTGTTAAAAGCTTCCCGCAGCTCGGCAGCAGTTCTCTTGGCCTGGGCTGTCACGAACTGCTTCTGTGTGGCAGAAAAAGTGCTGTGGAGAGGAGTCTGTAAGGCGGCATCCTCTCTTCCTTCCCTGTCTGTGTACAATGATTCAGTCTTTCAAAGAATTCATAAAGGTTGCCCAAGATACCACGTTCTTTTACGTTTGTGTATGCAACAGATGTTAAGCAGAAGTATAACAGTGGTTGTGTTTTATAGGGGTGGTATAGATGGAGGTAAATATAGAGGGATAGCAGCGTTTGGCCTTTAGTTTCAAAGGAGGGGAGGGAGGAAATAAGTTCATCAGAAGCGTTTTGTAACTTTATTGGAAGAAGCTGTATTGGGATGAGGAAAAAGTTACCAGCAGACTTTATGAAGCATGTACAGAGCTAATTATTGTGTGTGCTGATCCTAAAAGTAACAGCAAATAATTCTTTTGAGCCTGCGTTGTGTTAATGTGTGTGTACAATAATAATAGGTGTGATAGGGGTGTGTGTGTGTGTGTGTGTGGAGAAAGAAGAGTAGGTTGTGTTTTTATTTTGAGGTCTGGGGTGGAGACTGTAGCAGGCCTTTCCTTTATTTCTTTAAAATTTTGCTTAAAAGCAAGCATTCTGTGTTGCTGAAGAGGGAAGAGCATTTCCTGGAAAAGCATCACAAGTATTTCAGTGTAGCAGTACTACATACTGAAACCTTAACTTTCCTTGTTGAAACTGGGTATTTTTATTATTTTTTTTCTCACCATTTTTTCCCACTATTTCCATGTATTCCAGAAATATTCTTTTCCCTTCTGCTCCTCGTAAAATTTTTACATTTTCTACATTTCTCTGGCATTAAAGGTGGGTATCAATTTTTACTTCAGGTGTTTTGCATACCTTCAGAGATTGACCACACTGCAGTGATACAGGTCTGCTGCTCTTCATGCTATGCTGTAGTTTTGCATGATTGCCTCACAGCAAGTAATGACTTGTCAGGTATCACACTACCTTTTAGTGCAGCATGGCACTAATACTATCAATATTTACAGACTCTTTTTTTTGTTTGTTTGTTTGTTTCTGTTAGGTTGCAAGTTAACTTTGCATGTTGAGTGCGGAAAATTTTTAAATCATCTTATTATTCCGCAGTATAAAATGACCAGGTAAAGACATGCTTATTTGTCACACTGCAATAGCTGCTGCAATTGTTTGCTGTAAAAATAAGGTTGTCTCTGTCACTCATCTAACCCTGGGAGAGTAGTGCTGTTGCTGTAGTCAACATAAGATAGAATCCATGTGTTATACACAGCCAGGAGGTCTTCGTGATCTTTTTTATTTGTCTTTGTAGTTATCAGAGTTTATGTCAAATATGCTAAGTGCTACTATTAAAAGTAACTTTAAATGTAGTTGCGGGTCTTATTAAACATATATTTTGTATCTCTCAGAGTATCTACCGACTGGTGTGAAATATTTAGTTGCTGTTTATTTTTGCTAGTCCTCTGGCCACCAGAGTTGAGGACATTGCTACTGTTTCTGCTTATAAAGGAAACATCAGTGAATTACATTTTTGCAGATCACTAAATGCCATGGCCTTCTATGGGTATTCCTGGGGTTCTAATTGAGTTTGGTACAACTCAGTATTGTGTCAGAAGAATCTTAATTTCAGAACTGAGACTGAGCTTGTACTACTGGAAAAAGAAAGGCAAAATAACATACTTCTAAAACGTATTATATGAGGCATCCTTAAAAGGAGGTGGTCTTTATTTACATTTTCAGTGTAAGGAACACTGTTTTATGGGAATAAATCCTAATGAAAAACTCCTGTCTTTTACTTTTATAAATTTGGTTTGTTTTCACTTTGTCATGCACTTTGATGCATATGTTTAAACAAACTTCTTGGAAGTAGATACCTGAGGTATCCACTCATGTGTCCTTTTGCAGTCATTGATTAACAGGGCTTCTTTTTGCAGCCAGTGAGCAATTTGTTTCTTCATGCAGAACATCCTTTCTGGCTGTCTATTTTCAGCCATGCTAAATATTTAATGTTTGCCCAAGTCATCGAGGCAAAACTTTTTCATTATATAAATTGCATAGACCTGCTGCTCCAATGACTGGTCATTTTCATTATCTCAGTTTCTGAATGCTTAATTTGAAACACCTGAAAATTGAGACCGGTTTTAATGCTGGGTCCTTTTTATGTTGTGTATAAATTGTCAACTCTGATAGCAGTTTTGTATTAGACAAATGCATTTTCACAATTCTAACAGAGACTTTCAATTGCTTTTAAGTCTTTATTTTCATTGTAAGGAATAAAATGAAAAGGTTATTGCTCTCAAATAGAGGAAACCTTCATTTTGTATGACAGCCAGAAAAATTTTAACTTTAACTGTCAGTTAAAGTTTCATCCTTGATTCATATAGAATGCAATAAGGTAATAATTTACTAGAATTGATTTCAAAGAAAGAAAAACACTGACAGGAAGAGAAGGTTTTATCTTTTAAAAATGCTTAGTGATGTTTAGGAAACTTGTTCCTGCAATATAAAGTTTTTTTTCAGATTACTTATTTGTTATACAGGCATGCTTTTTGTTTCACGAAGCCTCTGTTGCCGTGGCATTGGAACTTACCAACTACAGACAAATTTACTTTCTAGGTCCATCAAGCTTTCAGCCTCTGATGTAAGTATTTAGTCTACTTCATTGGTAAAACTATTTTGTGCAATATTTTAGAGAGGCACTGATTTTGTAATGTTGCCAATAAATACACATTAGCTGTATTTTTTTTTTACTCCTACTTACCTTGACCCAAGCATTTAATATTAAGACTGAAGTAAGTTTTTCTAACAAGTTAAATATTTAACCACATGAACACAACAGAATTTGGCAATTATTGCTCTGTATAACCATTTCAGTTTTTAAAGTCAGTGCTACAGGTACGAGCTGGAAGGATTGCCTAATTGTTAGAGTGTTAGCCTGACATACAGGAGACTGATTCCTGCCAGCTTTATCACAGAATTTCGGTATGTCAATTCCTTTGTATCTCAGCTTTCTGTTAATTCAGCAGAGGTCGTTGTGATTTTTTGATGCTGCAATAGCAAGGGATATAAAAGGACCGCAAACTTAATTTTTTTTAATAGAATCTCCTTAATTTGCCAGCTTAACTGCATATAAGATTGTTTAACTTCAGCTTTAGTCTTTCTCTTTTGCTGAGAGAAGACAAAGCATTGCAATATGGTGTGTGGCTGGAGGTTAAGTTTGGTGCTGTATATAGAACTCTGGAATGTCATTTGTGCTCCCAGGTCACGGAGCCGTTCATCTAGTTAGCAAGCTGGATCAACCAAGGCACGTGTCAGATCCTATAGAACAGCTGCTGAAGCTGTTATGCAGATAACTGGAGCGTAGTTTGCTCAAATAAGAGGCTTGTTTTAACATACAAGCCGCTTGGGAAGTCAGATTTGGCATAAATCATTTTTTCCTGTGCTGTATTTTTATTCTGTTTAAAGTACCTACATGTTCTTGCTGAACAAGTTGAAATTTCATCCTGTCTTTATTTTTGAATTTACATAGGATTTTGACTTCCTTTGCAGCTCTTGACATTGAATTTCACAATTTAATTATGTAGAAGTATGTGCTTCTGTCATTAAGTGTATTGCCATTCAGTTTGCTCACAAGTTTCTTTGTATTAGGAAAAAAGGTAAATACAAGCAGCACCTGACTTTCCATCTAAAGCAATCAGTGTTAGGGAAAGCAGGAGGTTAGAGTTAGAGCTTGATGAGGATGTGGCTCTTAGTTTAACACTGACTTTAAACTCATGGCAGTCCTAGCTCTGCACCCAAAAAAGGGCTTGAAGATTATTAAGCTGTGATGTAATTGGGCTACACTAAAAAGGAACCTTCAGAGTTCTCATGACCTTTTAGAAGAAAGAATGCCCCTTAGGGTGTCATTTATAAGTGTAATTTGTTCACTTTCTCGAAGTAGCTGGACCTGTGAACTCTACTGTAAGCTGAACATCTGAAAACTGGTCTGAGTTTAGTTGTTCTGTTTCAAAGCTATTTTCAAGGCATACACACACACAAAAAAGTAGACCTGAAATGTTAAGTATTCAAACTTAAAGTAGTGTGATGACTGTAAGAGGCTTACTTTACTTGCCTACATATTTTTAGCTATGGAAAATTACTTACTGAAGTTAAGATCTATGTTACAGTTAAGGATAAAGTCCTACAGTGGAAAGGCTTTTAGTGAATGGAAACAATTTTAGGAGGAGCTGATCAATAGAACATATTTCCCATGGCATTGTACAGAATTCTCATTTTTAGCTGGAAAGTTTCAAAGCAATGTTTCTTATCACTTATAGTATGACTAGTAGTCCAGCATGTGGAGAGAAAAAAAATGGAAGTGTATGTGGAGAGGGACTCAGTCTAACCTGTGTTATTGGTATTTATATAGTACTGGCAGACATTTATTTAGCATGACAAACATTGTAGAATTGGATTCATCTTCTGGACTATATGTTTTTAAATAGATGAAGTACTGATCACCCAGTCAAAACTCACTCCAAACTATGGTGTATGTCTCTCTATTTACTATTTGCTGCCTGAGGATAAACTAAAGATGTCCTATGTGTTGTTCTTTGGATGTTTGTCTCTTACACATGAGGTCAGAATTAGACCCACGCAGAAAACAAATGAGCAACAAAATATGTTAGTTTATTTATTGTTTTCCCATGTTTTAAATTGTTACATATGTAGTAGCTTCGTTACTGTAAAATGATTGAGTACAAACATGTACCTGCATGGAATTACAACTGTGAGCCAATCCCACTGTTTCAAAGTTGGAACTTTAAATGTAATGGCAACTCAGGTATTTAGTCCTTCTCAAAGTGTGGTAGCTGGAGTATGATTTTTGAATCCTTCATAAATGAATAATACCAAACAGTGGTAAAAGTCACTAAAATTAGTAGTCTGACTCAAAGAAACTGCCGTGTTTGGGTCTTATTTTCTATGTGAATTGCTTTTCAAGTGTCAAGCTGATTTCCAGGTAGAAATGGACATGCGCTGCTTTATGGTTATTTTCTTTGTTGCTTGCGCATACAAATAAACTTGACGGTTTTATTTTCCCCAATTTTATTATTTATTTATTTATTTTAATACCAGAACTATTAAAAAGTTTATAGGGAGAACTATGAGGTGTATTCTAAAGCATTTTCCTAAGACCTTCAATAGTGGACTTAATATACAGCAAAAAGACACATTCTAATATGTTTGATGTGTTGTAATATGAACTACCTTTCCTATTTTCTTGCTAACCATCATATTGGCAAATAAAATTGCATTGAAAAAAGAAAGTTTCCAAACTGTATCAGGCTTGAAAGAAAAACAGCTGTTAAGATATTAGCATATTGTAGAAAAAACAAAGAATGTATGTATTCTAATTTTTATTTTTAGATCATCTTTTGAAGCTATTGAGCTAAATTATGCTCCATCCATCCTTGCTGCCAATTCAGTTTTAGATAATGATGAATGAGGATTTCTGACACTTTTAATGTATTTGTAGTGTTTTCTTCTTAGTCTGTGTTCAAGCTATTAGAGAAGCTTTAATGAAAGACTGTGTCTATAATTTTGAGTAAGAACTGAATTCAGTTGGCAGTGGTGTATTTCAGAAAGCATGAAAGAGGTTTGTCACGCAGGATCCAACAATACAGTACTTTGTCTTTCTTAACAAAACCCTTCTATCTATATATTTTGATCTTGCAGACAATGGCCTTTAGACACAAAAACACAAGACGAATTGAAGGCCTAGATAGCAATGTGTGGTAAGTAAGAGAAAAATATCAGTTAATTTCAGAAAAGGCTTTTGGGTGATACGTTTGCTTTCCAGATTGATAATTATTGCCAATAAGAAAGTGCACAGCTCTTGCTGTCTCTGCTAAAATATATTTGTTACCTGCCTAAAAGAAGCAATGAACCAAATTCTGTTAAATGTTATTTCTGAGTATGTGATATTAGGCGCAGGCTTCGGTGCATCTAGTAAACCACATAAGGCAGGTACAGCTCTTGGGTGTGGCAGCATAGCTGGCTTTCGATTTTAAATGTTAATTGAGTTGAATAATTATCTCAGTAATACTCACTTGTTTACCAAATGAACTTGACTTTATTTTTAAGCCATTATGCTTGTCGTTGTAATTTAAGTTCTTATTCTTAGTATGCTTTTTACTAGCTATTAAATTGGTCACAAAACACTATTACCTTCACTGGTAAAGGTGGGATTTTGTTAGTTAATGAAAACAGCTTGGGGCTTACATTTGTATGTATGTGTATATATGTGTAAGTATGTATATATACAAACACGATGTTGTTTTGGTCATCCAGCCTCAGATGGTGGGGTTTCTTTTTTGCTAGCAATTTGTTTTTATTTTTGATTGATTGAACTGTGATGCTCTGTTTTCTTTTCCTTTTTTTCCAGGATAAATTTTGCATTTTACCCTTTCCTGATTACCTACATGTTAACAAGAATGAAAGACAACAAACAAACAAAAAAAACCCACCCATACAGACAAAGTTGTTCAAGAGTTTTAAGCTTAGTTTCTGACAGGGTACTGGAAACAGTTAACAAAGAGCCTGTAGCAATCCATTGCCTAAAGTCACAAAAAAAGAAAGTTGTAATCCTCAGAGATGACTGGGTAGTTTAAATGACTCTTTCACTTGACAAAATCTAGCCTTTAAATCATGTAATATCCCTGTTCTCAATCAGTTCTACTTCATTTTGCAAAGAGGGTACTGTTTCACTTCTGCCTACATGCAGAAAACTTGCATGCTTGTGTGTGTACATATGAGCACCATTCTGCTGGTAAGACAGTAATTCTGTGGAGCAGAAAGTTAATTGTTTTTTGGGTTCTCTGACTCCTGTGATTACTTAACATTGTCCCAGACTATTTCTCAGCATGAGCGCACTTTACTAAAAACTGTTTCCAGTACCGTGAATTTGGCAAAGCAAAATACTTCTTTTGTCTTCTAATTCTTTTAAAGGAAAAGATAATTTTGTCTGATATGTTAAAACTGAAGATATATATATATTTTTTTGTTAGGGTTGAATTTACAAAGGTGGCAGCAGATCCTTCAATTGTTAATCTTGGTCAGGGCCTTCCTGATATATGCCCTCCCAGCTACGTTAAAGAAGAGCTGGCAAAAGCAGCAGCAGTTGACAGACTGAACCAGTACACACGAGGCTTTGTAAGTACTGTGGAACTTGAGGTGTTGAGGTCAGTGGAGAGCTTGCCACAGGAAAAAAAAATTGACTTTGCTTTAAGTTGGTTTTACTGGTAGTTCATACTTTTTTGTCCCAAATTAAGTTTACTGGGTAGTTTTATCTGTTACCAAACAACAGATGTTGTGGTCTTCCTTAAGGCAGAATAATTGTGCAAGAGTGAAATGGTAGTGTACGTATGGGATTGTATGGACCTTTAAAGACAATATAAATCAATTTACAGATTAAAAGATTGTAAATTGCACATCTTCCTTTTATTTGGTCAGTGTAGACATGAATTGGGTAGGATAATACTAGAATGAGAAAGAAGTACACTATCAGCTGAGACAATGCCTCAAGAAAAGATTCACCCATGATGTCAGCAGATCTGGGTGGAGATTAGGAAGTGTTAGAGGAAGTTTCCCCTCTGGAGGATAGTCACTACACAGTGTGTAACTTGTATTGTAGCATGCTGGTCGTGAGTTGGTTGTGGAGTAATTTGGGTGGTGCAGTGTTCCTGCGTAGCTGACACACTCATGGGAAGAAATGGCTGTAATTTTAATAAAAAATGACTTGCAAGTCTTAAATTATTGCAGTGTTTTTGTTTGCAGAGAGGTTCATAATTTCATGTTTTACATGCAGAGCTATGATGCTCAATATTTAGAGGAGGGTTTTTGTTGTATAACTGAATATTCTCCCAGAACTGCTTTCTCTCTTTTTACCAAGTATCCAAAAGGAAGGAAAAAAAGGTTTTTTATAGCAGGAAACTTCTGGTCTTCCTGGAGTTGTGCCTTTTTATTCCTATATAGTAGATGGTCTTTGTTTTATGTTTGTTTTCTTGTTCATTGCACATTTTGAGAAGAGTACACTAACCTCTGTGTCAACTGGCAAAAGGTGGTCTGAGGTTTGCAGTATATGAATTATCATTCTGATCACAGAAGCTGTTTACCAGTGGTATATAACCAAGATATAAAAAGATATAAAAAGATTTTCCTTGCACCGAAACATTTTTAGTTGAAGGTTAATGAAAATGAGAAGGCACTTCAGATGGAGATATGAGTAGGTAAGAAAGAGAAGTAAGGAAGGTTAGTAGTAAGGAAAGTAAGGAAGATTAATTGGTATCAGTTTATTCCCTTCTCTCTTCCTGTCTCTTGTCCTAGCTCTCCTACAGGCTACCTAAAGTTATCCCGAGATATGATAAGATAGAAATTCAAAAGTATTAGCTATGCAAAAAGAATGTCCTAGTAAATTCAAATAAAATAGCTTTGCTTACCCGATGAACAAATGCTTTAAGCTATGCTGCCTGTTAAAACATATTAACACCGAGGGTCCATCTCACATTTTTCTGTTTCAAAACATGTTATTCTGATCCATGGGAGGAAGGCCAAAAAAAAAGCCAAAAAAAAAAAACCACAACAACCCCAAAACACTGGTGTGTTTCTGATGAGGTGTAAACTCTTTCAGATGCATTTCTTTGCTTTGAACAGGGGCATCCATCGTTGGTGAAAGCCTTGTCTCAAGTATATGAGAGAGTTTGTGGAAGAAAGATTGACCCTCTCACAGATATCCTGGTGACAGTAGGAGGTTATGGATCTCTCTTTAGCGCAATACAAGCTTTAATTGAAGAAGGAGATGAAGTAAGTTTTTATTTGAAATAGTTACTTATTTTCACTGAAAAGGGAATTTAACAGCTTTTTTTTGTTGTTGTTGTTTGTCCACTTATTAATGTTTAGGCTTCTTTTTGATTTCTAGTAATTTTTTAAGTCACAGGAAGTAATTCATACCTCTGCATATTTGACTTGCAGCTCTAGAAGCATCCTTTGGATGTCTTCCCTATCAGTTCACCAGCTTATAGACCCTTTCATGCTTGGTAATACCTGTAGTGGTTTCTTTACTGTTATTGTTAGATGACATGATATTGTATGCTTATTTAAGAAAATGTCTGGGCTGTTGTCTGCAACAGAAAACAAAGCATAATGCAAAGTATTACTTGTGAAAAGCTATTGTATGTCAAGTTCTATTTTGAACCATTGAGCTATAGCAGCAAAAGTAGAAAAGTCCTTTATAGAAAAGAGAATTAATTTACTGTATTATCTGCGGTGATTCATCTCTTCACTATTGATCTCAGTCTTTTTGGTAATGGTACTAAATGTCACTTTGGGGGAGTGTTTCTTTGGGTCTGCAACGAACAAAAGCTTCTTTTGTTGTGTTGCACATTTTGCTTTCAGCATTTTGTTGTTTTCACTTATATAATGTGTTCATATTTCTGACTTTTATTCCTTTTTTGTTGCTCTAATATTCACTTCTCTCTTTTTAACAGTTCTCTTAGTTCTCTGCTCTTAACCTTTCTTTGGGTTGGTTGTTTTTTTTGTTTGTTTGTTTGTTTTGGTTTTCATATTTCCAAGCCTCTGCCTAGCAGTTTTCCTTGATTTTGTCCTTTCTTTCCAATTTGAAAATTTTCTTCTGTTGGACTTAGGCCATTCTTTGGGATTTCCTTGATACTTGGAAATTCTGTGTTGGAGGTAGAATCCATGTCTTTGAAAAGAATACATTCCATCTGACGTGGCAAGTGCATACTTACTTCTACCTGGAATGTCATAAATTAGGGCAGCTGTGCTGTTGTTCAACATTTCACTGTGGTTATCTCCCATCTTTGTCCTGCACATTTACATCTGTGCAACAAGGCCCCAAACATTCCCAATATTATATGTTATTCTGTAGTTACAGTGTTCCAGTCACTAACAGCCAGTGTGTGCTGTCAAAAAGAAGAGTAGTGCTTATTATGCTTAGTCTAAGGGCATTATTATATGAAATTATGCTTTTTTATTTATTTATTTTTTTAAAAGACCTCAAAGATCATCTAGTTCCAACTCCCCTGTACAGACTGGATTACCAGCCACTAAATCAGGCACTAGATCATGCTGCCCAGGCCCTGTTTAACCTGACCTTGAACGCATGGAAGGATGGGATGTGCAGCTTCTCTGGGCAGTTTGTTCCAGCATCTCACCACTCAGTGAAAAATTTCTCCCTGACATCTAATCTAAATCTCCCCTCTTTTAGTTTAAAACCATTCCCCCATGTCCTATCACTATCTACCCGTGTAAAAAGTTGATTTTCCTTCTGGTTATAAGCTACCTTTAAGTATTGGAAGGCCCAATCAGGTCTTTCCAGAGTTCTCCAGTCTTCTGATCATCTTCATGGTCCTCCTTTGGGCCTGTTCTGTAAGCTCCGCATCCTGAGCAGAGGGCCCAAGATGTGGACACAGTAGTCCATATGGGGCCCATAGAGGGCAGAGTAGAGAGGGACAATCGCCTTCCTTGCCCTGCTGGCCACCTTTCTTTTGATTCGGCCCAGGATCTGTTGGCCTTCTGGGAAAGGAAGAAATTCTGTTATTGTTATTATTATTATTATTATTATTAATATCTTTTAAATCAGGATGGAGTGCCAGAAACATTACCAAGTTAGATTACCAAAGCAAATCTGGAAATATGATGGTATTATGCACTGAAGATTTTTCTGTTTCTGATATTGACTATTGTAATTTCAGGTAATAATAATAGAACCATTTTATGACTGTTATGAACCAATGGTAAAGATGGCGGGTGCAAAGCCTGTTTTTATTCCATTGAGATATGTGAGTAGCTTTTTAAAAATTATTCATTATATGAAACTTCTGTACCTAATACAGCTTGATGAAAACCTTATAGGAGATAATTTTCTGTGCAGTGTTTCAAAATATCCAATTATACAAAAATGAGATTGATTGTTATAGTGTAAGACTGAGATAATGATAATCCAAAGCAAATAAAATATTTTATTGGTGCTGGAAAAGGTAGGACAGTGTTTCTCATTTTCTCATTTACTTTAATTTGTGCAGTATGAAAGCTGATCAACCTTCCTTTGTTTGGATGTGATCAGAAAATGTTTTCAGTGGAAATGTGGGAAGGATGATCATGCCAGTGCAAATTCTGTGTCTGTTGCATTTCAGAATGTTTGGTTTCTGATCCCTTCAGCAACTCATATAGTGATAGAGTAGAATTTATTTTCTAAAATCCACTTATTAAATAAGAAGAGATTATGTGGTAGCTGATGTATTTATT
The DNA here is from genome assembly GCA_035772895.1 of Perdix hodgsoniae. Lineage (NCBI taxonomy): Eukaryota > Metazoa > Chordata > Aves > Galliformes > Phasianidae > Perdix > Perdix hodgsoniae. The sequence continues at coordinate 4,418,684 of JAPSGF010000009.1, read as the reverse complement.
GGTAAAAGAATGAATGATTATGATATAATTAAGTTACATATTGGTACTTCTGGCATCGTGTTGGCAGGTTGCAAGGATTTTTATGGATGCAAAATGTTGATCAAGAGAGGGCTGAGGGACTGCTTTTCTTTCCTTCTCGGCATATGTCAGAAAATTAGTATGACCATGCTCTTTGATGTTAGCAGAAACTGACCCAAACTTCTGTCATCTTCATGTACACTGAGAATGTAACTCCAGAGCCTCAGTGATAGATATTTTTAACTCTTTGACTGTTTTCACATAGATAAGGAGGGAAGGAGCTAAAATCCTAGTCTAGCAGTGATTTATCTTTCCAGCCAAGCATGCGCGTAACTTGTTCTAGTGTATGGGAAGGCCATAAACTCTACTGTCATGTGATTGGACTTCCTGCATTACACACTATACGTGTGTGTAACCAGATCCTGAAAACTGGTTCTTGGGGAAGCTGTCAGGCAGGCGTCAGGCAGGACAAGACTGCCATTGTCACAGTAATTTATCTTGATGTTAGCCTCCTGCATGTTTGGGGAGCACCTCCTCCCAGGGAAGCAGAACAGGTTGGATAAGTTGTCATGTGCAGTTAGTAAAGTGTTTGAGGATGGTAACTTGGGCACCTCTGTTTAGGCAGTAGCAAGTTGCATTCCAGTAATGCATTTTTTGTTTTTATTTATTTTTCCAAGAAAAATGGTGGAAACTCTGCATCTAGTGCTGATTGGGTTTTAGATCCAGCTGAACTTGCAAGTAAATTTAATTCAAAAACAAAAGCGATTATTCTGAATACCCCACACAACCCTATAGGCAAGGTAAGAGTTCTGCTTTAACACTATTATAATTTCAGAGTATGCCTTAAATATTGTGATTAATGCATTGCCTTTACTTTCTTGCATCCCAGGTATTTACCAGAGAAGAACTCCAGATAATAGCTGATCTCTGTATTAAACACGATACTCTGTGCATCAGTGACGAGGTGTATGAATGGCTGGTGTACAAGGGAAATAAACACACAAAAATAGGTACCTGTCTCTTTTTTTGTGACATCATAGAAGCAGCTGTGGAATGATTTTGTAAACTTACCCCTAAAATAATGTTTGCTGGAAGAAGTTCAAACTTTAAGCTTTTATTATGTCAAAATCTCAAGAGTAGCAATAAAAGAAACTCCATTAGTGAGGGCTGTAGTAGAAGGATCATTGTAGAAATTGATTCTTACCAAAAATGGAAAAAGTTATATCTAAATGACCTTGGAATGCTTATTAGCTCACTACACAGCTACTGATCATACAGCTTAGTATGTTAATTGCATTAGCCATGCACAGGCTATGAGTCTGTTCTGAAAGTGGCCTAACCTTGTGGCTGTTGTGGTGATACCTTCTAGATACTTCACTTATCTGATACTTTCTAGAAGACCTTCAGACGCTGAGGAAATTGAATGTTTTGGGTTAACATGATTGTAATTTGTGTCAGTGCACCATACCAAATTACCACAGTAACTGGTGCTTTATCCTGTTCCAATTACAAAGTAAAATGAATTTAGTTTATAGCTTTCTTCATAGACCTAACAGGTGGTTCATGCAAATAGCCATCTTCAGAACCAGAGTCACTGTGGGTGGTGTAAGGTAATCCATTTATTTTCCTTTGCCATAACAACAACAGGTTTGAACGCTCATTTTGTCAGTTGTGCTTTGTCTTAGTGGACAGGTGTTGAGTTCTTAAAATACAGTAACTTTATTGTTTATTAGTATCAGCCTTGTCATTTTAATGCTTCAAACCAAAACATTTACAATTGAACAGAAGGCTTTCTGTAGTTCAGCATGCAAAATAAAAATCCCTTGTGATTATGAGAAAAGGTAAAGCCTGAAAGGTTACTCAGCTTCATTCATTTCAGTATATACTCTATGATCAATCCCATGACATCATCTTTAACTTTATTGTTAAGATGATCATGAAACTTCCATAGAACTTCCATAAAACAGCGAGAAATAACATTACTTCAGTAAAAGAATCTGTTGATTTTTAACTTCAGTTTCTTAGACTTGTTTAAATCTACAAAAAGAAAATGTAAGAAAAAATGGCATGTGCTATTTCTCTATTTAATAGCTCCTGTGTTTTCATATTAAGCTTTCCACACTCCATCAGCACACTGACACTTCCTTTCTGAGAGCTACAAAATGGATATTGCATCAATTTACTGTGTCTGGTGGTGGTTCCTTAATATAATTTAACAAGGGTTGCTCAACACAGATCATAAAATTAGTACCGTCTTTGTGCTGTCACCAAGGCTGTTTTCTGTAGTGTGATGCACTTCATCATGTTTCTCATCATTATCTGACTTTGTAAAAACAGCGAGCCTCCTCTAAGTAATGATTAGGATTTAGAGGTAGCATATTGTAACTGAGGATTGAAAACAGACATCTCAACAAGCTGAGTGTGAGCCCAGGTAACAGACTTATATATGTTAGCTTGCACTTTGATAGTAAATTGTGGTTCAAGTCCCTTATGGTGTCATGTAATGATGCTGCCATCTGGCATGGAAGAATTTGCTTATTTAAAACCTGCTTGTAAAAGCAACTGAGCTGATTCTTCCCCTGTGCTCTTTTGCTGCTGCTATGGTTTGAAATGCTGTTGGATTCTGTCTCTAAGGTTGAATTCCTATGACTATGTGGCAAAACAGTCCCTTGCTAGAGGGCATTTGCTTTGAAATTCAATTATTTTTGCAGTGAGTTGTCTTTAGGAAGTAGTGTGTACTCTTGACCTAGCTAGCTACAAGACGCATCTGTTCAAACTGCCTTTATGTTTTCAAGGTCACAGAGCAGTTGAGTGAATATGGGTGAGCTAATAAGAATATGAGTCTCTTTCCTGCTAGTTTGGTTTCTTTTCTTGGCAAGTGTGCTCAGAAGAATACAATGCCAGTTTTTGAAGAGTTGCAAAGACCTTTACCATGCCTAATGAATGTAACTGCTGCAAAACCTTTCTTAAGAAAGTCAGTGTTTGTTTGGAAAATCTGTTTGTTGATCTCTCTAGAGAGGGAATTTAACAATTAATAAATTCATTGGTAGCAGTTATAATGTACAAGTGTGCTAGAGCCCAGGTGTTGCTTAGCACTGAAACTGCAACTGCAGTTATGACCTTGTCTAATTTTGTATCTGTGACTTGGGTCTTATTTGCCTGTTTCTATTGCAAACGAGTTAAGTTAGAGTCAAAATAAAGCAGTAAAGCAGTACAGAAGAAAATTGCAAGCTGACAGAGAGATCTTAGCTCTGTCATCACCTTTGAAAAGGACGAAAAGACTTTGGTCTCTTACAAGATACAAATACTAAGATGGAGATAGGCTTCCTTGTATCCCTTAATACTTGCAGACACCCTTACCTAGTTCTTACTGCGTGTTAATCTCAGGCCTGTTCAAATTGTATAATAAAATGTAATTTACTTACTCTGTACTGGGTTTCTAACTCATGTGGTATCTGATTTCTAAACCAGAACCTTAGAAATTTTTTCTTTTTCTGATAAGAGATACTGAATGATACTGAACTGTTTTCTGGACAATTCTGTTAAAATGGCTGGGAGTGCTTGGTTTAATGTTGAGTAAGTTCTCTTATCGGGCATCAGAAATAATACTGTATTGAGGTAAGTAAGTAGCCTCTTAGATTTTTTATGAATAATTCTGCATCTGGGGAAAACTAACATCATTTTCACCAACTATTTTTCTCCTCATTTTTTTATCTTTTATCCAAATCTTATTGTTGTGACAAGATCTTTGGACCATTTATTCTTTCTCAGTTGTTACAGTTGCTATAGTTTTCAAATGCTCTCACTACAATTATGCATCAACATATTGTAGTTCTTAGCTTGGAGCAAATTACATGGAATATGTGAATGCACTTGTACCCAATTAATTTTATTTTGTATACAGCTACATTGCCAGGTATGTGGGAAAGAACAATAACTATAGGAAGTGCTGGGAAAACATACAGTGTAACTGGCTGGAAGGTAAGGAAAATCAGTGTAAGAGTTTAGTTAAGTAAATAACAGGATGCATTTATCACACTCCATTTTTGTTACCTGTGTTTGAAAGTTTCTGGCAAATCTGTGTGTCTCTAAAAAGTGAAGATACCATTCAGCTGGAACAACTAGTTAAACTCTTAAGTCTGTTCTTGTCTTTTGAGTAGAGTTCTTATGAGAAAAAATATATAAATAAACACAGTATGATTTATTCAAAACTCTTGGAAAAGACTTGGATGCTATCATATTTTTAACTATCCAGTATTGTGTTAGTGATGTTATTTTCAGATTTATACAATAGTTTTTGGAATGGTTTCTCTTTTAATACTATTAAAATATTAAATAATAATAAATATTTCGTGTGACTTAAAAATATATAACCTGTTAGCAGCTAAATGCTTTCTTCTTTATCACCTGTGGCTGAACTGAACCATGACAGTTGAGTTGTCTGGTTGAAAGTGGATTTGATCCAGTAATGACCTCTTGCTTTATGCTCGAACCACCCTTGACATGGGTGCCTATGAGATGGACTTAAAACAATTGGCAATATTATTCCTGATAAAGAATCTGTTTAATTTGTAACTCGTTATATGAAGAATTAAAATTTCGCTCGATATTCTTTGAGATGTGTTAAGTGAAGCTGTTATTCTTGTCTCATACCTAGATTTTTTTAAAATGCATTTTAGAGCAAAGTTTTTTACTAACTAACTCTCTTCTGAGTTCTTTATTCAGTTCTTTACAAACTACTAACTGTTAAAGAAAAACTTGAGACATTTTCTAACTTTAATTGTTAATCTGAAGTAATGGTGTTTCTGTAAGTATAATATGTGCATGTTGTTTTTTGTTTTGTTTTTTTTTTTTCCATAGCTTGGTTGGTCTATTGGCCCCCAGAATCTGATTAAGCATTTGCAAGTAGTTCATCAAAATACACTATATACTTGCCCAACTCCATTACAGGTAGGTACAGATGGAGCCAAATAAGCTATTTTCTGGCATAGCAAACTTATAGACCTCACCACAATAAAACAATTATTTTTTAAATGTCAAAATACGTGTTCTGGGTTGCTAGGAAAAGATGATAAACTTCATCAGCTGACCGGACAATTCAAAAACAAACAAAAACCCTAAAAGAAACAAAGAAGTCTTGCAGATTCTTTCTTCCTTCACATACAAACTGCTGCTTCTTGCAGAAAGCACCATTCGTAACAATTTGTGTGGTTTCCTGCCAAATGTAAGTAAAAGTTGATGCAGTAGGGTCTTGTTTTACTGACAGTTATCTTTACCTTTTAGATCACAATTTATTTATTAGTATTTTATGACTATATTGTCACTAAACTCAGCTTCAGTTCATGCTGTAAATGCTTATGTTCAGAGCTTCTGTATGTGATAAATGCCTAGCAAGCAATTGGTGCTTTGGGTTTTGCTACAAAACAAATTAACAAGCAAATTACACTACTGGATGTAGCTTGTGTAATTTATATTTGCTGATTTGCTTATAAGAGCCAGATCCTACTACAGAATCAAAGAAAAATCTACATAATTTCATTAGGAAGCATGTGAGTGTCCATGAGTATTTTGAACGTTGTCTTTCCAGGAGGCTTTGGCACAAGCACTTTGGGTAGACTATAAACGCATGGATGACCCAGACTGCTATTTTTACTCACTGCCTCAAGAGCTGGAAAGCAAGCGTGATCGGATGGGTCAGCTACTTCAAGAAGTTGGGTTGACACCTGTCATTCCAGAAGGAGGATACTTTATGATTGTTGATGTTTCTACATTAAGTAAGTTAACATATATATATTTATATGTATGTATGTATTAGGGTATTTTATTTTGAACTATCTTCTCATTTCTGGTTCACATAACATTGTCAGAAATACTAATTGGGAATTAAATTTTCCATCTGATGTTAGCCTGTAGGTGGATTTTACAAGCTTGAGGAAAAATGTTTGTTTGCAGTTGTAACAACTGTCCTTGTTTTGTGAAGATTTGGCAAAGTTTTAGGAAGGGCAAGGGTTGTGGATTAAAAAAAAGTCTATTTCTTAAAAGTCTGTGATTATGAAACGATTTGAGAGCCAAGCATTTGGCTTAATCTCGTAAGCTGTTTCAGCATAATTTGAATTATATTTTTTTAAAATGAAAGCATACATCTTTATTCTGAAATGTTAGTGTAATGCTGTTGATGAATGCCTTCCCACTGGAGTCTGGAAAATCACATAATTTTTTTTTTCTTAGATGTGGATCTCTCTGATGTAGATGAGAATCAACCTTATGATTATAAATTTGTCCGTTGGATGATATCATCTAAGGTAAGATGTCCTAGTTATACTCTAATTTTAGAAATGCTTTTCTACTGAAATCCAAAGCAGTGCAACCATGCTTACTCAAAATATTGTTTGGTATTTGTGCTATCTTTTGGAAGTTATGTGACTTAAATATTGCTAAGTGTACTGGTAATGTATTTTATAGGTTTGTGTAAAGTTCCAGCACTTGCTGTTTCATTGCTTAAATGCTAGTTGTAGAAAAATACCTTTGAAAAGTTTGTCTAAGAAAAGTAATATGAAATTATTTAAGACTAATTACTCAAAACAAAATTCAGCCTTGTTTTCCTTGAATGTTGGAAGAATTTTCAAAAATCATGCTTAAAACTGCTTTTAACATATATGTATAATAATATTTTTGTTTAATTCTTCAGAAACTTTCAGCAATTCCTCTTTCAGCATTCTGTGGGCCCGAGACAAAAAGGCAATTTGAAAAATATATACGTTTTTGCTTCATTAAGGTAAACTTGTGTCCCATGAAGATTCAAGACTCAAAAATCAGTGCAGCATCAAAAACTGCAATAGAGAACTGCTACATTTTTGCCCACAGTCTGGGTTGGATGATTTTAGAAATAGAAAATCAGTTTGGTGTAGAACTCAGCATGAAGTAGCTTCAACAGTCTTTTTTTCTGAGGGACTTAAAACCAGAAATATGAATGACATAGCTAACAACTGGGTGGTTAGGTCTTTTTTTTAAATAGATATTTTGTGGATTTGTAAAAGCATTATTGACCAGTGATGACACTGAAAATGTATGAGGTGGATATGTAATCACTTAAAGTGGATCCTATAACCAGAATAAGGAATAATTCCCACATATAGCAAAGTGATATACTAAAATTATACACATGAAGTACTGCATGTTTGTTCAGTTTCCAGTAACAAAATTCGTAAGTTGTCTTGAAGTTTAGTTCACCTGCAAATACAAAGAGTTTTACACAAGCTGCAAACTATAAAAGAAAACAAAGACATGGGAAGGAATCTCATCTCTTTTTTAAAGAAAAGAGAAATCATGAATTAGATAGCATCTGCGATTTTGTGAGCACCTGATTTTCACATGTTCTTCCCAGTGTTCCACCCAGTTGTTGAATCTGTGCTTGAAAAGAAATGCTGTGGGGACACATACATACATAATCTTTGGTAATCTGAGTGCTGTAAAATGTTTCTCCTATCGCTCTGTCACAGCGTCAACATAATGAAATGTGACAACTCTGTTTTAGTATAAGAATCTGTACCTTAGCTTGGTCCAGTAATGAATGGGAATTTCTGCTTATGTTACCACAGCTCTTAGGATGAGGTATAAAGACAGTGATACAAACAGAGCCAGTAACAACCAGAATGAAACTTGCTGATAGTTAATGTAGCTTGCTAAGGATGAACAGCACTAATCACGACAAGTTAAACACCACCTGTATGATTCATTGTGTTGTAGCCAAGCCATGCAACTGACCAGTACGTAACTTGTATTCAGAGGGTTTATGTTTAAGTAGACAGCATAGCTTGGTTGCATGAAGTTTTAAAAACCCCACCTATACACATAAAGATTAGGAAACTATGATAACAAGTGTCCAGTATAAAGCAGCCAAGTGCGTCACTGTGTAAATGCCAAATATTTACGTAAGGACTACCCAGTTTAATGAAATTTGATAATACTAATATTGAGGAAAAAATGTTATTTTTGTAACAAACATATCTAATAAATCTTTGCAAGGAATCAAAATTTTTTTGTGTAGTGTAGATTTGTAGCTATAAATGTTAATATCCCAGTTGGTCACATTGTCATTAGGAGGTTGCAAGTGACACTGCCAAATATTGATTGGGGATCATATAAATATGATTACTACTGTTTTCAAGAATCCATACTTGCAGTAATAGTGATACTCCTTGTTTTGCAGAAAGACAGCACTCTGGATGCAGCTGAAGTGATCCTGAAGAACTGGAAGAAGCAGAGAGCGTGATTTTTTTTTTTTAAATTTTTTTTCTCTTAACTAACTCTTCTGTCTGGTATAATTATCTTACACTAGGGCTTTTATTGCAAACTTAAGAACAAATTACTTAATACAGTACAGAATATGGCATTGTAAATAACTTTGTATTGCCACCTGCTGAGGAGTTAAAACAATGATTTACTGATAGTTGTAATGCAACTTAGGTTATTTTAATATTTTTCAGAATTATTTTTTCCTTTAAAAATAATCTGTGGGATTCACATGTCTTTGTCTTACTGAAACATGAAGAGTTCTGGAACTGGGGAATAAAAAAATGTTGTAAGCATTTTAAGTTTTTTGGTATGAGGAAAATGACTATATGTCTCAGAGAAGATAACCACAGTGCCTTCCTATGTACCTGTCTACTCTGTCCATGCGCAGGTTGGGTCAGTTTAACTAAAGTGATTGAGTTAAATCAATTATGTGTTTATACAGGCAAGATCTAAAGGAATAATCAGTATTTGGTTTTCCCACAGTAGTCTTGTGCTGTTCTGAAGGTATTCAGTCCTCAATAAAGTTATGCAAGTGGCATTTAGAATAGGATTTCTTTTATTTCTACACTCTTACTACATAAATGAATCTGCAAAGCAAAATAAAAGGACTTGCTATAGAGGCATCTCTGTCAGGTGAATTAATCCTGTAATCTCTTTTTTGCTCTTTCCATGTCCACAAAAGCCATTGATAACTTCACAACAAACTTTAAACTCTTAAGATCAAGTGGGAACATGGAGATGGGCCTGATATTGTGCTGTAATTCTGTGATACTATGGAGCTCAACTTTGACTATTCCTAGCTCAGTGGATAAAGGACAGGTTCAGATGAGATAAATGTGGGGAGTTCTTTCATTGTTGTCTCCTCTGTGTGCAATCTTTTAATCTCTGGGTAGGTTTCCCACTATCGAAAGCAATCCAAGTACTAAATGTGTTGTATTCTTCATATTCATTTGGTATTCATCCCACAGACCTTATGCTGGAAAGCCCAAAGAAATTCTATTGCTAGATTTGCAATTATTTTACTTATTCTGTGTTACAGAGCTGGAATCCAGCTGAATCCAATCAGTTTGTGACTATGGACAAGGACAAAAAGAATTGTATGGAAATCAGACTGTGAAGTGATCTGCTAGACTGCTTAGTCAGTAGCCCAGTAGCTGGGCCTTTTCAGCTGCCTTGCACTGTCATTCTCCAGATCTCCCCACAAAAATGGTTAGTTGCTATTTTCAAGAGGTCATTGCATGTAATATGTATACAACGATGATAAAAATAATATCAAAAGAGTGATAACCATGAATAACGATCATTGTGTCTTGCTAATCTGAAATATAACTGCAAAAAAGCACAGTTCTCTGAGTACTTCTACAACTGTTCTTACAGTCTAAGATTTCCCTGAGATAGCTTGTTGGTAGCATGAGAGCATGCATATAATGAGGCTGTGCATCCTCTCAAAAGCAGAAAGGTGTTAGGGTGCTATTCGCCTCCCTTTACTGCATTTATATTGCCTTGTGAACAGAAGCCTCATTGCTTCCAAAACTCTTGATGTAATGTGCTAATCTTTTTTGTGTTGTGAAAGGCCTGGACATGTAAGATGCATTGCAGAAATGAGTTGATATACCAAGCGTGATTCAGCTGCTCTGGCTGTTGATCGTTGCCTCCATTTGCTCCTACGAGGCATTTGACTGACATCTGATATTCTAACAAAATGAACATTGGCTAAATAAACAATTACTAAGGATCTTTAGACAAACAAATAAGATCTGATGACTTCCTGTCATTTATATACTGTTTGTTGTGTTTACAAAGGCAGCTGAATATCCCACTGAATGATTGTTGGAATGTTAATGTGAGAGCTGCAGAGTTTGGACTTTTATCACTGATGGTAGACAGCATGTCTAAACTTTGGGTTACATTTTAAGAAACTCCAGACTGACCAGTTAAGTTTTAAAATTAGGATTATTGTTGTAACTACAGTGAACAGGCGTAACTGGTGACAGCAAGGTGGATTTTCCATAAGTTATTTGCAAGATCTGTTGTGAAGAGTAGTATTCTCATCTACCCCATCAAACACTTCTGCTTGGGGGGGAAAGCATTTGAAATATGGCTGCGGACAGGGAACAAAAAACAAAGTATCGTCCGTTGTATTTTTTTTGCAACAATTCTGCAAGTGATCGTCTTGGTGGAGAGTGAATGGAAGCGTTAGTGAGTGAGAAGAGAGGCGAGGAGCCCTGCTGCTGGCTCTGACTGGCGGCGGAGATCTGCCCGCGGAAGCCGCGCACCCTGCAAAGCCCCTGGGGCTGAGCGCTGATGTGGCACAGCTGTGGCAGGCACTGCTACCTACGTCTCAGAGGTCATAGGGAAACATAAAACAGTTTTATTCCCCTTGAAAAGCAGGTTTTTTTTTTTTTTAATGTCTATTTCATCCTTTGGTTTTAGTGAGTAAAGGTCATCGCAAACAGAAATAGGTCCTTTTTTTCCCTTTCGTGGCATCGATCTCTGCCTGCAGGCAGCCCCCACGCTGAGCGCCTGCCAGCGCGAGCTTCGTCGCCTCCCGCGGCTGCTCCCGGCGGCGGCTCCCATCCGCCGCGTTCTGGGCGCGCGCAGCCCGAGGCGCCCGGCATCGCCTTCGTCCCCGGCCCGCGCTGCGCTGCGTCCCGCCGCCGGGCGCTGAGCCGCGCGAGGCGGGGTTCCCGGCGGGCGCGCGCTCGCGGCGCCGCCTGTCCCTTCGCGCGACCCGTCGCGAGCTGCCGGCGGCCCCGCCCCTCGCGCCCGCTACATAAGAAGGTGCGCCGAGCTGCCGCCCGACCGCGCGCAGCCGCTGCCGCCGGAGGGAGCGAGATGGCGTCCACGAGCCGGTAAGGGAGAAGGGAGGCCCGGCGCTCCGCGGGGCCCCGTGCGGAGGAGTTCCCCCCGGGGAGCGGGCGGCGCGGCTTCCGCCATCTCTCCCCGTCCGCGGCCCGGCAGAGAAAATGGCCGCGTCGGCCTTCGCCGGCGCACGGAGAGGAACCGGCGGCCATCGCCGCTCCCGCCCGGCCGCGCTCGGCGCCGCTCCCCCCGCCTCGGCCCGCCGTCCCTCCGCGGCTCGTCGGGTCCGTAAGCTGCCGCGCGGCGGGGGCCTCCCCGAGCCGGGCCGCTCCGTGTGGGCCGCGGCGGGCGGTGGGCTGCCGCGAGGCGGAGCCCCGAGCTCGGGGTCGCGGCGCTCGGTGCTGCTCCCCCAGCGGGGCCGGGCGCCCGTCCGCACCGCTGGATTGAAACTTGAGTGGAAAAACGGTTGTCGCGCGGTCACTTGTGAGGGAGCGGGCTGCGGCAGCGCGCCGCCACTTTTCTTTGGAGCTTTTCGTTGGATTTTTTTTTTTCCTCCCTGCCTTCGCTCCGCGTGTCGCTGTCGTTTTGCGTAACGCCGAGTGTCAGCTGGGTGCCCTGCTTGCTTTGTCAACACCTGTGTCTGCCACGGGAAGCCGCTGGGCGAGGGAGGAAGGGCCGGGAGGGAGCGCGTGTGTCTGATAGCCAGCGTGATTTGCATCCGAAGGTCGTGCGTGAACGGGTTCTGCACAGGGGTGGTGGAGGTTGACGCCGCTGGCGATTCTTAATCTGCGTCCTGAATCGCAGAGGTTCTTCTGGGCAGCTGTCGGTTTAGAATATTACGTTTATTTTCCTGCGATGCATCAGGTGTATCCAAAACACGAAGGCTGAGGTGGGACTGTATAGACTAAGCTGCGGTGACAGGCCTGTGGGAAAGGAGGAAACTCGGATGAATTCGACTCCTATAAAGGCTAGTTTCCTGTTTGAAGGAACAGCAGCTGTTTTTGGTCCCGTCATGTTTAGGCTGAGAAGTGCTTGCAGCGTTTTATTTTAGTGTGGTCGGCTGCCATACTCACTGCTTTTTTAGCTCGATTAAATGGCTGTGTTGAGTATGAAACTTGGAATAGTAAGCAGGAACAACTTTAGCCTTGAAACAAAGTTGTTTTAATGGAGTTACTGAATATTGGCTGTTAGTTTAAGTGAGATATTTACTGTTACAATGTTTGCTTAGAAGCAATTGGTCGTTGCTCTGCTTTAGTGCTGTTGTACATATGCAGGTGTTAAATAACAGCAAGGCTTTATTGGAAGCTTTTTGTAGCTGCTGAAGATACATGGTGTACAAGTGATGGTTCCCGGCCCTCAGAAGCAGTTGTTGCCCCATCCCTCTCGTGAGCTGCTAGTTTCTCCATTACAATCTCACAACTAATGAATTGCTTAATTTATGTGCTCTACGTTTAGCCTAACTTGGCATTTTTTTTTCTAACCCTTGAAAAAAATGTCAGAATTATATATTCTCAAATAAATGTGTGCCCATTACTCTCTGAATTGAGGACCTGGCAAATTATATTGGTTTGATAAGAATGAGTGGAAATGCCCATTAGCATGAAGTAATCACCTCTACGTTCTTCAGAAAATTCAGTTAGCTGTAGGCTGTGAGGTGGACTACACTTAATCCTGACTGCATTTAAGTTTTGGATGTTCTCATTGGAAGCTTTCTGCGTTTCTGTGATGAGATAAATTGCAAAAGTTGTTGGAATTTAAGATATCCAGGTATTTTAGGCTAATAATCAGCCCTTCAAATCATCATAAATCATTCTTCTCAGCAGTGAACTCATGCTTTGGATGCACCCTCCTTGATTGAGATAATAATGATTTAATTCTTTTTTCTTTCTTTGTAGTTTGGATGCTCTTCCGAGGGTGACTTGCCCAAACCATCCAGATTCCATTTTAGTGGAGGATTACAGAGCTGGTGATATGATTTGTTCAGAGTGTGGGCTAGTAGTAGGTAAGTGGATTTTGTATCACTGTGAATTACTGTGCAATAGATCTGCTTGGGTTTTTTGTACTTTTTTTTTCTCCAAAACATGGAGTTTTTAGTTTTTTGTCTTGATACCTAAATGTTTTGTTGTATGACAAACTCTTTGTTAAATGCTATTTTTAATAGCCTTTCTTCTGGTAACTTCTTGTGGAATGTTGGAGAAAACAAGCATGTTTTAAAGATAGAAATCTTGAAATATTTTGTTATATGAATTAGAATATTATGTCACTTAGTCCAGTATTCTGTCTTTAACCATGACTGTTATTTCAGTTAGTAAAGTTTAAAAAAAAAAAACAAAAAACCTCAATAAAAGCCCATAGGCAAATAGCTTCCTTGTAAACAAAGCCAGAACAACTCTTGTTTCCCACTGGTTGGTGGTTATTTTCTGCCCTGAAGATTGATTCTCTGTATTCTTGCCAATACTTGCTTTTATTAATTACTTCTCCTAAGTCTTTTAATTCTACCCAAAATTAATACCAGTTTTTCTCCTGAATTTTTGCTGATCTCTTCTCCATTATATGTATGGTAGCAACTTACAGAGGCTAAACTGTACTGATAACTATAATAGAGTATTTAAAATGGGGAAGAAAAAAAAAAAGTTTAGGAAAAAAAAATCCTTAGAATGTTAATGCAGACTTTCATCAATTATATTTTCAAAATGTGTTTAAGTTGAACTTAGTCTTCTTTAGAGCCAACATTACTGCTGGGGTAAAATGTGGTGTTTTTTTTTCTTTTCTTTAAGCATGGAGTATTTTTTAAGCAGGCTGTTGCATGGATTTATCACTAAAATATTCTGACATTTGCTGTTGTGCCGATTGTTCTCATCTTGTTTTGCCATCCTTCAGTAATTGAGTTATCCTGCATATGTTCCATTCATTATCTTGAGTATCCAACAGCTAGTTTGAAAAACTAGTAGATAAATAATTGAAGAGTGCATGACCAAGCAACAGTGTGAATATTTAATAGTCCTTCTTTTATTAGGAAATCTAGAGAAGGGGAAAATCAGATTCTACTCTTGATGTCTCTTTTTCTGGAGATATGAAGAGAAACAGATATTTTCTTGGATGTATAATGGGTAGACAACATTTTGTTTCCGAATGATCAAAGTTGTGTGTATTTGTTGCAAGTTGCATGTTATGTTCCCATTAAGAGAGTAGTGATTTCACTTCTTTCTACACAGTGAAGTAAGTCACAGATTTGCATTCTGATTTCTCTAAGCTTACTCAGGTGCAGCTGGTATGTACAAGTGTTACTCAACACATGTTTTGGGTTGGGTTGAAATTTGATGAGGTTTTTACCACTGGAGGGGATCCATTAGAACAGTAGAAGAAACTGCAGGGCTGTAGCCAAATTTCGGTCACAGCTGCATTTAAAAATACTGTGGTTCTGGTGTATGCAGAACAGTGCTTGTGTCCCAGAATGGCAGGATGGTATATGCTGAATGTGGGTGTGTTCCACTGCTATAAAGTATGTAGTGGATGACTTGGCCACTGTTTTTGTTCAAGATGGCTGAAATGAGGTCCAATAATTTTTGACAAAGCTTAGTGTATTTTCACATGATGTTTTTCCCGCTTGCTGTGGCAGAGCACTAAGACTTCACATATTTTGAGGAAAAGCTTTTTTTTCTTTTTTCCTCCTTGTGCGTGTTAGTGGTTAAAGTAGCTGATGCATTGATTCCAAAGTTTAACAATTATCATTTCTGTGGGAGTGTAATGAAATCAGTGTTACTAGTATTATGGCTGACATTGCATTTAGAGGTTATGTTGCTGAAAAGGAGGGGAAAGGCAACGGAGAAAGATTGAGACAACAGAAGACTAGGCTAAGGTTATGAACGATATGCAGATGTTTGTTCCATCTCCTGTATACCTTTTAGAGTTTGTGGGAAAACATTCCATAGTTTGTGGTCAGAGGTATGGCTTTACAAAGTTCTGTTGCATTATTTAGTTGGCTAATATTTCTGAAAAGTTTGAGATGTAAATGTCTAGTCTTAAATTCAAGTATGATCTATATGCTATGGGTAAGATTTAACTTCACCACGGATATTTTTTTCATTACAATACAACAAATAACTAGGAGCGGATTTCCTAATTGTGTCAGTTGGTCACTCCATTACTCAGACCATTACAATGTTTGTCATCAGGGATAAGACTGATTGCATCTCTACATACATGATGCTTTTCTGAAATAAACCAATAATTTCATTTTTTTCTTATTTTTTGGTAGTATCCTGGAAGTGAAGAAGGTACTTAAGTACTTCTAATCAAGTAGAGGGCTTTTGTGGCTGTTGTAAAATCTTTAAACCTCCAAATGGTGAAAAACCTTTCCATTTCTGTATGTATGTTGATGATTACCTCTTTCTCGAAGTACTGTTAACATTCGACAATTAAGATTTTAGTTGGAGATTTTAGATTTTAATTAAACGGACAAAAAGCTTTAGATATGGATGTATATTAGCACCTTATAGCTAGTTACTGCTTTTATGCTTGGTGCCCAGAGTACTAGAAAGTGTTGGATAAAAGTTGTGCTTGCAAGTAAAATTCTTTGCATCCATGGAAAAGCTCATTACAAGATGTGCTTACACTTGCAGAAACTTTGAGTGGCTGAATGCGTGAGTGTTCGTGGGTGCTGAATTTACATAGGCAATTTGTTGTATGAAAAGAATCGCCCATTAGCCTCTTTCAGTCAGCACTTCAAATAGTCTCTGCCTTAAGTCTGACCCACTTGAGTTCTGTGTCTGCTGGAAACAGCATTAAGTTTCCACAAATGCCTGTGTTTGTCTTTTGGATGTGGATTGCTGAGAATGCCTATTCCCAAATCTCATAAGGCTGTGGTAAACATGTTGCCCATCCACTAGCCTGAGTGGTGGTGTGAGCACTGAGTCATGCAGCCATGATGTGACTGTCATCATTTAGTCCTTGCTAAGACACGAGGAGCAGAAGCCCTGGCAGTTTTGGCAAAGCTTTGCAGTCACTGTTCATAGCATGATATTTCCTGAAGGATGTGGAAGGTTTTACAGTTTGTAGGTTCTAGACTGGGAACTAAAGACAGTTCAGAGCCAATATGAAGAATATTCCATTATATGAAATACTATGTTTATCTACATTCTGAATCATGGAATATTTGGGGACTGTTTACTGATGATACGGTATTGATATTTGAAGCTATTCAAAGGATTGTGTGCCTAATCAAAGTTTCTGTGGGAGCCACATAGAGGAAGTCGTGACTGTAAAGTTAGGGTTTGGTTTGGTTTATTCTCAACAATTATTCTTTGTTGACTTAAATATACTAGGTTTATTAAAATGTTGTATGGCTGAGCTCAAGGAAAGTAATTTTGCTTGCTGAAAACTGAAATGAAGTTGAGTGTAACTGTGTTGGCAATACGTAAGTGTCATGGTTTTATGATTTTTGTTATCAGTGTTCCACATTATAATATCATGTAGTGCACTGGCAGCTCCAGGCCAGATTGTTGATATTTCCAGGTACTTGGTTCTCAGAAGAGAAGAACTACATCTTCCAGAAGACTTTCACTGTTCTGTTTCCATTTTCAGTTCAGAGGGAAAGATAAAACTGCTCACAAGTCACGAGACTGTCCCCTTTTTTTACTTCTCATCTTTGCAGTGTGTGCTCCCTAGCTGTCTTACCTCAGCATTAGAGTGAGGTTTTTGGATGTTCTCATGTTATTTGATTTATCAGCTTCAATTCCAGTTATATTGTATTATATTACATTATCTTGCATTCCAACACTGTACTTATTAAATCATTTTTCTCCCTTGGCTCGTTACTGCTGTTGAGTTTTTAGGCCCGTTTTCCTCCCTTTTCCCCTCTTTCCTTTCCCCTTTTCCCAGGCCGTTTGTCTGTGAGTCCCTTCACATCATTAGTCATGGAAGTGGGCCACATTGGCCCCAGATTGTTGACAGTAAGCAAATAAACAGAATGTGGAAGAGTGGACATGTCTGGAGTACTGTGTCCAACTACAGGCTCCTCAGTACAAGAAATGCTCAGGCATGTTGGAGCAAGTGCAGCAGAAGGTGACAAAAGTAATGTATGGACAGGTATGTTCTCAATATGAGTGAATGGAGACTGTTCAATTTTGAAGGAAGTCTCAACTCAGCCTGGTTCTGTGCAATTATATCTTCATAATTTTCCTTGGCTTGTAGTCTTCTACCTGGATTTTTCACTGTAATTTGTCTTGGCACCTCAGTATTCTCCATGATAAGGAGTTGGCTGAAATTAGAATTCTGTATATGCTTTTAAGCCTGATGTTCTTAAACGTGTTTCCATGCATGTGCTCACTAGATGGCAGCAGATTCCTTAACTAGTGGTCAGAATGAGCCAAACATTGTTAGAAACTGTGACTGGTATTTTAAATTGTGAGTAAACATTATTTTGCTATTTATTTTGAGATTGTAATATTAGTTGTTCATATGCAGAGCTTGACTCAGTGTACAGCTACCATTATAGCTCCTCTTACAATGAATTAAGCCATATCATCTTGAAAATGTTTTAGGACTGAATACGGAAGATAACATTATTTGAGGCTCGAATTCCATCTTATTTGTTTTGATTAAACCTCCTCAGTTTGCAGCTGTGTGTGTGTGTATACACACACTTAATATAAGAGATAATAAAAATGCAAATAGAGAATAAAGGACGTGTGCATCACGAGTATTTCAAGTGGATTGTGCTGCTGAAGTAGCTGGTATTTGTCTGAAAATATGTAATTGTTAATGCAGAACTTGCCAAATAAGAGTGCTTTTCTTTGATAAACCGCTTTCTACTTTTGGGGTGAAATAAACATGCAGTATTTGTGTTTTATAGTCATGCTAAGGCAATTACTAAAAACTTTGGAAATTACGTTTTAATTTGTAATACTGAGCTGAGTTCACACTTTCATTTCTGGAGCACCTGCTCTTTGTATTTGTCTGTTATGAAGAAAAGTAACTGGTCTGAGGTCTTCTGTTCTGAATAACAGCAGTTGTACATTTTTAGATGGTGTGTAAAGTGAGTTCTGAAGTTTGTTGTATTTCCACTGCAGTTCATGTGTTAGTCAATTAGACTGCATTTTAAAGACTGGTGATGTACTGGGAGAAGAGTTTATGAATTAAATAATACAGAGAGGAAAACCTTTGTGTTCATGAAGATGCTTCATGCTGGAGATGGGTGTCTGTATAGATTTGGTCCTGTGAAGTGTTTTGCTTCTCTACTTCAGAGCAGAAAGGGATGAACTCGGTTTGATTTTAATTAAAAATATGTCTAATGTGACCATATCTTGTGAAGCTTGTTTCTTCTCAAACAGGTGGCATCATAAGGAAGTAGTGAAGAGAATGTGCAACCACTCCCAAGCCTATCACAGCTGGGTACAGTTGACAAACCTACGTAGTAACAATGGGAGAAAGCGGGGATTTTAGATAGTATTTTTTGGGAGCTTTTGGTTGCTCTGCTGTTTGCCACCTAGGTGCATTTTCCAGGTGATTTAGGAGAGTGCATCGGTAGGGTATGAGCCAGGAAATGCAGTTCAGAGCTTGAAATGTTAACTTAGCAACCAGTGTACAAAGCTGATTCTCCCAGTGCTGCTATGTTGCACTGCTTTTTGTAAAACTGACTTTGATATTCAGCGTTTTGTTTCTGCCATTTATAGGTGGGGCTTTATTGCATACATACCAAGGCAACAGTTCCAAAGTGATTTTTATGTTTTGAAAGGTTAAAAAAATACTTAGTGCTACACTTTCTTTTGTGTGTGGTATAGGATAATTAGCTGCTTGCAGTTGAATATTTTCCATCTGTGGAAACATTTGGCCTATTTGTTCCAGTTTTGTTGTTATTTCTAGCTTGTGTCAGGCTTCTTTGCAAGGCTTTTGAAAGGTGGAATGTGATTCCTTGGACCTCTGTAAGTAAAGAATATCCAGGAAAACTGTTTTCTTGCAATAGCACATTTCTTGGCAACGTGAATTTACATATTGCATCTTAATTCCACAAATGCTTTATATTCAGAGATTTGTTCTACTTAATCTTTTCTCAGTCTGAAATAGTAGTCTCAGTTCTCTGTTTGTAGTATGTTTGCCAAAGCAGGCAGTGATATAACACTTTTTTGTTGGAGCAGGAATGGTTCATAGCTCACAAGAGGCAGATCCTTGAGTGAGTCATTGAGGTCATTTCTACTTGTGGAAAAAAATATTACATCATTGCCCTGTGCTCAGTGTTCTATTTATACCATGCCAGAATTTTAAGTACATTTTGCTTTTTTTAGATGCTGTAAACAGTATTGGGGGGTTGTCTTAAAGTAAAGTCACTGCTAGACCATAGAAGGTGCATTACTGAATCAAATATTTGCAAAGAGTCCAGGAGCCAGAGGAGCATGCTGTCTGCTAATGAAAGCTTGCAAGATACCAGCCTCTAGCAGGAAGAATGGATCTCTGTTCTCTTTTACTTTATGGTTATCTTAGTCTTCTAACTTCTGTTACTTCCACCTCCTCTCCCTCAGCCTTCATTAGAGCATTAAATAAACGTGGAGCATAGCTATGAGCGTGTCAGATGGGTACTAGTGAGAGTACTTCTGTCTTAAATTTGCTCTTTTCAGGTTGGTCTGACTTCTTAGATTCATTTACACCTTTCAGTTTCAGGCACACTCCTTGCATCATCATGTGTTAAGAGTGAAGTTCCTTGTTCAGATTTTTTTCCACAAGTAGTTTTGCAGTCACATCACTCTGTGTGTTGCTCCTGTATTTTTTTTGTTTCCAGTTTCATGTTGCATGTTATCATTGTTTGGTAGGGGGTGCTTTTGTCTGTCTGCTTACGCTTTTACTATATTAAACCAACCTCTGTTGTTTCATTCTTGGACATCTAATTTTTCTTGCTGTCAGTACTATTTATTTTAGTGAATTCACAGCACTTGAACATTGATAATGAATTTTTGCTCAGGTTTAGCAAAGCAGAGGTGACAGTTATGCTGGCTTCTGATAGTCTTGCACAGAACTGTAGTGCTTTTTTTCTTAATGCTTTTCTCTACCAATGTTCCTAAAAATTCTGTGTAATACTGTAGTATTGCTCTGGAGACAATGCCTTGGAGGTGCTGGTTTTACCAGACCTGTGAATAGAACGAACTGCACTACAAACAGAACTTTTTTGTTAATTGTTATTTGTATCATTGTGAATACTGCAGACTTTTTGCCTGTATTAATGTCAGATAGAGATATTTCTCAATCTGAATAGATGCTGCTGGAAACATTTAGATGAATTTGAGAGGACTCCCAGGAAAAGTCTTTTTCATTAAGGGTCAGGCATCTCTTAAGGAACAAAACAGTTGAAAAGGTTGTTATGATGGTTTAGAAGGTGGCATATTCATTTGAGTACCAAGGGCCTGGAGCTCATTCACAAAAGCAGTGTGCTACTGCTTGATGAGATTGTGCTCGATAGCTAGTTCAGGAGTGCTTTTATCAAGTGGCAAAGGTAAGATAACTTACTCATTTGAGTATCACTGGAGTGTTTATGGACAATTGTGAGTGCCTTCTTTGTATTGAATAACCTATGATATTCTTCAAGGATGGCTGCAACTGTTTTCTGGATTCATTTATCTAGTTATTTAAACCTTCTCTGCAGCTCCTGTTATTGCTTTCTACTTAAAATTGAAAAACCTAAAAATTTTGGTGTGTTGACCTGTGTCTGCATCCTGTTTGCACTTGTTAACAGCCTGCATTTTATAACTGAGAGCTCAGCTGCATAACTTAATGTTTCAGAAGCTGTTTGAAAATGTTACGTTGATACAAACAATTGCTTTCTGTAACCACAGGTGATCGTGTCATAGATGTAGGGTCGGAGTGGAGAACTTTCAGCAATGATAAAGCAACAAAAGACCCATCTCGAGTTGGGGATACCCAGAATCCTTTGTTGAGTGATGGTGACCTGAGTACAATGATTGGAAAGGTAAAATATAAAATATTAAATGCTACGAAGCTTGATTATTTTTGTGTCTATTACGTATCTGTGTGTCCATGGGGAAACTATTCAGAGAATGCATTTATAAAGAGGTTTAGTCGAAACTGAACTCTTGCTTTTCATTAATCTGTAAAATGTGTCTGTTTCTGGCTGATGGCAAGAAAGGACTGAACTTTTTGACAGGGCAGAAGTTTGTAGTGCTGTAGGGTTAGTTGCCACTCTTTGATTTGCAACATAAGCAAGCTTTTTTTAATAATGTCTAAATCAGATTAGTATTGGAGACATGGAGAGCTACATGCATGTTGTGCCTGCTCTCTCAGTGAATATTACGTGAGAACAACAAATATGGAATTCTTCTGTGGTGTAAGTATTCCATAAGAAAGTATTGAGTGTATGTTTGGTTTGAAGTTTTGTGATACAACCATGTCAGATGTTTATGAGAAAGAGAAAGCAAGATTAATAGCACAAATGCCTTCCCTTTAATGAAATAGTGACCCAGATAAGCTTTCATTGTGCTTTGTTATATTTTCTACTGCAGGATTCAGATTTATATTTGTGAATTTCCTGAATGTTTCATGCTGTCTGGTTTTGACAATTGTCATCTTATGTGTTTCGCAATGACTTAATGAAATCAGTAGCCCGTTCTCAGTGCAGCATTTCCACTTCATTTTTAAGTGTCAGTTTCATTTTCATGTTAAACAAGGAGATGGTCTTCAGCTATTAAAATCAGAAATGTCTAATATTTAATCATTACCAAAGAAATACAGTTTATTTTAAAAAGCAGTTTGAAGTTTGGGTTATCTTTCAGTAACTTAGTGAGTTTCCTAAATTCCTAGAAGAAAAAATCTGCAGTTAACACACAGCAATTAACTGACAGCAGTCATGTGGATACTTAAAGAGCCATTAGTGTTTTTGATGAATTATTCTATCCCTCTTTTCCATTAATCCTAACAGAAAACAGGAGAAAGTCCTCCCTGATAAATGAAGAAATAGGCATATCTAAACATATATGGGTATGCATAGGAGAATGTGCCACCATACTTCTCAGCTAGGAACTGTTCAAAGAGAAGACGACCATTAGTGAACACTGATAGGAGCAGCTAATCTTGGAGCTATATTAGTTTAAAAAAATAATAAAAATTGTCCAAAACAACCATCCAGATGGACTTCTCTGAGCATTGTTGCTTTCCAGCCAGATTTTGGGATGTGTTATACTGGGCTTCCCTTCAAACAAATTTCTGCACATGGGCATTGCTAAGTAGCTCTGTGAAGCAGTGCTTTAGAAGTTGTTGGACTTCTAATGATACCATAATAGGTCCAGAAGGATTGTAATTCTTAGGACTTGGATTTCTGTTACAGATTTGGTAAGCTATGATAAAGATAAGAATCTTTATAAATGGAGAAATGGACAGCTTACTCCAGATTCGTGCTGCTGTATCATTTTGGAACTGTGCAAATACAGGGTTTGTTTCTGGGAATTCAGTTTGATTCTTAAGTAGGATGACATTTTCAACTCTTCTGGAACCTGCATGTGGGAAAAGAAAAAAAGTATTTCAGCAGGAGATACGATTCAGCTGGATACAAATTCTAACATGACCTGTTAACCCTCTTCCCATTTGAAGTTCAGTGCCTTATTTAGGATGAGAGGGTTAGTAGTCCCAGGGAGAGAATTAAAGACCTAAAGAAACATCTATGGAAAAACGTTTTTTTCAAAGAAAAATAAAAATTTTCAGGGATAAGGATTCATTGAATGTAATAGCTTTGCTGTTAACTAGAATATCCTTGAATAGACAGGACTAATGTAGCTGTAGCAGGTCATATTCTCTGAATAGCAAGCTGCAGGCTAGTCAGTGAGGCACAACTGTGAGTGAAAACATCCAAATATTAGAGCCGCCAGGGAGAATTTCAGAGGACAATCTGTCCTGCTGCAGGTATTTCACTTGCAAAAGAATGAACCAAAGAACAGACGTTATTTTCTACAGGAAGTTGTTTGTGACAAACCAGGATGTGTTCTGGACAAGAGTTCCTGTGTTTGTGTTGCCACTGAACAGGAGCTCTGGATGTTGTGAGCTTTGGGAGCTGCCTTTTTCCTCAGTTATTTGGAAGAAAGAAAACGGCTTATCGGAAGATTCTGAAGAAATCTTCTATCAATGCGCAAAGGATGTGAGTTCTGCAGCAAAAATAACTGAACAAAGAGATCAGCCAGTTTCTTGAGCAGTGTTCTGAAGTCAGTGCTAACAGTAGTTGGGCATGAGAATTAACCTCAAAGTAAGAGACATTTCAGTAATGGTGAGATCGGTGTAGTCAGGAAGATGAGTGGTATCTGAAAGAATAAAGAACAGCCTTCATGAGTTCCAGACGGTGAAGCACGATAAGATTATATTTTCTTGGTTAATAACAATTAGAATTAGAATGGCCTGGAGGTAACTCCAGATCTATGTGCCTGAGATTTTTTTTTTCCGGTTGGATGGGAAGCTCCTTTCTGCTTGGTGCAGAGCTGCTGTTAGTAGGAATTGTTTAAAAGAACAAGCTAAAATGCCAGTTGGAACAACAAAAGTAAAACTTATGTTGTGGAAAATCCAAAAGTGAAGATGAATTATTTTCATGGAACATTATAGAAGGCACCTACATCCACAGAGATGGTTGTAGGTGAAAATGGTGGTCCAGACCACCTGCCAGTTAGAACAGGACTTTAAATTGTGAAAGAAAGGATCGGGTCAGTTCTGCTTTGCGAAATGGCTTCTCATAGTTTCCTCTTTGAAACTGAGGTATTGCTTTGGGATTCTTTTCTGCTGCAGGAACACGTCCTTTACCTGCTAATAGCCAAAGAGAAGTTGTTTTGCCCATGCAAAGGAGATTAATTCCTAATTGGTTTCAGTAGCAATTTAGTACAATTTTAGTACCAGAGACCCATCTGTCTGAGGTAGCAAAAGCCTGTGTTGGATGAAAGATTAATTTGTGAAGAGGAAGTTGAGTGGCATAGTTAGCTGTGGTGGAAGTGGCTTGCATTCTTCAGGAGGATTTTAAGGGTGTTGACACAGAATTATATTTCTCTGCAAGTAGATAGCTTGCTGCAACTCGCTTGATGACAGCGCAGATCAGTTGGAGACATGGTGAGGTCTGGCATTAGTTGTGATTCAATTGTCAAACTATCATGGTTATTTCATGCAAAATTCAAGAGAAAGAGATGAGCCAGTTACTTATACACCAGTGCATTTTCTTGGAATCTAAAAGAAAACTTGCAGTTCTGCTACAGATCTTGTGGGAAAAGTTTTCTTTTGTTATGCTTTATTGTTAAATTATTCCTTTTTGTAGTGACTGCAACTATGAGAGAATGTAGGTTGGTTGAACAGGAAACTAATGTATACTTTTGGTATAGAAATTCTATTCTTTGATCAGATGGCTCTGAAAAGAAGCTGGGTGTAGTCAGACTGTGTGGCCTATATCTGAAAGTGCTGTATTGATAATAGTGGCGAGATGAATGTAAAAGAAGAAAGGATCCATGTTTACCTCCAGACCACATAATGAGCGGGTTGTACTGGGCAAGCCTTCTGCGTGGTGAGGGTGCATTCCTTGATGCTGTGCATAGCCTCCAGTCAGTGATGATGGTGATGCTTCTCCCTTCTGCTCTTAAGGGGGAGGATGTACCAGGGTGCAAACAGTTGGAAGCCAACACCTAGCCTCCATTAAATCCCTCCAGAGATCACCCCTGTTTACTGCACTGTGTATTTTGACTCTAGCTATCTTTGAATCAGTTTTCAGGACTAGAATATAAAGGAATATGTTATGTTTTTTCTAGTCTTTGAAAGCCAAAAAGGTGAAATTTCTGACTTCCACATGTTTTTTGCTGAACCGCTAAAGATTACGAATAGGTAGCTCATGGAGGCAACAGCGAGAAGATGCGTAGTTCTTAAAAACAATTAGATTTCATTTAAAACTATAGGGCTTCTGTTTTTTTCCATGCAGGAAAAGGTATTTCCTAACATGGTTGTGAAGAACTGAAGCCAACAAAGCATTGTCCCTCAATTGAATGATCTGGAAGGAAAGTAGATGATGCATTTAAATAACAAATGCAGGAGAACTGCTGTGGTTTAACTTAAGCAGTTGAAATGGAAGAGTATTTTCCAACCCTTTTATAGTTGCGAGCTGTTGTATGTTGGGGTTACTCTTGGAAGGTGCTGGCAGTGTGAAATTCTCTGACTAATAGTGCTTGTGTATAGCTGTGTTGGTAGTTTGATGTAGGTAAGCAGACATTCAAAGGGAAAAGTAATGGCCAAGAAAGCGAAAAAATGAGGAAATGCAGGAGAAAATTACAAAATAGCGAAATAAATCTTTCAGGTGCTGTGTAAAATGGACCAGGGAAAGTAAATTTCTGTGGTGAAGGGGAATGCTTGGTGGCCTCAGAACAGAGCAGTGTTTCCTGGAAAAGAAGGGACACCTAGTGTGAGGTCTGAACACAGGGTCTGGGAACCTGCTGCCAAAAATGATGGGCCTTTGTGGTCATTTCCCTGGCAGCTACAAGATTTTGAGGAAATACCGTTCCTCTAAGTATTTGTGCACAGCTCTGGTGCAGGAAGCTATGATACACATGAATGCTGTAGGGAACATCACAGGCAGCAGGGATAGGAGTGGTGACCAGGAAGGAGCCTTTTGACCTGAGACATGTATATCTTAGGTAAGGAATGTTATTCTGGAATAGTTTCTAAAAGGGAAGTCTTGCTGAAGGTATGTTTGTAAAGCTCTTTGAGGCCTGAAGTCTTTTGTGCTTTCTTGCTCTTTGTTTCCCCTTAAGACTCTCTGGCAACCTTTGGGTAGTTGGAGGGATTCATCCAGTCAAATCCCTAGGATTGCCTTCGGCACTCCCTCTGCTGTGTTGGTGCCATGGTTGTTTGTAGGTGGTTCTTTCTCTGGTACCAGTGCTGGAAGGAGTAAGAAAAAAGCCAAGAACAGTCTTGGGTTCTAGTGTCTGTCATAGGTCTGTTCAAAGGGCCAGCCTATAGGGAAACTTGTGAGAGGGGTTTCTGTGTCAAAGCTTTACGTTTCCACAGCAGTACTGAGGTGTGCACATGCTGGATGTGGGTCTTAACAACAGAAGTAGCCATCAGATGGATGGAAGATGGATATGAGTTCATCAGGGGACTTCAGGATTTTCCTTTAAGAGGCCCTTGGATTTATTGTAAAGGCAGAACATATGGATTTTTACATCTTGCCACAACTAATGCTTGCTGCTGCTAGCAGGCAAGGCATCACATTAGTTTTGAATTGGTCATCAGTTTGGATATTCTCTCTGCCTATGCTTTTATTTCCATTTTTGAGTTGTTATTGTAACAGTTAGTTTCCACTTAGTCATAAAATTGTTTTGAATTAGCTATATGTGCTGTGATGCAAAAGTAGCCCAATTGACATACAGAAAACATCATCTTGGATTTGAACATTGGTATTAGGCATATTGACAGACACATGTTGGCTACATGGTATGTGTATTTCATTCTCACGTAATCAGTGGTCCTTAGAAATCAGCTAATGTTTTAAGATGTGTGCAGAATATAGAGCGTGATGTTTGGGACAAGGCTTAGTTTTATGATTTACTCCAATCACATGTACTTGCATGTTGCAATCTGTTGCCTTGAATTAGGATTTATAAAGCTGGAATATGTTTGCTTTTGAAATGAGGAAAAAGTTGACTGTTTTATTGACTATATATATATATTTTTTTTTTTTTTCAGGGTACAGGTGCAGCAAGTTTTGATGAATTTGGGAATTCAAAGTACCAAAATCGCAGAACGATGAGTAGCTCTGATCGTGCAATGATGAACGCCTTTAAAGAAATTACAAACATGGCAGACAGAATCAACCTCCCTAGAAATATAGTTGTAAGTTCGTGTCTCTGTCTTAAATTTTTCTGGCACTGACTGAGTTAGCATAATATAATGGGCACATGAATTTTTGATATTGCTGCTAATTAAATGGCCTAGAGTTAATTAAATTTAATCTTGCTTTGAAGGATCGAACAAATAATTTATTCAAGCAAGTGTATGAGCAGAAGAGCCTGAAGGGAAGGAGTAATGATGCTATAGCTTCTGCTTGTCTCTACATAGCTTGTAGGCAAGAAGGTGTTCCAAGAACATTTAAAGGTAAGTTTTCAGTGGTACAGATTCAGTATTGCTATAAAGTGTCTAATAATTGTTATTATAGGATGTTAGTTTTCAGGTGTCTGGACTTTGCCAAATTGGTTGTTTGCAGTGAAAGCCCACCTTGCTTGGGCCTGGGGTAGAGAAGTGGGGTCTGCAAAAAGTTTGCTACACTCATAATGTGAGTAGGCTTTCAGATATAGGATTCTTGTGATAATATATTTTAAAATTGGCGTTTGAGATTCATTCTGAGTATTGGTGAGATTTAAGATGCTGCTTGATTTGATGAAGATGGGGACTCTTATAACTGCATTTGAGCCAGCAGCTCTGCAGAAAGTGTGTGCGTCTTTTCCCTGATGAGGGGACAACTTTGAGAGTATCAGATCTCCCTTATTAAGCATGCTGTATTTTTTAGCTTCTCATGAAAAGTTTGAACTGACTTAAATGATTTTGAAGTTTCATTAATGTACAAAGCTTGTGGTGTAGTGGCCTTCATGACATTGGTCTGCTTTGTGGTGTTAACCTACATATAGTCAAATTCAGATATCTTTGGACAGAAAATACTGTCAAATGTGAAGTTTATTTTTTCCTCTTTGTTTAGAAATATGTGCGGTGTCCAGGATTTCAAAGAAGGAAATAGGTCGGTGTTTTAAACTTATTCTGAAAGCTCTTGAAACCAGTGTTGATCTGATTACAACTGGAGACTTCATGTCAAGATTCTGTTCAAATCTGGGTCTTCCCAAACAAGTACAAATGGCAGCAACACACATTGCCCGTAAGGCTGTGGAATTAGATTTGGTTCCTGGGAGAAGCCCTATTTCTGTAGCAGCTGCAGCTATTTATATGGCATCACAAGCTTCTGCAGAGAAAAGGACGCAAAAAGGTAAATCTTTCTTTAACATCTTACTGCTTAAAAGAGAACTTGTTTTCTGTAAACCTGGAAGCTGCTGTTCCAATGGCATGCAGCACAGACCAAACAAAGAGATGCTGTTTCAGTCAGTAAAAATGGTAAAAATTAAAAAGCTTTATTAATTTGTCTGCTTTTTGTCTTAGAAATTGGTGATATTGCTGGTGTGGCTGATGTTACGATCAGACAATCATACAGGCTCATCTATCCTCGAGCTCCTGATCTCTTCCCAGCAGATTTCAAGTTTGATACTCCAGTAGACAAGCTACCACAGCTGTGAAGTTGCTGAAGGTTACTTTAATTTGTAATAACAAAAAAAAAAAAAAAAAGATTCTTGCCTATAATAAAGAATGTACAAAGTGTTAATATTGAGTCTTCATGTTGTGGAACTGGAGGATATGGATATTTGAGCATAACTGCTGGAATGCAGCACACATTCCAAGGGTAAACAAGCTAATTGTGTGGCATTTTGTATGTATATATTAGTGGAAGTAAATATTTAATGACTGTTGCAACAAACTTAATTTCATATTATTGTACTTATTCAGATTTCTTTTGTAGGGATCTAGTAAAATGTATTTTGGAAAATTGAAAATAATATGTAATTCCCAAATAAACTTTTCCAAAAACACTTACGATCTTGTGGATGTCACTACAATTTTACACACACATACTTTTCCACAAATGGAGAACTGGAATGCAATCCCTGGCATCGTAGAGTTAGCTTCTTTCTTAGATTTTGTCACAAGACTCCCCTTTGTGACAGTTTTTAATTTAAAAAAACAATCTTTAGTGTGGCTTTAATTTATGCAGTTAGCTGCA
Source organism: Perdix hodgsoniae (assembly GCA_035772895.1). NCBI lineage: Eukaryota > Metazoa > Chordata > Aves > Galliformes > Phasianidae > Perdix > Perdix hodgsoniae. The sequence goes on along the minus strand of JAPSGF010000009.1, from coordinate 4,389,742 downwards.
ATTTGCAATAGGGAAGACTTGAGCCAGAATGCAAACTTTTGGTGAAAAGCAGTTTGAATGTTTGTGTAACTGTTGCTAAAGATCTCCAGACTTGCTTTGAAAAGATCAGCCGTGCCCTTGGCACAGCCTCTCCTTGATTTTTGTTGATGTCTCTGTGCTTTGCTTCTCTGAATTTCATGTAATGACAGAGCAGCTGAAGATAAAGACTTGAACTGAATTCCTGACAACTGTGTGATGCCTGATACTGTACAAAGCAAGGTTAAAAAATAATAATAACCATCCTGATATTGTTGTGAAATGTTCTTTCCACCCTGCCATCTGGCTGGCCAGTGGTTCAGCTTTTGCCACTGTTAGGTTCTATGTGAGAGCTGAACTCATCTGGAATGGTGCACCAAGTGCTAAGAAGTGAAGGGCAGAAGTTGTTCAGCCCTTCTCAAACTATAATAGCTTTGAAAAGTAGCTGTGTTTTGACAGTGTTTCTTTGTGTGTAAAGCAGCAAATGTACTTAACTGGAAGTCTTCTGGTTCCCAAGTTAATTTTGCATCACAGGTGCAAATTCATTTTAATTATCAAAATGAACAGCTGTAGAGGTCAGCTATGCATCTGGTCCCAAGCCATCCAGAAGGAGGGCTTTGTGTCTGGTGCTAACAGCACTGATTTTTAATAGCCCTCACTGTTTTCTTGGTGGTTTTGTTTTAATCCTATTCTGCCACTCGAGTCTATTGACATGTGGCAGCTTAAGGTTTTTACTGTAGACAAATAACAAAGGCTATACAGTTCTTTTATACCACTGAAGCTGTTGGTTGCAGTCATGAAAAATGATTCTGCTACAGATGGGAAAGGTGGTGCTCTTGGTAGTTTGGAGGGACTGTGTTCTCATGTTGCATCTTTCCATAAACTTCATTACAACAAATTCTGTTTCCTGGGCTTTCCCCATCTCACTTTGAGCTTCTCAGGCTACCTCCTTTAGGAGCAGGCATGATGCTTTGAATGGATGGGGTTGTACCTTAGCGTTATAGTTTGGAAAAGCAGAGGTGGAAGCGTACAGCAGGGGTATTTTTCAGCATGTGTCAGTATGTTGAAACTACGACATGTGGCTTAGAAAGGAATGCTCCGATTTTAAATGCTTTCAGGCATTGGGAATAAGCACTTGACTTGAGTAGTGAGTGTGTGCAGTTTGAATTTTTTACATGCAGCAAAAGCTGTGTGGGGTGGGATTTAAAAGGAACATTACGAAGCTCTGGAGCGTAGAGAGGCAGAGATACGCTGTCCTGCCTAGACCGTGCCTCTCCCTGCAATTCTGCAGGTAGCTTGTGTATGCCTCTGATGTAGAGATGGTGTCATATAGACTGTGTAGGTTGAAGTGGTGCAACAAGGTGCTGTATTCTGAAAGCTGGTTACTTCTGGTTTAAGCTGACTGGTTTTTGTAAAGCATTCCAGGGGAAAAAAATCCTACAACTTTGAATTCATTTTTGTGCTGTTACTAATGCTTTAGTGTGCTGATTTATGGAGGACTTTGCTTTTCTCATAGAAGCTTTTCCTTCAGCAATGAGTTCTGTGTGCCTCTGGCTCAAGCATGTCTCAGCAGGGTGCATGGTGCAACAGCAGTTCTCGATGCAGTGATAGGTATGCCGTGAAAGAGGCAAGGTTTTTGTCCTGTAAATAAGCCCGAGCCTCTTGGAGCTCTGCTGTGCTCTTGTAGCCTTTGTAATTGCTCCTGTCCTTCAGGTAAGTGACTCTGGCTCCTTGGAAAAGCAGTCTCTAAATGTCTGGTGGCATCCTAAGTCTACTTAAAACCACAAGAAATAAATGTATCTCTTCTGTTTGAGTTTAAACTTACATATGTGCACCTGGCAAGCTACCGTGCTTCCTAGGTAGCTGTCATACTTACGTTTTATTTAAGTCAGAAGTTTCTTGCCTTTGAAGTGGGGCTCATACAGTTGCTGTAAACTGAAGTATTGGTACAGGCACGAAGATGATACTGGCACTCTGAAGAGATGTTTTCTGTGAGAAATTTTCTCCTGAGTCTTGAGCCTGGTTGTGGTGTAACTTGGAGAAGAACCTGCCCTAGTAGCTCAGTGGTCTTCTCAAGCTGAGGTGCAGCATGGGAGCCAGCTGGCTGCACACAGTGACCTGACAGAGAACAGGCACATTTGCTCAACTATTTTCCCTTTGCTGTTAACAACAGGGCAAGGTCAGACGATCTTCCGCTAGGAACTGCAAGCCGTAGCGGCAACTTGGAAGTTCAAGTAACTGCTTTCTAAAAACAGCAAACAGAACCTATTCTTGGACAATCTGAGCACTGAATTAGGTGCAGCTCACTTGTTAGATGACAAGAGGAGATAGCGGGGTGATTTGCAGGATGAGCCATGATACCATGGCATGAAGGGAATGATGGCAGTACTGCTGGTTTCCAAAGAAAGGTCTGTATGTAGTTGGGTGTTTTTCTTTTGGGCAGCCTGGGTTTGGGAGTATTTACAGGGGGGAGAGGGTTCTGATCCTGGGCTTCCAGCCTGGTAGCTGACTGCTCCCTGGATGCTGAGCAGACCTCGAGCAGAGGAAGGAGGGTGGGTGCAGGTGTCCCTGCTGAGAAACCAATGGTGTTGCTGGGAGTTGGCTCTGTATTGAGCCTGGGACAAGACAGCAAAGGATGTGGCATAGTATTTTTAGGTGCTTCCCCTATTTCACTGCGATTTAGACTAAATATTTAAAACTTTATTTTCGTTTGGATCTAGCCTTTCATGGAATGTCTGCTTAGTTAAGCGTTCAAGTGAGGGTAGCTCTAGGCAGTAGCCTCTTGAAATTTCAGCTCGTTCTTAAGAGGGGTGAGTAAAGATTTATTTTCTAAGTGTATTCAGAAAAGAAAGCTTTTCATTCCTGCTAAAAGAACAGGTTTTCTGTTGGTTATGTGCAGGTTTTTATTTGTTTACAGAGCTGCCCTATATAATGGGGGGAAAAAGGCAGTAATGAAGAAATACCCAAGAGGGAGGGAGTGCTGTCTCCCCCTGTCCTCAAAAGAAGCCTGTGAGGGGAGAATGCATAGCCAAGCTGTCCGGCTAATGCATGTGATCTTTTCCTGCTGCCTTTGGAAGGGACTGCTCATCCCAACGTGACAATTACTTTAATTTGAAAGAAGGTATGTTCAGAGTTGATTATTTATTTGGACATGAGGGGAAAAATGGGAGTACACTGAACTACCACTAAGAGACTTGTTTTCTCTGTAAGTTGCCTCCTGTTTGCAAGTTCTTTTCTGAAGTAACCCGTGGGAAAAAACATGGCATCACTTCAAGAAACAGCAAAATCATGTTTGGGACACAATTTACAAATTACTCTATTTAAAACTTTAATTTGTGATATTAATGACTGCAAAACACTTAAAATGACATTGTTAAAGGCACATTTCATTTTAATGCATAGTGTACCATTCTAAAATATCCTAATTTCCTTACAAAGTGCTTGAGCAGCCACATACAGATAAAGTATAGCAAAATATATTTACAATCTAGGGTTTAAAATCTTAATCTGCCTAAAAATATTTTAAAACTACAGAGATAAAATTAGTGCTTTCTTTCAGCTTAACTGGGTGAACATACCCTGCCCTCTATTTTTTAAGAGATGTACTTAGATTAAAAAAGAGATTTCTGTACAAGATGTAGTTACAAAAGGTATTTTTCAGGATGCTTTCATAATTGTTAAGCACCCTGTTAGATGCTCATATATATATTTGGGAACCAAGGGGGTAAGCTGACTGTACCTCAAAAGTATTTAGTTTCAGCTAGATACAGGAACGTAATTTGTTTCTTAAGCTGGAAACTGCTGAAAAGTTCATTCACTCCTCCTAACATGATTTCTGGAGTTGGTAAAGATGCCTTACCTGCTTCCTGGGGTGGGGGAAGCCCAGTTTAGAACAATTAACCGTTGTTCCCTATTGCCTTTCCTCTGCCTGACCCTGCAGGTCTGTCCAGCATTGTGATTTCAAACCACCTCATTGTCTAGTGGTTTCCACTACATCTTTGCACGATTACAATTACAAGCTTTTAATTCATTTTAGTGCTGATACTCCCTATCTTAGCCCACCAACAGCAAACTCTTGGCCAGGATACACACCTGTGAGATTGAATACGCAAGTTCTGAATGGTGCTAGAATGAAGGGTGACATGGGAAATTTATTTTCTAAGAATTCATGTTTGCCTGCAAAACACCAGGTACCACAATAGGTCTTGGATAACGAGTACACAGTGTCAGGTCTAAATTATTGTTCAACTTTTGAGGTACAGCTTTTAGTGTTAGGAGGTTCATAAAATATACAGTTTTTTTTATCAAAAATATTTATACATTCTGTTATGACATATTGCTTTTACTCTTGCTAACTGCCAATCTAAGTTCTGGAGTTCAGTGGCCCATACAAATATTTTTTCACTCGAAGTTCAATGTCATTCACATGGCCACTGCAAAATTAATGAAGTGGTATAATTAAATTACTTGCCTGGACATAAGAATACATTACAACTTCCAAATATACATGTTCACAGCATGTATACATTGAAAATCCTTGTTTCCTAATGGTGATATGATATTGTACAGCAGATACAGGATGATCTAGGTGGTTACATACAGAATGGTTAACCTATCCTCCACTCAGTGAGTGGAAAAGGCATTTTGAGTATTGAGTTTGAGTACAGAAGTGGCTGGGCTTGGGAGATGTATATGCTTTGCTCCTTGTGGTTAGACTGAGCAACATCCTTGTTACATTCTTTTATTTTTCAACCAGAGTTTTAAGCCATACTTAAAAAGCTTGAAGGCAAAACTGTTTGGCAAGTGGCTTTGGTAAACTTCCTGGGTTTTTCGGGATTTTTATTTTTCATGGAAGCACTTATGCTGTTGTTATCTCGAAGGCAAGGCATTTAACATTTTTCCTAATAAATACCATAGAAAATTTATAAAACAAGGCATTATCTGTTTTCAACACCGTTATTTTAAGAACACAAGAGGAAGGTGTACATAGAAATGTGTAGTTTTACAGACTGCACAAGATATTTAACTGAAGTCATTTGCCTTCTCCAGCTAGAACCATGTTCTGTGTGAGTGTCAACAGTATCACAAACTTCTATTTCGTGTGACTGAGTAGCATTACGTGATTACTAGCTCAAAGTCTGCTTTTCCCACCTAAGGCAGATACTTTAAAAATGTTATCTGCTGTGGAAGAGTGAGAGAAACAGTACAGATCCAAGTGTGCCCAAGTGTGGTAAGCTCAGTACAGCCTGGATTCACCCACTCAGCTTAAGAACTCCATAGAACTGCTTTCCAGTGCTCAGATAAAAAACAATATACAAAGAGGCCACTCTTCACAAGAGTGTTAGAACAGTACTTAAAAAGGATCTTCATGTGATTTAAAAAACAACAAAAAAACAACCAAAACAAAACAGAAGCTACAGGTGGCACAGAGAGCAATTGGAGGGGCGGTATTCTTCTGAGAGAGGCATTCTTGTGAGCCAGTCAGCTAGGATTTCACAGTGTCTAGAAGTTAACACCAATCAGCAATGTAATCAAAATCTCTGAACATCTCCTGCTCTTCTTCTGAAAGTATCCTTGGTTCCCGAGGTGGAGTGAGGATAGGTGCTTCAGAGGTAAATTCATCGTCAAAATTACTAACATCTTCTCTTCCTCTAATGGTGGGTACAAAAGGAGGCTTCACTTTTTTGGCCAGTAAAGCATTCCAGTCTATTAGCTGTAAAATAAACCAATTGGTGTTCAGTTTCCCCTCTCTGTTCCTTTATGTCCCTATAAAAAAAAAAAATGCTGGCTTCTACTCACCCGGAAGAAGTGATGCTTTTTTACATCCTCAGCATCTTTCTCTCCCGCTCCAAGACGTCGCTCTGGATTTCTTCGTAGCAGCTGACAAAACAAGAAAGATTTAAGTGTGAAAATTCAGAAGTAGTGAGAGGAATGAGGGATGAGTGCTACTGCATAAGAGTGAACACTGAGACTGGATGGATGAAGTTCATGCTGCCTAATTCAGAAAATTCATGGTCCTCAGAGAAGTACATATGAAATTTTATGTAGAAAAAGAGAGCATTTCTCTAGTGTCAGTTGAATCTTATAGATTATACAAGCAGTTGAGAATGTGTACTGAGCAGACCTGCCTCTCTTACTCTGCAAATCTGCTGTGTAACATCTTAGTACCTGAAGTAATCTGTGGGGACAGTGTTCAGCACAGACAACAAAAAGTGCACTTTTGATGGAGAGGATAGAGAATTTACATAAGCTAACATTTCTGCTTACTTGGCTCAGAAGAGAACAAATCTGATGAGGGTACTTCAATGGACAGTAGGTTCCTTCCTTTGTTTTTCCTCACTGTGGCATACCTTTTGGTACTGCCTTAAAGGAGTGTTTGTTTTTTCTTTCTCTAGAAAAACACTCCCCCCTTCCTGGGAGGAAGCACTCATTTTGAGCTATGGAATATTTCTGCTTTATTGTATATAATTATTAACAGTACTTACTGAGACATGCTTTAACTTACACACTACTGCCTATTCCTAAATTGGGTGCTTGACAGCGTCAGACTTCGAACAAGCTCCAAGAACTGCCCTTCTGTGAACTGAGATGAGCCTCTAACTCAGACACGTAAAGAAATTAGAAGTCTGAAGTTCAGTAGAGGCATTACAATATGGAATAACATTAATAAAAATCACAAAATCAGCTGTTGGCTGAGAAGAGTGGGAGTCTGCAGATGTCACGTGTATGGTGTTCCCTGGCCCAGTTGGAATGAAACCAAAAGGGGCTAGAAGTCTTTGAATTAAAATATTTATGTGACTACGTTAAGCTGCCAAGTCAGTCAATGCAACAGTGTTCTGTAAGAAAAAGAAACCTGAACTTCTCTAGTTAGATATGATAATGAAACTTAGTTCTAGGAGAAGATAGAGCTCTAGTGTTTTACATTTCAATAAGAAAGTGAAATGGCACTGAGTTTTCTTCTAAAATGAAATTGGGTGATGGCATGGCACAGCATAAATGAAACAAATCTGAAATTCAGTTGTAGAAAAAAAAATGAGTATAGGTTCTTAAAAGTATTTTGTTCTTCATGAAAGTTATAAATTCTGTAGGACAAGAGGGAAACGGAAATTAATTTTATTTCTTACCCGTCTCATTATAGAGATGGCTTCTGTAGACAGAAATCGTGGATATCTTACTTCATCGTTTACAATACTGTCAAACACTTCTTCTTCATCATCTCCAGGGAAAGGAGACTATGATCAAAGTGATAAACCCCACAATCACTAAACAGGCTTAAGAATCACTCGCGATTCAAGGAAAAAAAATTGCAACATTTTCAGCTGACAGCTTGGAGCTGGTCTTCCTAAACTGAAACTTCCCTTTCCCTGGAAATACACAATCCTTTTCCATAACTAAGAGAAAAAGTAAGCTGCTGTTATCCCTCTTTTTTTTTTTTGTTGTTGTTTAAACTAAAGGACTGTGCTTTAAAAGTGTGTTTTTAAAAGCAGAAAAACCTATAACTACTCTCTTTTTTTGAACTCTTGACATAAGATAGAAAATGTGGAAGGCATTTATTAGCTCTTTGTTGGGACAGCTGCCACCCACAAGTAACACATGAAAGGCCGGTTTGTATCTTTAGCATGTTATAGCTTAGAAATATTTCTGTTTTAGACTGGCCTGAATGATGCAGACCACACCTTGCAAGTTTTTTGTCCTCTTTTTTTTTTTTCTCCTTAAAAAACCTGACAGGAGCTATATTTGTTTCAAAAAGAATAAAATGATTAATAAATCTTCAGTTTCCCCCCACATTTTTAGTATGTAAGCCATCACCACGTTACGCTGGAGATAACTGTAACGACATAGCATGGCATACATAGCCTTGCCTTCAGGTCTAAGTAACTACTCAATAATAATTTCTTTATACCATCTCATTCATACAGAACTGGGGCATTCTGTTCTAACATGTAATTCAGATAGTCAGTAACTTCAGCATAATCTTTCACTACTACCCAGTTCTATGAATTAAGGTTTTCTTCCATTCAAGCTACAGGAGTTAAAGAGTTGATTTTTCAAACTCAGACACAAAAAAAGACTGCTATGGCATTATGCATCCAAATCTGACAATAAAAGAGGAGGTAACCGAAATGAACAGCTGTTGCTCTGCCCTGCATGCTAGATACTGAACTCCCCCAAACCAAACGTACCATTTTCTTGCTTGGTGACACTGATATTAATGTGTCATTACCATAATTTGATTTAAGGCATAATGATGTAATTGGAAGCAAACCAAACAAATTCAGAGGTTAAGCCCTGAAGCAACTATGACTTATTTGCTTCCAGTGCAGCTGGTAACTTAGGTCTATGACGTGACTAATCGATTTCGGCAGTGGTAGGAGCCGCCAGTATCAGTTAAATCGTTCCTATTTTTTTCTAATGAACATTGAAGATGTTCAGTCTAAAACTAGGTGTGTCTATATATATTGTTTATCAGTATAACTGTTCTGTATAGGGCATATTAAATGTTTCACAGGCCCGTGTTTCGAATTTTGTAACATACACTATTATGACTGTGTTGTATCTTACTGGAACGTACCTCACCCACAAGCATCTCATAGATAAGGACACCAAGACCCCACCAGTCTACAGCTCTCGTGTAGGAAGTTTCTGTCAGCACCTCTGGAGCAAGGAATTCTGGTGTGCCACAGAATGTGCTTGTTCTGTCTCCAAATCCCATTCCTGAAAGGTTACAATTAATGAAAAGCAAGCAAGTTTTCTGCACCTCCACAAATTATTCCTTTAGCAAGTAAAACCTCTCTAACACAACTTCAGCTAAGTGATATTGAGTTATTGAGCTAAGTTATGTTGAGGTCCTGGGGTCTGTCCTGAAAACTCACTCTAATGAGTTAAGTAAACATTCCCATATTCTTCCCTCCCATGCCTTTCTTTCAAGTGTGCTTCTGTATAAGCTTTTCTATATCTAATTCTACACAGTGAACCAAATTAAGCCTCCAGTTACACTTACGTCACTGTTATCTGTCTTGGAAAAATACAATCAATCTTAGCTTGTGAAAAATGTTGTGCCCTACTTCAGTCAAATATGCCCACTGCAAATGCTTCTGCAGTGGCAAAACTACCTATAAATAAAGTTAAACATGAAAAGTGTAGTAAAACAACTTTGAGCAACATAAGGACTGTATATTTGCACGAGGGACACAATTAAAAAGAGCACCACAAACATTGATGTGACAGTGGAGGTGTAGTACAGAGCATTTATTGCAGAAAATGCTTTCCTGCAGTAGTCAGTAAGCCACAGAGCTTTCCTAGTCCTTGTTTCCTTGTCATTTATAGAATTTCAGCTGAAGTGACACAACTTGCTCAAGAATATTGTTTTTAATAATGCTTGAGCACCTATTAAACTTACTTAGAAAATTCCTTTCCCTCTTATGTTGGCTAGAAATGAAACATTTTGCGGACAGACTACACAAATTGAAAAAGGAGATGGACCTTTTCAGGTCTTTCCTCCTTTTGGGGTTTGACAAAGATGCTTCTCTCAGTGCAGACAACTTATCTTACATCTTCAATCTGGATGCTTGAAAGTTACTCATCCAGCTTCCCTTTAGGGATAATTTTCCTGTTTTAGCTAATATACTAAGTATAGAGGCATGACAGACTAAGAGTTGTGCAACTATTTGAGAGTTAAAAAAATAAACTGAGGTATACCTTGACTTCTCTGTACAGTGCCAACTCCGGTTTAGAATAAGGAAAAGAGTTTTAGAGCACTAGGAGTCAGCTGTGAGCTATTTCTCACAACTTAAAAAGTTCCCCTCTAAAGAACTTCCTTCTGGCTCCCCTAATTATACAGAGATGTATTTTTCCTTTAAATGATACCAGATCAATATACAAAGTATACATTTGTCAGTAAGGAACAATCAAAAGCAAGCAAGAAAGCTGATGGAACTTCCCTAAAATAAATAAATAAATGAAGAGCCATTACCTTCTTTGCAAAGACCAAAGTCAGCTATTTTCACGAAGCCTTCTGTGTCCAGCAATAAGTTATCCAACTTCAAATCTCTACATGAACATTTGAAAATAAGGTTTCTTTAGTGACATTTGCAATTACTGAAATGCATCTGTCAGAAATGTGTCAGTGACCACTTACCTATAAACTATTTTGTGTTCGTGTAAATACTGAAGTCCAAGAACAACGCATGCCGCATAGAATCTGTTGAAAGAGTAGAAATTTGAAGTTTCAGTGGATTTGAGTCTTGCTTTTCAGAATATGAAGTTCATCATATGCATTTGTTTTATTAGCTATCCTCTGAAAATTGTGGTTTGCATTTTCTGGTACTGATTAATTTTATACAGGGTCAGAATTTGAAACTCAAATGTCAATAGTGTTCAAACTTGCAAGCTGTACGTATATTTACTTGGCCTGAAGGATAAGTTTGTTGTAGGGTTCACCATTGTGGCACTGAAGGATTTCTCATCTCTCTTATTCCTTCTTTTTTTTTGGCCTTACATCTTATTTTAACTTCTGATTTAATCTTTTTAATGCAATCTTTTTTAAAAAAAGGTATTATAAACATAAAATATCTGTATGCCATTATTTGCATTCAACTTAGATTCAGGAACACTTAATCTGCATGCATGTTTTTTTAATTAAAAATAATACCAGTATCTGCCCTTTTAAAACCTCAGTAGTATTTTCTGAAATGATATAAGGTAGAGGCATGAGGCAATACTGGAGTTCTTGCTCAGTGAAACACAACAAAATGCCCTTCCACTGTTGCCACAAAGAGGGGTGGATACTCACACTGCTCTTGGTTCAGAGAAGACATCAGTATGAATGTGCATCATCAGATCCCCACCAGCAGCATATTCCATTACAAAGCAAACGTGATCTTTGGTTTGGAAACAAGCGAAAAGATTCACCAAGAAGGGATGTCTTACACTATTCACAGTTTCAAATATTCGCTTTTCACACATCAAGCTGCAAATAGAAAAAAAACAAACAAACCAAAACCAGTAAAACCTAAAGCTGAATCCTGAACCCACAGTTCAACTCTCAGAAAACTGTTGTTAACTTAGATTCTTTATGCTTTTTCCCCCCCTCTATTCCTCCAAGTAAGATAACAAGAACATTTTTCTTCAGAAAAGAGCTTTTGATATTTCCACACATTAAATTGATGTCAGGATATCCAAGAAGAAGCATTTGTCTTTCACGAGTGAAGAAAGGCAACTTAGTGGTCCCTGAAAACAGAATCCTGCCCATTTTCCTACCAAATTAGTACATGTAAATATCATGTAGCATCATGTTGCATCCATTGTAATCATGTATAACATATATAGATATCTACAATATTGTAACTTTTTTTGCCTATCTATGAACACTCCTGATTATCTCTCCTTAATGCAGTTGATTGTCAGCTTATTCTTAATACAGTTATTTATTTTTCTCCAACATAAACACTCATTGAACAGCTGTAGAAGCACCTTCTTGTGCTGAACCAAGTTAGTTTTGTAACTGCCATTTGACTTCCATACAGAGAAAAAATCTTATTTGTTGGACAAAGATTAACAACATTAGTGTAGTATACACAAGACTCAAGGGAAAATATCAAAAACAGAGTATAACAGTATGTTACAAGTTGAGAAATACCATCTTATATATTTCTGCCAGCAAAGAAAGCATAGGCACTGTCCTCTTGGAATGTGATGGAGTTCTATAAAACAAGTAATCAGAAGTGATGATTACAAGAGAATCTGAATAAAAAACAGGATTGGCTTTAAAGCCAGAGCTGTAATACAGGCATGGTAAGAGAAGCACTAAAATAAACAGTGTTCCTGGTCTATCCTGCTTCTTCCTTGCCCCAGAAGGAAGTCTACAGGTCTATAATAGCCAAGTGAACAGGGAGATTTGTTTTACTCTTTCACGGAAAGCAATCACTGTTTCGTAGAGTATATGGTCGTGCCGCATGCAGAAAAGAAACAGAACTGATTTAGAGAACCTATGTATGATGTTTACAAACTGACCTGTCTACTTCATCACGAGCAACAATATCTCCTTTCTTTAAGGCTTTAATAGCAAACATCTCATTTGTGTTTTTGTATTCTGCCAGCAGCACCTGAAACAGAGGATAAACGACTTAAGACTTAAATCCAGTTTTTCACAGTTTTTCACAGATACAGCCTTTTCACATTTACCTTTCCAAAATGTCCTCTGCCAAGTACTGCACAACATCTGAAGTCCTTCAGACTGAACTGAAATCTTTGTTGTGTTCTGTGTAAATAAACACATACTTTCCAGTTAGCTGACTTCAATAAAAGTTATTCATATTCAACACTAAGACCATAGCATTTTTACCTTCTATCTTCAGGTTCTCGAACGTTGGTGTATTTTGTGTCTGAATGTGGAACATCAGACTCACAGATTATTCCAGGCTGGAGTTTTGGAACAATACTATTTCTACCATTCTCAAAATCAAAAGTTGATACATCATCCTGTGAAGAAAACAGCATTTGAAAATTTAAAACAGATTCCTAAGGCAAAGAGATGCAGAAATTTTTACCTGAAGTATATGGAATTCTCAACACAAGAAATAACTAAACTAAAACATTATACCTTAGGTTGATACACATAAACAAGCCTTTAACAGAATGATGAAATCTACTCCTCCAGTCATTCTGCTCTTTCTTAAAAAACAAAACAAAACAACCCTACATTTTCCTGAATACTTCCATGATTTTTAGGCTTTCTTTTTTCCTCATGTGAAAAATCACAGTAACAGTTTGCCACCATGGATAATAACAGCATCCTGTTTAGACAGCCTTGTATGCGTAAGTTATGGGAGCATAATGCTAAATAATAATATAAAGCCCATCATAAAGATCTCAACATTACAACTCTGGTAAAACATTACAGCCCGAAATTCTTAACTTCAGCTTTACTTGCCTGAGCCGGCATATCAGGAGCTTTCATCTCAGAGGAAGGTTCACATATTTCCCCAAGGGAAGATGCACGAGGTGGAGCAGGTGGAGGCTCAGGCTCCAGCTCAAAGTCCAATTTGGCTACAGGAGATTCGCTGGCGGGAAAATAAAATAACTTCTCAGCGTACAACAGAGAAAGGTTTAATAAAAACCAACTTAAAACGAGATGTTATGTACCATCTGTCTATAAAACAGATTTCCAAAATAGAACGCTGAAAGGCCTTAAGTGTTGCAGAAAACTCATTTTACATACCTTTGTGCATAAACATTTTACTACTTTACTCTCTCTTAAGAGCATTAGAAAACTGCAGGTGTTGCCTACCTGGCTGGCAGCGCCAGTTCAGGAATGCGTGCATCAACCACTGGCACTGCGGCAGATACCGATGCTTGAGGGCTGAAGGTGCCAGAGTGATTTACTGTAGGAATAGCTCTTCTCACCAGCCTTCCCCAAGTGGCTATATTGATATTCATTTGAGGAGCTCTGAGAAATGTTTTGCCTGAGGGATATTGTGAAAAAAGGAAGTGCAAGTAATTTCTTCATTAGCATTTATTGTCTGTAATTTGTTAAAATAATTATATTCATCAATTTTTAGTTTATGAACAAGAGACTCAATTTGAAGCACTCCTTACAACTACAATTGTTCACTATCAAGTGCTAATGTATAATAAGGAATTCCTGAACAAAAATTTTCCTAGTGAGGTGCCAAATATTTAGTTTTCAACAGCTTTACTCGCAAACATTAAATCTCAGTATGAAAACATCACATACCTATATAATTTTAAAGTTTTATATGTTTCTATTAAATAATTACCTTGCTGTTTTGAAAAAATTTTCTTCTGTCTCTGAAGTTTTGGTCTTCTTTCAATAACTGGATTGAAAAATGTGACCTGCAGTGCAAGTAACGTATGTTATAATTTAAGTTTTAGAACAAAACACATACTTAAAAGTTTAAGAAAAGTATTTGTTAAGCTACTCTGCAAGATAATACTTGCAACTGTGCCCAAGCATTTGAAGGAACAACTCTTACCTCTGCAAACAGAGTGCCCTGGGGTTCAAGATAGAGACACATGCCATGCCGTTGGTTGTCCAGGAAATCTTCCAGCCTCAGAAATTTCACTGCACACAGGGATCTCCAGTCACGCCAATAAACTGAGATTTCCAATTCACGTGACTATGACAGCAAGCAAACACAGGAAATTCCTTAGTAGTAATTGTTCTGCAATAATTACCTCTCCACAACCATAAGATCTAGCACTTCATGATCAAGATGCAGAGCTTTTATGGCTGTCTCGCCACAGTGAGAAAACTCTCACTAGGATGACTACACATCATTCTGCATTAGTTCAAATGTGATCTCCAGCATCCAAGTAAGAAGACTAGAATTCCCATGAATAGAAGGAAAAAGTCAAAAAAATTCACCAGTTTTCACTCAGTCTAATAAAAGCACCAGTTCAGTACCTCATAGATTAAACTCTGGGAACAAGAGTTTAATTGTTCTTAGAAAGCTCAGCTTTGCTAATTTTTTACATTACATACATGCATCAGTTGAATTTCATGGCTGTACAGTGACACTTTTGTGTTTGGTACACCTCATGATGCGTACTTCAAGACTTTATACACCATTTCTAGGCATACACACAGCTTTTTGTAACACGGTCATGAAAGGAACTGCATCTATTTTGCCAGTGGGATTATATATTCTTAAGGTACAAAATTACATATTCTCGGTACAAAACTTGCTGCAAACTGCAGAATCCTGCAGTGCACCATACAGAGTCAGTGCTGTGTGATACTATTTTCAGACGGCATAACTTAATTCCACCACGATGCATAAGCTCACCCTCTTTATCTGAGAGGTGTGGGTTTTCAAGGAAACAAAAGTAAAGAGGAAGCAACAGAAAAACATCATAGGGTTGAGAACGTGGGTCTGAAATACAGGAGGATGATAGGTGGCCACACCCAGCAGAAGCAAGATACTTTTCCGGCACCAAAAAGCCACTTAAAAAGCCATCTGAAAATAACACACAAAAAGTTATGAGCTCCACAACTGCTAGTTTTGTTCTGCACTCCTGCTAGGAACCTGGATTTCTTAAGCTGCAGGTCTAAATCTGCTTCTGACTTCACCCTGGAAGGGATTTGGCTTGGCTTAGACAGGTTGGGTGGTGGTAAGAGTGAAATACTGGTACAACCAGGAAGGTAGGGGTGTTTTTTTCCTGTTTCTATTCTTTTTTTTTCCTCATTGCGTATATGCCTGAGATGCCACTTAGGTTTCTAAAACAAAGTTTAATTTTTAGCCTACTTTATACTGATTGAAAAAAAAAAAAGATATCTTTGTACCCTTAAAATACTATGAGTATTAGGTACCTATAAATACATGTCAGAAATTCTCTTCAAAAGGAACATGGAAAAAGGTTATCAAGTGTCATTCCAAATACTGAAGTCCATCAAAATAACACTTAAGGTTCTAGGAAAAAAATGTTAGTGATTTTATTATTCCTGAAAAATAAGAACTGATCTGCTTCACCTGAGAACATGTAATAATGATGGAGAAACACTGTAAAAATTCTATGATATAGGTTTGCCAAAATATCTGAACTGTATTTGATACAGTTTCCTTATAAATGAAAAGCTGATTTCAGCACCTTTGTTACAGGCTAAAAAGATAAGTTAGGCCTTGGAAAAGACATCACATCTCTTTGTAAGTGAGAAAAGATGAAAGTTGTAGAATAGCTTTAGCCCAGCAAATCAGCTTACCTCCTGGTTACTCCTTCTGTTAAGGACAAAAATATTTGTATATGTATAATAAAACTTAACCACAACAGTAAAATAAACAAATATATATATATATATAAAGCAACATTACTGTAATCTACATAGTTAACTATATATGTCAATGAAGTAAGACTGCATCTTTACCCTGTCTAGTTCCAGTGTAAATTTCTGATCCCACGACTGATTGGAAATAGGTTTCCAGCTAGTCTGACCAACCACAGTGTTATCCAGCTTCAGTACAGCACAGACTTCATCTGTAAGTAAAGTACACAAACTCAGCTTAGAACTATAAGAGGATTTTCCACAAACAAAGAGGTCTTCAGTAAGTTTCCCTTAAAAAGAGCTCTCATATTTAATTGGTTCTTACAGTCATAATTGTGCAGGCTTTTTTATTTCTATTTTTAAATCCATAACAACTTGACAGCTGAAGGAACAGCTAATTTTACAGCTTCAAGTCAATTTAGTATTTCTAATTACAAAACACAGCATGCATATCAAAATGTAAATAAAAGATAAGCATAAAAGTAGAAAGTATACTGAACTGGACAAGTCATCAGTTTTCAGAAGATTTTTACTAATCCCAGCTTTAGCTTTAGTGGTTCTGCCCATGAAAGTTGTTCTGACTTCATTTGGACTCCAACCAGGTAGAGTAACTGATGTGGCTTTCGATCGACCAGGAACATTTTCTAAGATGTCTTGGCAGCCCATTAGCCTAACTTCCAGGGTACCTAGAACAAGACAAACAACTATTTGTCAAAAATTTCTGTGCTCAAATGTGCCAAGTGAATGACTAATGATTGATATTATGGCAATAGCTCATATTGTAAACCATGCTGGGTATAATAGAAATCAGATAAAAAACAAGTGATAGACCTAAGACAGACAAACCTGAAAATAAGCATTAAAAAAAGTGAAGTATGTGAGAGTCAGTCTTCTAGAAGGAAGCAACAGTTTACCACAATGCCACAAAATCAGTTTTTATCCTATAATTTAGCCTCAGAAAAACCTTTCTTCTGTTAAGAATTGAACTGACTTGGGTTCAAGTTCTAAGAAGCGTCACTTTCTAAAGTGACCATTTTAACATTGCTCATGGGTCAGTATGAGTTTTTCCTTGAGTTTTACATAACCAAATAGTACTGGATAGTAAGCAAGCAATACTGGATAGATTGCTTAGATAATTAACATGAACACACTGATTGTTGAGACTTCGTGTTTAAAATAAAACAAGAAATGAAATTTGCCCTCTGGCTGCTTAAGTCCAGTTTGAGTTAGTATATAATTTACAATCATTGAATTGTTAGAACTTTACTGAATTGGGATTTATTAAAGGTGAAACAGCTGAGAAGCTATTCTCCAACATCTTCAACCAACTGAGGAAGAGGCTGTGGTTTTAATTTGAAAGAGCTTCCTCCAGCAGCATCTGAATGTAACGGATGGCTTACCGTATCCTGTAAAGATAGCATCTGTAAAGCTATGACACAACTAACAGTGATGAAATTGACTATTAAAAGCGGTGAAATTTGTTCAAAACCATGTAGTGGTCTAGAAACACAGCTCCTAGGGTAGAGTAGCTCCTATGTACATAAATGCAAAACTTAAAAATATTCTTTTGTAATAGAAAGCTAAATCAGACCGAATCTACAAATGGCCTGGCAATATTATAGCCCACAAAACAGACTCTGACAGACCAATCTGAGATCAAATTCCATCTTCTAAGCATCTAATAATCATAAGTGACAGCTTATGTTTCTGAGAACAGCATAACGGTATACACAGCAAGGATTCCTTTGGCTCCCCAAATAGTTTAAAACATAAAATACTTCATTCAAAAACTGTTTAGAAAAAGATCCCAATAAATTAATAATCAGAAAGATGATAATCTTGTAGAATGAGATACATACAAGAAAGTCCCATTGGAGCATTTAAAATATTATGACAGTAGCATCCATCTATATTTCACAAAATGTTAAAGGCAAAATACAAAGGCACTGCTAAATCTAGCTGAATACAAAGGCTCTGTATAGTTAATATGAAAGTGACAAATTAAGAGCTTTACAAGGATGTAGCTCTGTTCTGAAAATTCCTATTAGAAAGTACTAGTATGTATCTTAATATGTGCCTATTGATTGTATTCAGAGATGAGTTTGTCACTGTAAGGTATATGACCTGTGATCAACTTTTACAAAAAAAAAAAAAAAAGAAAGACTAAAAAAAGGCTGTTTTAAAAAAAGGCATGATATGCTGTGCCCTGGTCACAGATCATTTGAGGGAGAACTTTTTTGTCAAATACAGTCTCTCTACTCTGTATGTTCATAAGGGCTCTTGTCTAAGGTTCTGATGCTTTTTATCCTCAGTTACTTTTGGTAACAAAATGTAG
Source organism: Perdix hodgsoniae (assembly GCA_035772895.1). Taxonomy (NCBI): domain Eukaryota; kingdom Metazoa; phylum Chordata; class Aves; order Galliformes; family Phasianidae; genus Perdix; species Perdix hodgsoniae. The sequence continues at coordinate 4,371,611 of JAPSGF010000009.1, read as the reverse complement.
GGCAAGTAGTCTTGTCCATTATTGCTGCAGCTTGGCAGAAGAGTTCCTCTTTTTCTTTTAAAATAGAACCCTACTTGAAATTCTGACATCAGTTATACACACTTGAAGAGAGTAACCTTCAAGTTAGAGATTGTAAAACTTTTTCCTTTGTTGATAGTTGGTTTAATAGTTACATATAGAACTGTTTAGGAAATAAACCAAACTCTGTCTGTACTAGCAATTCCTATGTGTCCACTTAATAAATATATTTAGTAAAGCAACATATCTTCAAGTGTTCAAAAGTATTTACTTTGAGAGCATCAGGAGGAAAATACTTAAAAGTTCTGTTAAAGTCTGGGTCATCTGTTTGAAAAGTTTATTTCTAATGAAGGACAATACTTTCAGGTGAATCCAACTCTGAAAAATTGCATAAAACTTATAAGTATGTTCCCTCACAGTAGGTTAAGTCTATCCATTAACAGGGGCTTTGATAACTCTGTGCATTTTTGTTAGGCAAAATTTTTTTTTGCTTTAGAAATAATTAAGTTTCTAGTAACATAAATCTCACCTTCAGGAAGCCACTGTAGTCCAGTGAGCAAAACAGGGATTGGGAAGAAATCTGGGTGCCTATTTCCAGCTCTGCCATACTTGATACTTGATCACTTAACCTTTCTGCCCTTCAGTTTCCCCATCTGTAAAATGGGGATAATAACACTTGCCCACCTTTAAAACTGCTTGATAATGTGAAGATGAAAAGCAGTGAACGCTCATAATACTGTTCCCTAGTGACCTAAATGAAGGCCAGAACTTCACTTTTATTTCAGCGGGATTATAAAATGGTGAACAAATAAATCACAGACATTGCATTGTTCACTTTAAATTCCTTTGTCTAAAAGCAAACAAACAAAAAAATCAGACCAGACCAAACAACCAACAATGAAATATTTCCAGAAAGGCAACAAAGTTAGCACTAAAGACTAGTTTTATACCATGTAATGAAAATAAAGAACTCCCATAAAGCATACCTGTTAAAGCTGCTGGTTTGGACAGTGTACTGTATTGGTTCTGAGTAGATATTACACTTTGACGAGGACTTAATGTGGGTGAAGAGACCAATGAAAGCTCCTCTATAATAATACCACTTTTGGGATGGTTTTTAGGAAGTTCATTCAATCTCTGTTCCAGTGAATACTTTAACAGGTCCAGCTTCTGGCTTGATTCATTAAATCTTGCTTGTGCCTTTTTAAAATACAAAAACAAATACAATATTTGATGTTCTTTTTTTTCCCCTTGAAAGAACATTTAAAGTAAAGTTTCAGAAATTGTAATGACGACTTACTTCTGAAAGTGCCTTTCTGTCAGTAACCTTCCCAGATCCAAGTAATTTCATCACATTCTTTGCACCTTCTGCAACAGCATATTCTATCCTAAAATGATGCCGTAGTTCTTCCATTCGAAGTTCAAGAGGGCTTATCACAGGTTTTGCTGCAAAGAAATATAAACAAACGTCACTGAAAACCACACCCTTTCTTAGTATCTTTATATATTAAAGTCTCCCCAATGCACACAGAGGAGGAAAAAATTCAGCTTTAGTAGACCAAAGAAAAGCTTTATGTATATCATAAAAATAACAGTGAAGTTCTAATTAAAAAAATAAAAAAACCTCTTTTGAAGAATGAAAGTAGTAACCACAGCCTCACTCCAGTAAACGGGCACTACTACTTGTGGGGCTGTCATTGCCAGAAGGTGCAAGAAATAAAAGATGTCATTAGGGAAGCTATGGGATAAATGACCTTCATAGAAAGCCAAATCTCCCAAACATCAGCAGCTGGCAGAAAGAAGTTCTGAGACTTGCACATTTCTGAATCATATTCTGATGGTTTATCTTTCAAATTACTCTGTAGCTACATATATCCTTGATCAGTTTCTGAGTATTCTCTTGCTTCATACTAAATCCCAGGTTGTCTGGCTGTGTGTACAAGTATAGGGAATGTAAGAGGTCTCATACAATGCCTTCCCCAAATGGTCTGTGTTAACAACTTCTAATATCCACCTCTTACAACGTTAAGATTTCCTAAATGGAATAAGTATCCCAGATATATTCCTTACTGTTTTCATCTCTAGAAGTAGTAGGAACATAAATAGGCCTTTCAAAGTCCTTTCTAGCATTAATGCCTATTTATAGATAAAACAATATGTACTTTCACAGATGCACACTTTTTATCCTGCTCATGCTTTCTTGTAAGTCTAGGCTAGAAAGCAGACTATACATTTTGAGGATTTGTTTTTCTGTAGAACAAATAACATGCACAATCCATGTGCTAAGATGGGGTGTTGAAAGCCAGAAGTGTCATAAGTGTAAAAACAAACCAAGTGCACAAAACAAACGATACCTAGAGAGTATACTGAGGCCCTGATTAGGAGCATTATCTTACAATTTCAGTACTCTGTGAGATGCATACAAATGAAGCTTAAAACTTAGAGATGTACCAATGTGCCCACAACTTTTAGTACACTCATGGCTATTAAAGTTCAGAGGTTGTGCAATTTTAAAACTACTTTTGAATGCGGTAATATCTGCGTGTTTCAAATTGGATCTCTTTTTTTAAAAAATTCTGATTTTTGGACTACTTCCCAGTCAAGCCCAAAGGCTAATATAATAAAAGTTTCCCTACACCTCTGTTTTCACTAGTACTAATTAGGTCAATCTATTCAAGGATGACAAACAGGGTTTATACCTACATCAGTTTTTTTTTTTTTGTTTTTTTTTTTTAAGTGATACACTTTTCTTTAAAGTACTAGTTATTGTCAAAACAGAGAAAACACAAGCACACAGAATGAAGCCTACAAAGCAAGAGTGGACTTGATAAGGAATGAACAAGATGATGAAGAGATCATGTATTTCTCTTCGATAAGCTTCAAGGTACTTCGCTATTTTCAGTTCATGCAAGTTTGTCTAACATTTCTTTTAGAAATTTAGCTCTGTGTGCAAATAGGTACATATCTATGTGGTATTCTGACATTAATAAGATTAATATTTCTTCTGTAGTCCATCACCATTATCAAAAGCCAATTCATTGGTCTGAACTGCCTGAAGAATCTGCATCCTTATAACTTCTATTTTTGTCTTGCTGTCTTGGAGCATCTGTTGAGCTGTGGCAAGAAGTTTTCGATCCTATTGAAACAAAAAAGATAATATTGTAAACTCTTCACAATACAGTACATTGAAAGCTTTAAAAACCACTTGCTCAGGAATAAGAACTATGTAGCTCATTAGGTATAGCAGACCAATTTGACCACATTAAGAATCTAGAAGAAATCAGGCTAGGACCAAAGGGTATTCAGACTAATTTATAGACTACAAACCACTCCCATGGAAACTCTGTTTAAAGCTGGATAAAGGAGGCATAATCTAGAAACACCCATGTGTAGATGAATATATTTAAGCTGATACTGAAGAAAGAACAATATAAGTGCAAAATACCTCCATCCTATGGAGAATGACAAGTTTATAGTAAATCATAGAATGGCTTAGGTTTGAGGGGACCTCGAAGATTACCCAGTTCCAACCCACCTGCCATGGACAGGGCCGCCACCCACAACTCAGGCTGCCCTGAGCCCCATCCAGCCTGCCCTTAAGCACCTCCAGCTTCTTTGGGCAGCAGTGTCAGTACTGCACCACTGAGTAAATATGTCTCCCAAATGTCTAAACTAAATCTCCTCTCTTTTACTTTAAAGCCTTTCCCCCTTGTGAATATAAGAACTCTTCTAATAACTCTTCTAACAACCAAATCTGCTAGACTAAATACATACAAGAATCTCTTGCCTATTCACCTGAGTTAAATTTCAATCTCAACATTAGAAATATGAAGTTAATTCACATAGCACATTATATTTAATTATAAATAATTCTGCATTATTTTTGCCTGACCAAGCTGATTATTTTTCCATTAATAAGCACAAAATATCAGATTACTTCACTAGCTATTTCATCAGCAACTTAGGGACAACATTTTTTTTGTCCCAAATAGATGGAGCCACCCAATTCCTTTTATCAAAAATCGTAACAAGAAAAGCAGCTTAAAGGAGAACATTTCTGAAGATGAACTTTCAGATTCATCAATAATACCAATTCACTCTCAGGAGCGTGGATAGATATCCTCATGGGTTTTTCGGGTATACAGTTTTTTTGGTCCCAGAGCTACTAGAGACTTGATTTATGATGGATTATCAAATGGTTGTTGGATAGGGAATTACAAGATAACTTCAGGATTATCTGATGTAGATTCAAACAGAAAAGGAACGTGGGAAAAATTAAGGCAGTCAATTTGTCATGGCTGTGCAGTGCCAGATTAACAAACAGTAATCAGTACAGATGAATACTACACTTGCTGTAGCCCAAAGGCCACTCTGGTTAACTCATTTTGCAACCATCCCATAACCTCGTTATGAAGCCATTTTAATGTAAACATGGTTTATACTTAAATTTTTAATTTTCAAATGAACTTACCGAATATTTAAGACTTAAAAAAAAAAAGAAAAGAAATTTATTCCCTTATCCCCATGAAGACAACTACTGCACAGTACAGATTCTCAGAGCTAGAAGTATTGGCACTACAGTATATGTGAGTACTATAAAGAGGATGTTAGAAAAAAATCAGTGTGCTGAAAAGGAAAACAAAAAATTGCATTCACAGATCTCTACTATGACCTTGCACTGAATATATTACCCACTCTGATATTTTTTATGCTATATATGTTCTGCTGGGTACATACTCTTGATTTTAATTTGCAATATTAATCAATGTTTCAAATACGAAGACTAGCATAAGCCTTATGTTTATAATGTCCTTATGCTGAAGATTCCACATCAGCTATCCAACTATTTAATTAGTACACTTAATTTTGTTAAATGAATGCTTTCTCAAATACAAATATCACCTTTTGAAATAACTACTATCTACAGCAGAGTATAGGATCTAACTGATTACATACATGTCAGAATCCTACATTAAACTTCATCCACGCATCATCCTGATGCACACAAACTCAACGCATTTTTCATCTTTGTTTTTATCTAATTTTTCACGTTACTTCATCTGATTGTCTCCCACATGCTGCCACTCCAGTGGATGCACTTGCTCAGGAGCACCAACGTGTAAAGCTGAGGTAATTTAAGATTACTGAATTAGCTAGGGATTCTAACTCACCCTGTGTTTTCAAGAGAAAGAACATCCCATCCCCAAGATCAGAATGGATGTGTTATACTTAGCAGTTCCGTTAGTGTTGGGGTCTGAACAAAAACATGTTACAGCATTTCTTGTGTATGCAGAAACTGACAGTGCCTGATAAACTGATCTGCAAATCTGTTACGGGATCTCAGAGAGATCTGAGCAAGTCCAAGGAAAAACAATCAATACCTCAGAAACACATCAGAATAGGTTGAGCTGAATGTTAGTGAAGAAAGCAGACTAAGTTCAAATGGAAAACCTTCACCTGAGATAACACTCTTATTATTATTATTAGCAGACTACTGGTTTTTTTTTTGGTTTTTTTTAAATCTTTAGGAAACAAACTACGACCACCCTCCATTAAAGTTAGGTTTGAAAATAATACAGGAAATCTGAAACTCATCATGGTATGCCTGTGTAATAGTAATAAAATAGTTTAATATATTTTAAAGAGGGCCCATTTTAATGTTCCCAATTACATGTTGGATTCAAAGTGAGAATTTTCTGCCCCCTTTGGCCACCTCATCCAGAAACTTATGATCAGCTTTTTACACCCTAATGATCATACTTAAGTCTACAGTATAAACCCTGCTGAATTACCTCACTACATAGTACTATGACCATGAGAATGAACACACATCCTTTCCATCCAGCTTGCTGAAGCAGCTGGCAATGCTCTTGTGTTTCCAGCTCCTTCTCCCCAGCGCAGTTACTACATACACCCAAACTGGTAAGCTCATTTAAACCAATTGAAAGAACAAGATTCAATCAACAATTTTAATTACATGCTTCAGTCATAAGGCAAGCCAGAATTTATCTTTCTTTCTAGTCTGATCAAAGCTTGCTAGCAATGTCTGATGCTATAGCCTGAGTGTTTAGTTAAGTTCTTTTCAGGCTGTTATAAGGTTACTTGCTGAGGGTTTATTAGGGATATAAATCATGTACATCTTTTGATCCATTTGGATCAGCTGATTATTATTTTTGAGCTAGCCTGATGTTAAGTACATGGCCCCAGAGGATGTAGACTCCAGGGTTTCCAGGAGCTGAGGACTGCATTCCCCAGCCTTTAGTCATAAGGCACTGCAGATACCTCTTCCAACTGCCCCAGGCTAGTAGGTGACAGGTCACTTTCAGCTAAGGCTCCCAGCACCAGCTGGCTCACAGGTCAGCATGGGCTTGATGGCACTTATGGACCATCTAGTCTAAAATGATTTTTCAGAACATGAGCAGCACTCTGTGGTTTTGGCATGAGGTACAAAGAAGTCAAAGACAGGTACAAAAGTAATCTTCCTCTCCACCAGTCCCTGGAAGAAATCCATTCAGAAATACGTAGTTCCTCACCAATGCTTTTTGGTTAGTACAAATTCTAACTGGCAGCAATGCAATTTACAGAAGTTTACTTTTCAAATCAAACATTTCTTTTGAATAAGTTCATTGACTCATCTCATCTATGTGTTGGGCCAGCCAGACAAGAACTTAAAACATTTCAATTGTATTTACCAACTTCTTAACACCAACCAAGCTACTACATATTATTTGTTTTTACCTGTATCAGTTTTTCACCTTAGTTTGGAGATTCAGTTCATCTCCATGATGGTGTAGTAAGAGGAAAGCAAAGGTAATTAGTAACTAACAAAAGCAGAAGGGGCTGCAAGTAGGATCCCCCTAGACACTGTTTTACTCATTTGAGAAGCGTGATTACCTTATACTCATAATAACTCTTCCCCTTCTACCCCCATTAAAAATTTAGGTGAGTCTTTCAGTGGAGTTAAGGGCTCTCTTCATGTATGATGAATTTTATTACCTAGTTAAGACTATGTAATAAGTCAAACCCATCTGGGAATTAGCAAGCCCCTTTCCTACCCCTTGGAGATCTTCTAGTTTCAATTTGATGTTATCAAGTAACTACCTCTAAAATACTACACTTCGGTTAAATAAATCAGTAAATAAACACAAGGGAGAGGAAAAGAAAGGAAGTATTTCATGTATCTGTGTACCAATGCTGATTATAACAATGCTATCTGAATCTTTTGCATCTCTTATTAAAACACATTTTTTGGATACAAGTCTTGTTACTGGCAACTAAAATCAGATGAACATTTCAGAAATGTATCTGGCAATATCACCTTCAATATAATTGTCACGCACATCTTAACTTTAAATTAATGGACGTACATTTTTTAGTGGGGCTAGAAGAAGCATCAGCCACCACTTGATTCCATACCGAGCTCTGCTGCTTTGTAAATCACACATGATCAAAGATTACCAGACATACTAAATTTAGTAAACTGGATTTGTTATGGAGGTTGAATTGCATGTGGACAGACTGATAAAACAACCAGGTCTAGCAAGTATCCTGAGTGGGTATGAAACCACAACAAAAACAGCCTAGCAGTCTGTAGCAGATTCTACATTGCTACTTAATGACAACAACAAATCAACCCCAAAACACCAAAATTGCACACTGCTTACACACTACACTTTCATACTGCAGCAATATGAAATTCCACAATTATATTAACGTTCTTTAAGCATTCCAAAGCCTTACCTTTGAAGAACCATTTGAGTACATCTGTATCATATTTTCTGCTCCCTGTTTCACCTTTAGTTCTATATCCAATTGCTTCTTTAAGGCCATCAATCTGTTGTTGGTAGGAAAACGAGGATCGCTATTTGGAGTATCAGGAGTCCTAGGACAATCTGTGAATTAAATACAAGATGTAGTGTGTAGAGCAAAGAAAAAAAAAAGCAAACAAAAAAACAACCAAACAAATAACAACAAAAAAAACCCTCAAAATACCCCCAAAACTTTTCTGTTCTATTAAGTTATAGATAAACAAAGCACAAACATCACACTCGTTACTTCAGACTGACTGTCCTGTCCTGAGCTACTTTGCAGCAGCTCTGCAAATGCGCCTTAACATGCAAAGCCTCACCAAAGTACAGTGACTCCCACACACGTCCTAATTCACATGAATCATTTCCGGGAGTGGTAATATAGGCAGGTTTGCAGCTTGGGCTATTTTTGTTTCAAAGGCGATTTATTTCTTCTGGCATGTCTCGAGTCAATTAAAAGTGCATTCTGCCATTAAGTTTTCTTACAGTTCGATTTAAAATCTACAACAAACAAACTTGGACAGTACTATTCAATACCAATAAGCATATTCTAAATGCTGATATTAAATAGATTTATTTCCTCATTGATTTCAGCATTTTATTACAGCTATGCCCACTGTAGCCACAATTTATGTCAAAAGTAAGAACAGAGAACGTGAGCCTTTTCCTACATCAGACTGAATGATTTTTGCTCTGCAGAGCTGAGTCACGGGTTAATTGGATATACTGAACAGCTATGATCTGTGGGAAGAATGAAGTTTTTTGTTTGAGAATATTACTGTGTTTAGACCTCCATCTTGCTGGATGAATTAAGCAGAATGTGAGTTAGTTTTCAATCAAACAAATTACATACTTGAACTCCTTAACTTGTTTTTCCTTCTCCAGAAAAGTCTATTCACCACTGGCTCCTATTTCAGCTTCTACACCATGAACTGTTAATGAACTGAAAACAAGTGGTCACTGGACTAATTCCTAATGGTTAATTGTTCCGTGATTTTCAACAAGACCACCCTTTTAGCTATGGCTGACGGTCTTCCCTAACAGGCCCAATGACTTCTCATTTAAACTTTTTGTAAAAGAGGAAAAGTTATATCCATTACTATAATGTTCTGTCATAGTTGTTGTTATCTTTAACAATTGAGGGAATAGATACTCTACAGAAAAATGACTTTAGTTGGTCTCCTTGAAGACTATCTGATATCAACAGTATGGTCTTTTTTCAATTTTAATTAATTTTCCTTGAATTAAAACTAAGATGGTGGATCAAGTTCCTGACATCCTTGGTTATTAGAAAACACAGGCATTACACGAGTAACTTACAAATTATTAACTGTGAGTTATCTAGGGGTGTCTTATCTGCCATTTCATATTTATTCTGCAAAAGCTTCTAATAACTAATGTTTGAGGTTTAATACATTTTACTTTTGAGTTTGCCATGTAATTTCCTTCTTCTATGCTGCGGTCTTTGATGAGGCTGCACACAGTTTTCATATAAGTAGAACTTTTAATTTCCTCTGCTGTTAATTCACTCTTCAGTTCAAGACACTTTAAGACTCTCACTGCACACTCACAACTTAAACGTACTACAGAAAGTACCAGATGTTTAAAAAAAAAATAAATCTGTGCTATTCCTCATCTGTTTTCTCATTCTTCCTCTCCTCAGTGTTTTGGCTTGGTTTATGAAACACTGCACTTGCACAGCTTTAGCTTAAATCTGGTATTAATAAAAAAAAGATTAACAACATGCTTTTCTCTTACTTATGTCTTCACATTTAACAAATCCTCACCTACTAATCTATTCAAAATTAAAACAAACATGAAACTGGAAAGTCACAGTGTCAGGTCTCTTTATAAAGTAGAATAATTTTGTAAATTAATATTTACCAACTTTAGATTTATGTTGCCGGCCTCTACCACTTAAAGATCCCAATCCTCTGATGATCCATGGGGAAGACTGTGGTTCTCCCGAAGTTTGTTTTCACAGCTTTTACAGATGCAAACAAGCACTCTTCCTTTGCATTAAAACAACACTCATGTTGCAAGTCAAGCACTAATTAGAGATACCACAATTCTGGCTGCCCATGCAGCTGCTATTATCTCCCTCTGCCTGTCTGTGCTGTGAAGGTATAACCACATTGCCTACCTGGGTCATCTAAAGAGCTGGTTTGCACTTGTGGACTTACATTCCCCTCTACTGTTTAGTAGAAACTGAAATACTATATGCTTTGCTAGCATAAAAAGACAACAACAAAGAAAAATTCTGTAGTACAGACTAATAATTAGGCGTTTTTTCTTTAAATCATTCTGTCATAGAAGCTGCTTGCTGAATTTCTGAATGTGGAACATTAAGGTTGTTTACTATAAGTTTTTCAGAAATGGCTTCCAAGTGACTCCTTCCCCCCCCAGCCTCATTACAATAAACAGCCTGAGGCAGCTTCTTATAGAAGAATTCAGATTAAAGTTTAAGTCAGCCAGCCAAACAGGTCCTATTATGGAAAGCATTGACAATCTTAGCTGCAACGCTACAAGCTACATCTGTTGCCCTCTCTTTGTATCTCTTTCAACCAAAGTAGGCATAACTAGCCATACGAAAGTGATTACCTATTTGTGTAAAGCATCATACAGAGGGGCTTGAGTCTCACCTGGAGACATTCAGTCATTGCTGTAATACAAATAAGTAATAAATTCATCTAGGTCAGTGCAATCAGTGGGATTTTATGTACATACTTAAAGTTGAAGAGTTAAGTATTTATACCAAATTGATAATTCACTGAAGTAAGGGAAGTGACGACCAAGGAAAATGACAGATTCTCTAAATCTGCCATGTTAGATGGTCAACAAGGATAGCACAAGACTTGTCACTTCTGATGTATTCAAGTCCAGCTTTGCGTAAGACAGTAACAGATCTTCTGGTCAATGGATTAGTGCCCCTAAGCATTTTTCTCTCGACATTTTGAGTATCAAGTGAAGTAACAGATGTATTTCAAGTGAACTAGACTTCATTTCATGTAACGAGCCTGTTATTTTTGCTGCTAACTTTAAAGAGGTTTGTGCAGCCTGTTAACACACAGCCAGTCTGCCAGAGCTGTGATACTGCTTCCCCAGGACCTGTGATCCTGCTTTCATGAAAACATAAGACTTGAAGTAAAAAGTAATGCTTTAATGGATGTTTTTTTTGTTGTTGTTGTTTTTTGTTTTTGCTAGAGTGTCTGGATTGCATCAGGATAATGGCACTTTTTGGTTTGAAGTGTTTATCTTAACACTTTTATCTTTGCTCTTCTGAGAACCTCTTCAGTGTCACTGAGTCTGCATAACGCTTACCAGCAAATGCTCCTTGTTTCTAAATGATCTTATACTCTAAGCTATCCCTATTAGAATAGTGGCAATTCTACTCTTTCTAGACCGCTTCTCTTTGCTTTGAAGACTTCCCTACATGCTAAGTGCATGGTTTATTCAACAAGCTCAGTATGAAATGTAAGAGCCCATGTAACTGTCCACATTTTTGTTCTGATGGCAGTGCAGTATGCTGCTAAGCTTGGTGGCAAGTTGGGAAACAATTTTAATTTATTTGAGGACATTTAACATAGTGTCATAACCAACAGATACACTGTTCAGGCACTGCTGGGGTTAAAAAAATAAAGAAAAGAAAAACAAACAAACAGGGAATCAGATGTGATTGCATGGAACTAACCTGTCTGCAAGTCCAAGGCAACAGTGGATGCTCTGCATGCACACAGAACATCCAGCACTGACTTCCTGGAAAAAATGCTTAAATTTGAAACGAATTTTAGTTGCTTAAAGGCAAATTTGACTTACTGAAAAACCAATAGCAAATTGTCTCAACACTGCTTCAAAAGCATTATTCCACACTGAGGTTCCCCAAAGTTACAATTCTTACAAATATCAGTACTGTAGGTACAGTCTGACATCTAAAAAGTCAACAGTGGAACTAAATTTGATGCAACCCCTACAGAATTAAATCAGCGCCTTGCTGCAGGTAAGCTAGTACAACCTTTTACCTCCCTGAGTAATATTAAAAAGGCCAATCTCTACCGTGACTTTTTAGACACATGAAAAAATATCAATTTAATCTGTGCTAATATGCAGAAATATATTTTAACCATACAAAATGCTTTCATGTCTGTGAGTGAAGACACGATATCCTCATGTCATACATTCAAGTAAATCTCCCTGATTTTCAGCTGTAATGGTTACTACACTTGTCCTACTCCATCTATATTGTTGCATTCTGCTTCACGTTTAAGTGCTGACACATGAATTTTAAAACCCTGCGTCCTAGTATGACTAATCCACTGCATGATAAGGACAGACCTGGGTGCAAAGTCTCACTTCCAGAATAGATCTAGTTTTACCAGCAACCTCATACTGGAAAGCAAACATACATTATAGTTGTTTCTGAAGCACACATCAGCTGCCGTATCTGTCCTCACACTCAATGATACCGGTGCTTTTTTTTTTTTTTTTTTTTTTAGCTAAATATACTTCTTGGTTAACGTTTAATACCATTTTAAGTAGTAGGGAAAATAATTTCCTATGGGATCAGGATGTGGAAAGCTTTCAACTCAAGGCAAGATACCATCAAAATATCCCAACTCATTTAAAACTGAATGTTAATGACACGTTTTTATTCTGAAGATTTATTAAGGTTCCATTCAACGGTTTTAACTTATGGGGGCTGCTATGAAAACAATGCCTCCAAGCAGAGAAATGGTATCCAGTGACATTCATTGACACTGGCTGAATGTTTATGGAGACCAAAGTGGATGTGAGGTGGTGGGTGATGTGTTTCAGCAATGGCAACAGTGACAGTGGGCCATCTCCAGAGGTGCAGGTTTGTTTATTTTATTTAGTTTTTTAAAAAACAGGCATGGCATGCAGGCTGTGGTTTCTGGCTGGTGAAAATGCACAGCTAATGGTGGTGACTGTGTAGAAAAATAGTGTTTTGCAGCTGAGAATGTGCTCTGTCAAATAGCGTTATTGTGCTCTCTGTATCTGTTGTTGTTTCCCAAGAAATAAATAGGAGGCAGTACTTCCAGAGTGACCTACCTACATAAATTACAAATCACACTGTGCTGATTACAAAGTAGTTGCACCTCAAATTAGTGGTTCATTGAAAAAGAAAAAAAAAGTAATGCAACCACTGCTTGACACCATAAGCAGCATTAAGAGTCACAACAGCTTGTGTGACACTTTCCAGCTGTAAGTGTAGAGCACTTTACAGACATATGTTCACACCCACTTCTCGCATACTGCAACAAGGGAAAAGTAAATGATTTTTTAAAGCCACCACTGTACATTTTCAGTCAAGCAATAGAAACAGTCAAAAAATCCTCAGGGAGCAGGCCTGACAGGTCAAAAGGATCATAGCCTTACAGACAACTATTCTCAGTGTTACTTGTTGAAGGATCTCAGTCCTGACTTTGCTACTTAGAACTCCCAGTAACCTTTACAACATACTTTGAAGACTGGGAAAGCCTAGGACCACCCCCACCAAAAGTATAAAATTAAGTATATCAAGGGAATATAAGCCTTGACTTCCACAGTTTTGTCTTGTTAACCTTATTTTCCATATTTATACTTTGCATAGTCTAAAACTTTCCCATATACATCCTTCACTCTTTTAAATCACTTGTATCTAACAGACTAGAAAAGGGTGAAATACAAGTAAAAAACTGAAACTTAGAATAAAGCTAATGTCTGGAATTAATGCACTTATACTTGGTATTCTTACATGCTAGAGGAAATGGTTATAAAATTCATGATGTCAGTTTGAAGCAGAAGCAAGAATTACCAGGCTGAGATAGCTGTGACCTCTCCACTGAGCTGTGCTATCAGATGACAGGCATGTTTTAGGCCACATCTCTACATATCTGTTGAATATCATGCAAATATTTTATACACACGGAGTAGACTTAAGTGTCCTAAGTCTTATTCTATAAGCCTTACTTTGCCTAAGCCTACAGTTTTGACTTCAGCTATTAGTGAGATAAAACTTCAATATTAAAATCAGAAGAACACCCAGATGACATGCACCTGCTAGTGAGCATTCAGTCTGCCTGCAGACTGACAACCCTTCCCCCCATGACTCAGTGACCATGAAAGAGGAAGGAGACAGGCAACTGAATTACAAGGCAAACAGGACACAAAAGCTCAATAATTTCAGCTTTGGAGAGGTGGATGGTTGTAGATTGTGGATCTAAGAAAGGATGGTTTAAATCTTTTTTTTTTTCCCCTAGAAGTTTGTAAAATATTAAAAGGAGTTTCGCAGTGGAATACCTGCTCTGATTTTAAAATGATCCCAATAAGCTTTTGTAGCCTGCAATAATTGAAGTAGTTAAGAAACGACGCACTTTTCTCGGGGTGTATTTTAATAATTAAGACTGTAAAGGCTATCTGCCAATAACATTTTGAACAGAATGAAAGTTAAAAACGTAGTATTAAGGTATTAAGGGGCTTAGCATGCATCCAAAGCAGTTAGAAGTACATAAGATTATCAACTTTGATCTTCTACTCCTTAAGCCTTTCATGAAATCTCTGGTGTAGAATAAAGGGCAGGATGAACCTGGCTGCTATATTCACAAAAGCAATGGGCACTGCTGGCATTTTCAGAAACTTACTAAGGACCTGAACAGCATTACTTAATTATTTATTTGCACCCAAAGATCTAAATCTCTTTAGAACTACTAAGTGCTTTCTAAAGGTCTGCTGTATTTCCTGAGATGTGCACAGGCACAAGGACAATACTGCTGATTAGCTCCTTGTGACAGTTTTAAAATGCTGCCCTGGAAGAGAGCTCTCCTTTTGTACATTTTGTGCCATCTGCTTTTCAGGTTCCACTACTAGATTCATTTCTCACATCTATGTCTACAAAGATTTTTATATTTGGTCTCTAGAGAATTTGCATCTCATTTTCTTTCTCTTTCCTTCTGCTTGTTCCTTTAAAGGCCCCTCTACCCTCAACACTGAAGAGGAATTTCATAAACCTCAACCAGTATGAAACAGAACACTTCATACCTACTAGAAAACCCAACAGCCATCTCTGAAGCATACATTGTATGTATTCTCATTTCATGCTGCAGCAACTATTTTGCTTCACTAGTTCCCCTTCCCCCCCATAACTGTCACTCTCAAACCTCAAAATCAACAAATGCAGAACGCATTGTGCAAGTGTACCATAGGCACTGCAACATTTTCCTAGCACAGTACAGGGCCAGATACTATGCATTCCTGATATTGCTTACCAGTATTTTCCTGAATTCTCACCCTAACCAACCTTTCTAGAAAATGAAGGATGATGTGGTCTTTTTATTCTACTGCCCAAGCTTCTTAAGGCTTGGCACTCACTTTATAAACACCTTCAATGGCATGTGTGCATTTAACTTTTTGCCAGAAAGAGTCCATGTAATGCGAAATCAACAGGCTGGCAGCACCTCCTAAGTCATTCCACAAAGCTGAAAAAGGACTGTTCACTTTCACAATATTCCATCTTAAAATACCAAGCCTGATATTTTTATAAAATATTTATATTCAAAAGTAATATCAACTCACCACCAAGCCTCAGAAAATACTAATTAAAACAATTTCAATATATCTTAAAAAGGGCAACCTCACTGTGGATGTTTCATACTGAAAATTGCTCCTATATAATGAAAAGCCAGTAGATGATACTACTGTGACTGAGAAAATATATGAATATGGTAATAACTGGAAGTGAAGAATCAACACAGGTTACATTCATCTTCACACATCAACAAATAGTCCATACTCCTCCCCAGAAAACAATTTTCAACTCAGAGGGACCGGACATTTATTACTGAGTCAGAACTAGCAAGCACACACAGGTAACCAACTTTCCAGCTACAGGTTTGCTCATTTCCAGAGCAGTTTTTTTCCAATTGAAACAGGCAATAGCTTATGTAAATTAACGAAAGTAAACATTGCAACGTACAATACCTGTAACATCTTCTGGATCCGTTACAACAATGTGTGCGTTTAACTCCTGTAACTTATGATGCAAATCTTCTAACTTCTTATTTGACTTTTTCAAAATGTTGTCCACATATGCCAAGTTCTTTTTATCTGTTGTGACCTTCCTGAGGTTCTCAGCTCCCTCCTTGATTTTAAGTTCCTTCCTTATTTCCCGCTTGATTTGGTCCTTTATTTCATCCAGCTTCTGCTGTACCATTGTATCTGAAAAGTCCAACTTTTGGCCAGTGCTCAGGTTCTCGGAGACCAGAAGACTTTTGGCATCTCCCTGGAAAGAAAAACATCAATATAACTACCAGAAAACATGGTTTCTTGACAACATATGCTGCAAATTGCAGTGACTGGGCTTTTGGCCTTTGTATGTTAAATACTTAGTTTTTAAGACCATGTACTAACTTACATGCTGCCCTAAAGCAACAATCTCACAAGACATTACATGTTAACAGGGGTTACATTTTACAGGAGGTTAATTTTAAATTTATTGACATTTTTACTGTGCCTATTTTTATCAGCAAGAGATTTAAATACTTCTGGATTTGTCATGGCTGCCTGCCTAGCATTTATATGCCTCAGAGCTAATGACTCACATCTATAATTTTCTAGATTTGTGTGTTTTAATAGACCAAATGAAAACAGGAAATAAGACTAAATTCTAACAATTACTAACTCTCATTAACTTCTATACTATTAACATCATTAGAAATAAAATAAAATAAAAACAACCATTCCCCATCATGTTAAGAGAACTGTCTAGATATCTGGGTAGGGAGGTAGCAATATGAAGGGACGATCAAAAAATTTTA
Source organism: Perdix hodgsoniae (assembly GCA_035772895.1). NCBI lineage: Eukaryota > Metazoa > Chordata > Aves > Galliformes > Phasianidae > Perdix > Perdix hodgsoniae. The sequence continues at coordinate 4,354,975 of JAPSGF010000009.1, read as the reverse complement.
ACATTTTGATTATAATTTAGTTGTCATTGTTATTTGCTGCTGCAAAAAACAAAATTTGGGAAGGAGTTCAGAAAGAACAGCATCAGGCTAATAAATCTTAATGAGCTCCCAGAACACAGAATCTCTAGATATACTCTACATCTACTTCACTGACTCAGACTTCAGACACAAAAACCCCTTTCTTCAAAATGAATAACTGTGAAATAAAAGTTAACATTCTGAATTTGTATCAACACATGAACATCTTCATTCACTTCAAGTTATGGAACATTAATTAACAAAAAAAAAAAAAAAGAAAAAAGGGAAAGCTCTGTGGTTGCAGTTCCATGGCCACCAGGAATAAGGAATCCTCTGCAGTTCTCGTTAGCTACTTTTGGAGAGATGAGGCCATGCATATCAACAGATAATGCTAGTCAAAATATTTAAATCTGTACAGACTCCCCTAACAATAAGAAAGATCCAATCTCCCAGTTTTTAAGGATGGTTTAAAAGCTTTACTAACTCATCTTTAGACCCCTGCTTTTACAACTTCTACCCATAACTATCATTTTTAATATGAAGAGGTAGCAATTGAAAGATTCTTAACTATTAAAAGTAGTTGGAATAATCACTTAGCCACAAGATTTGGCTGTTTGTGAAAGAGACAGCAAACAAACAAGTCAGAAACGACAAACTGAGTGAGTCATGCAAGGGGAAAAAACTATGTAGATTTATATTTAAAAGGCACTTGTCATTCCTGCAAGTGCATTTCTGTTAGTGCAGATTAAAAATAAATTATTTATTATGCATATGTAGAGAGGCTATTAATAGTTGTACTGGGAGATCCATGACATTGCTTCCATATATAGGCATATTAAAAGAATCAACATTTTTTTTCCATAAGAATAATCAATAGTGATGAGCAAGCAACCAGTACAAAGCTTCTGAGCCAGCAAGGAGGAAACCAACGATCACATGCTGAGTGGTTCGCGTTGAGAAACAACCAGAACTGAATCTAAATTCATACAGCAACTGTATGTCATTTTGCTCATGTCTAAGTAACGAGTGTACCCAAATTAGATTCTTATCTCTGATCTCTCTGTTTGCTTTAACAGATAAAAATGTAGGGATTAGCACACTATGATCTAGCCTTTAAAAACAAAGATCAAAACAGTGTTTGTAAATATGTACAAAAAGTGTATTTTTAAGTCATGACAGTTTGTAGTCACTTTGCAAGAATTCTAGGAACAAACGTGGCATCTTACCTCCTTCAAAGCATATTTCACTTTTAAAAGTTTGCATGAGGAAAGGTAGGTGTAAAACAAAACAAATCTCTTTTTTTCCATACTAGCACCAAAAGTATGCTAAGAATGCCAAGAGCGTACACTTCTCAAACAGAACAATGTAATTAAAATATAAATAATTCAGAAATATTCTAGACTAGGGTTTCCTGAAGAGACTTCAGTCAGTCGTTTATCTATTGAACAATACGATATTTTGTTACAGGGGAGTTTTTCATCACTCCACTAACCCAACATCTCAGCTGTTCAAGAGTGTTATGTTCTTCAATGAACAGGTTTTTGGAGCCCTCTCATGATCATTAGTGATTTGCATTTCAGACTCCAGTAACTAAGGTCAAGTTCTCAGTTAGAGCAGTCTCAGCACAACCTCTGTTCCTGGAGTTGGAGTTTCACAACACAGTCTTTCTTTAAGCTGCTTCTAAGACATCAGCAGTGTGGATGTTACCACTGGTAGCTGGTTATATTACCTATGCATTTCAGTGTTGTTACAAAATAGCTATTTTATAAATATTAAGTACTTATTAAGTACTTTTACACACAAATATAATATTGCTCATTTTTATATACTTACACACAGACAAGACCACCAAATGGCTACCAGTGCCTCAGGATGCAGCATTTCATGCAAAGTTCACAAAGCCTGCTATGCTAGAACTGAGTAGAAACTTTTAAGAGCTACTACAAAAAAACCTCAAACAAACCCACAGGCATTACTCTGTCTCTTGTCATCCAGAGTTAATGCCACTTACAAACAAAAAGCGTCATGTCACCTGGCTATCTACACATCCTGTGTGGCACAGAGGTCATTGTGAAACAAACAATTTCCAAAGGAGGAAAGCATGCACCCAGAGACGCTGAAGACTGCTGTGAAAATAGAGCAGGAGGGTGTTCTGCAAGAGAAGCTGCTCTGCTTGTGCTCTGACATGTTTTGCTGCTGAGACACAAGGATGGCAGGAGGCAGGACCTCGTGTCAGACAGACGAGCGGCCTGTGGTACTCTGCTTCAAAACAGAGACAACAGACACCACTGGACACAACTTCTAACACTTGAGTAAGAGGGTTAAGGTTTTTTTAACAAAGGCATCTCCCCAAGTCCAAACCCTTTTAAACTGAGAAATGATTTAAAACACAGGATGTTCAAGGTTTTTTGATGGTACTTGATTTAAGATTTCAAAAAAGCTTCTTGTTAGAGCTGAATATTCTTTCAAAAATACTCTTTCTCTTTTGTTGCTTATGTTTTGATGTCTGTCCCTCCAACACACCAGAGTGCCCAGGACCCACCTCTCTGCACACACAACAACAACCTGCTGCTAGGCTGTAAGAAAGGCAATTACAGGCAGTGATGAACATTTCTTTGCAATGGGCAAATACATGTTTGTTTGCCAGACTGGAGATTTCGGAAACCTTTCAGCATGTAATGAAACAAACTATGTTTAATGCAATAAATCATCAAGTACCACAAATTAGATAATACTGCTGAGAGAGAGAGGGAACCACATATATGTGTCTTACTGCAATAGCCTAGTGACTCAGCCTCACTTTGACTGCGGGCTCAAAGGCTATTTGCACGGATGAACTCAAGATGCTAGCTTTCAATTTCTGTATGCCTGGGAAATATTTTAAGTACAGATGCTGAAAACTCTGGGTAGTGGACTGAGCCTGTCCTTTAGTAATAGAGTCAGAAGAGATGATTATGACGGTGAATATATCAGAGAATCTGCTCCAGTTGTATAGACAGAATGACTTCCAATTTAAATGAAATCCTCAAATTGCCACCTTTAAGAACAAAAAGATAACCTTAAAATCTTGGGCATTAATAACTGCCAATGACTTTCTTCTAGCAGCACAGTACAGCTACATTGGTTCATCCACTGGATTCATCTTAGAGAATACTGGAAAAGAATGCAGGTTGCTGAATTCTGCTAGGAATTCTTAAAGAAATGTAAGCAGGGTCTTAAACAACAGCATGCTTAGCACCTACTACTGAATAGTTAGGCACAATATCATTTATGTTTCACAGTGACTTGCAATCAACCTGCCCTCAGGAAAAAAAAAAAAAAAAGGCTATACAAAAACTCCCTGTAAAACTACATACATTTTTCCTACATTTATTACTGTTCATTTTTATATGCTCTTTAATTGTGGAAACCATTTTACGTCTAGTACAGTTCACTGAAACATAAGAAAACCTGTTTGACAAGTATAGCCAAAAATGTTTGGCTGTTTATACTCGTATATAATACAGCTGCCATAATCCAGAAACATGAAGCGTCCATTTTTAATTTCCTTTTGCGGAGCTGGAAATACAGATTTGGAACTATTAGGCCTATTATTATAGTTTTCTCTATTATGTTTTAAGGGATAAAATAAATAAAGTTATTCTTCTGAACTAACTGCCAAGGTCCCAGAAGCCTGCTATAGCAATTCCTGAAACTAAAGAAGTCTTTGATTGTATGAAAAATGTTAATCAATTGCTAACTTTCCTTCCCCCCCTCCCCAAACATTCATAAAACCAGCTGTGACAGTCTGTCCGGATTACTGGAACTACACTGACTGCTTCCTCCTGCCCAAAAGGAAATATGATTGTGGTCAAGATCTCAGCACTTACCCAATGTCAAGAACAAAAAAACCTTGAAGGCTTAATAGATTTTGGCATTAGTTTGCTATGCTAACACATTACAAACAAGGATTTAAATTTAATCCAAGTCACAGCTCTCTTCTTTGTAGCAAGAGGCTGCTTAAGGTACAAATAACTGTGGTGCATTGCATTATACATGGATAAATTCAAGTAAGATGCTCATTAAATGGGGTTCAATTCCTGTGTGCATACAGCAAGTGCCTGGCTGCACCAATAAGAGGTGCAGTAAGTGCAAAAAGGTGCTTCTTAAAACAGGGGTGGCCAACGTGTACACTGTTCCCTGCGAGAACACTGCACTGGGAGGACTGAAAACAACTACTGGTGCCCCCAGAGCAACCTTCTGAAGTGGTGCCTTTTCTTTCCCTTCTGCCTTAAAAGAATCCTCCACAACTTAAGCAAAACTAAACCTTTTGGCTATGTAAGGTTCCTCATTCCCACCTAGGCTTGCAGCCACCAACAGTCCCTGATTAGGCCAAAGGTTACTAACCCAGGAAGTTCATTACTGAGGTTGCAGGACAAAACAGAACTGTGGCAGTGCAGTGCACTAACTATAGCAAGTCACATAGAGGATAGAGCTTGCTTTTCATGGAAGGGAAAGAAAATGTTTTAAGAAATGTTGCTTTCAGCTGCTATTGCAGCTCCTGACATGTGAAACAAGGAGAAGGACCTGCAAAGAAACTTGTAAGAAACAGGACACAAAAAGAAAATCCCCACCATTGCTTCTCTTATGACAGGACTTGAGGAACGCTCCAGCACAGCACAAGCAAGGAAGCACCTGGATCTGAGTTCAGGAGATGGCTGCGCTACCTAAGAACTGTCACTGGATACGGGCACTTTAGCTGTTCCCCAGTTTCTCCAACTAACTTGCAGCTCCCTACTCCCAACCAACAAACTGCAGCAGAATCCAGCACATCACAAACAACCCTGACCCACTTACATTCGGAAGAGACAGCATGAACTTCCCATACAATGAATACAGCCCACTGTCACAACTTGTACTACATGTGACCAGGAAGAAGACCAGGATATGAAACTGAGCCTGCAGTAATGTCATTTCTCCATTCTTTTATGAGACCTTGCTGTACTAGTTATAATTCAGCTTCTTAATTTTATGTGCATGTGAAATACTGGTGGGATCAGTGGTGTTACTGTAACTGAGTCAGTGTAATAAGGCAAAGAAGTAGAATACTCAGAAGAAAACTCTATTTAAAATAATATGGTTTCAACCAGACCACAGACAGTAGTGGAAGTTCTATTGAATTCCAAAGCACAAACCAGTTCTTTCAATATAAAGCAAAAATGATTTACTGAATGGTTAATTATTTTTCATTTAAAACTGCTAGTAAAAAATAAGCATTGACAGTAGTGGGTTCTTTTAAACCATTTTCAGATAAGCATGGAGTTATTGTTATCATCATGAGAATATCTGTAATTTTCTACCTCACAGAAATACAAAAACATCTTAACAGCCTGAAATTTACAGAATACATACAATGCACACTTCTAAAATAAAGGGTGTATTTTAATATTCTTGCCAAACAAACATTACAAATGGGTATGTGTGGTACCATTTCTTTCAGAAACTAACACACATTCTGAATAATTGTTAGAGATGAAAAAAGGTTTTGAGAGCAATTCCTATCACCAGGTTTGCCTCAGTTTGACTTGGTGAACTTCCCTGCAGTCAGATGAAGCTCAAGTTTGGTGCCAGCAGCTGTTTTACTGCTCTGAAGTGCTTGCAGACAAATACAAATTAATATGATACAGAACTATTTGAAATAAAAATAAGTTCTTGCAGATATTATATGGAGAATTTACCTCTAACGACATGCAATACAGAAGCCAGTAATCTACCCAGAAACCATGACTGCTCCCCCTTCCCCAAATAAGCAGTAACTAATAAGGTATCTGCTGAAGCAGGCATTGAAGTAAACACCTAAAATAAAGCACTCCTGTTGCTTCAGAAAGTTAGTATAAATCTGTTTTATTTTGCCCCTTCTACTGATTCTTTATATGAAATACTTATCTGATTTTGTCTAACCCTCAGAGCAGAATAACGTTACACTTACAGCTCAAGATGCTGGAGAAAACAGTCACCATCCAAGCTTCAGGATGTGATATTTTACTTGGTGGAAGATATTTTCAAAGGTAAAAAGGTCAGTAGATAGATCTGAGTCACAACTGTGCCTTATGACTTGGGTAACTCCTCAAATACAATGTAGATTGTACACAGGCCGTATAGTTTATTGAACATGAATCTAAGAAAATATACTTACCATAATGCAGTTACCATTGCAACTATCCAATGTCAATGGCTGTAACGTCAACATTAAAATAAACATACATGTTTATATTCTTACCTGAAGTTTTAATTGCTAAGCAGAAATATAACAACAGCACAGTCTAACACCCAAAGAATCCAAACCCAAGTCATTGGCACTTAATGACAAGCAGGTCCACTCCCAGTAATGAAGTGGTTTTTGTGCATTATGGTAAGTGAATTATAGAATAGCTGCTATTATTTAATTAAAATATGTTATTATCTGCCTCATAATTCACATATTATCCATTCTGCCCATCCACAAATTACAGTATCAGCTATTACCACAACTGGTAAGCTGTGGTTCCTGAAATGTTACATATTCCCAGCAAACCGTAGGAGAAGAATGGTATAAACCCTTACATTAAAAATAAGTCAGTGCAATTTGGGACTTCTCAGTACTGTTCATGCAGGTTAGAAAATGCAAGTCACTGGAAGGATGTAAAAGGAATCCTCAGCCAGGAAACAGGAATTTCGTGGTAATATACAAGTGTCAGGACAATGGTAAAAAAAACAAACACACACAAACAGACAACCAAACCAATAATTTATTTCACTCAAAAAGCACAACAAAACACTCCATGTTTCAAAATCCTTACTTCTGGGATGGATAATTATGCCTGGAAAAAATCCCTCTGTTTCTGGCAATTCCAGCTCTAAGCACAGACAACCGCTGCGCTACTCCATTTAACTTCATTATATTTTAGCAGAGCTATTTTTAGCCATTACAAAACTAATGGAAGAGCTGAGAGTCTACATTCCACTCTAATTGAGCCATCATGTTTAGCAGCCAACTATTTTGTACATTATAAATGCAGCAATACATATCAGAGATAATACTAACATCTGTTTTATGAGGCAAAAGGCCAAGCGGCCAAAAACTTGATCCTGGTAAAGGAACCAGATTTTTTGTTGCTTTCTAGGACCATTTAACAGTGCTCTCACCACAGCTTGTGAGTTCCTCAGTTGGTAGATGAATTGAAAAGGTTTTTTTTCTTAAAACAGGAAAGGGATGTATGCTTGTATTTATACAAAGGAACCGCCTTTATACTCCAGAATTGAGAACTCTTTCACAGTAGTTTGCGTTGCTATAACTGAAGTTAGTCAGGAAATGTTCGCACTGTCCACTCCAAGTAGCTGAGAAAGTTGCTCTTGTTTTAAATTCCAGCAGTAAAAGGAGGATGGAAGAGCCTCCCTCCTTATCTTTACAGGTGGCCAGTGGGAAAAGGAGAAAAAAAAAATCACTTTTCATCACTTCTCAGTACCAGGGTAAGCACTGCCACACCCAGAATTCCATCTGCAGAGATTCAGGCATCTCATTCCATGCCTTTCCAGTAGAAGTTTATGGATGGACACTCAGCTATTTATAGAAGCATTACTTCACATCCCCATTTGTTTAAGACTTCTACAGAGCATCACTGATGTACGCTGTGATACATTTGAATAGTTTCTGTAATCCTTTCTTTCTCTGACCTTTGAAATACGGTATGAAAGTTCCCACTAGCTCCTAATGTCCATTTTCTACTTAAGAATTCCCTGGGTATTACAGAAGTCACAAACAATGTGAAGCCTGTCTTAACCTACAAACACAAGCAAGAAGAAAATTTTCTGATAGCTGCTTCATGTGCAAGAGCAATGAGAAAGAGGCAGGTGATTTCACTTGCTGATTATGTGGACTACAGAAAGTCCTAATACATTCACATTTCAAAATACAAATCTGCTTAAGGTTTTTGTTTTTTAAGCTTTCTGCATTTTCTGTAGTTTTTAGGAGCCCTGATCCCCTACTGACCTACAGCACAATAATCCAAATCATCTCCCAGGCAAGCTGTTCTCCATTTTGCATACACCCTTGTGTAGGACTCTTCCATCTAGCTGTTATCGGCCCAGTCTCAATAGCAGCTAAGATGAAAACAGGAAGCATTAGTTTCCAAATAACTAATGCACCTCTAACCAAATAGTTTTAAGGCAGCATAAAGCAACAGCTTTTATATGCATCATTGTATATGTGTGCCTGTAAAAAATCTTACTGATTCTGCTACAAAACTAAGTCTATAGAATAATGGCAAAAAAGAATTCACCTTAAAAATGCACTGGGAACTACAAATTGTTTCTTACACTGGGAAGTATTCAGAAAGCCCACAACAAGGCATACCTGATGGTGTTTTCAATGCCTCTCCTTCTTCAGACAGTATAGTATTCGACATAGGTGTTATGCGCTTTCCAGCATCTATCATATTCGAGTCTCCAGTCATGTGATATTTAACCTATTTTCAGTCTAAATTCATCCCCTTTTTAGTATTAAAGCCTCGCTCCATTTACAGTGCATATCTACATAGTAGATTTTCACACATATTTAAAATAAAATAAAAAAAAAGTTCTAAGAATATTTCAGCACAACAGATTTTGGCGCACTTGTAACTTCTGAAGACATTTTTCATCAAGTCTCAAAGTTTTCTGCTACATTCCAGTTCAGACACATTTTAGTGAGCAGCCTGAGAACACACTCATCAATCCAAACAGTAGCCTGTAAAATTTGTTAAACAGTGATGGAATATTCTGCTTACCAATTACCAAGAGCTACAAAAATATACTCAAGGTATGACATTCAGCAATACCTTCGTGAAGAAGTCCTTCAAGCTAAAGAAAGAAATTGCTACAGTCAGAAGCTATTTTGGTTTGGAGTTTAACCTGCTGTATTCCCACGAGTATCTGCTTTGTGTTTCTCTATAATGAGCTATCTAATCTAAACCACATTGTCTTTAGCAGACAAAAATACACAAACTAACTTTCAACTGAAAAAGCAGCAGGAGCATGACTTCTACTTGATCACAAAGAGCAGCACGTTCTGCCTCAATACATGGTTTTAGGAGGTTGTATTTTCCAGCTGTATTTGAAAGAGAAGGGCGAGTGTGGCCATTGAGCTCCCTCAAGCATTCCAATAAAGATGTCAAGATGCTAAGTCACAAGAGGAAAATAAAAATCAGTCCCAGTAATAACAAAATTACAACTACACAAGAATAAATTTTGGATTCAATCTGTCTGTATCTTCCAAAATAAGATACTGTGCTTAGCTCAGGCTAGCATCCTTTCTTTCAGCTATATACTTCTCTAACCTCTCTGAGAATTACTGGTTTCTTCCCTACGTTTCCCACTGTTTAACCTTAAAGGGGGCAAGAAACTGGCATTATAAAGGTATTCTGAGGCACAGTCAGTGCTTCTGTCCAGACACATGTTCTCCCCATTTTCTGAGCAGCACTACAACAGTCCTCTTCCCCTTCTGCCGGTCATAAGGGAGGAAGAGGAATCGTTCCCATATATGCCACTGAAATGCTTATTGCAGCTGCAACCCCAAGTTGCAGGAACTCCTAGTAGATGTATTTGACTCTGGATGAAGATTCAAGTATATTCATTGCAATAAAAACACATTTAACTGCTTTGGGACAGTAGATAGCTTAATTTTTAACAATGGAAAATTTCATAAAAGTAATTAGAACATTTAACATTTTCAATATCTATAATTAGCAAAGCACAAGACAAAAAATAGTGGTGGAAGTCTGCAGATAATACTTTGCGCTGGATGGAAATGCAAAAGAAAGTAGCTCAGAATACGCATGTGAATAACTTAATTCAGAATGCAGATGCCAGTAGATCAGTTTAAAGTGCACTTACTTGAACAGCTGCATAAAGTTGAAATTGTCAGTAAATTCATTCAGGTAAATGTAATGAACAGGAAGGCAGACAAGTGCCAAAAAAATATCATATTACTTTTAAGTCCATAAACAGTATCTGTTCCAGAAAGCAAAGAGTTACAAAATTGTGAGACCACTTACAGAACTTGTCTCTCCCTTGTCTTCCTTCCATACCCAAGGTCATCTGGTTCAAGATTCAAATGAGAGTTAAAGAAACCAATTCCCACAAGTGTGGCAGCTGCTGCCCTGACCATGTCACTGAGCTACTCCCATCAAGAAGAAACACTTCAAAAGAACATTTTAATATTAGTGCTGGCTGCTAACCTGAGGAACAGAAGATGATACTGAACAATACCCTACAGCAGATCAGCACTCCATGTCCTTCTGCACCTAAGAAACTTAGAACTGATTATTTTTCTGGCAGCTGACAAATATTTAGTTTGACTCAGGCTAACTGGTATGAGTAAGGAAGTGAGAGAACAAGAGTTAAAAAAAATCCAATGCTGAAGCAAAGTATTTTGAAACTTAAACCAGACACCCTTTAAGTGAGTTTCATATTTCCAGCTCTGCAGGAGAGGAGAGACTTAAGAAACAAATGCTAGCAACTTAAAAAACAAATAAATAAAATCATTAAATAATAAGTTAAGTTTCAAGAACAGAATTTAAACTATCGTTCTAAGGATCTCTAATTATACAGATATGCTAATTTGCAAACGATAACTTGTAACACACAGTTATTCTCAACCTCAAACGCCAGCTTCAGATGAGCTTATTTATAAGCAATAAACAAGCTCAAATATTGAAGAAAACACGCTTCCATTAAAGGAGATTGCCGAGTCCTAAATGGGCAGCAGTTCAAGAATGCTACACTAGTAGTCAGGCATGTACGATTTACAGTACTTTTACTTTTCTACTGCTGCCACTAAGTTTAGAACATGCCCTACACAAAAAGGCCTTGCTGATTTTCAAGTGTTCTGCAGATCTACAGAACACTTATTTTGGTACTTTCAATACAAGCCTTTGACACCTCGCCTTCAGTGTGACTCGTTTCCTATAACCTTTTGCTAGAATCTCGTTACTGTATTCCTTCTCCCCGTGCCATTAAGCCCACATAGTTACTCAAGTTCTCCAAAGAGCTGTCAACAGGAGCATTGTCACAAACGATGATGTACTTTTGTCTTTTGTTTTTAAGAAAAACTGACACTTCTTTGTCATCATCTCCCTTTAAATGTTAGCCTACACAGTTTGAGAAGTAGGGAAGCAATAATCCTGTCATGTCACATGCAGTTGTATCTATATGAGGAACATTCTCCTAAAAGGCATTTCACTTAATTGCTTTGCAAAGTCTTCCACATAAATAAACATTTGAAGCAGAAAAGCAATGGATGGTTTTACACACTGTGCTTGTAAAAAAATGACAGACTACACAGTCAGTTCACATTTCTCTTCAATTCTCAAGACACATTTTGGAGGTCCTTGGATTTACGTTACTTGAAAATCCAAGTGAGAAGATAATATGCATCACAATGATGAAAGAGGAATTTCAGTCATACCTCCAATAATATGACAAACAGTTTGAGTCATAAATCTATCACAATGGGGCTATGGTTCTCTTACTGTGACAAAGAAATAAGAAAGGTAGGCAGAAGAACAGAAGTATTTTTTTGTTCCATTTAACTGTGAGCTGGCAGAAAGGTTCTTGCCTAGAAAAACAGATGAGCCGGTTGGCAGCAGAAGTACTTTGGAGCACCTAGAATCACCCCTCTTTTTGCTTATTCTGAAGATAATGCTCACACCCACAGCACAAATTTGAAAAATAATGTCCATAATCCTAATGGCACAGCTGGGTTATGATGAAAAACACACCCACAGTCTGTCAATGTGCACTAAGAAGAGGAAAAAGAAATAGTAATTTTGAAAACATTTAATTACATTGCTACCTTTAATTTGTTCTTTGTGCACAATATTTTCAGGCCTTTCCTCCCCTAAATTTGGCTAAACCTCCACTGTACAGCATCGGAGTCCTCTAATTAGAGCTTTAATTGATGATGACATGATCATTAAGAGCTATTCTGTTATTGCAAACATTCATCTTTTTTCCCCTCTAAATATTCAAATGGCTCGCAGTCATTGAACTATTCAATAACTGAAGCATACCAATACCTCACACGCTTCATTTTCTTTATGGACAGTAACATTATATTATTTGCACAGTAAGTTTTTTCTTTTTTTTTTCCTCACTCTAAGATTCGATCCCATCTGTTTCAATTGAATACTTGCTTTTTTTCCTCTTCTGTAGTTACAGAAATAACAAGACAACTGATTTTTTCAGAACTGCTCTTTTGCCCTGAGCACACAAAAGCCCAGGCATGAACTTCTGAAGCCTAGTAAGTAAAGTTGTGGTGGTATCCCCACATACATCTTGCACACTGCTACAAAACCATAATGCTGTTCTCAGTCTTTGTCATCAGAGTAAGCGTAACTACATCTTCCATCCATGCATTATGTCCAAACTAATTCCATTTTCAAGGCTTTTGCAGACAAACAGGTTCTTACAGTCACATTCAGGATGCCATAAGACCTTCTGCTTGAAGAATGCAAAGCTAGAAAAGAATTGCCACACAGAGCATATTGTTTATTATCTGTATATTCATCTGCAGCACAATTGGACTCTCTTCACAGTCTCTAGCAAAAACCACATACACAGAGTAAATCTCAGGCCTGTAATCTGATGAATGTTTTACTACACAAACCAGCATCACACGCACAAAAGCAGCCCTAAAGAACCAGCAGTCCTAGCCTCTCCTAACAGCCTGTTCCTACCCCAGACTATTCCCTGACGTATGCCAGTACAAACCTTTATATGGCCACACAGTGAGCTGGACTGTACAACTGATCAGGCTGAAAACCAATGTAGGGGGGAAAAAAAACCCAACAAGCCACAACACAAAAAATCCCCACAAACACTCCAACAAAACTATCAACAAAATCTGCTCACAGTATAGCTGTTTGCGCAAGTGTAAAGCAACACAACATGGCACAGAAATGCTTTTAGCAGCAGCACCAGCTGAGGAAGTCTGACACGATTAAGTCTGCATGTGCAAAACTTCCAGTTACAGCGTGCAGCGAGAACAATGAACAAGCAGAACTTTTCCATCCTAAATTTGTCACAGATCTGCCTGGTATCTTAGTCATCTACAACAACAGAACTAACCGAATGTAACTTTCTACAGTTTTCAAATATACAGAGTTGCTAAGTTTAAAGGCAAACCACAGCACCAGTGACACACTGAAGCATACAATTCTTTCGTGCTTAATTAAGCAATTTGTGTTTAGGACTTAAAAAACAAAAATAAGAGACAAAACAAAAGAAAAAAAAACAACAGGCTTTTCTGCTGCTTTCAACCACCAACATCCCTCAAACGTAAAAAAGAAAAAAAAAAGGAATCCTTGTAATATATATACAAACGTTATAAAGACAGTATACACCGCAGTGATCTTTATACATTCCAAATATTAATTTTTACAGGATATCAAAAAAGCCATCACAGTCCGAGAGCTGAGCAACATTCTCCACGTTGTATATCCAGCACTAACTGAGAAAACACTCCTGTTGTTTACTGGCCTTATAATCCACATAAGAAGTTCCTCTCTGACCTGATCTGCTCCAAAGTATTTCTGTCACATCAGTAGAGCCCCATCTCATCCGTGTGGTTTATCTCAGAACTTAATGGAAAGCTGTCCCCCAGCTCTTCTCAATTTTATGTTCAGCAAAGCCACTGGTTCTTCTAATTTCATTATCAGGTCTGTTCTTCTGTTTAACAGGCTTCATTTAAAGTCAGAATCCTTTTACCTTGGAGGACTGCAAACATTTGGAACCCTGAACAAAAACATCAGTTTGCTTCAGCACTGACTACTGCACATAACTCTACAGACACGAAGCAGACAATACAGGCTTTCAATTCAAGCTCCCTGATTTGTATTTATGTAGAGAACAAATCAGGAATTTAAAAACCAATGCATTCATAGTGAGGAAAGTCAGGATAATGGAAACCCACAAGAATTAGAAGCAGAAAAAACTAATTTACTTTGTCTGTATTCAGGTTTATTGTTGTTTTTCCCACCTCAAAACAAAGCAAAACAAAGAAACCCAAAAACATAACCCAGTTTTCTGGATTTGCTTAACAGGCCAGAGCAAGTCACACGTTAACCTTTCTATACAGCAAACCAAACAAAAACAACGAAACCCCACCCAAACAGGAAAAAATCTGCATGCACTGATCTTGCATAGCCAAGGCCTTCCCAAACTTATTTGGTACCTATAGGTTATTTCTACTCAGGATCAGCATGGTCACCATTCTCCACCACCCATACCGCATACTCAAACATCCCCCCAGTCCTTGGAAGAGATTTTCTACCAAACACTTATAAAACTACATCCTGCCAACACTCCTTTGAACACTCCCTTGCTACAGCATGTCCCCAGACAAATGGCTGAGCTGCTCATGCCAGTGCTTTCTCTTCCTCCCTGCCTTTCCATCACTTGTTTTGTCACATGCTTTCTCGTGTCAGCTCTTACTTGTTCCACATTAAGCAAAGCATAGTGCAAAATGATCCTGATCCAGAGCCACAATTCGTAGGTACTAGAGGAGCACAAGTGCCTGTAGTAGTACGACAATGGCCTTTAGCACAGTTGTCCTAGTGGAGCTAATTCTTGTTTTCTCCCCCAGCTGCCCAGCAGAAATAAAAAACTCTATCACCAGGAGCATATTTTGCCATCACGGTTCAGTCACTCCAGAAGTGCTCAGCTCTCTACTACACCACTGTACAACAGAACTGCAGCCAAAGCAGCCATATCTCTGACACACAGTATACCCACATCTGCATCTAGTATCAATAAAAACAAGTTATGGCCATGTTCTGCAACACCAGCAAATTACCACTACTGTGTTGCAGGAATGGATTGTTCCCCCTATTTGCAAAGGCAAATGCCTTGGTCTGAATATCCTGGTTTTAGACCCTTCTCTTAATGACAGTACAGCAGCAGAACACCTCCCAGCAGAGCTGATCCATTTGGCAGAAGGTAACTGTTCACATTAACGTCTGCTCCTCACGGTGCTCAGCCATACACCTCATGGCAGCTGCCAGAAGCTGTGCCGGCAGTCAGTGGAGGCCACAAAACTGCATTCGTCTGACACACACATACAAAAAAAAAATAACAGGATTCCTGACAGTTCTGGAAAGCATCCCAAAAAGCACCATGAGAAAACCCACGGAACAGAACTTTGCTTCACAGGATGCATGCTCAGACTGCCATGCAAATAACCCAAATCACCGGTGAGCCGTCACGGTAAGTGACCAGGAACCACAGGACTGCAGTAAGCTGAAATGATATGGAGGTGTGGCAGTGTGACACAGTTACATTGATGCGCTCAAAATAAACACACTGACCAGATGTAACATTATGGCGAGGGCATGCCCAACACACTTTGACTCAGGGTGCTATTTGTTTCTGTTTCAATGTAGTACTTCTGAATCACAGCTCAAGGTAGCAGAAATTGTGGATCCTACAACATAGATTTCATTTCTTCTAGGAGAGGAAAAAAAACATAAAACCAAAAGCAAAGAAGGCGTTTTCCTCACGGTAGGAAGTGCAGACCTAGTTTTCAAAATAAATAGAACTTCAGAATATCATACAAATGCCTCTGTTACAGAGCAACTAGCTCGCGAGAGAAACTTCAGCTCAGCCTATTCCTGGACTCATTCACTTAATAGGTCCACACACACACACAAAAATATATATTTTAAATATATATATAAAAAAATATAAAATTAAAACACACAAAAACAACAACCCTACCAGCAACCAACTTCCAGCAGTTGCACAAGTGAGCTCTGAGAAAAGCCAAGAGAGAAAGCAGAGACCCTTGTGCTGCATAGAACACACCATAAGGCTTCATTATTCTGAATCTAAGTAGAGGCCAAGTAATGTCTGAGCCTCTAATTCAGCAAAGCACTGAGACACTGAAGGAAGAGACTCCTAATCCCATTATTAAGCCCTTAAACCACTGTTCCCCAATGCAAAAGACATGTCTACCTAGTTATTCTACTATAGATTTTAGGTTACATTATGATGAATGACCATTCACAGAGCATACAACTTTTCCAGCAGAGCTACTAAGCATACTGTGACTAAATCTACTTTTCTACTACCCATCACTAATGATGTATTTTGAGTTAAAATAACAGACCAGGGTCCTAGAAAGACCTCTGCTCCTATGAAGAAAATTAAGCTAAATATATGCAAGGATTTATATATGGTGTGAATTTCTGTTAGCAGGCAGACTGGCAGAATTCAGAAGACGGGGGAAACAAACCCACAAACCAAAACAAAACCAAAAGCCCTACCCATGCACCTACCTTAAGGTATTTTAAGGACTGTTTATGTTCCACTGAGGACAGGATGTATATTTTACTAATACAAATTTTGAACAGAGTACTGTTTCAAGAGTAATATATACCCACAAATGGAAAAAAACTGAAGTGCTTCCCTAAATTCACCAGTTCTGGAAGTGTCTGTAGGGACCTGAGGAGTCCAAGCAGCTGCACACACATTTTCATGTCTAAACTGCAACAGAATGGTTTAAGGTAATTTCACCCAAATGTGACCTTTTCTTGTTCAGGAGAAAGAAGAGTAATGCAAAATTATTTGAGGCTAATCTGTCCTAGCTGAACAGAAGCTGAAGGTAGTCTTATGGCTGAATATCCAGCCTAATTACAATGGCTGTTCAAAACAAATTAATTAGGTTACTTGTACCTTTTTAAAGTGTCCTTAGGCACTTGACCACAGCTAATAATAAATACCCAGTACTCTTTATCTCTTAAAAAGCAAGCATCATTACCTCTGTTCTAGAGACAGGGAAATTGAAACATGAGTAAGCAAAGTCGTCTGCCTAATGTCACCCAGCAGCGAGCAGAGCAGCCAGGAAGGAAATGCAGGTCTGCAGAGATGCATCTGGTAGCTCAGTCCAACATGGCGAGTTCAAGCACCTCGCTTTACACACATTTACACAGAAAACAAAGTTGTCCTGTTTGTTGCATGTAGATAACAAAGTACTGAGCATTCTTCAATCACGTTCATTCTACGAGTATTCTCATCTCAGATATGAAATGGAAAAATAAAGCAAATAGTAAAGACTACACAGGAAATGCCATCAAGTAAGCATAAACTTCACTTTACATACATTTCAGTCATGGTATTGTTCATCACTCCTTTAAACAAACCAGTTAGCAATGGC
Organism: Perdix hodgsoniae; assembly: GCA_035772895.1. Taxonomy (NCBI): domain Eukaryota; kingdom Metazoa; phylum Chordata; class Aves; order Galliformes; family Phasianidae; genus Perdix; species Perdix hodgsoniae. The sequence continues at coordinate 4,337,751 of JAPSGF010000009.1, read as the reverse complement.
CTTTTTAAAATGACTCTAATGTGAAATGCACATTTCCAAGTTTCCTGACTACAGCATCTGAGAGCACAAGATGACTACGATGCCCATTAAGGAAGATATCAGTGAGGAAGAAAGAAAAAATCCTGTCATACCAACCAGTGCATATATAGAAACATTTTTTTGCAAATATTTTGTAATTTTATAAATAGATAATTTTGATGGCATTTGAAAAACTCCTTCAACTGTTAAATTTTAGCAAATGAAAACAAATAATATACTTTTTAATAAAATAGGAATTGTTTTGGAAGCAAGATTTTGAAAGAACAATTTTTTTTTCCTTTAAAATAAATTCTGTAACATTAACAGTAGAAGTCGACAAATGAAAACATTTATATTACTCTCTGGAAAAGAAGTGGTAGGGAACACCCAGAAGCACGGTCACTTTACAGACACAATGGCTTCATTTAAATGGCCTGAGTAATAACTTCTATTAGGCCTTTCCAGTTTATTATGCTGACAGCTATTGTCACTCACAAGAAAGCACAAATGTTTAGAAATGCACACTACCTCAAGAATGTGTTTTGTTTGTTTGTTGTTGTTTGTTTGTTTTTAATAGTGATTTCGAAATGGCAAAGACAGCATTTTTCATATGGAATGTAAAAAGTTTTATTTCATGGATGCTTTATTTTCACAGCTGACTGCATTGTAAGATAACATTTTTTCTTGTCACTTCCAGCGAAAAGCAAATGGTTAAAGGCTCTGCAATTAGCCTAAAAGCAAGCACTTGCGAAGCCACTTTACCTGCTGGACAAAGTTCTAAAAGGATGCAAGCTCAGAGAAGGACAGCAGAATTTTGGAAGAGAAGGCAACATCATCAATACAGGTCCTTACCCAAGCTCCTGCCCCCTCCTACATAAGAACCTGTACTGGAGATAAAAAGAAGGTGAAAAGGTAAGCTGGCTTTGTGAGCTCTCAGTCAGTCTTGGGCAAGCAGGAAATCTTGTTGGAGCCACACTAAACAAAGCAAACTAAAAGGATGTTCGGTTACCACGAGATTTATGTTCCAGTATGTATTTGGTGACTACTGAGGAATAAGTGGTACGATTTTTACCTGGAACAAACTTACGTGAAAACTTGCTTAGAAGAGGCAGTTCCCACTGTTTGTGAAATGCTGAAGTAATATACAAGAATGGAAAAAAATGCTTTGCAGCAGTAGTAGGACAGATGTGGATATTTGCCAGCAAATGCATTTAAGAAACATATGAAGTTTTTTTTTAAAAGTAATTTTTATACAATTATACATATATAAGTTTAATGTGTGTGCATTAATACACACACACACACCTCATTGTGAGAAGTGGTGCAATGAGACTGTTTAATTGGAGTTCACTTCGAAACAAGTGCATATGTCACATCTGTTTTATCACTTTCTTTGCAGCAGTTAGTGATTTTGCCCTTTCATTTTTCCTATTTTCCTAAAACCCACTTCTCACCCTGTTAGTCAGCAGTTGGGAAGGTCTACAGATTTTTATGCCAGGAGAGTCCCACTGATTCATGAGGATGGAGCCACTTTCACTAAATGAATCCCAACCTCGCAGTTAACCACACACAGCACACCGGAGCACCTGGGGCCATCACAACAAAAGCACAAAGGGCAGTGTGTCGATGAATAAGACATACACCATTTTTATCACTGACTCATACCCGAGATTCGAAGACAGGAACAAGCATAGTGTTAGCACTGTTTAACTGCTTTCAGTAGGTCCTCATGAGCATTATCAAAACATCTAAACCTCACTCAGTTCACAATCTAGATCAAGCCACTTACCAGAGGCACTCAGCTTTTAGCATAGCCTTGCATTTTACAACTTCCGTACCTTTCCATACAGAATTGTGATATGCACATAACAGCCCAGATTAAGCATAAACAACTCTGAAGTCAGTATCCTTTAGTTTGAGGAAGTTTTCTCTTGATGTGACATGAGTAAAATGGCATAGCCCACACTTCACTGTAGTTCCTCTTTCTTTGGGAACATGACACTGAAGTAGCTTTTATTTGCAGGTATGTGAAGAGTGATTTGCCTTTAACTCACAGGGAAAAGGGTACCAAGATTTTTGCCAGTATATGCCACTCAATAGAAAGCAATACCTTCAAAGTGGTACAACCCAATGTGGAATTTCCTCTGAAAAAATACGTAAAGTTAGCTGTTTTACAAAGCTTAAACCCTAGTGGGATTTCCACCTTAACTCTGTAACTTTTCTGTTAGGCATCAGGACTACACTTACAGCTGTGGAAGTTACCATCTATAATGTGGGAGACAGCCTAACCAAAGCATCTGATCCACTTTTTTTAAATTTAATATCGATCATTACTGTCAATTTCATCTTCCCAAAAAGATGAAATAAAAACAAACAACAGAACCCCCAAGCAAGAAATCCCTCCTTCCAACACAACAAAGCCCCTCTACTTGAATCCCACCCCTTCTCATTACTCCTACTGAAGCTCTGCCCCACGCAGCTTACCTGTAGCGCTACCACAGTTACTTATTCACACAGCTCACCACTTCAAACAGGTTTACCAGCTTACATATCATCGTATCAAGTTTGTATTACCATAGCAATTCTTCCTAGACACTTTTGAGCCGCTGATTAAAGTTCAGCATTCTGGATGGATCCTTAGCCTTCAGCCATCTCGTGTGCTGCATTCTCAAGAAGGGCGCTACGTCCCCATTGTGCCTTCCTTTCCTTTGTTACTGCAGTGAGCAGAGCACGAACATTTAAATCTACCAGAGGATTTTTCAGATTTTATGAAATAAATATTTCCTTTTTTAAGCGTGTCTTTCTCACTTCTATTCAAATATGAAATTCAATGCTTTCCATTTATGGACTTCTTAGTTTGGTTAATTGCCCAACTAACAAATCCAGAGATGCATTCTTTTTCAGATAAACCGTAACTCACACAGATTTAGGAAAAAAAAAAAGAAAAAGAAAAAAAAGAAGGGGACAGAACAAAACAGAAAACAAGCACTCTTTAGACAAGGAAGCGGAAGAGCCAACAGGTTGGGCTGACATTTACAGATAAGAGCACAGTAGCGAAGCGCCTGAATTTTGCCTACGCCTGCAGCTGACAAGCAGAAAAGTAACAGTTGCACGGGGCACTGCCGGCCCAACTCGGAGCTGGAAGCGGCCGGCCATCGCATCCGGGGGGTCTCGTCGTGCAGCCACGAGAACCCTCGCCGTGCGACCGGCGGCGCTTAGGGACCATTTTCTCCTCCTCCCAGCTCGGAGCTCAACGCCCGCACAAAGGAACCGCTCCCGGTTCTGCGGGGAGCGGCCCCGGGCCCCAACCCGCGCGGGAGCCCCCGGGACTCCACCCCCCCTCCTCCTTCCCCTCTCGGCCGTGCCCGGAACGGGCAGCTCGTTCCGCTGCGGGCGGCCGAGGGCGCTCGGCAGCTGCGGGGCCGCGGGAGGGCGGGGGGCGCGGCGCGGGCCGGGCCGGAGGACCGCGGGAGAAGGAGCGAAGGAAGGAGGGAGGGAGCGAGCCGCCAGCAGACAAAAGCGGGTCGCGGCCGGCGGCGGGGTGGGGCCGCGACCGGGCGGCGGCGCCTTCGCTCTCGGGGGAGCGCGGCGGGAAGAGGCCCGGGGTGGGCGCGGGCTTCCTCCGCCCCACCGCCGCCTCCCCGGCCCGGCCCGGCCCAGCGGGGTGGGC
>JAPSGF010000009.1:4184726-4333663 GCA_035772895.1 Perdix hodgsoniae | reverse complement strand
GGGCGCCCGGCGGCGCGCCGAGCGGCGGGCAGGGGGCGGCGGGGCGCGGCAGCCGCATCCTCCCCGCCGGGGAGCGCGGCTCGGGCGGTGCCCGCCGCTTACCTGCAGCTCGGTGAAGAGGATCTCCCTCTCGGCCGCGTTGGACGCCATTGCGCTGGGGTTTGAAGTCCGCACCTGGACGCTGCCGCCGCCGCCGCCGCCGGGGAGGGGAGCGAGGGAGGCGGGTCCGGGGCCGGGACTAAGGGCGCATCGGGGGCGGGGGGAGCGCTCGGCGCTGAGGCAGGGGGATGCGGGAGGGGCCGCCGCCGCCGCCCCCCTACCGCTCATGGGGGTCGCGCCGGACGCTGGGCCGCGGTGCGGTACGGTGCCGCCGTGCGCTCCCCCGCCCTGACGCGGCGCTCGGCCCTGGCAGCGCTCGGCCGCCGCGGCTGCTGCTCCTCCGGCCGCCGCGGATGTCGCACCATTTGGCTGTCACCCTGTCGCAAAAGCGGCGCTGCTTTGCGGCACCCGGAGCACGTGACAGTTGGAGGGGGAAAGGAGGGGGAGCGTGGGGGCGGGAGGGTGCCGGCTGCCGCCCGGGAGCCTCTGTTCCCTCGCGGGCAGAGCGGCGCGCGGGGCGGGCGCGAGCGGCGCGCTCCCCTCAGCAGCGCTCCCCCCAGCCCCCGGCTCCCTCCTGCGTTTTCTCCTCCTGTGTATCTCTGGTTCCCAGAGTCCCGTTGTTTCACTCTGTGAAGGCTTGGGGAGGGCGGTGCGCGGCCAACCCCCGGTGCTGAGGGTCTCTGCGGCTCGGCCCCACCGCGGGCAGCTGAACCCCCCGCCGTTCGCAGCCGTCCCGAGCCCGGCTGCCTCGCGGCCGCAGGGACAGCAACCACGCGCCGCCCTGGGAGCCGGAGCGGCGGGCCGGCAGGTCGCGGCGAGCGGGGGGAGCGAACGCGGTTCTCCGAAGCGCAAAGGGGCTGAGCGACGGCGTGCGGGTGCCGGCCGAGTTCGGGGGCCGGCGGTGCCCGCTTTGTCCCCAGAGGCAGCTCTGAGAGTTTCGAGGGCAGCGCCCGTGAGGAAGTGGTGCCTCTTCCCTCGGCGGCACCCGCTGCGATTCTCGGTTTCCTGCCGGCGCGTTGTTCCACCTGTTGGTGAACGCTTTTGCTGCCCGCTCTGTACGCACACGTGCGTTCGCGTTCCACCCTCATTTCAGACGTTACGCTGGACTAACTGAGCTCATGCAAAACGCTGCGTGGAAGTAATTACAACTGTTTTCGCCTATGCCGCTCCTGCCAGGCTCGTACAAGTTGAGGTATTTTCTGTAGGTGCATCTTCATGCAATTGCTCGTGCTTGCGGTGTTCATTTCAGTGCATCGCCGTGCAGCTGCAGGCCCAGCGAGATCCGTTTGCTCTAGAACTGCAGGTTCGATTCTGGCGGGAAAAAAAAGATCAGAAGAAGTCAAAAAGAAGCAAACAATTTACTACACGCAAATTCAAAACGTTTTGTGTTCTTATGCTTCCACTGAGCACCGGACAAACTCAGCAACCTGAAGTGCTGTCTATCATGCAGTACAGGAGAAGCCCATGGATGTCTCCAGGAGTTAATTTTACATAAAAGCAAAATTAAGGTATTTCTACTCTGACAGTACACATCTGTACACAAGTGAGATATTTTCCACTGCATTGATATTACTCATAAGCTTGCACATGTACAAATTTGTATGCAGGCTTAGTTCAGTGGAACTAATGGCTTTAATTTGTTTTGTGTGGACAGGCAATTGTAGGCTGGGATTAAAAGTGGAAAGTAGAGAGGAGGAAAACTTTACCTGCCAGTTGTCTAACAGTCACAGTTCTACAAAGAATATTGAAAACGTTCATAAATCAGGGGAAACAATTCTAATGCAAGGTCACACTGGTCTTCCTCACTGCTTGCTGTCACATACGTCAGGTGAAGATACACCACCCCAGGCTAAATTGGGAATTGTCTCAGGAACAGGGTTAGCACTTGAATAAAACTGTTGAGGTGTGTGCCTTCTGTGGTGAATAGCAATTCCTCACATGCAGTTTGGGTTCTTGAGTGATTTTTTACTTATGTTGCAGTTTTCATCTACAGAAGGAATTCTAACTCGGAAGTTCATATAGGTCACATTTCTGACCCTGTTGTCATCATATAAACATCTTTATGTAATCAAGAGCCTCAAGGTACCTTGCTCAAATCTTACACATAAAGAAGAATTTCAGAAGTTGTTCATACAGCACAATTGTGTGAAAGGCTATGTGGGAGGCTCCTACTTATTCTTCCTTCACCACACATTCAAGCTCAATTTTTACCATAGCCAGAGTTCCAGTTATTGTGCAAAATCTGTGCTAGCATAGCTTTGCTGTAAGTCATATGAAGTGGTCATAAATCAGCAGGCAGAAGTCAAAAAGCTTAGTGAAGTTCTGGGTGCATTGTGGAACAAAGTGGGGGAGCAAGGAAAGACAATTATACAATAATTTAACCTTTTAGAGCATGCTAGTGTGATGCCAAGCTTTAAAATTTACTTGGACTTTTTTTTGAGAACAAGTATTTAAAGATATATTTAAAGATGTATACAAGTAATCAGAAATTACTGCATTATTCTACCTTAATCACTTCATATACTTGTCATCACACATGTGGTCCCTTACTGCTGCTATTGTGGAGGAAGAGGAGGAGTCTATGTGTTTGCTTTGTAAGGTGTGGTCAGAAGGAAACACTAAGAGTACCTCAAAGAGAACTTGCAGCTGTATGAGCAGGTGTCAACAGTTGATAAACTCTGAGAGTGTCTGAAACAGACAGCTGATTTAGGTCATTCTCAACATAGACTGCCCATTGAGTGAAGACTAGACATAGTTATCCTTGTCAAGACAGGGCCTATTAACTTTTTTTGTATTCCCAGTGTAATTTATACTACTTGGAAGGACAAGGTCTTGGATTCTGTAATAGAAATGTATTGGTACAAGAATTGAAAAAGGAACAAAACATTGTTAGCTGTATTTCTGACAATTAAATCATTATCCTTCCAGATTCCAGAAAATACAAGGCATTGCTGGACAGTGTACTCTGAACAGTGAGTTACTGAACAAGAGGGAACATTCCAAGTAAGTCTCAAAATAGAAAGCAGCTAAGTACGTAAGTCCACGAATTTAGCATTATGTGGAATCCTGAGTTCAGCCTTTGCCTTAAGATGTCTGAATGCTTTTTTCTTCAGCACCTTCTCTGTTGGATCATCCCTTCAATTATCATGATGGGAAAGCAAAATGAACAAAAGGGATGACAGTACCCCGGCTAAGTTATTTATTCAGTTATTTCTTCAGGTTGTTTTATTAAAACCTTTGTCCCAAAGAACTGGAGGAGTAAATTGGTATGACTTCCAGTGTTTTATGTATTACAAAGTATAATGCTATAATAGAATGGAAAATACTGAAACAATAGTAGGGTGGCAAAATCTTTGGCTATAACAAATGAGAGCAAGCCCAAATACAGAAGCTATGGATGCAGAAGTGAAGGGAAAGAGCTACTTACCTTTGGAGGGCCTTAGATAAACAGGGATCTCCAGCAAGAGATGCTATTATCCCCCACCCACCCTTAAATAAAGTCTGGGAAGGACTGGATCCAATCCTTCTGGTCACTCAGGGGCATCACATGCAGCTGAGTTCCCCTGGTTGGCCCTGCCTTCCCACCAGGTGCTTGATCACTGGTTCAGGCTGTGACTTAGCATTTCCACTACACTAGTGTACCTTATGAATGAATCCTTGGGGCACATTACAGAATCATTAGCAAAATATTAAGGATAATGTAAGCAAAATGCAAGATATTTTTTAGATTAGGTCTAACTAGTCCTCTGTATTGTGAAAGAGAGAGCCTGATTTCACTGAGTGATGCATGTAAAAATTAGGATGGAGGATATGTGAAGAACAGCAGACATGTGATCATTATATTATTATACTTGTTGACATCAAGATGATACCAGGAAAAAAAGCTTTTCTTTAAGCTTCTGATTAGTCTTGCCTGTTTAAATTAGTGATGTATTCTAGAGGGAAAACAGTGTATAAATGTGATCGGTGTGGATGACATCAAAGATGAAACGAGATCCACCTGTTAGGTGAGTGAGGGTACAGCAGTTTTAGCCTAGCACCAAAATTTTTAGGCATAAAGTAAGAGCTGGAAAGTAATGAACTTTTTTTTTTTTTGATAGGGGAAGAATTAATCAGGTTTGTAAGCAATATCCATATCTGATAGAGGAAATTCTTTTCTATCCCTTTGACTCCCACTCTTTACCTGCAAAGTGGGAATACTAAAATTCACAGTACAAGTCTAATTTATGCGAGCATTTTCTCTAAATTCTTTTGCTTAGGAATGAAGGTAAGTGTAAAAGAAGTGTCCTACCTGGTGTTAGCTTTCAGTTGTTTTTTTTTTTTCCCCTCATTCTTTAGTTGTCTTTTCAAATGTTGGTATTCATTCTCTCTGACTTGTAAACATACAAACATTACTCTTGTATTTTAACACTTGTTATTTTAAGTTGTAATTGGAACCTCTGACAACCCTGTGAAATCCTGGAGATATCAGACATGGAAAAAGTGAGATGAACATATGTACACAACTTTTTATTTCTTTTAATTTTTACTTTTTACCTTCTTATTTTGCTTCATGGATAACTATGGAGATAGGAGAATGCTTTTCTTCAAGAGCTTCCAGTAATAATTCTTGAAATAAATTGAGAAGGAATTGTGTTGAGGTTGGATTAAAAAGGAGCTTGATATCATAATCTTCTTTAGACCAGGCCTTGCTGATATTTACTAAAGAAAATGCTAAATCAGGGGGAAAATATCAAAGCTGTGGGTAACTTTAATGTGTTCAGCTTGAGAATGTTGTTTCTTTTATTGAAAACTCACTTCTTCCACAGTATTTCATAAAAGTTAATCTGAATGGGTAATTTCTCAAAGGGAATTCTGTATTTAAAAAAAAAAACAAACAAAAAACTAATTAAAAAAAAAAACAAAAAGAAACACACATATAAACATACAAAACCCAACCTCCTGAGAGAGAGTGCAAGAACTCTGAGGCTGTTGCTGATGTACCAGTGATAGTGAAGGATTTCCAAAGATAAAACTGAAGTACTATGTAAGTTTATTTAGCTCTTCTGGTGCCTGCTTGCAAATTTTGTGTATTCCTACTGCTCATTTAATAATCTTTTAATTACATAGCTAATGTTAACATTTTTGACTGAGTTACTATGACATAATCATATATCTGCTACCAATTGTGGTGCACTTTATATTCTGGATTTACGTACCTATTACCCAGGGCTAGATGTAGCATATTATTACCCAGCAATGTAGACAGATGCCTTGAGGAGTGGAGTGCAACAAACATTACCTATTTTATTAAGTTTTATTGAGTGAGAAAAGAGTGCTGGAGGGGAAGGAGAATAATTCCTGTTCTTATCTACTCTTATGAGGAGGAACTCTGACTTATGAATGGCAGTTAATGTTTGTGGAAAGAATGTGTCCTACCTATGCAGAACGACCTGGAAGATCAGACCTTATTTCTTTAAAGGAGATCAACTTGGATTATTTGAAGTAATAACAAAATGCTGTATGTCTTTACATTAAGGCTATGATCCTACGAGTAGATCAACACGATGGATCTTTACACTGATGCTAAGTCCCAGTGATTCTAATTAAACTTGATGATAAGATCAAGCTTAACATACTCAGAGCTGTTTCTGCAGTGAGCACAGATGGGCTTCTGTGTTTCTATTGAATCCACTGAAGTGAATTGGGCTTGGTGCAGCATTTGTAACATTAAGGCCTTATTTTCTATGAATGTAGATAAGATATCAGTACAAGCAAGGTGACTATTACCTGTGCGTGGTTCCTAACCTTATTTGCTTTCTTTCTGTAAATAGTAAACATGTTAATATAAATGGTATCTGATCTAAAATATCCTAGTTCATTAGAAAAGGCAAGATTCCATGGAGATGCATTCAAGTGTAACACGTGTTATGCTGTTATGAAGAAGACTGACTTTCTGAAGGCACGTTGGTGATTGTGGCTTACAGTTTTTATGGAGTGACATTAGAATACTGAGGCTTTGGTGGAGATCGAAGCATTTTCACATGTGGCTTTTTAGTGTGCAACTTTCCATGATTCTGAGGAAAATCTAATTCCTGCAGAATACTTTATTAATACTTTATTAATAAATACAAAAATAAAATGACAGTCAAGCACAAAATCAATAGTAAATTTAAACAAACAGAAACACCACAGAGCCTGAGAATTAGTGTGTCTGAATTTGAAGTCTGTGTTTGGAGGAAAGGGAAATGCATTGCAAGGAATGAGTCAGACATGGGAATCTCCAGAAAGGGGATACCACACTGAGTAGAGCGTATGTGCTCGAAAAACTGCTGGAAGGACATCTCTGCATGCTTGTGAGGTGAGATTTGACCTATCTTTGAAAGATCTGTTATTGCCAGCAGTTATTGCCAGCTAGCCTCTGCAGATTTGCTAGCAGCTCCCATCACAGTACGCAAAAGGCAGAAGATTGTGTCCATTCTCCACTGCATGATGGTACTGACAGACTGGTCTCATCGTGTATTATGGAAGATGATGGTGGACTCATGAATTTTTGATTATCCTCAGCCAAGTTTAGTTTGCTGTTCTGAAATCTACAGCAAAAACTGACAAAAGCAGGACCTGAGAAGAGGTACTGCTATGGTGTCATGCCTGGTGATGTAGTGTTTGTACATCAAAGCTTTCTATAGCTCTGTGGACACTATAAACAACTATGCCAAATGATCCTGAAACAAACTTCATCAGACACTCAGGCTTAGATGGAAATGATTTTTGGTCATGATTAACTTGATGGCTGTTTTTTTTTCTCTGTCTTTATCTCTCCTCAGAGAAAATAATCTGCATGTGTAACTCTGTCAGGGGTTGAAGTCCTAAGTAGTTATTAACTTGTACTTAGTATGCAATGAGTCTGAATTAAAAGGTTAGATCTATCTTCATCTAATGAACACCTAAAAAAAAAAGACTGACCAGGCAGGTTTATAGCTGGCTGTAATTGTGTTTTCCATGTTCATCAAATAGAAGGTGCCTTTCATTCTTGTATGTCTATAGTACTTGCTTTAATAGAACTGACATCCCCAGGAGAGAGCTTAAAAGTTTTCAGGAAAAAGGACAAATATGTCAAGCAGTGCTAAGGGAAAGATGCATTTGAAAAAAACTTTTGTGCTCTTACCAAACATGCTACTGATTCTCTCTCAGCTCTGCTTCCTCTTCTCTTTTCTCCTCCTGCCTCCCCCTGGTCTTTTATTCTCATGCTATTGCAAACAAATGCACTCTCTTGCAGTATCATGTAGTGTCAGTTTTTTTGATTCACATTCTTGTACTTTTGAGGTCAGTGGTTCAGGGAACCACTCTGTGTTCTATACATACCCTTAGTAAGTTGTTTAAGCATCAGTAGGAAGAAAAAGCATTATTATTCTTTTAAACACTGATTTTCTTTTTGAGTAAAATAGCAATCTTAAAGGTTGGACTGGGGAATTAGTTGCACGTTCTGTTTGGAATACCTTTTTAACACATCTTTGGTGTTCGAAGATTTTCTGTTGTGTGGAGAAGTCTGTAGGTACATGATTCCTGAAAATACCCCAAATGTAGAAAGGCTTAGGTGAGATTTTTATGCTGTAGACTAGATGCAAAGTTAGTTGTAGAGTTGTTCCTGATTGAGAAGTTAAATGGTTAGGTGTCTGAAAGAGCAATAACAAGCTGAGTTCTTTTGCCTTCCATAATTCAATTAGGTACATAGGTGCTAGTGTTTTTTTTAATAGCATAATTCTTATAAACACTTAATGTTACAATTTAGCCTGTTTATACATTATAGGAAAAACAAACAAACAACAAACTAGATATCTAAAGGACTAAAGTGAATTCATTTGCTGTAGGTGGCTTCAAGGTAGCTTGAAATATATTCACTAAAATCCTGCAGTCAGTATAGCCTCTGATTTGAACCATTGTAATTGCGTAACAAAATATATCAATAGAAATACTAAATGCTTTCAAATTGCTTTGCTGCCTAGCAGGTAGCTTGCAGTCAGTAAACTTGTTTTTTCTTTGAAAGAAAAATGAAGCTAGAAGCTACTGAAGAACGTGTGGAAAAATGTTTTTGGTCTTGGTCTGTATCTATGCTGCTAAGGAGCAGTCAGTCAGGGGCAAACTCTGAGGCGATGCTGATGAAAGAGAAGGCTGAAGTGTACTAGGCTGGTTTTTTAAATGTGATAACCTCAACTTTCTTTACATTCACTGACCTTTTCTTGCTGCAGTGTTGAGGTGTTAGCTTTAATGAAGGCATTTTTTACATAAGTGTTAGAAAAGTCTTTAACTAGTGGAATGTGTTATTCATTCTTTCCTGGTTGACTTGCTCCTTGATTTTTGTGTGTCCGTTCCCTTTTTCCTTTTCCCTCACTTAGTGGAAATAGTGCAGTGATGGAACAAAGCATAAAAATGAAGTATAATAATCTAGAAATAAAATAAGGCTTACCTTATTTTTGTCCTATATTTTCTTTTCATCCCAACATCTATCTAGGAGGCCAGTCTTCAGCTACAGTGTCCTTAAAACCTATTTGATTGATGGAGAATTTAGAGTAATTTGAGCTAAGATTAATGTAGTTGCAATAGTGATGGAGATGATGGGGACGTATCAGTTATGTCCTGGGTATCTTTGGAACCGTGACAGAATATTGTGTGTCAGGAGCATAAAACTACTTTAAGAGTTGCGTAAGTAGTGTGGTGTTTTTTATCAATCATGAGAGATATTAGTAACAATTATTAAAAGATAGCAATTGATATAGACATTAAAAGAATGCATTTCGATACGGACCTAAACACAGCAGCATGTCCAGTGGCTACTTATACCACCCATGCATGTAGAAGTTGGGTTAGCATCAGAAAAGTGTGATAAATGGCAGAGAAGTAAAGGAACAGTAAAGCTGTATACTGTGTTATGAGACACATTTAGTTTAGATGCAGCAGGCAATACGTTACTACTTGGTTTTGTAACATTCAGATTATCAAAACATGCTTTGAAAATGTGAATATTTAGTAAATACAATTAACAGAAATCATTTGAAAGAAAAAGGTGAAGCAGAGGTCAGTTGGGGGCTGCCATTCACGGGCTGCTCTTAACTGTTTATTGCTTCCCCCTTTCCCAGCAAATCCTGTATTTAAGAAGGATTGTAAGGTCTGTGTAATCATTGAGGATTTACTTCCTTTAGTGCCACAGAACTGCATTCAGCAGCAATGCTGCTGTTTCTTCTTCTTCTTCTTTTTTTTTTTTTTTAAATGCACATGACATTTCTAAAAAGGCACAGATGAATGTTACCAGGAAGTGTTTTTGATAGCAACAAGTATAAATGGTTGTTTGATATTTGAAATGTAGATAGTCTTATGTTCAAATTCTGGCCTTGTGCTGACAACAGGCACAGTGGTTCTGCAGAATCTTAGGTGCAGCTGATGTAAATTGGAATTCTGGCTAAAGAGATCAAGGTTTTTTTTTTTTTTTTTAAACAGGTGCTGGTACAAAATCTTCTGATTCTCAGTTCGGTTTTAAAATATAGAGGAAGTCTAAATATTTGATAATTAGGGTGAAGGCTAAGTCACCACTTCCTTAACTCTCTGTGTTGAACAGAGAACATAATGCTTCAAGAAAACTGCTTGATATTTCTTACTGCTTAATGTTCCTGTGAATTATGTAGTGTAGATTGATAACTGAAGATAAGTGAATGCAGATATTACTTTATTAGATTAGATATAGTAACAGAAAATAGACTTAGCTGTAGATAACTGAAATTAATATTTGAACTAAAGTGCTTGAGAATTTCAGTTTACCTCATAGTGTTACCACTCTTTAATGTAGGTAAAATACTGAAAACTGTTTATTCATATACAGCTTTCTTAATTTCATAATCTGCAAGGACACAGTATTTTTAAGTATCTCTAGTAAAAAAGGGAAAAAAATAAGTTTGCCAATGGCAAATTTGTTATGAATTTTTTATAAATGAAAAGTGGAATTTAAAAAATATTTTCTGTATCAATGGAAATTTTAATATTAAATTGCTCCATCTAGTGGCAAGCTTCTGAAGCTGGTTGTCTTCAGTAATTATTATCCCTCAGTGATTATTATTCCTTTTGAGGATTTAAGATGAACTTATGCTACTTTCCCCTTGGAAATTCTTTGCTGAGGAACTCCATATGTGACAAGAGAAAAGCCCTGATTTTTCTTCCAGTGAGTTCTGAGGAATTTCACTTTTTACTTCAATGGAAACAAGCATAATGTGTCCAAGTGTCAGAACTGCATTTGAGTAGCTGGTTTGAGTTATTCTTGGGACTGGAAGGGCAAAGGAAAGAGGTGGATTGCATCAATAATTTATTCAACAAGGAGGAAATCTCTGATTCCTTGGCAAATAATTAAAATACACTATGAATCGTAATACTGAGTACAGCGTACTGAGATGCATCTCGCATTCTAAAATGAGATAAGTTTCTGTTGCAGGATGTTTCAAATCCTAACTGGCTTTGATATTGCATTTTTTTATGATAGAGAACTAATTGAATGAATTGTTGATGTTGATATTGTTTGTCAGCAATTGGAATTCTTATGCCAATCAAGAGAAAACCCCCGTGTTTCTTAGTCATAGGAAAATGGGTGAGAATTCAAAAGGAAAATCACCAAGGAAAGGCTCTCTGATGCCTTCTTCCTTTGCATGCCTTGAAAAGACACATTCAGACAGAACAGAAGGGAGCTCTTGAGGAGGCTTGTGTATTTATTTCCCCCTGCCCACTGCTGTGATCCCTTATGCAGCTGGCTTTAAAGAGAACTCATGGACATAGAACAATGAATCAGTTTGAGGGTAGTTTCATAGTATTGTTTTTCTGTGTCTGAATGGAGCCAGCAGCACAAGTGACTATGAAGTAAAAATATTTAAAAATAAAAAGGAAGAAAATTGCAAAGTACTGAAATAGTTTAAAACCAAATTTTAAGTTTTAGTTTAATTAAAAAAAAAAGTCTGTGTTTGAGAATGTAATGGATGCATTGAACTTGCTGGCACCCCATCCTTTACTTTTCACATTCATTTTTCAGTTTTGGTTAATCTGCCACATAAATAATGTATACACCTTTAATTTCCTGGTAGATTAATTCTCACTTCTCAGTCCAAGTCTGAATACTCCTTTTAGATTAAGCAACTGTTCTCAACACTAGAAGAGTTGCAATTTATTCCAAGACTGTTCTGTTATTCAAGTGAATAATGGAACATAAACTCTGTAGTGCACATTCCCAGACTTCCTCTCCCCAATTAGTTTGGTCACTTGAAATTGCAGATCACTGTTCCTATCTTCCTTTCCCAGGCAAATAAACCCATTAAATATCACAATTGCATAACTTCCCTACATGGTAGCTAAAGTTTCCTTGAAACATTCATTTTCTTCAGCTGTATGCTTCTGGTTGAACTTGCAGTCTTTAAAAGGCAACACATCTTGATAATAGTGCATGAGCAAGTAATTAATGTTGCTATGAATTGGAATGACACTTTTAATCTTTTGTAGTTCTTACATAGTTGAGGTCTTCCTAGGTAGTATAGTCAATTAGGTGTACCCCATCTTTCCTTATTTCTAGTGGCTAAGGGAATCAGGTACTCTTTATGAACTCTAAGTCCTGAAGGTAGATAGATATCAGAGTTGCTGAAACTCAGTTTCTTTCCCTGATACGTACATACTGACAAAAAACTGAACAATAAGCCTTGGCCTTTGCTCCTCCTTTTGAGCTGGGGAAACAGACGTAGCAGTGATTCTGATATTTTCAAGGGCCAGGAGAAGGGATTATTATCAAAAATGCAATTGTGAGGAGGAAAAAAAGGGTACTGTAAATTGTTTGAAATACTTTGAAATTCACACATCAAAGGCAGTTTAGTTTGGAGTATTGACTTTTTTCCAATCTGTCTCTTGAAATTGCTTGATCTCTTTCCTTTAACCTTACTGGAATTTGATGTTGACTACTTTAGGTGTGTATCCTGTGCCTTGAAAATAACATGACATAAAGAATTACTTGCTTTTTTTTAAACTTTTTTTTATTTTTTTGTCATTGATCAAACTTTTCATTGGTAAGTGAGACTAACTAGGAAGGATTCATCTTCTCTTCCAGGTAGTTGGAAACATATTAGTACCTGTTGAACTTTTGAGAGGTGGGTTTCCCTGATTGCTTTGGCAATAAATCTGTATTTATTTTGAAAGACTTTTTCATAATACTGCCTAGCTATAGATTACTCCATTGTGCCTATGTAACATTTAAAAATGGCTATGTATTATCCGTCTTGATTCTGTTATCAAGATTCAGTAGGCAAGGTTTTGTTTCTGTATTCTATAAACCTCGATCTTATATTCTCAGAAGGGTATTGTCAGGCAGTGTTAGACATGGTTTACAGTTCAGGAAACCAACATCAAAATTTTCTCATTTACTATAACATACGTTTCTTGATGGGGGAAAAAATTATCTGTTTTTTGTCACACTTGTTGCATGGTTGCGTGTTGTCTTGGAGGTGGTCAAAGATAACCTGGCTTTTTTTCTGTTGTTAGAACCTCAGCTCAGAGGGACATTTAAAAAATTATTTAGATTTTAAATACTGTAGTACTGAATACTCCAAGGTTTTGAGATTGCTTTATCTTAAAACAGCAGAAAGTTCCTCTGAATGAATGAATGTATGAATCAGAAACATCCATGGAGTTCTTGTACTGTTTCTTCTTTCCTGACTATTTCAACTCACTGAATCAGAAGGAATAAATTTAAAAATTAGCTCCAGAGATATTGAAAAGCAGTGAAGGTTTTTGCTAATTTAAAATATTGAACTGGTGTTTTTGAACACTCTTTCTCTCCGTAGACTGGGGAATACAAACTTTCCCACTCCTGGTTTAGGCGCACACAGTGTCACTGATGACTGACAAGATAGAGATAAAAGGATAAGAAGGTAGTTGAATTTAAATGCTCATTTCTTTTTCTTTATAACTATCGAGATTTCAGAAATGGTGCCAATTACAGTAAGTTGTAACTGCAGTTTTGGCATTAATATGAATTAAATTTTGCAAATGAATTGAATTGTGTATAATGACTTTCTCACAAATTTTCTGATTTGGCTGGTTTTAATTGGGTGGAAGTCCTATTGAAAACCCTATAAAAACTGTAGGATCAGCATCTAGTCCTTGCCTCAGCTCAGTAATTGTTTTCTTTAATGTGTCTTTTTAGAACACTAAGCAAGGACTGAACAGCTTATCTTATCAAGATTTTTACAGTCAATAACTTCTGTAGTCTTGTGAAGAAGACATCTGGTGTGCAAATAGCAAGGCTAAAGTGATTGTCCATGAAGTAAACAAAAACTTCAGCTAGTTTTTCGTCCTGAATACCAGCTGAACAATACTTAGATAACGCCACCTATTGGAAACCCTTTCATAATCCTGAGCTCATATCTAGTTTTGTCAAATCCACAGCCAGATAGAATTTAACTTAAGTTTTATTTGAACTTCTGTAACCACGATTTCATGTTTGTGAATGTTCTTTTTAATAAAAAAAATACCACTTAAAAAAAAAATTCTTAAATAGAGGTTTCAGTGCTTGTTCAGTTCAAATAGAAAAGTAAATATCTCTTTGTTTAGGAGATGTCTTCTGAGCCATTACATCTGCAGACAAAGGGAGTTCATTTCAAATTGATAAGCGTACTGTATTTGAAATTAATGCATCTGAAATGACTTGGTCCAGCCACTTTTTTTCCTTTCTCATCAGTCTGAAAAATCAAATGAAACATCTCTGAAGGTCCCTGATTGATGTTGTCAGCTTTGTACAGATATTACAGTGTATCTCGGGAAATGTTCAAAGAGGGGCAATAATTTTCAATCTATTTTCAAATATCCCATAGTAAAGTTTTTCTATTAGATTATAGCAAGCCTATTGCTGACAAGTTATGTGTTTTTGTGTGTTGTGCATTTATGGGTGGGAGCTTTTACATACGGATTTTTATAAGTATGCATGAGAGAATGATATATTGGTGATATTTCCTACTTCTATTATGCCATCCTAAAGTATATTTTTTTTCTGTAAACCATGCCATCTATTTCTCATATTACAGACAAACTGATTAATTTGTTTTCTTGGAAACAATGTGATACTTTGTTTCATCTCATAATGTATGTACGAATTTTCCAAATGTTTCTAAACAATGCTTCAGGGCCTGATCCGGTAATTCAGTGGCAGGACTGTTAAAGTACAGGAAACTGTAACAAAGAAAAACATTTTCTTCCTAAAAATGGAACTTTGACAAGATAATATCATTAATTCCTATATTTATTTCTTTTTCCCAGCTTGCAAAGAAAGTGGGAATTTTCTTAATGTACCTAGTCTGCAAAGTCACACATTGATATGATTTGACTGAGGCAAGCTCATGCACTTAAGCTGCATAAAGCTATAAAAATATTACTGTTGATCTGGTTACTTTTTGGATGTATTCAGTGAATAATAAATAAGTGTTAGTCAACAGCATGAAAATGCAACATGAGGAACACAGAATCTTGTATCCTTAGGTTGTTCATACAAACTCTGCAGGAGATCCTGGGCTGTGATAGAAGTGGAAATACGTAAGAGCTCTAAAATTCTCTCAGGAACCCCCTCCAGTCCATAGCAGAATGGCTGGCTGCTAGCCATGCTGTCACTGGCTGTTGGCCAGCTCCAGTACTCTGTGACTCCTTCTGACGCAGCTCATGGAGCATGAAGGATGAGCTAACGGTGTTTCAAGCAGCATTAGTGAATCAAATTTTAAATGTGGTTTCTCACCCACAGCAGTGTGGAAAGATTCATAGTTTTAAGGAGAAGGAACTAGGCGAGAGAAACCACCTCCTAGATTTAGACTGCATGTAAGCAAGTAGAAGGTACCCTTTCTCCTCCTATCACCCTCATATATAGCACTGTTTATTTTCTTGTCACAGTAGAAAAAGAAATAATTGAGTTTGTTAGCATGTTTTGTATAGGATATTTTGTATGTGTACTCGGGAGGCTGAAATATAATTATCACTGTCTTTCCGTCTTATCCTTCATATAAGACATAGTGGAATATCCTGGGTTAGCGAAAAAAGCCGTTAACTCTCCACTTAATTGCCGTTGGCATTAATAAGGTTAAAATATACTTGTACATTCTAATATGCTAAAGTATTCTCACTTAGAAAGTACTTGGGAGAGAATATTTCAGAACTGTTTCTGAGAAATGGAATGTTGATTTGCTAAACGCATCTTGTAAAAAGTATTTTGCCATCTCTTGAGATCAAAACAATTCTGTCTTGAAAATCCTAAAGTGGAGCAAAACCACTATGAAACTGGTCTCAAGATCATTGTGATGCAGCTTGTGGAAATTCATTAAACAAGACAAGTCAGTGATAATGATTTACCAAAATTATTTAAAAAGTTGATCCAGTAACATGAATGAATATTCTTTTACAGTATAAGTTTGCTAAATTTTGTTCCAGTCAGTCTCCATTTGCTTGCTTATTGCTGTGGTGAAATAGGCAAAGCAGTAGTGTAATCAAGTCTTTATTGTATTGGTGTAATTTGCTTGTTTTCTTTATTGTTTCAGAACTATCCCAAATTGTTATGGAATGAATAACACTCATTTTCTCGCTAGATGGATGACTGAAGCTGCTGAGTGAATTTTTCCATAACATTTCTGGGTTTCTGTGATAAGGAAGTATCTGAGGTTGCTCTTTAGTTTTGTCTCTTATACAGTAATATGTATTTTCTTCTTTTTTAAACTTCATATGCGCAGCCTGATTCTTTACTGCACAGAATGAAACACGATCCCTTAAAAAAAGCTCTTGTACCACAAAAGATATCAATAAAAGTGTGTCCTAAACACCATAATTCCTATGAACATTATTTGCACAAAATTATAATTACCTGTATGAGTAGTGCCATTGTTTTCACCTTGACTACATTTATAGTTATCCTCTGTAAGTTTGGCCTAGTGATGCCTGCAACAGTTCTGTTACTATAAAATGAAAATTCCTTTGCTGAATTCACTGCAAATTGAAGTTCACAGTGAGCAATGATTAAGTTCTACAGTGCTGCCTGAAAACTCATTCTTCAAAAAGAATGATGTTATCAATAAAAATACATGCCTTCGGAGTTGGAAACGGGTGGAGGTGCTTAGCCTACTAGGTTGCTCCTGACAAAAAGAGTTTGAATGGATCTTAGTCTCATCTGAGGCTTGGTTGTGAAGAGCTGCTCCGCTGCCTCATGCTAATCACAAATCAATTTGTGGCTGTTTGAATGTGTTTCATAATGCAGTTTACACACATCTCCTCAAGTCCTATTCTGTTTGTGTGGCTAGATGTTTGAAACCAAGCTCATGAGAATTCTGAAAAAAAAAAAGCCCATATCTTACTCATTGTAACAATGATCAGTACTTTTCAGTGTCCAGGTGTGTCAACGGTTTACAGGCAGGTTTGGCCCAGTTCCGTGACCAGCGGGGCAGAGGGATCTGCTGATCTGCAGCTCCATAAAAGGGAAACAGGGGACCCCAAAATAATTGAAAACAGCAGCAATGATCTCAGGTGAAACAAACTAATTTACTACGTATAGTATCAGCATATAAGGTAGTATGATATAGTGGAATTGAAGCTAATAAATCAAAATATTATAAGAAAGAAAGAGTGTCCGAAAGGCAGATAGGCCTCACAGCAATGCTGAGGTGAGAAGTGCAGTCCAGTTGAGCCGAGGAAGAAAAGCAGACGAAGGAGCGCAGGCGAAGAAGAGAACATCAGGTGCCCTTGGCAGGACTTACATCTCCTCACTGACCGCAAAACCCCCTGGGGAATGTAGTTCTCCTCTGGACAGGCACCCAGAACTTAAGCATCAACAGTCAAACCCCCAGTGCATTACATGATGTTATGATGTGGAATACTGATAACCAAAAGTCATAAAACCATGACAAGGTGCTTGGAGTTTCTCATTCAGTTTTCATTAATGAAATGTTACTGAGTTTAGGTAAGGCATTACTTTTTCATGTAATGTTGTTTATGACTATTTTTTCTTGCAATCCTTGTTAGGAAAGCATTTCTTTTTTGAGAAGTGAATTCACTTGGTTTAAAATTGGGTTTATTTATTTAGGCAAGCAAATGCTTTGTGTGTCATTGTAGCACTTCCCCTTTGCATTTTTGTTATGCAAAGTGACATGCTGAGACTGTGCTTGTTTTTTGTAGTGCTTGACTTTGGTGGGCACTGTACCAACACAAAGCTTTAAGTACAGTAAATTACTGGTACTAGGAGGAAGTAGACTGGAAGATTGGCTGTGCTTTTCACTCTCCTACTTCTAAAATTGTAAAAGTAATCTCAGTTACAGTTGCTATTATCACCTTTACCAGCACATAACCACCTTCTCCAAGATGTACAACTTCCAAACTTCTTCAGTAGATGAAGTATCTCCCTTAAAAAAGCATAACAAGCACTGCCTATACAGTCAGTCAGCTTTACCTCCTCCATGTCTTTGTTGAAATTTCCTGTGCTTCTGGCTCTTTAATTGAATGTGGAGAGCGTTTCTGCACTCCTACAGCAAGGAGGCAGATTATGGCAGTAGTAAATATTGTGGGGAACATAGAATGAACAATACATCCTGCAGATATCTGAAAAGGATAAAGAGGGACATCTAAGGAGATTTATTTATTTTTTTCAAAGTGGTCTCCTAAGCTTGTGAGAGCTCATGAACCCAAGATAGAAGATAAGAGAATTCTTGACCATAGACTGGAACCTGCATCTTGTCTATCTTGGAAGCTTGTTTCTCTGAAGGCTGAAGAATCTTTAGTAAGCTTTGATTCCAGAATCCTTGCCTAAATAGTCCTCTAAAATAAAATTGTTTTCAGGCTTTAGGAGGTAGTGCTACCAGAACTAGGTATGGAAGCCTTTTCTTTCATGATTAGTTGAAGATTAAATGCAAAGTTGGTAGGGACATAGCTCCTGAGTAACAATTATACTTTCCCTATTGAAAGTGTATTTTGGAACTAGTCATTTCATAATTTTAATCACTGTATAAGGATATGGAATCTAATTCTATGAAATTTCCTCATTAGTTGGAAAAAGCTTTTGTTCTAGAAAAGAGGAAGTGTGGGGGTATGCAAGGGTGTGTGGGAAGGGTACACAATAGTTCCTAGTGCAATACAAACTATGCAGGAACAGAGCTATCAGCTAAGTGGAAAATAGGAATCAGCTTTGTTTCTAAGGAAAACAACTCCCAGGAGGCAGCAGGAGTCCGTATGTAAAGTCCTAACTGTTGATGTGCTTTTCAGCTTTGCTTCCCACAGCACAATGAGAGTTTGGCATATTTTGTATTTTAAAGTGGCACTCATGAAATTATGGATCTTTTGATATACAAAATTTAATACAGGACATCTTAAAATACAGTGAACACCATGCTGCAATGTCTTTTCTTCTGGGTTCTTGCTCTCCACCTCCATCTGCAGAGGGGGAAGTGGCAGCAGAAAAAGTAAAAATCTTACTGTATGGAGTGAGTATCATAACATTCTCTTAACTTGACCTCATCAGTCAGCTAAGTCTATGACACTCCACAGAGAGAATTATCAATGCTGAGGACTTTACAGTTTCTGTGGGCAAACTTCAATTCTTAACCAGCTTATATCAGTGTCCCACTATTGTCTAACCCTGATATGCTGACAGACCTATATTTATCTTGCTTGTTTATTGTCCAAGTTACGCATGCTTAGGAAGGATAAAACACTTTGAACCCTGGGTCCTTTCAGCCAGTTAAAAGATGCTGATGTGCTACTCTTTTCTGCATTAAGAAGGTGAGAATAAATGTTCTGTTCTTGCAGGGCCTGTTGATTGGCCACAGGATGAAAGTACTTCTTATTGGCACCTGGAAGATACATGTGACATGTGGCTAGGGAAGCCAGAGACTAATTCCAAGCCTCTCAGTTATCTCTCCCAGTAACTCTCCATAATTCTGTAGAACATACTGCAGGAAACTGGTTGTTAGAAACCTGGGGTGTGAGAGAGGGACTGCTGACTGTCTACTTCTGACTTCACATCTCAGAACCAGCAGTGAACTGGTTGGTTGATCTGACACTTCTGTGTTTTTGCATCGAAAGTCCCCCAAGCGTCAGTTCCTGTAGTATCTTAAAAAGCCATTTAGCATCATGTATCTGTCTTTTGATTTCTGTTTCTCCAGTGGGTGTTTGACTCAGGCTTTTAAACTGCTGTTGGCAACACAAATGTAGAAAGGGACTTTATTTTAACTGGTATGAAGCTTTTGCTGCTGTAAATACCCTAAATGTTGTAGTATCACATGTTAAATTACAAATGTTTCAGGTTATAGTTATGATGCTGTAACTTGTAACAGCTAGGAAAGTGGGGGTAGCATGAAGTATCACCTCTGTTTTGTGACAGAAAGTTCTGTGTACATGAAGTTATACTGGCAAAACTGTTGTTGCTGTAATCTGTTCTGTGAATTATGACTTTTTTTTTTTTTGTGTAAGTATAATGCACATCACTGTGTCATTCAAAATAGGAGGAGTTTGGGGTTTCCTTGTACTGCTGTCGTTGTAGTATGAATGGATGGCAGGCACATTTCTGTATGAGATATACCAAAACTCATTTACTTGTGTTAATACAATTCAACAAAGAAGTTTGAAGCCCCTGAATACGAAGTCATAAAGGAAATTCAGGGTTTACACAGAATATTAGTTGGTGTTTTTTGTTTCCTTGCTTGTTTGTTTGTTTTTTCTTATAGGTTTCCTCAGGACGCTTGTTTCACATCTGCTTTTACAAAATAATGTCAAAAGTGCAACCATGTAAAAACTGTCAGTTGAACGCCCCCTAGCTGAAGTAATTTTTAGAACATGAATAAGGTAAAGCTTTCCAGGGTGTTCTAACACATAGTTGAGTGGAATCCCAGATTCAGAGTTTTTTGTTTTTTAGTTTCAACTCAGCTGGACTGTTACTCTAAGGATGGATACATTTGTGTTCATATACTGATCGTTTTGGGAACGTATCTTATGTTAGTGAAGCAATCTTCATTTTCTATAGTTTTTAGTTGGGGGAAAAAAAAACCCAAAACCCTTTTGTTTCTATGTAGGTAAGACTTTGTTCTATTTTGTATACACAATACTGTTGATTCTGCCCTTTGCTTAGTCAGATTGTTCAGAGTACACTTGTCCATGGATTGATCTTCTATTTTCTATTCTCTTTTTTTTTTCTTATTTTCTATTTTCATTTTACAGAAATTTTATCTTATCCCACTTTTGCAGGTTCCTGTTGTCCATATTCTTACTCTCAAAGTGAGTGATTTACACTGAATGTTACAATGAAATACATAGTTGAAGGATAAAATAAATACAAAGTTAAGCATACTGGGTAATTGCTACTGCCCTTGAATAGAGCAGTTTTGAATAGAGTTTAGAATAGACCGAAAGTTTATAAGATCATCGAAGAAATGAAACCTAGCTAGAAAGCAGGTTACAGTATCCTTAAAGTGACCATACACCTTTTCCTTTGCAGTGTTGGCTTCACTGCTTATGCGTTATAGAAGAATGTGCTCAAGAATAAAGTAGTATTATACACTTAGATTAGCTTGGTAGTTGTAAGAATAAAGCTAATGAGGAATATAGACTGTTTTTGCTCACATTATTGAATTAGTTTTTCCTGGTTTAGTGCTTTCTGAGCATATGAACATTCATGAACAGTGGACTGCCATCACAAACTGTCTATATATTATATTCTTATATTTCTCCAAGAAGAATTCACAGAGCTAAACAGGAGAAAATGATAATGTAATATGTATATGCTGTCTTTGAGATCATAACATGAGTGCATTCATTATAAACTAAATGCTAAATAGCAACTGTCTTGAGAAAATGAATTGACAAAAGTTCAGTACTTCTGTGCACTCCAGTAAACTTTCAAGCATTTTGTAAAGTAACGTAATCATGGCATTCTGTATAATATGTAAAACAGCCCAAAAAGAACACAACTCTTTTATATTATCCTTTGTTGATTGTTAGTTCAGAGAGCTCCTTGTAAAATTAAAGAAATGCGGAAAACTGTGCCCAAGTCCTCTGCTTTTATCACAGCTACAACTATGCCCAGCATGCTAGTCCAGAAGTTCACAAAATCATAGAGGTTAAAAGGGACCTCTGGAGATCATCTAGTTACAACCCTCTGCTTTTCCCTTGTATAGGCTATGCGTGTCCAGGTGGGTTTTTAATATCTCCAGAGAAGGAGACTCCACAACCTCTGTGGGCAGACTGTTCCAGTCTCTATCGCCCTCAAAGTAAAGAAGTGCAAAAGCAGCCTTCTAAGCTTGTTGTATGAAAATCATCAACAGTTGTACTAATATCTGTATTTTTTGCACAGATGAAAAAGTGTTTGAAGATACATTGCTACCAGCTGAGAAACTTACTTGCTACCAGAACACTTGAGAGGATCATTAGTCTTGAAAAAATCAAGAAAAAGATTTCAGACATTAGGTTTCCTCTATTAGTCTTGCAAGTGTTGGATATGCCAAATTACTATGATTATTATCAGACCTTAAAGAATTACCTACCTACACCAAAATACAACAATGACAGACATAAATGGAGAATTGCTGTATCAACATTTCTGAACCATTACTAATACCAGTATGGCCTACTTGTTGGTTACTGTGTTCCAACTTGGATACAAATGCTGTTATGTGTCGTAAGCAGCAAGCCATAATGAAAGTAGAGGAAACTGAACTTCAAACTATATCAGTTATCATATGTTGCAATCTTTCTTTCAGTCATTCTGCCATATTACTTCCATGTTTACCTAAATACGTTACTATAATATAAAAGGTTCACTGAAAGAAATGGATTCTGCAGTTAGACATCTAAAGTTTGATCAGTGTACAACACTGAGTCAGGATTTTGGCTTATCCCCAAAACTGGCACTTTTAGGACCAAGAACTGCATTTGAATCCCAGTTCTTCCAAAAATCTAGTTCTAAGCATTTTTGCAACAATGTTCCCTCTGTTACAGGAACTACAGAATACTTCAAATACAAATGGATTATTTAATGCCGGTTAGTGCCTCAACTGTGACATTTTGTTGCCTTTAGAATAAAATTTGTCAGGAGGAAAAACTATTTGTTGGCTGTCCTGTGTTGTAGTAATTCATTCTCTATAGGTCCTCATTATAATGAGAAATTACAGCCATGATGTTTACTGGATCTGGATCCTGTCAGATTTCTCTCTTCTCCATCTCCTAGCATCAAGAAGCAGAAACAACTTTTTATTGTTCGCTATTTTCAAATATATGTTTCACAGTTGTAAGTGAAGGACAGTGGTTATTGAAGAAAAGCAGTATGTCTGGTAATGGAGTCATTTTGTTTTTAACCATTATGTTTTTGTTTTTAAGACTATGTGGTTGATATAGGTTGAAGAAATCCCACCATGAATAATAAGAAAGCAAGGTTAAGGCAGCTAGGCTTCTTCAGCCTGGTAAAGAGAAGGCTCCGGGGGGGCAGGAGACCTCATTGCAGCCCTGTAGTACTCAGAGGGAATCTATAAACAGGAGGGAGACTGGATTTTTATATGGGCAGATAGTGGTAAGGACAAGGGAGAATGGTTTTAAAGTAATAGAGGAGAGATTTAGGTTAGGAGGAACTTCTTCACTCAGAGGATGGTGGCACTGGCACTGCTGCCCAGAAGAGCTGAGTCACGGGGGTGCTCAAGGCCAGGCTGGATGGGGCCCTGGGTAGCCTGAGTTGGTGGGTGGTAGCCCTGCTCATGGCAGAGGGATTGGAACTAGGTGATTTTATGGTTCCCTCCAGCCTAGCCATTCTGTGAATCAGTTACTACTAGGAGTGATGGCATGTGATTTTCTGAGAGGTCATAAGAATTGGGGCATAGGTATTCTGCGTATTTTGTGAAATGGGAAGATGGTAATGAAAAATCAGAAAAATTAGGGAATCTTAAAATTTAAACTAAAAACGTATGGAATTTCACATTATTTTCCTGCAAAAAGCAAGAAAATTGGCCAAGATTGTTAACTGTTGACATAGTATACCAGGAATCAACAACTATTAAAATTTAGTGCAAATCTAACTCAGCTCTGTGAATGAGAACAGTGGTTGTATGAGGTACTTGCAAGGTTGAATGTTAACCACAGATCTTTGTGCTAGAATATGTATATCCTTTTATGGAACAACTTAGTCTCAAATATAAGCTGAACAAAGGATATGGGAGAGAGTAGGTGCTTCATGACACACAGAGTGAAATCATGGAGCTTTGTACACGTGAAGTTGCTGCTCTTTGGCTATTGTCTTGTAATTGAACAGCAACACTGTGGTAACCATAAGGTTCTACTGCCACAGTGAATATTTTGGCTGTCCTTCTAGCTGTAGCTTTCTATATTTCTCATGGGAATACAGATAACATGGAGCAGTAAAATAATAATAATAATAATAATAAAATCTAAGAAATTTTCTTTTTGTGACCAAGTAGGTGTGAATAGCTGGTAAAATGACAGTGTCAGGTCACACCTACACAGCCCAAATTCAAGCTGTATGTGTGTTCCTGGAGCTCCATTTTATTCGTGCTATAGCTATCACCCATGATACAAAGGTAGCAGAACAAGATATGTGAGTTTTTACCTCTACTTATCTACTTTCTAACTTAATTGTTTAATGCAAACACATCTTTGTTGTTGATGAAAGTGTCAGATTTAGACTTAGAGAAAGATGTGGATTTTTACCTTTCTTCTGTCTCTGCTTAAGGACCTAGCCTTTGACAGATAACAGTTAATGCCAGTAACAGTAATTTACACTAGTAAATTTGTCAAATCTTCTCTGCCCAAGATCTAAGTTTGAATAGCTTTTTCCAGTATTAATGCATCTGCTGCGCATGTTCTCCAGATTAACAAGACCAAATACTACTTCCACAGTATTGTGAAGAAACAATGTGTTTAGAAAATTCACAGGTTTTAATAGTTACTTGACCTTGGATTTGTATGTAAAACTTTCTGAATTTTGACTTCTGTAATTGCCACGTTGAGAGGCAGAGCATCATGTCTTGTATATTTAGCAAGCCCAGCTTTTTGGAAGCTACTTGAGATGTGACCTTGTGTAAATGCTTTTTTAAATTACTCAGAATCATTTCACAAATCTAATTAGCATGTGATAAAAATCACTTCAACTCACCTAATTTGACAGTAGTCATTAAATTGATTCATGAAGTTTTATTTGCCTATTGTTACATATTATTGAATGTCACTTTTATGTGAAGATAACTTAAAAAAGAGAATCACCCTAAATAGAAGTTATAAACCAGTGTATCATTCTTGTATGTGTGTCAGTATTTATCTTGGCCAGCGAATTGTCATCTGTTTTTTTTTCTGAGAAAAAGCAAGCCATTCTCTGAAGGGAGACAGAGAGAAAAAAATCTGTACTGTGTTTGTAGGAGGTGCTGCTTAATCAGCTAGACCAGTTAATAACTCTTGCTGCCTTTTTTTATTTGTCAAGGGCTCAATATTTTTTCAATATGAGGTCTGCTTCAGTGTGCTTTAAATGACAGTTTATAATTAATGGTACTTGAGTGTGCCTCATTTCAAAATTCATACAACATTCTTGGTTACAATTTATACATGATTTCAAAGTATAATTAACGTTCAATTTTACAAGATATATGCAAACAGATATGCAAATTTGAAAATAAATATGCAAACATAGAAAATGTTTTTGAATTAAGTAGTCCTTAACATTTTTAATGAAATCAATATTTTATTCATATTTTGCACACAATTTTGAGTACTTAGTGATTTGATAGTTCTCAGACTTCTGTGGACCATGTCTGAAGATTAATTCTCCTGTGATCATCTCGTCTTTCAGTCTCCTGAATCTCTTATTTTCCTTATGGAAAACAGGAGCTAATCGAAACCCCTCTGAATTATTGGGATTCTTTTCAGTCATTGTGTGTGGATATTTCAGATAGTAACTTCAGCATGTTACTGAAACAGTTGAAAATAATATTAAACCTACCTCTAGTCCATAGTTCTATTCCTAACAATGACCAAAAAACACAAACACCCAGAGAAAAATACGAAAGTACACCTCAAATGCTTCACCTGCATTTTTTTTCTAGCCTACAACCACTCATGAGTCAAAAAGTTTCAGTGGTGATTCTTGTATGCTGTTCAGTCACAGGCCCCCATTTTCCTTATTTAAATGACTATTAAGGTAATTTGTCTTGCATCCTGCTATGTTGCCCCCAGCAGCTTGTCTGTGTGAAGACCTCTGATACATTAGGGGTAGTTGCTCCATTCTGTGCTGTTGACACTAAGGAAACCATTTTGTACCTTGCTACTCTGTGACAGTGGTGTCTTATGGAGTATTCTCACTTCCCTCATCTTCACCACAAAGCAACAGTCAGCTATTCGTAACACCTCAAATACTGTGGATCCCACAATATAACTATCCTAAGTAGCCAAAGAGTGAATGTGGTTTTCTATGCTTGGACTGCAGGACCACTGATCAAGATAGCATGTCTAGGCCTTCAGTCATTTAGAGTTACTACATAGCATTCCTACACATGTGAAGAGATGTACTAAATTAAGTGTTGTTAATTAATTAGGACTTTCTCATGTTAATAAAATTTATAGGATTTTTCTCTTGCGTTTTTCAACAGAAGCTAAAATGTGTCTCAGTCTATGTAGGTGCATAGGTGATCAAAATTGTTATTATATATCTGAAGGAACATCACTTCAAAATAGACTTGAATGCTGTTTTGATCATTGCAAACTGGTATTTGAAGTACAGCATTTTGGTTACGAGATATAGAAAAATGTATATGCACTTGCAGGTGTGTAGTCAAAATGCTATTTCAGGGCAAAAAAGTGCTATAATATTTTCTGAAATATATTTATTTATTATTACACATATAGTGAGGGAAAACCATACAGCTGCTTTCCTGTACATCTGTGGAAGCTTCAACATTTCTAGCTTATTACTGACTGAAACGAAGGCATTCTGGAGACCTGCTGTACTTAGCAAAAGAGTTTCCTGAGCTATGTGACACCCTCTGCCTTCATGTCAAATAATCTTGGTTTTAAAAGATTATGTGTGTGTAGTTGCTCAGTTCCATATGCCTTTTTTTCTCCTAGAATATTTTAGGTCTGGTTTCTTAGTGTTTTATTTCTGTGGGCTGGATTTCATTTCAACTGATTGCCCAATCTCCTCTTCATTCTATTGTAGTTATTTTTTTGAATGTCTCACATTCTCCAATGGATTTATGACAACCTGACAATTAACAATGGCCCCTTAATTGTGCAGGGCTATGTGAGTCACAAAGTCTGTATGTGACTGATGTTTCTTTCCCTTTACTTCTATCCAGGCAATTCTGTATGCTTTTCAAACCAGCGTAGAGGTGGTAAAATGTGTATATGTTGAAACCTTTTCTTCCTGGCACTCCATCTCTTGGAAAGCAATCTGAGGCTTTTCCATAGGCTAATGTATTGGCAGTAACTTATAAAACCCCAGAAGTATTGAAGCATGATTTTTGATTATGCTATAAATTGGGATTATTTCCTTCAGGCAGGCGGAAGGACATGCCAGCTGGACTTTATATTTTGGCTGTTAGAAAGCTTTAGGAGCCAAAATTATAATTAGCTCACTCATATTAAAATATGTTCTCCATAGCTATATATATATATATATATATTTGCCAGAGCCTGATACAGTTTCTGAAAGACGCATTTCCCCTCAGCACAGGAAATATGCATCATATTGTTGGTGTTACCCACCCACCTGTGCAGTGGCTATTGCAATACTTGCACAGAAAGGAAGCACACCTGCTGCCTGGCGTGTGACAGGCATGTGGTTGTGCCATAGTGGTGGCTGCACATGCTGTGGACTGCCTCCTTCACTGCTCAGGATACCACGTGCAGGGATAGACGCTCTAGGCTAATAGGATGAGAGTTGCTCAGAACTGCAGGAAATGCATCTAAAACAGGATAATAAGAAAAACAGAGCTTGTTCATAAATAAGATATCAGTGCAAGAAAGTGACTTGTATTTCAGTAGCACCTTGTTCTGTTTTGTGAAGTAATGCCAGAGAATTCCAGCTGAGATCCAGCTGGAGTCCACAGAGCAACTATTGAGTATGGGAAGCGAGAACAAATGAGTGGTAGGCACTGCAGGAAGAACTTTTATCTAAGGAATTTGTTAGAAAACATGGGCTACAGCAGAGGATGCTGAAACTATCTATAGGATCATCATTTATTTTGAATGAGAACTGAGATAAAGTGCTACAATTGGTGGAATGTGAAGAGGGAATATTCAGAGCACAAGGTGTTATGTCCATCTGAGAGCTGTGCACCATTCACAGCTGTGGATTTAATTAACTGTAGCTGTCCCAGCTGAAGGGGCCAGCTGAAGGCTCTCCTGTTGCCTTGGCATTGGTGAGGTGTGTATTCATGTTACAGCAGGGGGCTCCAGAGTAGCAGAGAGATTTCACTGAGCAGCAGTTTGTCGCATCAGAACTCTGGAAGACGTTTTAAAAAGTATTCAGTAGGTTTATTTATTATTTTAACTTAAAATCTAAAAGGCTTAAGTGATTTTTAAACTGGTTCTTTGCAAATTTAAGAAACACGTGGATAAAAGTGGTCTTGCAACTGCAAATCAATCAGTTTGTTTCGGTACCCAAAAAGGAGAAATTCCGAAACTAGAGTAGAAGGAAAATCTAGAAATTAGTGTACAACTTAACTTGATGTTTCAAGACAAGCTATTAATGTTACTCCTTGAAGATGATACTAATATTTGACAAGCTTTTTTTCTTTCTGGTAATAAGACTTGGTGTACCTTCCTTTCTCTGTCCGGATGTATTTCATTTGCTAAGAGATTGGGGAAAAAATGCTTATAATGTTTGAGTAGAAAGCTTTCTTACTAATGTTAGTAATCGGAGATGCAGTTCAAAGCAGATTTGACTTACTAAATAATAGATGTTCTGTATCTTAGTTTTGCTTAGACTCTTGAATTCATGCTAATCTTAGTTGCCATTTATTACTCTGCTTTTTTTCACATAAGGAGAGCAAATACTTTGAAGTATGCTACTACCAGATCACTGCACAGAAATGCATGACTAGTACTCCAGAAAGTAAGCACAAAGTTGTATTATTTGAAAATGACTGTAGTTTCTCTGCTGAAAATTTACAAGCATTACAGTATAGTTCATAACATCTGTAAAAAAAAAAATGTTTTCTATTCATGGACTATTTTCTGTGTTTTGAAAGTAATTAAATATAAATGATGGGAAAGTAGTAAAAAAAAAAATATGAACAGGGATAAAACTTGAAACCTTTACCATTTACTCGTAGCTGAAATGCAAAACCTTAACTTTCCTCTGAGTTACAGCTGAGTTACAGAGTTATGTACTTGTATAAGTAGAATCTTTTTTTTTTTTTAATACGGGGAAAAAGGTCATTTTCTATTGGCTAAATTCTTCATAATTTATTTATTTTAAACTATTTTTTAATTAAAATATATAATAGCTCTGTAGTTCTCTTGGTTATTTTGATAGGACTCTGTGTTGCCACAGTAATTCTGATTCAGGTTTCAAAAACGTCCAGTAAGCAAAATGTTGGTCAGAAATACTGGCATAATTTTTGGATGGGTGGGGAAGAAGAAAATGCCTTTCCTTGCAAGGCAAGGAAAAAGTCCGTAGGTGCTTCAGACCTGATTTTAGCCCATTTATTCAATATAATAATACTGATAAGCACTGTTTTGCTACGTCCCTAGTGATTTGATTCCAAACAGCAAGTGTAAACAAAGATTAGTGTAACAGAAATGCTATCATGTCTTGAAGCAGTGATTGAGCACCTGGTGGCAAGGCAAGGCCAACTCAGGGGAGCTCAGGTGCAAGCAATGCCCCTGAGTGACTGGAAGGGATGAAGCCAGGATCCACCCCTTCCCAGACCTCATTTAATGGTTAGACTGGGAGCAAGGGTATTTCAGTGGAGGTCCTTGTATGTCTGAGGCCTTCCAAGGGTAAGCAGAGTCTTTTTTTTGTTTTTGTGTCTACAGCTGCCATGTTTGAATATATCCTCACTTGCTGTAACCTAGGACTTAGCTACTATGCAGCCATTACTGTGCTTTCCATAATGTTATAGCTTTCTAATCAGTAATCCCAGAAATTAAAGTGCAATTCTAGGTATTTGTCTTGACTCCTACCTCTTGTTTATATGTGTATATGCAAAGGTGTCCAGAACTTATATATGAGCAAAGAAACTTTAAGTCATTTAATATTATAGGAAATTGATACTTTGCTTTGGCTATCTGATCTGAAGTGAGTCCAGCTTTGCAATTAGTTTTGTTATCTTTGCCAAGAGTAACCTATAGCCCAAGGCTACTCTGCTACCTGAAGATAACTCTTCCATAGCAGTTACATCTTTTTGACCTATGGACTTCTCTTGCCAGTAGACTTCTCATTTACTTGTTGTTAACAGGGGACTCTCTGGACCTCAAAAGCACTGTATTCCTGTAATATTTCAGCTAGATGATCTACAAACGCTCATCATTAGTGACCATATCATAGGAGTGAGTAGAAAGTTTCTTATGCTTCCCTCTATTATAGGTAGTTAACTATTATCAGCTACATTAAATAGTATAAGTCTATAGTATAAATGAAGTTTGAACACTTTTTATATAAAAGAAAGTAGCGTAAAAGTGAAAACTATGATATAGCATAATGTCTGTGTGGAAGGTTCTATATATAACTTGGTGGCTTCAATATTGAGAAGTAATTGTGTGGAATAAAAAAACTGAATTCTTCTGGACTTATCACTGAATAAAGAATCTGAAAAACCAAAAAAATAAGACCCATGAGTAAATGAATAGAAAATGAGTTACCAGTGGAAAAGAAGCAATGAAAAACTAGAAAAAGGGTGGAAAAGGAGGAAGATTAGTTGCCAAAAACAAGGTGCCAATAAAATCAGAATTTGTTGGATTGGTGTGAGTGATGATCCCTAGTTCCTCATTAGTTCCATATACAGTGCGTGTTGCCAGAGTGCTTTGGTCATAGATCAATTCACAAAGGATTTTGTTCAACAATTTATATTTTCCACGAAAAATGCCAGTGGAGAAAGATAGAGGAGGCCATGTATAGAAGCAGTCATGTAGTAAATGCACAGTATACTGGGATTGGATGGCTGGCACTTTTAGAAGTAGGGATTCTAAAAGATCTCATTTAGTGCAATGATCAAAGTGTAAGTAATTATTCTTTTTATTTCTCTTGCTGATCACTGAAGAAAATAATTCTCTAACTTTAATGCTTCTTTGTATGCAGTACTAGTGTTATAGAAACACTAAATGCACTTTGTTGTTTTTGTATGTTGAGAAGAAACTATGCTATTATCTAGCTGTAGTTAAATCATTAGAGAGATATTTCAGGATCACAGGTAAGTCAGATAAATATTTTGGCTTTGGATTTATGAGTACAGAGACTGTAATCAGCAGTTGGTGTTTGGCATGCAGCTGCCTACTCTATCCTTTATTATGTACTAACTCATTTCCTTGATTGGGATTTGGGGATGAGGAAATAATTTTGTAAATGATAAGGAAAAAAAAAAAGTGATCTACTTCATTCTGGATAGCCGCTGTATAAAAACTGTCAAAAGCATATTGGTCTAGGTTCATCTCTGCTGCAACTCCATTGATTACAGTGGAGTTAAATCAAAGATGAATCTGTCTGCTCAATTTAAATCTAATGATTGGTTAAAAAGTCATAGGAGAGCCCTATCTAAATCCAGTGCTGTTTTATCCTCGTGTCAGCATTTAATTCCATTTGCATATAAGCCTATTTCCCTTTTCTAAATTTAATTTGTTAGAGCTTGGCCCTCAGCAACAACAGCAACAGAGAAGTAATTGCATACAGTATTGGGCAATGGTGCCAATACAGCATGTGCTATAAAAATGTCTCTCACAAATTTATAAAACATAGTCATTAGTCTGCTTGGTAACAGCAGAATCTAGATGTCTGGGGGAAAAAAAAGTCAAGCTACTTCAAGGACATGTGACATTTAAGAATATACATACAAAGAAGCATTTTTTTTAATATCAGGTATTAGTTGTGGCCATTTCACCAAAGGAAATGGAGTATCCATGTCTTCTATGATCAATAGGAATAGTCCTAGAATTTCATTAAGATGAGATAAAACTGACCAGGGCTTATTTCTTAAACTACCCGCAACGTCTTCTCTGGCTTTACGCAAAGTACTTTTGCTGTGTGATTTATTAGTTTTGTTTTTTATAGAAGAGGAATGTTTGTTGTTGTCACAATCTACCTCGGTTAGCTGCTCTCCTCTACTGCAAAAATAAGAATACATATTTTCTTCATATTCTTGCTTTGATTTAGAAAAATCAGTATATGTTCAGATTTGTTTTTGTACGTACTCAAATGCTTATCAGAATTGGCTAGTGAAAATGTGGCTTCAGCATTTAAATGTTCAGATTTTTAAATATTGTAGCAATTATACTCTATTTCCTACTCCTTCCTCTTCTTTCATCCATGTATTCATTATAAATGTCAGACAAGGCTAATCCTTCATGTGACATTACTACAGATGTCTGTGTAGTGGATTTAAACCTGATGCTGATTGTCTGGATAATCTGGATAAAGGCTAGTAACCTAAACCAAATCCATTTTGTGATTACTCATGCTAGTAGTTTAAATATGTATAAAATATTTATTTCAACAATTTAATTCTTTTTTTTCCTGCTTTCTGGTTTTGTATTTTGGAGAGAGTTCTTCCATATCTCCCAGTCCTACCTTGAGTAAGTCCTGTGTATGTACACGCATAAACAAGATATGCCCAGAGGAAAGTTGCCTTCTTGATAAGAATGAATGCTATTCTTATCTTTTCTGTTAAAATTCCCTTTAGGCTGAGGCTTGGCATCCTTCAGTAAGTACAACTGGAAAGGAACTTAAAAATTTTGATATGAAAGGGGTTTAATTGGAAATATTGGCAGGAAAAAAACCCAACAAATTTCTATACTTTTCTAAGACTCTTTGAAGTCCAGTGGTTAGGATGGAAGATGTTGGGAGTGGAGTCTTTTCTGATAAGTAATCTAGAACCTCTGGCCAGACTTAAGTGTTTGGAACCCATTTTTGTCTGCTCATGAATAAGGGAGTCCTCTCCTATATGAGGTTTACCCTGAATATTATGTTTTGCTTTATTTTGAAGACATTTGTTCTTTTAGTAATGGTGTTTGTGTTCTGAACTGAGGAATGCAGAAGGACTAGTCAGCCTTAAAAGAAGTCCTTATGTGTGTTAAGAGAAGAATTGCACTTTTTTTTTTTATTTTATTGTGTGTGTGTGTGGGGGGGGGGGTTGTACTTCTAAGCTGGTCACTAGCCTTGAAGTCTAGGAAAATAAGTTTTCCAAGAACCCAGAATGCACAACTGTTGAGTAGGTTTTCATTTACCACCTAACATGGTTGAGATTTAATTAAGGGTGTACAACCTGAGCAGATTTCCGTACTATGAATGAGTTACGGTCTAATTTGATCTCCCTCTCCAATAAGCTACTAGTGCAGTGATCTGCAGCATGGCATGCACAGGAAAGTTCTAGTGATTCTGTTCTATTTATTTTGCCTCCAATGGGTACTAGAGGCACAGGCAATGAGATCAAGGCTCCTGGCCAGCTGAAGCATGTAGTCTACTGCATTTGAAGTACCAGAATACAATATTGCTATCTGTTGTCAGTCAAAACTCTCAGCTGGGCATCCTTCGTAGTCTGTGGTAGCAGATCTGGTAGTTAGCAAGCTCTACCTTTCTCTGAATCCTTAGAAGCAGTGACACACCAAAAGTCTGCAGATCACACCATTGGATTAAATTAGCGTAGTTCTACTGAAATCCACAGAGTCCAGATGACCTACATCAGTAAAAAACTTGACACTTCTCTTTATGTGTAGAATGATGCATTGGTTAAGCCTAATGCTTATTATGGGTCAAATGATCATCTACAAAATTCTGAAAATGTTTAGAAGACTAGCCTGTAATTACATTTTTGAGCATGCCACGAGGATATGTAGTGCAGACCTTCTGCAAGTAGGTGAAGAAAGACATCTTGTCCAGATATTTTTATATCATTAATGTATGTGTTGTGATCAGGTGCCATCATAATTGCTATTCATTATGAGATCATAAGTGTTTATAGTAGAAGAGAGGAGATAACTATTTTGGTCTCAAAGGTTAGTGAAAGAAAACTGAATTATTACAACAGCTGTGTGAAGATGAAAGAGGTGAGTAATTACATGAAATGCTGTGAGCAAGAAATCAAACCTACAATTACATGTTTTGCAGCAAATAAAATCTTGGTGGGATGATATACATTAAACTAATTATCATTATTAATAGTGGTAATCTTATTATAATGTTTGTGGTTATCACAAGTTTGAAGCAATAATTTGATCTAACTGATAGCAACTTTTGGCTCTTTTTCAATCACTTTTTTTAAAATGTAAATTGTTGGCTTGTGATTTTTAAATGGTAGCTGTTGCATACTGATCTATTTTAGAGACTTACAAAAAACTGTGTGATTATTATAACATTCTATTATTGACCATATAGATGTGGTTTTAAGACCTATGTGTAGTGCATCTATTTTGCTACCATCTGTTCCACATTAGAGGAAATGTCAAATTCTGTGGGGCTGTTTCTTTGCATGTTGTAGGCTTGGAAGTGCCATTTCAGCACTAAAGTCTGATTCATCAGGACTGATCTATCACTTCCAGAAATGCATTTAGTGGAGAGAGTGTGTGTGTATGGAAATGACATACTAGTATAAAAAGGGTCCTGGGTTATGGTATTTTATGATCCATGTATCTCTAATTCATCTTTTGCTTTTGAAACGTAACACATGTTTTAGCTGCAGTGATATGGGTTCTTGCTTATTATGTTTAATGGATTATTCATCCTCTTTGTCCTTGACATAATCCTAAGTATGTGCATAAAACTCAGATCATGTTGCCCATAAAAACCAATCAGCCCGAGTTCTTCTGCAAGGTGTTGAACATTCACCCAGAGCAGATGGTAAAGATAATGTTTAATAAAGAGTTAGAGGATTAGTTGGAACAGAAATAAGCTAAGAGAAAGGGATAATTTCATTTCACATGAAACTCCATGACATTTCATGTTCCCAAGGACTGATTAAAATTATGCCCAAAGCTGCTCTTTTTGGCCAGTTTGTCCTAATACTGACCCTGCTTATGTTGTCAGCTGCTGTATCTGCGTGTGTTATTTTACCACTTTGTGAATAACTCAAAAGAAAGCTCTTCTGGTTCTCCTGTGGCTGGCAGAAGTAATTCTTAATTAAGTGAGGATAGGAGAGGTGGTAGGATTCTGCTAAATATGTTGAATATATTTAAGCAACTGGTAACTCAACTGAGGCTTAGAAGAAAGGTTTTATAGGTGATTTTGAGCATAAATTCATTCTAAGTGATATTTTTCATAATATGTGGGTTTAAGCTTTGGATTACTTTGAATATTTAGATGCTGAATGAAAAGCAGAGCAGAGGTTAGACGACAAATACTTTTTTTTTGTTTTGTTTTAGGAAATTTACTTTCGCCATCAAAAAAGCAACAGAGCAACAGCACCTGTGGATTTTATACATTGTGTAGTATTTGGAATGAAGGCTATATTTATTTTAATAAGGTTTAATGTGGAGAAATTGAATAAACAAATCAAAAGCAAGTATTTTACAATTAGGATATTTCAGAGCACAGTATTGTCCTCTGGTTTCATATAAATTCATTTTATAAATTGGAATACCTGGAAAAGCATGCCGGGTGTGGATAGTGTAGAAGCACCTTATGTTGAATCTACTGGTAAATGCAGTGCTTGTCAGACTGAATGCAGAATTTAAACTCCTTAAAACCGTTCTTACGTGTAAACACATCTGATGAGAGAAAGACTTTTTAGAATGGTTGATGGGAGGCAGAAGACAAGGATTTATCTGAGTAGTTTTTGACTGAATCAAAATCCAAACTACTAAATTTCTTTACAGAGACTAAGTGGTTACTGGAGTATAGAAATACATGTAAGCATCTCTGGCCCCATTCCAGCTTAAGCATGAAGCTCTAGACTTTATGGTATTTATGGTCTTTAATGGTATAGCTCTGTCATCTGTTTCTGCAATTCAGGAAAGCAAAAGTATTTGTATTCTAGAATTGATGTAACTGCTTCTGCTTTGATGGGCCAAAGCTGGAATCCTTTGAAAACCTCTTTAAGTTGGGTGGCTTGGATAGTATTGCTACTGTAGTTCAGATGAAATATTCTTAGAATGTGATCCAGGCCTTTGAGCCATGTTCTGCCCTTTACTTCAGATAATGTTTGACGTCTTCTGCTGAAGACTGTTTTATATTGTGACTGTTCATATGTTGTTTTTCCAATATTTTTGTAGTATTTTATAGGATATTTCAAACAGTAAATAGGAGTAAGATAATATTACCAAGACACTGTTAGGAATAAACTAGAAATTACTGAAACTCAAATTATCTGTGAATAGTCAAAAAGATTTAACTGATGTTTGTGTTTGTAAACTACCAATTGTTGTCAAATAGTTGACAGTGAAACTGACTAGTAAAATTATTTCCAAATGCCCTTAAGTTTAAGTGTTTATCCATACTTCCTTGAAGGCACCTTTTGAAACTTCAGTGGCAGTAATGAAACTCAACAAGAAGTCTGTCAGCTGATACGTATTATCAAAATCAGATAATGCAGCTCAGCAAGAAGAGAGGGTCATACTGCGGAGCTAAGATGAGACATAGATAAAGCCATAACTTGCTTTAGACTTATCTCAGCTTAACCTTGATCCAGATGCTCTTTCTGAGCCCCTCCAGCCCCCCTTGCGATGCTTACAGTTTGCTGCATCTATGCAGTAGCAGACAGCTAGATGTAACAGAAACGGAGAGGAAAGAGGCCTTTGAAAGCACAGCATTCAACTGGTCTTCAAGTGTTTTTCATCCAAAACATGTTTTTTATAATGTGGAGATGGAAATAAATAGTTGACTAGTTTAATTTTGAAGTGGAACAAGAGATTTGTGTACAAATGAGATTTTGGGATTTTTCTTCATATTAGTTGAATAGTGATTGTACTGAAATGTATTGCCCAACTGAAAACTTAACTTTGTGTGTGTTTTTCTGTTTAAATAATTTCACTCAATTAAGATCCAGAAATTGTAATTATCGTGGAATGCATAGGCACTTTAATTCTTTCCCAAATTGTTAATGATTAACATACATGTCATTTTTCCTGGCACACAGAGGGTTCACCTTGTGTGTCCTTTCAGTTACTCAGACTCCAGCTTGCCAGTTAGTATGTTCATATCCTCAGATATTGCTTTTCTTTTTTCTCTTCATTTTTTCTGTTCTTGGCAGAGAAAATCAGAGAACAAGCTTTGATTATTACTCTTTTGTTTTTTCTCAACCAGCGCTTTCCAGAATTTCTCAGAAAGCAAATGGCATTATTTTCTTTTTTATTCCTATTTAATATGTATTGGTTTCCAAACTCATGTCCTCCAGCTCTCATTTCTCCTTTAATGGAGTCTCTGTGTTTCTTTTCTCACAAGGTGAACACTTCAGTTTTGCTTCTGAATTAAATAGCCCTACTTCGTTAAGGAGTTGCTGATTTGGTTAGCTTTGGAATAAGTGAGAACCTACAATTAAATGTACTGTGTTTTGGATGTATTTCTTGTGTACTTAATTATTGCTTTTGACTTGGACTAATAGGATTTTTTTTTCCTATAGGGCTTTTATATTTGAGTACATGATTTCTTTCCTTTTTTTTTTTTTAATATATATATACTTGTCCAAAGGAAGATTAAAATTAGGCTTGAATATTATGATACATTGATTTTATTTATTTTAAAATAGAAAACTCACAAATTATTGGTTGTCCTAATGCAAGTCTGTCTGGAACATACCCTTGTAAAGACAGTAAATGATGATCTGTGCTTTTCTATTGCTACAGCTTTATAGGCAGATGTAATGCTTATGCTTCCTACTTACATCAGTGTGATACCATACAGCTGCAGCAAACAATCCAGTAGTATTTCACGTGCTACCTTTCCCAGTAGGAAAGATGAGCCAGTTGCAGGAATATTTGTCACTGCTTCTTATTACAAATGCTCTTAATTTTTATCTCATTTAAGTCTAGGGGAAGTCCGGAATGATATACCACATGTCCAAAATTTAGAATAATTGCATTATCACTCTCTGACTTCCAAGGTCCCTGCTGAAGATGTGTTAATCCGAAGTTCATACTAAAGACAGATCTGCAGTTCTGTATCAAAGAGTATCCACAATGACTCTATCCCTGCTGCTAGATTACTGAGGCACCTGTGACTTTTTAAGTTAGCTACAGTTGCATTAGCTGGGACATAGTGGCTGCTGGTGGGGAGAGGTGGGCTGCTTCAGGAGCACCCATGGTTTAGCTATGCTATTGGACAGAAAAAATAGCGGGGGGGGGGGGGGGGGGGGGGGGCAGCGGCAAACTCAGATTCTCTCTCTTCTTGTAGGAAATAACCCTTATTCACTTTCAGCTGAGCCAAACCCTCATATCCACACCCACTTTTCAGGCAACTCCCTAAATTTCTGTAAACTACAGAAAACTGCAATCTTCATTTGGATGATGTTGGAAGGAAGCCTCACAGTCACCGGTCTTTTTTTCACCAACTGTGGCTTCTGTTTCCAGTTTTCCAAAATTTCCTGGTGTAGAAGGGAAACTGGAAAAATCCCAATGGAACAAGAGATTTGGAAGAACTGATGTTCTGTCTATCTAGTAAAACACAGAATTATTATTTTTAAATTTCAGTTAGAAAGAAACACCCTTCTACTATGACCTTCAGTTTTTCTCTTCTGTAAAATCCCATAAAAGAGTGAACAATATGCTTCAAGAATGCCCTGCGTGTGGTGGTGGTGGGGGTTGGAGATTCATGATCCTTGAGGTTCCTTCCAACCCTGGGCCATTCTGTGATTATGTAATGCCTTTGACCAGCATAGTGAAGCATAGTCCCACTTTATTCCAAGACAGAACCCGACTCAATTTCACTGTGCAAATCACAGCATTTGGGTTGGCTGCCACTTTGGGCAGTGAGAATGAGGAAAACCTGGACTCAGGAAAAATTGGATCAACTCATTTTCTAGTAACACCCTCTTTTGATCTCCTTTCTTAAAAAAGCAAGATGCAAACTGTTCCAGGTTTCCAGTGGAGTGTAGTAAGATATGGAAAATAATTAATTCCTCTGATATTAAATTAGTAGGGAGTGTTCTCTGACATCTTGCATGTTTGTAGTCTCTGATTAAGGAAAAGGAAATAGATCTTTCTGCTTAACTTTTAGTTTTTAATACTCTACACCCTTATTAACATGACAGTATTTACATACAAAAATAAAACCTATTATGTTACTAATAAATGCAAGTATGACACAATCTATTTAATGGGTGCACAGATTCATTCACTTTTCTCAGCTGAGTTTGTGTTAATATAACAGAGCTGTTTGTTAGTCTAAGTGTGATGGATTTGATTTTGCTTCAGGCTGACGCTTCATTGCACTAAGCGTGAAAGTAATTTATGCTCAACAAACCTTTCTTAGTGGACCTTTTGGAGAAAACAACTAGACTTCACACTAAACAGATCCTTGATGATGGTTAAATAGTTGTTTCATGGTTCTCTTTGAGTCTTTGTTGTCACTTATCCTGCTTCCATCAGGGTTAAGATAGCACAAGATTGCAGGAATAATTATTTCCATCACTGCTATTAGTGTCTGAGATTTTCTCTTTATTGGAACTACAGGAAGTCATGAGAATAGGGAATTGTTATACTTTTCCAAAAAGTATATATTAATATGCATGCGTATAAAATGTAAGTGTCTAATTGCCAAGTGTGGTGGAAGTTTGCAAAGACTGTCTTGTCAGCTGGTAACAGTGAAGCCTTGACTTAGTGAAACTGAAAGCCTTGTACTACAAATCGAAGTAAAGAGGAGCAAACCAGTTTTAATGTACGATAAGGTTACTAATGATTAATAGTATGGTCTGTTTTTTAAAGAGAGGTGATAGAGTTTGGTGATACTAACACATGGCAATGCCATGCTGAGAGAAGAAAAAATTCAGACAGAGTGATTGCTGTTAATAAAGGACCAACAGGGAGCTTATAATGAAACAATTTACAGTTGCTTTGAAATATAACGATGACAATTTTTCTTTTGCTGAAGACAAACCATTACTGATGTATGTTTGTGCACCATCTGGAAGTTTTCTAATACAGGCTGTCCACATCAATTTGATAGCTGATGTAATTTGTCCAGCTCATCTAGCAGTATATAATGTAGTAGTATTACTACTGTCGCATTTTCCTATAATGTCGAAGGTCTGATGAAAAATGTAGATTATTTGTGTGATTCCAAGGGAACGTATATCCTTCAACCTTTAAGTCTTAGCGAATTAGATGTTTAAACTCATCTGGTTTTAGATGTCATTAAAAGTATTTGTGGTGGCCTTTTCATCTCTGTTTGGGGAAAAAAAATATTAAAATTGTCAGGTGACGTTTTGACATATGATACCAATTCATCTTTATCTATACTGTATTATGTAACTCATAATTGCACTGAATCTGAATGATACTAGAAGTACTGATATTACATGTATCTTATTTTTTGTTTTTCCTGTAGGAAAAGATATTAACATGTGTGGTTATAAAGACTTAGGCCTCAAATTTATATCTTCATTTCAATTCAGATCCAAAATAATCCTATGTAAGATCTGTAAAGGCACTACGTTGTGGGATCAGAGAATTGCTTATAAGAACAACTGAATTACTGCATGATGTTCAGGACCAGTTTTGCTCAGGTAGAAATATTACTGCTCCCCAGCAACAAGCAAATACATTTCTAAGTCTTTCCTGCTGGATGATAAGATCATACTGGCACAGGTAATTCTATACTGGAAAAACAGAGCTTGTATCTGTGAGCCCAGCACCTTGAATTACCCATCTGAAGAAAGCTTTGGTTCTTCAGTATAGCTGTTCATCATCACTTTTGTGAGGGAAGGGATGTCAGAGATGAATAAACATTTGTAATTGCACTGAGATACTTAAACAGGCTCAATAAGAATGCATTCTTCTTGTTTGTAGATTCCCTTAACAAAAGTTTTATACAGACTGTAAAAATGTTTTCCCTTCTAGTGAACTAGAGCCCAATTTCTTCACTCCATCCTCCATTCCTTCCTTTTTGTTTTTATGTTTGAGGAAAAATTAAAGGAAACAGAAACATTGATTTCACTTTATTTATTTATTTTTAATGGCAGTATCTTCCTTTGGTTCACTGTGAGGGTTATCTAGTAATAAAGAAATGCCTAGGACTAGATTAGTAATTGTGTGTTTCTTCATTTTATTTTGTGGTTAAGTTTCCACAGGTATAGCTCAGGAAGCAGAAAGCCTAAAATAAGAAAGAAAAAGGCTGGGATGTGTAATCGGATGGAATTATCCAGGGGAGGAGGAATAGGACTGAGCCAGAACTTTGGAATACCATCCTTCATTTATGATGCCGAATGATTCCCAGTCACGTTAGTAGATGGACAATTTTCTGAACAGCTTTAAAATTTTTATCTAAAAATTTCTATTAGATCATTAGATATTGCTGGGTAAGTAAGTGAATGAAAACATAATCTACAAACAAAGACAAATATTAAACTTTATTTAAGTGAAATTTAAGTATGCATAAGGAGATTCTTGCAGGTGTAAGCCATGCAAATCATGCTAAAACAAGATTGCTCAGATTATTTGATCTGCCAGATTGTCCCTGTGTGGGTAGAAATAAAAAATTCTGTAGCAGGGTTTCCAGGAAATAAATTATTTACCAGTCTTTGGATCCACTTTGATTGAAGTGCTGCTGTTCTTGGATGCTTATTTTGCAGTATGCATTACATATTTTTTACTGTATAGGGAAAAGTGGCCAACTTTCATTACTACTCATGTCAGTAGAT
Organism: Perdix hodgsoniae; assembly: GCA_035772895.1. NCBI lineage: Eukaryota > Metazoa > Chordata > Aves > Galliformes > Phasianidae > Perdix > Perdix hodgsoniae. The sequence continues at coordinate 4,292,573 of JAPSGF010000009.1, read as the reverse complement.
TTGGCAAGAAGGGAAGATGTTTGTTCCCTCTGTTGTGATCTGTGAGGTTCTGGGGCTTGGATTTTGCATACCTGCACCATCAGGTCTGCTGGAGTTTCAAGGACGTTGAAAGGGCAGATTGATGCACAGAGCTTTAATGTTAAGTTGTTCTTCTACAAGTAAGATGGCAGATACTGTCCATCACATTATGCTCTCTTGGTGTCCGTTTCTAGTCTAGCCGTCTTATAGGCAAGCAAATGTAGTATAATGGATTTAGGCTTTTAGATTCATATAATTTTGTTAGACCAGCCACCGCATCGTAAAAATTAGCTAATATAAGTAGATTATTTTTTTTATACTACCATGGCACCCCTTCTTGCAGATGTAGAGACTTTTTTTGAAATATTCTACCCTTTGAGTGTAAAATCACAGTCTCCTAGAAACAAATGCTTAAAATTGATTATCCTAATAAATATCCATCATAGGCATTTTTTTAAAATCTGTGCATGAGTCAGTGTAGAGCAGTATCTTTGTATTCTGAGGTGGTAGGTGACAATGGGTTACTCTGATGGTAGGCTTATATGGTATTCAAATATAGCATCATCTTGGTGATTAAATGATGCATACAACTTTGCAATTGGCATATCTCAACTAAGTACAGGAACATAGCATTCCTAATGAAATACAGCAATAATTTTAATGACAGAAAATGATCTTTTCCCTAATCTTACTGCCATGTGTGTTCCCATAGTCTGATAAATACAGATCTAACATTATCATATTAGAGAACAAAGATAAGATTGAGAACAGGGTCTGGAACAAAATTACTCATGCAGCGTGTGAATCTTTGCATCAGTTAAGGTAGTTGGGGATATCTGTTCTCTTTTGTGTCTGGCTCATAGGACCGCTGAATTATTCAGGAAATGGCTGGAGAATAGAAAGAGGTATTCAAAGCAACTGGGAGACTTAGTCATGGCCATCTTAATGTAAGTTTCTATAAGTAATTCCTCTTGGAACCCCTGAGCCATTAATATAAGTCTCAATTTTGCACTCCCTTTCAGGCACTGAGCCCACATATTCATATGGGGTAAACTTTAAGCAGGTGGTCCTGTGGACTACTTGAATCTGAAGTTAGGCGCGTGTGTAAGCATTTTCAGAAGCAGGGTCCTAGACAAAATTTCCACTTATTTTGTTGAGAGCTTTTGCCTGAATGGAGAATAACGCTTGTGTGTGACAGAATACATTCTTTCACAGTCCGTTTGGATGATAGTAACCAGGGAGAAGTTAATTCAGTGACAGGGACAAAAATGAAACAGATTTGTCCATCTCAGATTATCTTCTGTTTTAGAGGAATTTTCCTATTAGTAGCATCATACCTGCCAGCTTACAGCAAATAAGTTTTGGACAGTACTAAAGCAGAATAGGTTCAAACTAGTGACGGTGAAAAGCTATGTTTGTTTGTGTCTGTATTTGTCTTCCATCAGCAGAATTTATATCCAGAAATAAAACTTGTTACCAAAAGAATTAGAATCACTTGAATAACTGATTTAAACTAACTTTGTATCATTCTTACTCTAATACCTCATTGGCTAGAGCGATATGATGAAAAATGTCACTAGTCACTTTGACTGGAAAGATTAAGACAGTACTTGTTAATGTGATTGGGAAATGTCTGATGTGTGTGAGGAAAAACTCCATGCCAGTTTTTAATTGAAATACTCAAAATCTTTAAACTACTCAAGTGAGGCTCTGTTTCCAAATGTCAAAATGGTACATCATTAATTTTGATATTTGCAAATATGTATGCAAAAGGTAAATAATATAGAGTGAATTCACCAGTCTCTGGTAGTATTACTTGAAGTTTTCCTATTACGTAAGCACATTTACACTTGCTTTGTAAGCTGGCCATTTTCCTTTGAGATAAAATAACAACATACTCATATTTGACATCTTGTCAATTACAATTAGATGAAAATGCATTTAAAATGCACTACAATCGCTCTGAAACTAATGCCTGTTATTAATTTCTATGGAAAATATTGCAGATGTAAAGAAAACAATGACACTACTTGATAGAGAAAACTCTCAGCTACAAAAAAAACCAGTCACTAAATGAGTCACTACTGTTAGCTGCACGTTTTTGCCAGCCATGAGCAAGAGCCTGTGTGCCATGCTTGTAAAAAATCTGTACCAGAATAGGTGGTTGCTGTTTTTTGTTACTGTTGCTAAAGCACATCAGCCACTGTCCTGTGCTCACATCCACTGTTTGGTCTCCATAAGTGTTCAGCAAGTGTCAATGAATGTCAATGGGGGACTTTTTTTTCCCCCGCATGGAGGAATTAAATGACAGGCATTTGTTTTATCTGCACTTCCATGTCAGATTCCGTTCTGTCAGACTGCCCTGCTGCTGCCATCTGTTGCACAGCAACAAGCTGTAATGGGATTTTGGTGGGAAAATTCAGCCTCTACTGCCATCCCACCATCATCTGCCTCTGCTTTTGTAGGCCAGCAGAATAAAGTGGAAGGCACTACTTTCAGAACAACCTTCATATTTAAAATGTCTCATGGAAATAATTTCTTTATAAAAAAAAAAAAAAAGAAGAATCTTAGGAAAAAAATTCAAAACTGCCTCATTCAGTCTAAAGTTCTGTGTTTGAGCACTTTGTCTTTTGCTTCTGATGTTACAAGTGGGCAGACTTAAGCCACCAGGATGTAGAATGAATAACCAGCTAGTAGAAATGAGCGGTTTCTGAAGTATGCAACATTTCTGCCATAAACATAAATGTCATAGATAATTAGCAAAATTGGTGCAGCAGAAATTTTACATCTGTGAAAGCTGATGGAGTTTAGTATTTTAATAGCTTACGCTGAAGTTCCTGTGAGTTTGAAAATTCTTATTGAAATACTTATTGACAAGCTCTTTTATGTACTTAGTGCACTACCAGCTCAGCAGCACACTGTCATTTTAGAGCAATTGCCCAGCAAACTTTTAAAATGCTGTCACAAAAAATTGCTAAAACAGAAGTAGCTCTTTAATTTGTCTGTCACTTTTTCTGTCACTCCTACTGCACTTTATGTTGAGTGCAAGGCCTGCTGTCACAGCTGAAATCCTTCCACATATTTCTAGAGGTTGGGTTGAGGCCATGCTGCAAATTTGTCCTACAATTCTAAGGGAAGTTTTAAATAAAAAACATTTTATTCATAGTTCTTTTACTTGTACACTTCAATATAGAGGATAGGAAACTTTAGTCAGGGAAACTATTTGAGATTTGTAAAATGGAATAAGTTTCACTGAATACCATGACTTGTCTGAACTCAGCTGCTTCACGGGAGTGTGTATTTTTACATACGTGCATTTTTTTCCTAATGCTGGCTGGCTGCTTAAGACTGGCAAGGTATAAGTTTGTCCTGTGAAACCTTACTGATTTCAAGAGGTGAAAAGGCTTAAGTGAGAAGACTGAAAATGACTTACCTCAGACTTCCACATAGCCAGCATGCTCAGATGGAATGAGTGAAAATGCTCAAGGAAGAATTAGAACACGCTTGTGTGCACTTTATTTTTTTTTTTTTAGTGGTCACTGACTTATTCAGATATGAAACAGTAAAGTTTCTTAATGCTTTGAATTTTCATGGTATGGGAAGATTTTTCTTCACCATTCCAGAATTAGGACAGGAAGTTTCTTATATGTTAGTTACTCTTGTGTGTTTCTGGAGGCAGAAAAGAAAAATCAGACTTTGGTTTTATCATCATCTTCCTGGTTCTTGTTGGCCCTTCTGAATAATAAAGGCTCATGCTATAATTCTGTGAGGACAGAGTGGAGATATAAGGCATTTATGTCAGACAGTGATTTCTGTGCCAAAAAGTGAGGAAGGGTCACTTTAAAGCCACTGTGCGGCTCTGAGCGGGCATCAGATTTCCATATGGGTAATGCTGGTTTTCACTGGAGATCCTTAAATTGTGAGCAAGGAGTGGGAATAATTCTCTGGGCCTGTTATCCTTCTTAGAAAGTAAACTTAACTATGGCACGTGTTGCTGACTCCGCCACTGAAATTGAGTGTCAAATTCTGAATTACAGCAGCTTGATCAGCTAAATGCTCTTACTACTAGAAAATGGCTTCTGCTGTCTGAATCCTGAATTCTGTCTGAAAAATGCATTAGGAAGGCATAGTTGAAGTTCATTAATGCATGGATTGCTTTTTTTTTTTTCCTTAATCCTTAAGCATTGTTTTAGTACTTAGCTTTCAAACTTTTTTTCATGATAAAATGGAAAAGATAAATATACTTTTTACAGGATGACTTTTAGATTTCATTGAAACAAGAATTACACCTCTTCACCATCATTTCTCAAGTGTGTAGTTACAGAAATAAAATTATGAAGAGTCAAGTACAACATATATGTTTAAATGATGGGAGAATTTTTTACACAGTTACTAACAATTTAAGCATTTGACTGTAGGGGGAGTGAATATTCATAATAGAAGGAATTTCACAATCTGAAATGACATTAGTAGTAACTGACAATCTGTAGATATCAAAGAATGAACACTAGCACATTAATAAGAATCTTAAAAGCGGTTCCATACCCTAACATCTTTGTGACTATAAAACTGCAACTACATGAGTCACGTTTTTGAACTCCAAACTATCTTACAAAATTTAACTAGAACACATTTTTCTTGATACAAATGAGTATATTAATTTCCATAAGATATTATCTCTTACCATATATTTAATTCAGATTCTTTCTACTCCCACTAAAATAATTGCTTACAATATACTGTCTTGATTTTATATGGCTAATTAGAGCAGCGCGTGGAAAAAATAAGTTTGCAGGTAATATTGAAATTAAATATGTTAATCTGTACCTCAGTGCACACATTTTGAATGAGATTTAATTTGCTATATAAATTATAGTTCTGCGTTTATAAAATGCCCTTGAAAGAATGTCCTATTTTGTGAATACTAATACCATAGGGAAACAAATATACAAAGCTTTTTGCTATAGGCTATATTTTCATAAATTAAGGCAAGTAGTCAGTCTCTAGCTGAAGACATAGTTTTGAAAGATATTCTACTTATAGTTGATAAGACTGCGTATTTAAGATTTACATTTAGTTACAATATAGAAGGCTTTTGTAATGAACAAGTCCATTTTGAACAATGAGACAGGTACTGTAATAATGAAGCTGTGGTTTATCAGTTTGAATACTGAACCAATAATTTAAAATGTTCTGGACTCATTGCTGTATGCAAATATACATATATAAATATAGCAAATATTTCCAGTACTGGTCTATTTTACAGGCTTACTTTGGTGTAGCTCTCAGCTTAGCAGCCAAGTGCCTGTATATGCATTTACAGTATGGTTGCAGTGATCCGTGATTCCTCTTATGTTTTGGTAACCTCAACTGAAAGCCCTGTAACTTCATTTTTTACAGCCTCACTGTTTAGAAAACCATCCTCTTGACTGAATCCAATTAAAATTCACTAATGATGTGGAGGGGGCAATTACAAAAACTGATGCAGACTATGTCCCAGATTCTACTTACAGTTTATTGCTAAGAGCAAAGGAATATGTATGATCAATACATTTTTGTATTTTTCATAGCTAGGGTGATCAAAACTTTTGGTTCTATTTAGGCAATAGCAAAAAATCCAGTAATGAAATCAAATCCTTAAATGTGTAACCTAAAACCTTTCAGTTTCTGGTTCAGAAACAGTATAATTACTGGGAATAGATGGCTATGTTTTGAGAAATGCATAGGAAATATAGCATGGGATTCAAAATGCGCAATAGAAGACATGTATCTATTAAGATGCTCTTTTGAAAGTCATTTTTATTTTCAGTAGTTCTGTATCAGTAATCAAGACCTTTCACAAACTTTATCCTAAGTCAAAAAGTTTTTGCCGAATCTGTGACTTAGACCCTTAATAGTTCTGGAATATTAACATTTGGACCATGTGCTTTACCTTTCCTTACCATCTTAAGGGGCAGCAGTATGTTCTAACTCCTTCCACTGGTTTCACAATATAAGAACAGAAAATTCAAGAGTTAATTTAACCTTCATACTGTCAAAGTAAAATAAATAGCTTTTATAAAAGTAAATAACTAGTCTGGAATAGTTCAGTATTGAAGAACTTCATTTTTTATTCATTCTTTTCATACAAGGTGAAGATCATACAAGTGAATATCTAATATCCTTCCTGTGAGGGAGTGTCACTGAAAGTACCACCTGGAATTAATAACTTGATAAAAGTACCACCTGGAATTAATAACTTGATAAAACTGGAGGATGTTGAGAAAATAGTTCCAGAATATAATGTTTTGTATGGCAGGAATATTTTTAGGTAAAGACAGTTCCAATTTTTTCTCCTGAATTTTCTTTGTTCTATATAGCACTGTTAGTACAACTAATTAGCAAGTTGAACTTTTTGGCAAAACATTCCTTCAGCAACTGCTTTCCAATAAAATTAATTTAATTGCCCATTCCTACTTTCAGTTGTATGGAAGTTGGCATAGCATGACAATAAATCTTCTTTACTAGAAGAGAGTATATTGCACAACAAAATTTCACTGGCTATGACTAAATATGTGATGGAATGAGCCAAAGCTCTAGTTAGGAGAATTCATAGAAGAAATAAAATTTTTAATGATACTTCAATAACAATCTTTAAGCCATGATCATAAGTTTATATTGCACCTTTTTACCTGTCTTGTCCCATTACTAACATAATAAAAGCTGTACAGTAGCAAATAAAAATGAAAAGAGAGCATTTAAAAAATGGACATTTCAACAAAACTCAACTTAGGTGATGTAACGATAAAAGGTTTGAAGATAAACCTCCCAGAAAGAAATCTGTACTAGAAGCATGAAAGAATTTCCATCAGCCAATCAATTTTTAAGTTCTTTTTTTGAGATACTGCAGAATTCCTAGCTGAGTTTTGCTGTCTGGGGCAAGTTAACATGGAAGACAGTCATATACAGTTTCAAGATACGGTAAAAAAAAACAAACAGAAATGATCAAAGACAGCCTGTTTCCCAGCAATTAAATTCACAGGTTGGTTATGATTATAGAGGGACACGTGACAGCTGAATGATAAAGAGAGCACAAAAAGGTTTAACACATTTTCCTAGTTTGATTTATCCTATAAAGACATTAGTCAGATTTACAGAGTGGCTCCTATGAGCCACCTGCAAGCTCCAGTTAGGAATGGCAGAAATCAGGGAAGGGAGACTGGGCAATGGATACTTATGCCCCATCGCAATGAGAGTTTGTGCAATCTGTTAGCTTATCAAGAGCTTTATATAACTTTATTACTGAAAACAATATAACTTCTTCCTAAAAACCTTCAGCTCGGGTAAAACTTAAAATGAAATAATTGTGCCAGTTTGTGTTTGGAACACTGGAGGGCAAAACAGGTATGCATTGCAGATCTGTATTTCTGGATGCTGTCCTGAATGTAATGTATTGACACAATGCTAAAATGCTTTGGATGATTAAGCAGTACTTGGGTACATGAAGAATCAGAAGGGAGAGGGGAGGAAGAAAGGAGAGAAATTACAAAAAGTTATCAATAAATGCTTTTCCTGCCATTTTTACATAATAGGTTTATCCAGATACTAGACCTGTTTTAGCATCTTTGAGTTAGTGGGTAAGAGATTACCTCATTTATAAACAATACTTTTAAATAGAAAGACAAGTAATGAAAACCAGAGTTCTTCATCTCCTTGTTTAAAGATGAAAATTAGCCATACTAATAGCAGATGTATTATTTGCCACATGTAATTTATACATTAGAATGTTTTTTCTCTCACTTAAGATTACTGTTAGGGCATTACAAACAGTTACAACTCGTGCATCTGATACAGGGTCCTCTTAATTAATTAGTCAACAAAGATCAGGTCTTGAGTCAATACAACAGAGTCATTGGGCTGGACTGGACTAAATCTTATTATTCCCAGTCCTACTATCAGACAAAGATTTCTTGATAATAAATTCTAACAAAGAAAAACAAATGAGCTTTAAATCAACATTGTCTATCTGAAAACTGTAGCTATTATTTCTTAAATCAAACATCTGCATTTTCATTTGTTCAGATCTGTAGTGACTACCCATTATTTCCACCTTCTCTGCTTGTAAAGGCATTATTCAAGACAACTGACATAGTTTTTGGACTTCCCATGTTACAAGGAATGTCAGAGCATTTAGCGCCTGATATTCTCTTGTTTCGCATGCATTGACACCTATTCATTTTTATTGTTGAACATATTTTACAAAAGATACTGAATCATTATACTGAGGCTGTAGAAATAATACTGAAACTGTCACACATTGAGTTTCACCTTTGAGCCTTGGCTGGAAGAGAGTTCTGGCTGTGAGGAAGGAGAGAACCTTGCATTTCATTTACTAGTTCATTTTACTTTTTTTTTTTCTCATAAAAAGTACCATGGTCACCTACCTTTCCTTCAGAAGTTCATGCTGGTTCTCTTCAAGCATGAAAGTTTATATGGAATTAACTTTTCAAACTTTGGTATCACCTATTTTTGAAAAATACATTGGAAACCTAGGTTTTAGGGCTTTTTAAAAATTGGGAAACACATTAGTCAAAAAACGAATCAAACAAAAAAACCCACACAAAAATAAATCCAATCGCCAAACTAATTATGCTGAGTACTGTCAAGATGATGATGGATGTCTGTATTCTTTGACTGTGGGTATGCCACAGAAATTCTGGATTGTGTTTTGTTTAAATGACTGACATGATGTACTACTACAGCTTTCATTTCTGATTGAATATTCAGATGCTGTCTTATAGGCGAAATGGTCTGGAGTTGGCTGTCTTGGGTTTTTTGTTTTTTTTTTGTCATGATGTGTCATGATTTTTTTTTTGGTCAAAGATGTGGAGGGATGGAGGATGACATCTTAAAAACTACTTGACTTGTCATTTCTTTTTGTAAAAAAAAAAAAAAAAATCATACCAACTTAGATGATTTGAAAATATTGGATTTTTATATTATTATACTGAATATTGTTTCAAAGTTTTATTCAGATATCAAAGTCTAAATATTTAGCAATAAAGAATTCCAGTAAATCATCCCTATGAATCCTGGATCAAACTATGAAACATTTAAAAAATGTTTCCCTTTGATTTTGGTACTTACATCTTTCTATGTTTATAAACAGGTTATGTACCCGGAAGTCTGAATTTTGCCCAAAGCAGAATTGTTCTAGATTTGTTCAGGGGAATTACTATTTTTTCCTCCAGGTATTTTGGTGTGAAACTACCATTAATTCCTATTTAATTAAACACTGCAGCCTTGGTAAAGCCAAGTGTACAGTGGAATTATTTGATTGTATGTTTTATCACAAGGTGTTGATCATTGATAAGAAAGTATTGAATATGTCATTTCTGGATTTCTTTAAAAACCTGGGCTCTTAAAAAAAAAAAAAAAAAAAAAGACTGGGCTGTGGTGGAAATGATGAAGACTTCTTGTCACCACAAAGAATTGTCCTGGGAAATGCAGGTTCATGTCCTAGCTGTAAACTTTATGCAAAAAAATCCCAACAAATTCTTCCTTTCAGAATTACCACTGATCTTTGTGAAATGCTTTCAGCATAAGAACAACTGTTGGTATTAAAAGAAGAAATCTCAGTAATTAAATGGGTCTTACTCCTGGTTAGACCAGGGATGAAATCAGTACTTCTGCCTGACATCTAGAACATAGTTTAAGTTCTACCTTTGCCATTTTCCCATATCCTGTGAGAATGGCCTGAATGCTTAATGTTGTTTCTTTGTTGTTCTGTGGCCTTTTTACCCCTTTTCACAGCAAGCAGTCGGGGCAATCTCCTTAGAACATATTCTGCTACTAAACTGAGAATGTAGCACCATTCAGAGTGCAACTCTTCTTCTTTCTGGGAGCTTCACTTTGAATTTAAAAATGTACATTCTGCAAGGACAGTACCCATTTTGTCCTTTTATGGCTGTGACCCTTTCGTTATTTCATACCTTCCCCAGAAGTAATCAGGTCCTTTTGTTGGCTCAGCATTTTGTTGATGAGTTGGTGAGCTGAGAATAGAATGAACCCCAACCAAAACTCTTCCACCTGCTACTTTATTTCAAGTATTCTTGAAATTCTTTCAGGTGACCATAAGGTCTTCTTTAAATTCACTTGTAACAAAACTTGGTACATTAGCTAGCTTTCACTGCAAATACATCAGTTCCATCAGAAATCGAATCCCAGTTCCCATGCATGCTTTTATTTTTTAAATTAATTCAGTTCTCCCTTATGAGTGGCATCTCTGACTCCCCACTTTGCAAATCTATTGGAATAAGGATCCTTAGTCTTGTTCTGTGTTGTTTGTACTGTTTAGTAGGAAGAGTCTTGTTTGATATGCAACTGGCTTACCTCAGTACTCCACTTTGGTTCATGACTATTTTGTGGTTACCACCACTGGATGTTGTGCTTTAGCAATTTACAGCCAGCCGGATGACCCTTGCTTTCAGTGATGAAATTGCTGAATTTCTAGCAGTTCAAAGGCTTATGACTGGCTTATAATTCCTCAAGTATTAGGAAACACAGATATGATTAAAAGCTATTCACCTAGCTGCGTAACATGGATTTGTAATCTATATCACGGGATGTGTTCCTATTTCACTAATAAAACAATTCCCTACATACCTAATAGAACAATCAAGCCCCACTCCTTCCTACTGTCCAGTCTCCACTGGTATCTTAAGTCTGGTTATTTCCGTCCTTGTCAAGCTCCTGAGGAAAACAACTTATACTAGGTTGAATGGCTTAGCTACTTTTTTATGTACTGAATGCAATTGACCAATTAGCCCAGGCTTACCTAACAAACTTTTGCACCTCTATCAACTGCTGTACATGGTAGATAATAACTAGATGCAAGCATTTGCTTAATATTTGCACAAAAGGAAAAATGAAGGGGATGTATTTGCCACAGAGGGAAATTTGTCTTCCCTTGTATGTTTAATGGAGTAAGTTTGTGGTTTGTAAGATCTGGTAAAGGAAGAAAAAGTTGATAGAATTGCAGCTTGCAAATATGCATTACCTGGAGAATATTGTTCTGTTTTGGTTTACCCTAGGTGGATGTAAAAGACTCTTCTTTTGGATGTCTAACATTGAAGTTTCCATTTTTATAATAAAATACATACCCTTTACTTCAAACAAATGCTAGTGTTAGAGTGGACTCAGCATTGAGGAAAATAACACAATTAAAGTAGAAGGTATCTTGTGCTTTGGCTGTAAAATGTAAATATTAGATACAATGAAAGGTTTGTATGCATTGCAGTAGTTAAATGGGTTGAGAAATCACTTGTTCAAGGCAACACATTAAATACAAAGTTATATTTGCAGAGTGTTTGGGGCATGATCCTATAAATACTTCTATGAGTAATCCCAATGAAGTCATGTCTTCCTAAATGTTTATTTCTAAATGCTTTAAAGATGTAGTGGCTGTATTATAAAAGTATATTACTTTTCAGAATACTTTCCCATTTGCAATGTGTTGCATCCACCACCAGCCTACACAGCAGCTTCAGGAAACAGTGTAACTGGTTCCTCCTCATTTTTTGCAATCTGTGAAAAAATCACAGTCCCATGAGAAGCACTAATTAATATTGGTGAAATCTGCAGAGTTGGACTCTGGTGGGAGTAGATAAATTAGAGTAAAATGAGAATTAGTTTTCAGCTTAAGAGCATTATTTCATGGCTACCCACATTTGAGCCGGATTACAGCCTGGCCAGTGATTTATGCTTGCAGACTGTCATGTGATGCATTGGCCCACTGTGGTCCAAGTTCAGACAGAGCTGTGAGGGGCTATGTGAGTCTAAAATTTCAGTGGTTACATACATGGCTGGCTTTATTCTTAGGAATAAACGGGTAATGGCACAGATGCCAGGCTGACCAAGCTGGACCTTCTGTAGCTTTAAAGCCCCTAGCAGGCTGCAGCCAGTTGTTTCCATGGCTGGGAAAAGGATTTTCTAAGGAAAGGCTTGGGCTCGCTGAAGGTTGCTGAACAGGACTCTGTGGTTGGCTTCAGGAACAGTCGAGCTTTGTTACTGACCCCCAGGAAAAGCAGCGGGTGTGTTCCTTGTGGTGCAGGCTCAAGCCCATGGCCAGCCTGCTTGGCTGGGGGCCCTCAGACTTCCTCTGCGGTGCCACTCAGGCCTGGATGGGTACCTTGGCTCAGAAGCCTTCAGCCTTACCACTGGGCCTGGGGCGAGTACGGCTGGGGCCAGCCAGCCCAGCGCCTGCAGCCGGCCGCGGTGTGGGTAATCACGCATCCCCCGCTCACTGCTGATTTGCAAGAGCAGATTAATCAGAGCACACGGCTTGATGAAATTTGCTGTTATTGTGCCCATTTTTAGCAACATCTTTTATTATCTTCATTATTCATTTACAGGGGACCGGCATCAATTATGCAAATGAGTTCACAGACTTTGCAGATTACTTCATTTGCCGCTATTGTTTGTGGAAATTTAATTATTAAATATTATTAAGCTTGCGTTTTCTTCAATTTTCCGAGGCTTAGTTTCATTTGATTTTTCCTCCAGCTGCTCTCGTTTCCTTTCAGTGCCAAAACAGCTCCTCATCAAAGCGGCTCTGGCATGTGAAGACCAAATAAAATCTCCTCAATTTAATAATTTTGATGTTAGTCCCTTGTTCTCAGCTGCTTGCTCAAAGCAATGCAGAGAGAAACGCAGAGCACATTCAATTTAATGAGCAGAAATTGAATTCAAGTTTGTTCGGAATTGACTTCAATTAAGCAGAGTCTTAATGATAAATTAATCTCTTTTCTTTATTCCCTAGAATTTGTTTTTCAAAGTAGGAAATTGGACTACATTGAAAGACCAAATAAAGAATACCAATTTTAACTAGATTATGGAACCGATAGCAAAATTTAATTCTTTATAGCAACGTACTTGGACAAATAGCATTCACTCTATGGCATGTATTATAATTTATATTCATTGTTACCACTCGCACTTTCATGGCATGGATAAAATGGCAGTTGAATTAAATATGGGCTTGTAATAGACTTCAGAGTTTTAATCTTTATTAAGAAACTCTAATTGAATGCATAATTAGCTTTTCAGGGTCTAGGAAACTAGGTTTAATATCTATGTGGGCTGAAAACATGGATCAGGAAATTTTTTTTAAGAGCATTGTTATGAGTTTATTTTTTAGAAGAAATTATCTTGTAATACAGCTTGTATAAAAAGGCATGTTTTAACTTCATTGTGAAAAGCTGCGTATGTATAGAAGAGCAGTTGCAAGGTGTTTTTGTGCTCTTTCAGATGCCCAGAGACAGTCCCCCTTATATTCTGACTGTCAACCTTCTTTCACTAAAACAACTCAAAATACCTTGTGTCTGTGTCCATTAAAACACAAGGCAGAATGAGGTGGCGCTTATGAATAATGATGGGATTGTGCCCTTTTCACTCTGTGTTCCAGACTTACTGGTCTTAGTTGCCTTCACAGCCTCACTATTTTCTGCTTTTTTCCTTGTGATACAGCCACCAGAATCAAGCTCTTTTATTTTGTCATTTTTCAGAGAAGTGTTTTATTCAAGAGCCCCCTATTCAAGGGGGCTTAATTAACTGGAAAAACCAATAATCTATGTTACTGCTCATGGCTGAACCTACAAGAATTGTGGGTGACCAACACAGTGATGCTGCAGATACTGAATTTATAGTAAAATTAGTTACAAATGTTGGGGGATATTGTATTCTGTGCTTTTGAGTTTCAGTGAAGAGAAGGGGATAAGTTCTGCCAGCTGAGGAGCAGTCTTCTGCCTTGTTTGCACATGTGTTCTTTGTTTCCCAGGCACTGAGGAAAGGCACATACTGCTTTTTGAATAAGAAGTGATAAATTGGACAATTTCCTTTAGACACCTTTTCCAATCTGTACTGGACTTGTGAGCAGCTCCCACTATGTCTAGCATTGGTATGGTTCTGTCTCTCCTGAGTTTCCTGTTATGTTTTCTTGGTGTAAAGGACAAAGTAGTGCCAAGAGACTGAATACATGGCACACAAATGAAAATATTTATTAAGGGCAGAAGTTTGTTTTTACAGATTTGGGAGGCTAAATGATATTGCTTTAAGGATACCAGTGTTCTGAAGTGCATGGGGCACCAAAGATTTGATTTCCACTTTCTAAATGAATTTTAATATCCTCCCTTTTGGAAATGAGATCAGAGCTTTTCTAGAAGTGATAAAGCAATGCCTGTTAATCTAAGGTTCTTGTATATCATATGTTCCAGAAATACAGTTACTTAGAAAGGGATGGAATAAGCTTTTTTTTTACAGGAAACTGCACTTGCAGTTCATACAGAGCTGTGCTCTTTCATGTAGGAATCATGTCAGTGGGTTCAAGAAAACATAGACCGGATTTATAAAAGTACTGAGGTGTTCACAATTACAGAAAGCCTTGTAAAGATGTTCAAGAGATGCTCTAATTGAGAGATGTCCAACATCTATCAGACTTTACAGCCTATGTGTCTGATTAAACTTGTGCGTGCACCCATACACACATGTTCCAAAGACTGATTATGTTATAAAACATCTAGGAAAAAGTCATTAGGATTGTATTTCTGTTAGAAATACCTATACTATAATACCACTATGATATTCCATATTCCATTGTATATCACGGATTCTTTTATCAACTTCTTCAGCACACAACCATTAAAAGCTTTTTATTACATATAGATCTTACAGGCTCACTTTAAGCTCTGACCATTAAACCAAACCCTTTCCATCTATTTGTCATCATTTGTAATAATGGTTCTGCAGTTAGGTGCCTGCCTTCTGCAAGCCCCGTGTTGTTTGATTAGGCTCTTGTTGACACCTGTGCAGTTGAATCTATGAGCTTTTCTTTTCATCTGAAAAAACCCTATAGGGCCCTATCTGTGGTATAGTGAAACAATTTCTCGAAGTTACTTGTCTTATGTACAAAGGAAGACCACATGTCAAATGCAGCATTTCTTTTTCTTTCTGTCTTTAACTGACTTTCCACCTTGCAGAACAGAATCTGATCTCACTGAAGATGTCCTTTTGCCTCTAATTTAGTCTTTTATCGCAGAAGGTTTGGCTTTTTTTGGATCTTTGTCAGGAATAGGATGACTCTATAAACAAAATACAACCAAATCTGTAAGTTTCCTAGAGAGGAAAGAAGCCATAAGAATAACTTCAGCTAGTGAATATGTTCAGACTGAACTACAGAATTACTGTGTCTATCTTCATATGTATTTTAAACAGAAAATTGATTGTTTTTACAATGGAAATTTGAGTCAATTTTGGCTACATAACAACTGTAAGTAACTAGTATATCATTTGTCCTGGTTTGAAGCTCAAATTCCCTACATCTCAAAGAAATACTGGAGATACTGGAAAGAAAATTAGTTATGTGTTCGTACAAGGAATATCTCAGGGGGAAGAAAAGAATACCTTGCTTAAATTGTTTTTTTTTTTTTTCCAACATCAATTCTTTACACCTATACTATAAATAATGCTTAATTTATTATGAAAAGATATTTTTATTCTTGTGTATTCTAAGTTTATTTTCTGGAGATTGCAAAAGAATACATTTCTTGTAAGCTTTTTTTTTTTGGTACTACTTTCTGTAATTAATTCCTTACTAGATAGTATAGTTTCCAGTGCTGCTCTTTTCTACTCTTTTTTTCTCTGCATGCTCTTTCAGCAGTCCTGATGGTAAAAGCATGGTGCAGGAGCAAGGTTAAGTATTCAAAAGGTAAGAAATGTCATACTTATAAAATCCCCTTAAGAGGCAACTCTTGACTACGTTGTCAGCTACTATTTCTGAAGTATAATTATCATATCACTTCAGATAATGTTGCATTTTGTGCTGTTAAACACTCCATGTATGCCAGAAAGTCTGGCAAATCAATTATCTGTTTCAGCCTTTCAAAGTGCGTGAGCCAAATCTGCATTCTTGACTATTGCAGTCTCTGACTGCTGGTCTGTCTTGTATTCCTGTGACCAGAAGGAAAATATGGATTCACTGATCCACCAACATGTTAGTATTGTCTAGTGAATAGTTCTGTAAGTCTGTAGCACAGCTGGTTCGCTTCACAGATTTATTCTATGTTGCACATAAGATCATTCATTTTTAATGCCTGGCTGATGATCTGGGTGGTTATTTTTAATTCATTTTCAAGAGCAGAATGAAGTTCTATTCTTGAGTATTTTTGTTTCCCAAGAATTGAGAAAATGTTTCAGAGATATATTTTTCAGCTACTGCCCACTGTTATATGTTGATCATGGGTTAGCCACTGCTGTTGCATGGTTTGTCAGTGTATTTGACAAGTAGCCAAGCTTAAGAACGTTGTGAGATGTGAGTTGCAGTTGTAGAATACCTGTGTATGCATTTATCTTATCTGTGTGCACAGGTAAATGTAAAATCTCATCTCAAAATTGAACTTAAGGCAGCAATGCTGCTGGTTGAAGAAAAGCCTATAGTATATGACTGCTGACCAAAATAATAAAATAGTTACTGCAGAGAGATGAGAATTTAATCACATAAAATCTGTCGGTAAAGACACAGTAGGCCATTATGGCAATGAAATACCCGAAAAGGTATTATGTCTGTCTCTGAGTTTGTGGAAGAAAAAATATGATATCGACAAATAAGTGATTATGTAATTGAACTGCACTGTAGTGTACACGCAAAAGGTGTAGTGTTAAAAAGATTTTGAATTTCTGAGCTCAGTCATGTGATATTTATAATGTAGTTTTCTTAAAAATCAGGAAGTTGGATTTATAGAATCATAGATCAGCCCAGATTGGAAGGAATCTTGAAAGGTCACCTTGTCCAACCTTTCCTGGAAAAGAGAGATCTGATGAAATTATATGGCATCCTGTCCAGTTGCATTTTGAAAACCTGCAGTGATGGAAGTGCCACCAGGTCCTTGGGGAGGTTGTCTCAGTGATTGTTGTCACTGTCAGACACTTTTTTCTTGTATCAGGATAAAAACTCTCCCAGTGAAATTTGTACACATTGCCCCTTGTTATTCTCAGTGTGGCTGCTTATGAAGACAGAGACTCCATCCTCTTTTCAGTCTCTCTTCAAGTAGTGGAAAACTACGATGAGGTCTCCTCTGAGCCTTCTCCAGGGTGAAAGAACCAAACTCCTTCAATCTTTCCTCCCAGGGCAGGTTCTCCAGCTCTTTGATCATCTTCCTAACCTTCCTTTGCACTGTCTCCACTCTGTCTTCTATATTGTGGGGACCAGAACTGGTTGCAACACTCTAGGCAGTCTGACAAGTGCTAAGCAGGCTAGAGTGATCACATCTCTATCTTTGCTAGCAATGCCCTTGTGGACGTAGCTTAGGATTGATTTGCCTTCATTGATACAGCAACAGCAATAAATTTGCTTCACTCTGTAAACGAAAAATGTGAAACTTCCTTTATATGGAGTTATTGAATTATCACTACTAGAAGGCTTGGTTTCATGTGCTTTAAGGAGATCCTCCCTTTTTCTGGAAAATCTGAGGCAAATTTTACTGCAAAAAAACATTTTTTTTTTAAATTTTATTTTTCCAAACTCATTTCAAACCTTCTTTCAGAAATTAACTGCCTTTGGTTAGGGCCCTCTCATGGAAGATGTGCAAAAGGGCTACTATGAAAGTTTTCCGTGAAGTGGAAGCAAAGCCTTTTTTCTCTGTTTTTGTGAGGGCTGGAGTCTTGAAAAGTGAAAAAAAATCAGACTTTCACACCTAGTGGGATGGTCTACTTAAGATAGTGAGTGAAGTGGAGCATTTGCAGCTCTGACTTTATCCAGGCTTTCTCTGTAAATAGGCCTTTGGGGTAGCTATGTTTCAGCTGTTGACAAAGATTGTTAAATCCTAAATGGGTGACACAGACTGCACAGTTATGCCCTAAATTACAGAAATGATGAATTCTTCTATCCATTTTGTTATTTTAAACCAAAGACAGTACAATCAGATTAATTACTGATTTAATATAGTATAAACAAAAGCAGATATTTTTTTCTAAATTTGTGGACCACTTGGAGAATATTATATAGAATGAGTACATTTTTATCTCTGTCCTATAACCGAGTCCTGAAAAATAATTTTGATTGTAGTCCATATCAGCCCTATGTCAGAAACTTATTGAAAGTCACTAGAATGAGAACTTACATAAAAGAAGAACCCTGGTGCTTTTAATGGTTACTTACTACTGTTTTTTGTTTGTTTGTTTATTTTTTTTGTCTCTGTCTCTCTGTTTTGTCTCTTACAGTAGTTGTTCATCAGATCACAAACATGATGTTTTCCATGGTTGTGCCAAATTATTGCACTGAAAGCTATATTTTGTTATTGCGTACTGCTAGGTTTCTTCCATCTCCCCTGGAGCATCTTCCATGCTGGAGACAACTTTTTAAACTAAGTGGCCTGCAATTCTGATCATGTATGGCAATTTCTACCATCCTGTTAGTATATTATATTGGAGCTTTGAAACTCTTGCATTAGAGATGGGATACAGTTGCATTGCCCTAGGGAGGCAGAGCTGAAGTACAAAAGCAACAAATTAACAGGATGTCATATTAAAATAATTTTTCAAACGTAATTTAGGTAACTAGATTAATTTGAATTAATTTAGGAATACTTAAATATAACGTAATCACACCTAAATGATGTACAATATAAACAATAATTAAGGCAGAAAAATCAAATTTATGTAAAAAAAAAATCTAGGCTTTCTCTGCTTGTACATTTCAAATACATGTGTTGAAAGAAAATAATATCAGAAGGGGATGGTTTAAATTCCAAATAATGTAGTAAACATGACTTGCTCTTTGATTTTGAGTATTTCTATAGAGAATTTTTTTAAAGCCTGCCATTCTTTTCTGGCTCACTTTCAGTACTAGGTCTGGGCAAGCCTTTCTGCCTCATAGAGAAAACTTGCATTGCTGTTGAAAGGTAAAAGTGATCTGTTAATATTCATGAAACTATGTATATTGCCTGATTTAGTTAATACATGTGTTGTGATTACATTTTATGAAAAGTTTAGCAAATGGTACACAAAATTACTGGCCATATGCATCCATACTTTTTGACGTGAGCATTTTAACTGCAAAGCAAATTTTGAGAGTGAAATGCAGATAAGCGTAAAAAAAAATAAAATCAAATTGAAGCTTATGATGTAACTGAAATTGATTAAATGGTATGATTAATAAGTTGGAAAAATTCATTTACAAATGGTTTGTGAAAAGCGACAAATTCCATTCACTGTGATTCATAGGCTCAGTTACCCCAGGAGTATTTGCCCTGTTAATCTAGCCCGGAAAAATGGCAAAAAACCTTTTTTCATTTTCCATGTTAACAGATTTCTTCAACTTGTTGATTTCCTTAAATGTTCTGTTTGCCCATGCAAGCACCAAATTCTAAAGGAAAATGTCAATGTGATGGTCAATAGTCTGTATTTTTGTCTTATTCCTACATCATTTAAGAATTATGATATGTTTAATGACTTTGGTCACTACTAAACACTTTGATCATGAGGAACTGAAGTGAAAACTCGGAATTCAGCTATGCTGATTTCATTGCTATGTGAAAAAGCTAAATGACAACTAGTGACTTGAATAAATGAATCATTTTGTTAAGACATAAGGCTTTGGGTGGTCACTGCAGTAGATTGCATTGTAGAGCTTACAGGAAGTTTACCTAATTTCAGTAATTCTATTATATTTTATAGACTAGACTCAGCAGTTTTCTGTCTGCAAGATTCCTCCCTGTTACTGAGAAATCAGTTGTTTGAAATACAAACTATTGACAAGTAAGGGGAACAGACAGGTGTTTAATCAAGACTTGGCTTAGATGATAAATGAACCACTGCAGAATATAGCTTACTACTCCATGTAGCGCTGCTTAATATTCAGCTCTGTGACAAAAGTCTCATCAGGTAAACTTTTGGACCTAAAGCTTTTCTGAAAATGCACTTAATTGGTGAGAGAGTTTTTTTTACCCGATGTGTGAACATCAGATTGATTTATAGCCTAGTTAACATTACTAGCATGATAGTTTTGCTAGGGATGAGATTATAAGCAAGCAGATAATTTGTCCTAATTAAACAATATACATATGTTGCATCTAATATTAAAACAGCACCTAAGTAAAACAAGAAACATCATTATTGGATTCAATTTCTCTGAAATTCATTTTCATTGTTGATAATGGTCATATAAACACATTCAAGAGATCTGCCCTTAAAAACTTGCTGAAAGAAAAGATGAAAACAATTCTTACTTGAACAGTCTTAGATTTCAGTCACAAATTTGTTTGAAGGAAATGGAATCTTGATAGGACAAGGGGGAGTGGCTTTAAGTTAAAAAATGGGAGATACAGGTTAGAAGTTGGAGGGAAATCTTTTACTCACAGTGGTGCAGTACTGGCACTGCTGCCCAGAGAATCTGAGAGTGCCCATCCCTGGAGGTGCTTAAGGGCGGGCTGGATGGGGCCCTGGGCAGCCTGAGCTGGTGGGGGGGGCAACTCTACCCATGTCAGATGGATGGGTTGGAAATAGGTAATCTTTGAGGTCCCCTCAAACCTAAAGCATTCTATGATTCTATAATAAGTAATAAAATATGTCTTGCTAAAAAAAGGAAGTGACAATCCCTGCACTTTTCTAGTGCTCACTGGAGATTTTTCCTGTCAGACGTGGGCGTTACAAGTGGAACTGTATGCATGTCTAGGGACAGTAGTGTCACTGAGGTGAGTCACCTCCAAAGAGAACAGTTGGTGGAAGTACTGCTTGCTTCTCCTTGTAGGAGGAAGATCCAGCTGGTGGCTGCATATTTCCAGTTCGTTAATAGAAAGCTTGTTCTGAGATGTCTGAGTCAGGGCTTTTTAAGCCTGCTTCTTAAACAGATTGCCCAGTGCCTATCCTAGAGACAGGCTTCCAAGAGGTCTTTGTGTGGTACAGGCTGCTGCTTCTGTGGAGGAATTAACTTGTTTTTGTTCCATCAGTACTGCTCCTTTCATCAACGTGGCTCTTGGGAAGTAAAACAGATTCAGGACCATAACTGAGGTGGTGCCTATTAACCGCACCTTCTACACATTAACCTTTGTTATTAACTCTGGCAAAATCTATTTTCCACTTTAACTTCTCAGTAGTAAGTGTATTATTCAAGACCAAGACTTGAGGTACGTAAAATAACCGTCAGTATCATACCCATTAAGCTGTCAGTTTTCAGCAGGGCACTCGTGATATTACCTATGGCTTTCTGTCTTCCTAACTCCTTCCAGCAATCTCCTCTATCAGCTGCCTCTCTAATGCCCCAGAAACTGCTGTCAGTGGCCTGGCGGATGGCTCATTTGACATGTCTGTCATGTTGTGAGGTGTGTGTAGGAGCTAGATTAAATGAAGAGAAAGCTAGCTCATCTGACTGCCTACTGAAGAGCTTCGGGTCACAGAAAGCTTTCTCTACATTAGGACTGCAGTAATTGGAGGAGGAGAAAAGTAGAAGACAAGGATAGATCCGCAGTAAGGTGCAGAGAGGGAGGCAGTGGCTGGGTGGGGATGGCTGAAGTACATATGCTACTAGTGTATAGGAATAATCACTCTTTTCAGTGCCACATTGGAGTCTCTGGGAACTTTTAAGGAAATCATTTACAGTCAGCTTTTTCAACCTTAGTCTTTTAGTGCTTCTTCTATTGCTTGCAGGCATTAACTCTTGCTGTTTGTGGAAAACTAGAAAACAGAAATAGATGGAAATATAGAAGGGATGAATTCCATCTGCCTGTGGACAGAAAGAGTTAGGCCCTGCTCTGAAATGTTTTTGTAGAGCTCATGATGCTTTACAGAAAACTCATATGAATAATTCTGCACTCTCTAGATATCAGCTGCTTTTTTTTTTGTTTATTTGTTTGTTTTAATTCCCCCAGTAGATTGGTAATTCTCTCAGATGCAGTGGTGAAGTGAGCAGTGAAAATTTCTGGCGCATCTTTAAGTAAAATGAGAAAGCAGCACTTAATATTGCATTAATGAAAAATAATCCTGGAAAATAGTGGAGGGAGTTATTTTTATGCAAGTGTAGATTTTTGATGCCAAAACAATAAAGAGAAACCACAATTTCTTCCATTAAGCTTGTATCATATTGTCAGCACTTGCCCATATGGAAAACATATAAATTGTCATGAAAACATGAAAATGGGACAATTTGGTAATGTTTTGAGTAGGCTTTATAAATATCATATGTATTTTTAAATACATGAGCAATGCAGTTTTGAACACAAAAGAACCACAGTTGTGGTAGCCAGATTTTGCTGTGTTCCCAAAACAGCAAAATTAACAGAGCTGCAAATACAGTTACTGCAAATTCCCCACTTCTAAGTAAGTCAGAAAAAGTATAGTGAAGTTAGCAGATTTGGTGGGAAACCAGTAAAAGCTAAAAGGAGCACAAATATTCATTCTTTTTCTCACTGGAGGTCAGAATGTGTCTGTGCTTCTAGATTTAACTGAGCTGTTGCACAGAGCCTCAGTCATAAAGTCTGATAAGTACCTTGATGATTAGAGCAAATCTTGCAAGGATGAAATAGTGATATAGTTGCACAAAGTGTAGAAATGTGTACAATTCTGTGACGTTGTTGGATTATGTGCTTGTACGGGTCAGGAAAGTACTAAGGCTGGGTCTATATGTTTATTCTGAGCCCTGCTGTTAAGCACACCAGTTGTACAGAATATTAGAGCTCCAATAGGTATGAGTGGAAAATTGAAGCTATGCATTAGTTAAGAATCTGGCTCATTATGCAGAGAGGATGAATTGAAGGCATTTTTGCATTTTTTCCCCTTCTCTACTATGTTCCCTTAAGTTAATTCATGCTAGTCTCAGTTTCAGGAAAAATAGCTTTGCTAACATCAACAGTGTTGGTTTTATGGTGTGTGTTCCAGTAATTGATGCAGGCTGGAGACTAGTAGATGTTTGGCAAGAAGAAATGTCATTCTGGGATCCAGCTGGCCTGGGGATCCCTCACACAGGGTAACCATCCAGTAGCTTTCTGCATATTTTTGCCAAAACTTCTTTCTACTTGATTCCTTGTTTGTAGAGCCAATAACATCTTTTTTCCCTCACCACCTGTAAGCTCTTTTCCTATGAAGTTTAAACTATCCAGAGCATATCAAAACTATGTTGGACACTCCAAAAGAAATGCTTTCTATTTATTTCCATGGAAACTACAACAGATACAAAGAGCATAATATGGCTAGTTGAGAGAGCAAATTCTCATCCACACAGCACTTTTTTTCCAGCATGGTTGCCACCATTAGCAATGCGTTTTTGCCAGCAATGGACACGAGTCTGCATGCTGCACTCAAAAATCTGCACCAGTGGAGGTGACCCACTGTCACCACTGCTGAAGTGAGATGCATCACTTACCCCCTCCCTGTGCTTATGTTCACTGTTTGATGTCCACAAATGTTCAGCAAGCATCAATGCATGTCTGTAGGTGCCATTGTCTCCATGTGGAGGAATTCAGTGACACATCTTTGTTTCATATGCCCTTCCATATCAGACACTATTCTGTCAGACTGCCTCTCTGTTGCCATCTTTCACACAGCAACAAAATGTAATGGAATGCTTGTGGATAGGCTGAGCCTCTGCTGCCAGTCCACCAACATCCACCTCTAATATCGTGGGCCAAAATAACAAAATAGAAGGCATTACTTTTGTAGCAGCACTTGTACTTAACCAAAGTCGCTTACTAGTACTTTAATACAGTTCCCAATTTATTACGTTGTGATTCAGTAGAGTGTTCTGCACCTTGAAAGCCATGTCACCTGCCTGTGCTATCAATATCCCCACTGTTGCCCAGGGAGCAACCTGTACGAGAGCAGCTGAAGTCTCTTCTCTGTGAGGGCCTGCTTGCTGTGCAAAACCCACCCATCTGTTGTTTCCTGCTCACTTGTAACTTACTGGAAGGGAGCACACAGACTTACTGTAAAAATTTTCCTTATTTCTGTGAAATTTTTACTGCTTTGCATCCTGGTATTATAACAATTCATTTCCGAAGCTGGAAAAATAAAACTCAAAATATCATTGCTTTTTAAATATGTTGTAGAGTAATTCTGTACAAGAACCTCCCTAGGCAGACGAAAGAGAACGTGCAATTAAAAAGTAGTAGCAATGGCAATAATTTCTCTTTTAAGCAAATTCTGAGAAGTCTTAGTGATTCATACGTAACATAGTAAACTATGTTGAAGTACTTACTTTATAGATAGTAGCCAAGGGATAAGATGAAATTCTGGTGCTGTATTTATATTGTATTTTGCAGACATCTAATTTTCAGTGGCATGAGAAGTTCTGTACAAATGTATGTCATCAAAAATTGCTGTGGGATCATACTTAAAAACAAAAAACAAGCTATCCTCTAGAAACCAGATCAATTTTCACTGCAACTTATGGTGATACATACACACAGTATGGTGTTTTATGTCATAAAATGTAGATACTCTACATTGTAATATGCTTTCATCTGTTGCTTTTATTAGATCATCTTATCACCTTTGTGCCTCAAAAGCATGTACTCACAATATTCAGAATAGAAGTGTCTGCTTTATTTAATATGCACATGAAGGGCCTGATACTGTCTACATTGGAGTCATTGGAGGTTATGGGAACAGAATCAACTACCTGAATTCTCCTCGCATTTTATTAGTGCTCTTTACAGGTAAGCACATGAGGAATGGGAACTGACCTCTAAACTCCTGAAAATATAGCTGAAAAGATTTTAGTGTCAAGCTTTTTTTAGTGCAGTTTTTTTCCCCGTGGTTTTAAAAAAAATCATTGTCCTGTTTGAGGAGAAGTGATAGTGAAGGACAGCAGATGGAACTTTTCTCCTATTTTTCTGTTGTCAAAGTGTGCTTTTAGGAGGTTTCACTTCACTCAGACAGAGGTTTTGACTTCACGTCTCCTGTAACAGTCCGAAATCACTATGTGATGCTAGTTTTTCAGTCAGTGGTATCTTAACAATCATTTAAATATCTCTTTAAATATATTAAAGAATTCCAAGAAGAGAATTAAAGTTTTAGAGAATACATTAAAATCTTTGGCACCACAGCTGAAAATAAGCTTCTGTGTTTGATCTGAGAGGAAAAATATGAGTAATTTTGTAATATTTTCTGCTTGTTTTGATTCAGTGGAAGCTGAATTAATAACTTTTCTTGGTGAGATCCATAATGCAGAGTAATTCTTTTTCTTCTCATGACATTACTATGTGCTTTAGTTCTCTCTTGGTAGAAATGTTTCTGAGAGATTTCGTCTGATTGAACCCAATTGTTTGTTTTCTATTTTCCAAGAAGGTTAAAGATCAGTTGTAAGTGATGGTCTAGGATCACTTCTGCTGTTTCCAAGCTGATTGTCTGTAAAGCGCTACTTTACTGTTGAAAAAATAAATTAAGTAGGCAATGTAACTTTCAAGCTAGTCTTCCCAGGAACCACTGAGGTCATACCATCTGTATGTCACTTTCTCAGGAAGGTTTTAGCTCAATGAACATTAAATTAGATAGATATTTCTCTCAGTTTCAGTGACTTCCTGAAATTGTAAATGAACGTGGAAAGCTCAGGCACACCAGTAGGCTTGTGAAAACACAACTCTTGCGTTTAGAAATTTTTCACCAGACCAGGAGGAATAAGAAGGAATACATTACTTCTATAAAATGGTCAAAACTAATACTAAATATATAAATTTTTAATCGATCTCATTAAAGAAGTTTGTACTTTATTTTACCTGATTTTTGCTTATCTTTAATATATTTTTAATGCACTATATAGTTGGGAAGCACAATGAAAAGATTTTTCTCTTCGTTTAAGATTCAATTAAGATTGATAATTTTAAATTAGATCACATCTGAAAATGCTTCTCAAGTTAAAAATGGAACACATGACAAGATCTTTGGGTCTCAGAAAGCCTTTGAGATTTATGCACTTTTATTAATGGAGATGCAGATAAACTATTCTCCAAGTTTTCTGTTGCTTGTAAAGACAGAATATACCTGTGGTGAGTTATGGAGGAGTTTAACTGTGATGTTACTATAACGCATTTTGGCAGAGGATCTGTTGTGAAACAAGAGTCTTAACTCCTTTTTCGAAGTGGTCATAGTTCGCGTTTCAGGGCAAGTAAGACAATAAAAGTGGTGGGCAAAGAGAACTAATGTGTATCTGAAATACTTTAATTAAAAATAATAATTATAAAGAACCCTTGGTGCCCATGGTCTCCTATTTTCTTATTGACTGATTTTGCTAAACTTTACTCCCACAGCAAATTATGTTGCTTTTCTCTTACATTTCACGTTTGATTGCTGAGAAATTGTGAAGCAATTTCAATGGGAATTCTGTGAAAAGAAAAACATCTCTGTTTTTCATTTAAACAGCATTCTCCAATTTAAAGATAGCAGATTTATTTCAGGGATTTTAAAATAAATAATTTCATAATTAAGATCCCATCTATCATCTATTGTATAGCAAGAGTTGAACAGTTTGAATGATATGTGGTTGTAGTGGAAATGCTGTCGTGGCTTGAACCAGTGATTGAGCACCTGGTGGGAAGGCAGAGCCAACCCAGGGGCGTTCAGATGCATGCGATACACCTGAGTGACCAGAGCGGTAGAGCCAGGATCCACCCCTTCCCCGATCTCATTTAAGGGTTTGCAGTGGAGGCAAAGGCATCTCATCTGGAGATCCCTGCCTACCTCAGGACCTTGCAGGTCTTCCAAAGGTAAACAGTTTTGTTTTTTTTTTCCCCTCTTGTTTCTGTGTCTATTGCTACCATCTCTAAGCAGATTTTCATTTGCTGTAGCTTAAGACCTTGCTGCTCTGCCATCTTGTTATGTTTTCTATTGCATTCCAGTGGTAGACTGTCTCTTGAAAGCTTGTGGTAAATGATGAAATCCGGAAAATTAAAATGCAGCCTAGTCAGTATTCAACAGAATGATCATAGTGCAATTTCTAAATATGAAATCAGTTCTCATGCAGGCTTTGTGGGTAATCACAGGTTTGTATGAAAATATCTGTTTTAGTCCCTCTCCTGGAAGGCCACGCATCTTCTAGAGTACTCTGCAAACTGTACTCTGAGAATGCTTCCTGTTGGTAGGATAAGCTAATTGTCTGCAGGATGTTTCTTTTGTAAGCATGCTTGTACCTGACAATAAAACAAACTTGTGGTTTTTGTTATTTGATGGGCATCCTTTAAGATTGCTTTTTTTCCAAATCTGTAACTTCAGGACAAACTGTAATTTTACCTTAATTTATAGTGGTTCATGTATTCTAAATTACAATCCAGAACGATACAAGGATTCTGATAAGAGATGGAGACCGATTGTCAAACTGTTCTTACTAAGAAACTTTAAAAGTGAAGTATGATGCTGTGGACGTTAAGGTTTATGAGACGGACAATAGTTGCTCTCAGAGCATAGTTTTTAGAAGAGGGTTGTGGTTCAGTAATCACAGCTTACTAAAAACAAAGATAAAGCAACAATTGGTTTAAGAACAATTTTTTTTTTTTATGTGTTCAATAAGATAGGGAAAATGGCTCAGAACAAATCTGATACAATCGTAAACTTTTTCCTCTAAATCTCGGAGGGTATCAAAACAAAGTGACAGCCTTCAAGTGATATGACTTTTTTTTTTTCCATGCATGTGTTTTTTCTAACTTCTTTATGCAAAAAAAGTTGTGCAAGAACATGAATATTGTGGGGAAACTGAAGTCCTTGATAATTACTTTGGCATGACACTTCAGCTTTTCTTAACTTCAAGCTTGACAGGACATTGGTGTGCTTAAGTCTTGAATGAAGTTTGTGCATGATTATAATTTTATTGGGTGGAGTGGCATGTGTTTAGAATTTGAGCCTCTATTTTTTTTTTTTCACTAAGAGAAGAGGTGGCAGAAGCATACAGAGCTGATCATCTGTCTTCAGGAGGTTTAGCTATGAGAATGAGCAAGAGTGAGTTTTGGGTACTCAGCACAGGAGAGATCACACATTTCAGGGGGAACGAAACAGCATTCATGTATCTGCAAGCACAAAATATACTTTATATGGATATTAGAAGAAAAAAAATGAGAAGAAAAATTTTTTTTCTTAGTGTCATTCTATGTTAGAACATAGAGTTGCAGTTGATTCAGACTCAAAGACAAATCTTAAACCACAGAGTGTATACAGAATATGAAAATTATGATCAAACATCCTTGATCTTAAACCTATTCTTGAGTAGTTTTCAAATATTTCTATCTTATTTCATAAGAGAATCAGTCTATTCTCAGTGTATTTTCTGACATTCAAAATAGACTTCTTAGGGACAGACTGCCATATTTTCAACATGAGATATCTACATCATTGTGGATAAGGCGATCATAAAACAGTCAGAATCAAACTGGTGCAGTTCAAAAAACAGTCTCTGTCTCAGAGTTTTCTCTTTTTTGTTTGGTTGAAGCAAAGTGAACCTGCATATATCCAGTTGTGTTTAAATTATTGTAAAGATTCAGTCCACGTAAGAAAAACACATGATCATGTATTGTCAAAGGACATAAAGTGTTATTCTTTGACTCCGGTTTTTAAAATAATTTGATATAAGAATGCAGCTATTAAAAAACTTTCATAATTATTTGGAACTTCAAATAGACTTTAACTCATTTGATTTTTTTTCTATAGTAATAGTTTTTAGTCTCCATTGTAGAATCTGAAGAGTACCTGTTACATGCTAGTAAATTAGTTGTCAATCCCTTGGGCAGTATATTTTAATATCAGTATTATATGGTAGATGATATAAATCTTGTGTACAGTATTATTAGCTTAGGCAGCTGCTGACTTAAAAAGGCCAGTTTAACAAGTCACCACTGTATTATGTTTAATTAGGTACAGTTTATATAATGAGGTGTTCAGTTCTAATGGAAAGACATGCTGTGAGCAGCACATCTGCAGGAATAACTATTACAATCAGCATTGCAGAGACCCATGGAACTGCAAATTAGACTTACTTATCTAGAAATAAATTACATCCCAATGCCTTCATAAAGCTCATTAATTAATTCCACTGGCATAAAGGTCTTTTTCTTAATTTCATGTTCCATTAGCATAATAAACACAATTTGAGTTACAACAGTATGATCAGTTTAATGGATGCTATTTATTTTAGTTTTTTATTTAAAGTCCCGGTAACATAGAATTAACATCAATATGCTGTTTGGTCCTTTATTAAAAATTCCCATAGGATAACCAGCACAGATGTTCGATACAGCATCATATATTTGCTGCATTTTATGACTTCACTAATTGGCCATATGGAAAGGTGTTGCTTGGGTTTATTTATTTATTTTTTTAAAATCTGATAAATTATAAGGATTGTAATAGTCACAATTGGTTAGTATGTGAAATTGGATAGGTTAATATACACTGCATTTCAGGAACAAACAAGAGTAAACAAAGTTTTTATGTACACTGATTAGTTGTAAATAGTACCAATATACTTCACAGTATATTAAAATCAGTTTCACTAATGTGTAGTTCCTGAGATAATTATAATTGTTTAATTTATGCAGACCCCGTCTAATCAGAAGAAAATGTTAGCAGCTATTTCTTTAGTCACAGTTAGGTTATAGACAACCTTATTGTTCCATTTAGTTTTTCATGAGCACCACTTCTCTTGATAAACTGCACTGTTACAAATGTTTATGATGAGATGTTATACGTTACTAGAACAAGAGGTTTTGTTGTCTGCTCAGCTACTACTTCTTAATCTGAATGTTGTCAATATGTAATGTTTTGTTAACTTTTACTAGACTAGGAAAATCCCTTAACAAATTTTGTTTTTGCTGTATGTTGTCCCACTTCTTACACTAAAAAATACCCCAAGCTATTTCTGTCATCAACTTGTGTGTATTTCCTAAATCTCATCTCATGTTGTTTTTCCACTTTGTAGTCTTTTCTATTCCTGCTGCATTTAGTATGGATGGCTATTGCTGCAAATATCTTTCTGTGCATAATACAACCGCCTTCCCACGTTGCAGAGTGACTTTGGGTAGTTCTTGTATGTCATATAAATATCATTTGATTTTTCACATATAAACTGATTTCTGTCATTGCAGTGTAATTTCCCTTTCTATTTTTCTTCTTACTTTCCAAAATCATCTGAACAGTAGTCATCTATCTCTGCTAGTGTGATTTCCTTGTATTGCATGACCTCCATTATACAGTATCAGAAAGAGCTGTACCAGAGCAGATGAGGACAAGTTGCCTAATTTCAGTGTGTATGTCTGTATGGCTTTACACATACACAAATACGTAGTTGTCAAGGGTTATGTGAAAGCATTTTCCTTTAAAAAGGCTTTGTAGCTCATTGCATTTTTAATACTCTCAGCTCTACACAGACGCATACCCTTGGGGGTTTTTGGATTGAGACTGTTGGTTTTCTTAAAAAAACAATTCCTTTTCATAATGCTAACAGCTGGAATGTTTAAGGCTTTTAAACACATAACTAATCTTAAAAATCACTTTTTATGTTGAAATTTAGGTCTATATCATTAATGGAAATCTTGTGACATACAGAAAAAGAAGTAACCATTAGTGCGATCCCTTGTCAGGGACTCAGAGCTGTAGGAAACACTGGTTGCACAAAGCAGTGAATGACAAAAGAATCATTATTTTCAGATATCTCAATGTTATGAAACCTAAGACACATGCCAAAAATAAGATTTTGTGTTGAAGGACAAAGCTAACATTACAGCTACATTGTCTGTGAAAATAGTAAAATATTTTCACTACATAGTTCCACACTGTGAAGAGGAAAGAGGTGAAAATGGGGTTGATTCTATCTCATATTTCAGAAATGAGGACTTGAAAAGCCCATGAATTTTCAAATGCTCAGACAGGTATTTAAGAGATACAAGCCAAAAGTCTACATTGTGGGTTTTCCAGCAAAAATGAAATAACAACGGGTCTTAGCTTTTTGCGGATTCTTGGGCTAAATGTAATTAGGCTATACATGACTATTAATTTTTCTTTAGCAGTCTAATGTCACCTCTGTCCAAATTGCATGGGTTTGCATATGCTGAACTTTCTCAAGTGGCGGTGAGCTCCATGAAGTTGTAGTCTGAATGTATGTAGGACAGAGGGAGAGTCAGGTATGTGGAAAATATTGTCAGATACTGATTGAGGTGATGGTACCTCTTACTGGATTGCTATGAAGGAGTGAGTTGAGCAGTATGGGGATTATGCAGCCATCTGTAGAGCTTTATGCAAACTCTTATTAGCTTGCTATGCCTTGCTGTGAGAGCTTAAACTTACCTCCTGCTGCTATGCTGCCAGTGCAGCTTTGTTGTATGGTCTTCCATTTGAAGGAAGTCAATGAGAAGATGAAACCACTTTACTTTATAGCTGGTTCTTCAGGGCTCTTTCTGTGCTTTATCTTGATAAATAAACATTCTATTTCAAATCTACTTACAAACCTATATCCATAATGGCAAGTAACTAGCATAGAAGATGTTGGAAAATCTTTTACCCTAACATCACAGCACCTATCAGCCTGTACAAAGATGAGATTTTTTAATTCTCTGCATCAGATATGTGACAGCTATTTTTTTCTCTTCTACTTTCAATCACAGGCAGCACTATTCTGTCTCTGCTTGTACTGTACAGCTGAACCTCAGATACTAGATACTGGTAGCTAGAATCTAGATAGCACTAGGGTTGAGTGCTGAGTCTTGTGTGAAATGCACTCAACAGCTGTCTTTGGTCTGTGGGATTAAAGCTAACAGAGAGAACTAGTTCTTCCTGTCAGTACTCACACACCTGACTGGTTCCTTGCATTTTCTTAAAACCTGAGAGGATGAAGAAAGAAAGGACAGCACTCTGGTAATAAGTTTCCACTTATTATTTTAAGTTTCCACTTATTAAATTTTCCACTGAGTAGGTCCTAAGACACATCAGAAGGAGATGACTGTTCACTGAAGGGCAAAGCCAACACTACACTACCGCACTGCTTGTCACCCTTTGAGGGGAAGTGTTCTGATGAAGGGCTTATGAGAAGGAACAGGGAGAAGAAACCATGGTATAGCAAATGTTCCTCCATATAGTCTTAGTAGTCATCTGAGATAATTGAATGCTTTTTGGTGTCTGATTGGGAATTAGCAGAGGATTATTCTACTTTGTGTGCATCAGTTTTGTGGTTTAAGACTGACATGAGTTTAAACACATACTGAACTGTAGGTTCAGAAGAGGCACCTTTCAATGAAAGGTGCCTCTTCTGTTTGAGATACTGCAGTATGACTAGATAGTTCTGTTCAGTAAAATCCTTTTTTGTTGTCAGTATTACTTATGAGTAAAGTTTGTTCTGTTCATTGTCTTCTGGATTTAGTCAGTTTAAATGAGATCTTTGTTTAGGGACATTTGAGAATGGAAGATGTGATGCAGACTAGAACGTAGCTGCCTCCTTACTACTGATGAAGTGAGGAACTGAAGATGGTTACTCAGGTACATCTGGAAGTGTATGTTAAAACAAACCATTGTGTTTGGAAAAAGCCCAGTTAGAAAATAAGCATGCCCCTGTTAGGCTTTGTTTTTTTTGTCCGTGTGCATAGAATAGTGGCTTAGAATAGAGCAGAGCAACACATCACATGAAAAAGAAAAACATTGCTACAGGTATCACTTCACAGGCATGGTTTTTCCATGGAAAATTTGACTTGGGAAGAGGCAAGTTGCTGTTAACTTCAGGCAGAGCCCAGTTATCAAGAACATACTGTTGAGTCAGCGCTGAATAAAACACTTTTGCTGTATATATTCTGTGATATGCCTAAAAATCACCTAAATTTAAATGAAACTTGGCTGTTTTGCCCAGATATAGAACCTCTAGCTTCTCAAATCTCTCAGCCACATCTAGAAACATTCTGTCCAGCTGATGCTTTAATGAAGAGAAATTAGATGTCTTAATAGTATGAGGAATTAAAACTGGAATTAAAATGCTTTATAATGCATCCTTAATACAGACATTGACCAGATGTCAGATTGGTAGAACTGAGTGAAATACTAGTACAGTCAGACATATTTCTAGAAGCCATGCAACGCGTGTTATTTCTACAGAGTATTACAGATGTTTTATTTGCAGCTCAGTGATAAATATTTAAAGAGTAGAAATACTGTTTAGAAAGCTTGCAGGACTACAGGTGTCACCTTCCCTGGTAGAATCTACTTCCCCTTGTAGTTTATATCTTTCGTGCTGTAAGTCTTCACTGAAATGTGTTTATTACTCTCTACTTATGAGTGCTGTGGTGCGCTGTATTTTGCATGATGTGAAGGAAAAAATATGAAGTACCACACTGAGGCCTTGGAATTCTGACCAGCAATTGCAGCTTTCTGGTGTTGATCTTTTTTTCCCTGCATTTCCTGCTTAAAAAAGTAGATACTTATAGGAAAAAAAAATCATCACACATTAGTAGCACTAATATTGAATCCACATACCTCGTGACCTTTTCTATTTGTTTAAATAGCCTCTTTTAATTTGTAATAAATACTGTTGTGCTCAGATAAACATTAGTGATGATCAAAACCAGTACCTTTTAAGGAAAGGATATGTAGAAATTTAATACATATAGGTGAACTCAACTTCTTTAGGAAGTTGCTTTGTTCTTGTCATAATGCTTGAAGTTAATGGACAACTAAAATAGAAAGGGTACATGTGTCATACACTGAGTGAAAAGGACTGACTAAAAGCCATTAGTGTCCAGAAAAGAAAGACACAGGCAGAAATTATATTGCTTCCAGATGAATCCTAACTATTCCCCAAACTCTGTATTAGTATGACAGACAAGAGGCAGGGCCATTAATCGAAAGGTCAGATAGTGCAATTTTAGCCAGATTTTCTTGATTGAAAAGGCACTGGAAAATTATCTAGAATGCTAGTGTTACTGCATCTATAAAATACTTTTTAAAAACTGTTTTAATGGCTTGATGGTCTAAGTGACAATTCTACCTGTCATACTAAAAGGGAATGTTAGCTTTCAACACTGCTTATGGTAGAAGTGCTAGAAAAGTTGAGTTTAGCTGCATTCTGAAAAAAAAAAAACAAAAAAAATAACCCAAAACTTTTTTTCTTCAAGAATTTTCTAATGCAATGGAAGTATAAACCTGAAAACCTACTTTTTCTGTTGCTTTCAAACTGATTTAATGTCAGTAGTCATAGTTTTTAGTACAGTTAGTCTTGCTAATAGAACCATATCAGCATTTTCTCCTTAACAGTTTTAAAAATAATAATTTAATAAGTAACTCCTCTGCATCCTAATTATAGTTTTTCAAATCAGTTTCATTAATCATATTTACTATTCATATAATTATGGTGCATTTCAAAACAGCCTGCTATTGACAATCAAATACTGTATGCAAAGTAGGTATTTCAATATATGAAATGTGCAAAAATTCCATGGTAGACCACCTGTTTGTTCCTAAGAAAATGTCTGAAACACTTCTCTTCAATTTTCAGTTGCATATAGTTGAAGGTTTTTGAACTGAAAACCGTGCACTACCTTTTGATTTGCTACCTTAGAATTGTAGAATAGCTTGGGTTGGAAGGATCTCAAGGATTGTTAAAATCCATTCCCCAGCCGCAGGCAGGGCCACCAACCTCCACATTTAACACTAGACCAGGCTGCCCAGGACCTCGTCCAACACAGTCTTGAACACCTCCAGGGACAGAGCATCCGCTTATTTTGCTGTAATAGGAAACAAGGAATAGTGATTATTATTTTATATAAAAACCTTTCATTTTCTCATTCTGGTCACAAATGTTATTATGTACAACTATGGAAGTACAGTTTTGTGGGAGGAAGACTAGATGTGCAGTCAAGTAGTGATATGTTGTCAACTGTCTTAGCACCATTTTAACATATCTTATGTAAGAGGTCACATAAAATCATCTAGTGATGCCTTTTACTCTTGAAAATTCATCAATCTGTCTTCTATTATTTTTATGGATGAACTTTCTGTTACTTCTCTTTCATTGTGTTATAATGTAAATGCTCTTTATTAGTAATAGTTAATTGTTCTGTACTGTAGAGATGATATATTCAGGACCAAAATAGGAAAAATGTAGGTGTACGTGCTGATGTGCTTACTGGAGTAGTCCTGCTGAATTTTATTACAAATAGTGATAAAATGTAGCTGGATTAATTGTGCTCATGGTATGCACAAACACCCTTTTAGAAAACAGCTCCCCTTAATGCCCTTCCTACGTAAGTAACTTAGCATTTTTTTTACTTTGAATTAAAGGTATGACTCCTACACTCTTGATACAGTTTGACATAATTCCTTTTATGCCCAGATACTATATACCCATCAAAGGAAAAAAAATTGTGTTCTTCCTTTCTCCTAGTGCTTACCAATTTAAGAGATTTGCTGATCTAGTGTTCTCAGAAGAAAGCCTATGACTACACTGTATGGAATTTTCAACTGAAAGGCTTGTATTGTCTTCCTTTTTATTTCTTAGGCAACTTTCCATCAGTGCGGTGATGTTAAGAGAGGGCTAGTGCACAGTATGTCAGAAGCTACTAATGTTTTCAGATATGTAATGCTTTTTTTCCTTTAGTTCTTATTTATCCTGAATAAATTTATGACTTGTCTTGAGTCTATAATCAATCTAATATGACATTATAATAAATTTTATGAGTTATTAAGCCGCAATAAATGTCAAATGGCAACTGAGGACACTCAGCACCCTGAAGGACTAGGCCTATAGTGCAAATTGATGTTTGAAGAATAAATCATGATAATTTTAAAATTCATCGCATATTAGTTTTAAATTGCTAGATTTCATTATGGAATTGTACTTAAACATGTGGAAAAGCAAGGCTATGTGACAAGATGTATGTAAGAATGTATCTTCATTTCAAGAGATAATGACTCCACTGGGCAAATGATGTACTGTTAAGGTGCATTTCTTGGTGTTTTTTGTTTTTTTTTTTAGATAATGCTTTAATGACAGTATTTTACTCACTTGTAGCTTGGAAAGCACTTCAAACCCATACATGCTGGATCCAGAAGACAAGCCTGCAGGCTTCAGTGTGTGTTTCATTTTCACGTGACAGATTAACTTGTTACTACTTGATTATAATTAGGTACTTGATTTTCATCAACAATAATTTCTAAGTGAAGCACTTTATGTTTTTAAAGTAGAGCTTTTTTAATACTGTGTAATTTCAGCTAAGAACATCAGCTTCTGTGCCTCAGTTTACTTATTCATTCTCTGAAAATTTACCAACTTAAAAAATGATATGTAGTGTTAAAAAATTGTATTTAACATTTTCAGCCCCAATTGATCTTAGAAATAATGTGAACTTGTCCCCCTATAGTATGGTATGATGACCTTTCAAATCCTAATACTAGAGTTGTTGTTTTATATCTTAAGAAAACAGTACATTTTCTCGCATCTTTTCACTCATTTACAATAGTGTGCTTAATAGTGTGCTTTCTATTTAATATTGTTATAAAATTCTAATTTCAAAATCACATTTCCTTCTGAGTTCCTAACCTCTGAAGAACTACCAAATATTAAAGGATCAAAGCTTAGTCTATATAGAGAGTCTTTTGATTCTTATTGTGCTCTTTTCTGATTGTGCCCTTTGTATCTATTGTAGTTTTCACAAAAATAGGAGGCTTTATTTTCAGAGCGACCAACAGATTTGTAGTATCTGTGTGTGTGTACATGCCTGTGTGTTTGTATGTATATATCTTACGTCTTGTACTCTCTCAGAACATATACGGAAATCTTGTCAAGAGTACTGGTTTGCTGGCTTTTGCTACTACACGTGGAGGAGTCACCTCAAAACTAGATAACACATGAATGCATGGAAGGTCACTGCTTGTGCTTTAGGGGTGTCTGAAGGCCTAGCAATGGTCTCAATGATGAGAGGAGAAACTTTAGGGGTGCTGGTCTCACAGCATAATAGGGAAGGGACAAGGAGACAAAATCTACCCAAAAATTGTGACACAGCACAGGAAAAGTGATTGAGAGGGAGCCTATCCTAAGAAACTTGTGGATGCCAACGAAAAAGAACTAGGTAGTTCAATGGCTGAATGCTTCTGAAAATTAAGTAATTCATTTCCAGACCGTTATATATGAATAGCTTAACTTGATTCTCACCTGCAACTACTGAAAATTAAAAATAAATACAACTTTCTTAATTTTCAAAATTCATTGAACACTTGCCTGTTGTTTCATCTGCTTAGCATATGTTGCTAATTGCCTGTGGGATTCTGTGTATGCTAGTATAGTTTAAAATAGAACTATTTTCTAATTGTGATGACAGCTGAAAAGAAGCTACTATTGAAGGTGGTCAGTTTCCAGGGGTACTGGCTTGCTTTCTTAGATAAATTTTTTAAAAATCTTTATCAAATTCTTAGAAATGTAGGAATTCCAAGAGTAACTGTGTAATACATTCTTTGTCAGCAAGTGCTTCCAGTTAGAAGTAAACTAGTTTGGGGGAGTAAATCGGAGGAGTGTTCTGCTGTAGCTGTGTATTTAAAGGAGAATTATGCATAGTGCGTGTATTTTGCCAGATCTAGATAGCTACTCAGGAATCAAATGTTTCAACAGCCTGAAGCGCTGTTTTGTAAAAACACAGAAAGATATTTGTCCTTTTTATTTGCAGATTACATGGGATCCTTTCTATTTAGGATACCATGTTGAAAAACATTAAATACGTTAAAATAAGCATTTAGATACTCTATTAAATTGGGTATAAAGCAGAGAAGAGTGAATCTAGTTACCAAGTACAGCTGCTTTCCTCGGCTGTTTGGGCCAGCTCTGCAGTGCTGGTTTGGGTATTCATCTGTGAAGTCTGCCAGACTTAAAATGCGGTGTTTTGTTCAGCAAAGATGTGTCTCTGGTGAACTGCTGGGGTTTTGCTTGCAAGGGCTTTTTATGCCATACTTCTGGTTCGTGTGGTTTGGCTGTTTTCTGAACAAGGTAAATGCATTGTAAGCAAAGCCAAGGTTGTAAGCTCAGAGCTGTTTCTTAAACCATGTTCTCCCTAAGTCTGGAAAACTGCATAAGCTTTGGTAGCATAAATAAATCTTACTTCATCTGAGGCTACAACCTTGCAGTTACTAGCTGAGAGAATTGGAGAATTAGCTGTGCTGCTGCAATATTATACTCCAGCTTACTGCATCTAATTGTTTATTTATCCATATTGTAATTGCTCTCTATAACTAAAACTTTTTTCCTCATTTTGTGATTACTTAATTTCTTTAATAGCTCATTGTTATTGTGGAAGAGCTGCATGGGAGGCAAGTCGTACAGCCTTACCATTTGAATCTACTTCTGAAACATTTATTTGCATCACATTTGTTTACTAAAGAAAAAATAAAGCATCAACAGTGAAATGAAATGGTCTCTGTTGCAGGCTTCTATGGGATTTATTATTAGGATCAGGGTTAAGAGACTGTCGTCTTCTGTTCTCTATGTGTGTTGGACCAGAATTGACCAGCCCCAGCTTTTTCATTTCCTCCACTTGCTTCACAAATATATTGAATTAGGCCTCTGCTCTCACGTCTGCCTTAAAGGATAAGTCTGCCTGTTTGCAGATACGGTCTTCATGCTTTTTTCTATACAACAGACAGTCCTCTCCTTGTTTTTGAACAGGCTATAAGGATGAGACAAAAATTCTCACAGATTGATCACTAGTGAACTGTGGGGTTAGATTGTGTAATCCTGAGATATGCATTGGTGTAAAGAGGAAGATTTATTTTTTCTTCCAATCAGGAAAAACTTCTTTATGGAAAGGATTGTTAAGCACTGGAATAGGCTCCCCAGGATGGTGGTTGAGTTACCATTCCTGGGTGTTTAAAACCCGTTTGGCAGTGGTGCTCAGGGATGTGATTTAGCAGAGGGTTGTTAGTTAGGGTAGTATGGTTAGGTTGTGGTTGGACTCTATGATCTTTAAGATCTTTTCCAACCTGAGCAATTCTATAATTCCTCCATATTTTGTTTTTGTGAGATATTTGTTTACTTTTTAGAAATTTTTAGGCTTACACATTTTGGATTCTGGCACTGTACTATTCTGTGCATCCTTAAGGTGCAGACATTTGGGGGCACACCTTATACTAAGCATCAGATTTTGTGAGTCAGGTGTTCATAAAACTTGCTCAGTATGGAGTGTGTGTAAATTCTACAAATTATAGAACCATATAATACACAAGTGAATAGGTTCCCGTACACTGTCATTTATTTTTATGACCAATGGCTTTTTTTATATTCCATTTTCTAGAAGTTTTCATTTGGCAGAATTAAGCAGTGCATGAGAGGTGCTTCAACTTGACTTTGATATACATTCAGTATCAGAAGGAAAGATCAAGCCTTTTATCTCTAAACTACAGATCAATTACCTTTCCAAACAGTAACCTCATAATTTTCCTTTAAATAAAAAAGTTTTTAAAAGATACCACAGTCAACTCTTTTAAGACAAGAAAAATGAAAGTGGTTGGAAAAAATGGTGGCATCACCTAAGATAAGAAACAAGGGAGCATGGACCTGCCATTGTGGGATTAGATGTAGGTGCAAAATAATCACAGAGTGTAAAAAAAGGAAATGGCACCTTACATTTAGGCACTCCCCCCCCCCCCCCCCCCCCCCCCCCCCCCCCAAATCTCCATTTCTTGAAACAAGAAGATAGCTGGCTTGCTAATGAATTAAATATATGACAGCTTTTAAGTGTGCCATAGCTGCTGAGTTGTTGGAGCAGGTGACTATCAGCAGATTTTGATCATACTATGTTCAGGATGAAATAACCACTTGTTTCAAAAAAACAGTTTCTAATATCCTATGTGAAGGTCGGTCTCATAGATTTCATTCCTTAATATTCTAGCTGACATTCCCATTTTCTGAAGCACGAGTCTTTAGATACATAAGTCTTAGATATTGTAGTATCAAGAAAGCTATTATGCTCAGCATTGCAATTAGGGACAGAGAGTCCTTTTACTATGGTACATATATATGTGCCCAGAAAATCAAAGCTTCCAAATAATGATTATTAGTTTTTAATGATTTGACTAGGATCTCAATGACAGACAGGTTTTAAAGCTTTTTGATTCAACACCATAAGACGTGAAAAATCATTTAATAGAAGTAGCATCAGAGTTCAATGTATGTGGTAAAATACATTTAATACAAGCATCCTGTTACATAGCTGTCTGCTGTATAGCTTCAACTTATGAATTATTTTTCTTTTCTGTTGAAGTGGAATGACATTGAATTATTTTTTCAAGATGGAAGAAGAGAAACTATTATTGTATTCATTTATATTCGAAGAATATTAAAATGGTAGTTTAAAACCACAAGAATCCTCTTCATTGAAACTAACAAAATAGTCAAATGAAGAAGAACCTATTCAAAATTGTCTTTTAATAAAAGTTTAAAGTCTTCAAAATATATTTGCCCCTCGAGCAAACTTTTTTCATTTAATATTGTGTCTGTTAATTAGTGCTTCAAATTTGCAAATTCTTTATTGGTTTATATCAATGTAATACCCAAAGCTCATCTCATTGCCAGATTTGAATGAAATATGATCCTGTTTATTCTATTAAAACGAAGGCTTGAAATTGTTACCCAAATGCCACAGGAATTCTTGCCATTTTCTCATCAAATTCCTCATCAGATTTTTTTTGTTAAAGTCACATTGTTTTAGATTTTGAGCCTTGGCATTTAAATGAAATTCAATGTGCCCCACAGGAGAAAACATCTGCAGGGACATATTATGTACAATATCCATTCCAATCAAGCCGTAGTGTACTGTGTGGCTGAATGAGAAGCTTATTCTTACTCAGCTTAGATTTAGCCTGATGTGGCTATTGAATCAATCTGCAAGAAGAAATGCTTAGAAAATTAAACAGAACAGGAAAGTTGTTTTTAATACTCAGAGCAAATACTTTCAATTTCACATTATTAATTTCAGAATGACATTTAAAAAAAATAACCTGAAGGAGTTTGGTGCTAAATTCCCTGTGAAATTCACTGCAATTTGAGAATCAGACCCCTCAGAGTGATTAAAACTGAGGGTTTTCTTTAAATATAAAGTTATGGTATACAGAGACTGAAGGGAGTATGGAGGAGTTGGGGAAGTTGAAAAAGAAAAGAAAAATCAGCTCTATATAATATGTGTTAAAGAAATTGCAGGAATCCCATGAACATGAGGTCAGCTACCAATAAAGAAGACCTGCTGTAGAGCAGACTCTTTTCTTTTTGATGCAGCTGCCTCATCCTTTCTCACTAAGTCTGCTCCGCATTACCAGTGTATGGCAAAAAAGGCAGTATGGAGAGGGAAGACCTACAGTGGCAGTGGGTGTTTATGGGACCAACTCCCCTTTCCTAATGAGATATTCAGAACAAAAATAGTTTCCATAAAATGTATTATAGCAAGAGAGTCCTCTGCCATCCTTTGAAAGGCTTGTTTTTACAGCAGATCGCTGATCTATAAATCTGCAAGTTCAGTAGTGGGCAAGAAAAGTAGAAGCCAGTTTGTTCACAGAGGTGCATGTTAGGACTAGGAGTGAAAACATGCATAAATTAAAAAAAAGTAAATAGTGGTTCTGACTGTTAGAAAGGAAACAGCGCAGTTAGTCTTTGGAACAGAGTATGCAGACAGGCTTTGCATCCTTGGAGGTCTTCATCACCAGTTTAGAAGCAGCCCTGCTTAGCCTGATCTGGATTACGAGCCAGACCCACTTCCAACTTTAGTTTGGACTGGAGACCTCCTGAGGTCTCTTCCAACCTGAATTTTTCTATGATACAACTGATTTTACAGGCAAAGTGTAGGATTTCTATTTGAAATCCTCCATGCCATACTTGAAGCAAACCCCAAAGTGGTCATCTTTCAATATTATGTCTAGGGCTTCAGTGTAGTCTTTATTATAGGTATTGCCTTCTCTAGTCATATAGAATTTCTTAGAGATAAATGAGGTAGACCAAATAGGAAGTTGGTTGATGAAGGTCCACTGCAGTGAGTCCTCTTTGTAAGAGTCTAGTACACCTCTAGCTAACTTAAT
Source organism: Perdix hodgsoniae (assembly GCA_035772895.1). Classification (NCBI taxonomy): domain Eukaryota; kingdom Metazoa; phylum Chordata; class Aves; order Galliformes; family Phasianidae; genus Perdix; species Perdix hodgsoniae. The sequence goes on along the minus strand of JAPSGF010000009.1, from coordinate 4,250,531 downwards.
CAAAAAAAGGTCATTTTAAGTACAAATTGTAGCATATAGCCTTTAAGAAATGTCTTTCAAAGCCTTTTATTTCTAATGTGAAGGGATTCAGAATCTCCAGGTGTTTTTATCTTATTGCATAATAGAAGATAGTTTTGTTGTTCTGGGTTTGTTTTTTTTTTTTTTTAAAGACCACTCTCTCCCTACTTATTGCCACAAACTGTGAAATTTATTTTCTTTCAGATTTTACATATAGCTGTATTGAGCAAAAAAGGAGGATGAAAAGCAAATGCTGATAGTGTGGGTTTTTCTATTACCCATCATGTTAAACAAGTAGATTGGGACACCTTAGAGGCCACAGAAGAATAGAAAAAAGCTGATCAGAAATGTTTTTTTGTTCTTTTGCTGCATTACCATTAAGAGCAACTCCTGCTCTGTGGAGACTGCAGTACAAACACCGCGGTACAGACATATTTTTTTAAAGAGAAACATCAAGTATAGCAAATAGTGCTGTGAATGTTTTGGTCATAGTGGGATAAATAAGAGGCAAAGAACAAATTGAAGTATCTCCATGCTTGTTCCACAGTTCCACTCCTGCTTGCAGGAAGGAGGAGGGCTGATGACATGATAACTGAATAGAGATTTATGGCAAGGTTAGATTGTTTTTTCTCAAAATTTGTCATTTTTTTCTGTATACTCCAATAGTACTGTCAAAAACATAGTGCTAAAATAGCATCAGTTCATGTTTATTTTTCTCAGTGATTCCTTACTATACTTGTCGAGTTGACATGTCTGAGATGAACTTCTCTGGTTTCTGAATGTCAAATTTTTTTCTAGTTCAAGTGTAATTATCATTAATGAAACTTTCAGTAGGTCAAATCTGCCTTCAGTTACAGCTAGCTGCTATATATACCTTTCGCATATAGAATACAGGATTCATTTGTTTTTCTCTTGCAGTTATTTGATTGGTTATGTTTATTTATTTATTTATAATACCAGATATACAGAACTCTAATTCTTCATGAGTTGAATCTGTCTGGCTTTCCTGGCTTTAGCTCTGTGGTATCTGCAGTGCTAATACAAATAAAAAAGTACTTCCCTGCTTATTTATTTTAGTCACTAAAGTTAATAGATATGAAGGCATTAAGTTTTGTTTGAAAGCAGATGTACTGAAAAGGCAGTTGCTATTTTTACAGGCAGAGTACATAGTTTAAACAGAAAGTTGCTAATACCACAGAGATAAAAGGATAATTTACGCTAATTTATGAAGCTAATTAATCAAATGAACTGAGTATATTAAGTTGGTGATATTCTGCTAAGCAGGAACTGTTAGAAACTGTTAGAAAGTTAGAAACTTCTTCAGACTTTTTTTTTATCACAGTGACGTTTTAACTTATGTTACAAGTTTCCTACCATGATAACCCTTTCATAAACAGCAACAGCTTAAGCTCTTCTAATAAATAAGGAATGTGAATGCTCAAAATGTCCAGGCAGATTCCTCTTTGTATCATAACCTTTTCTTGATGAATTACCGAGAATGAAAGATATAGCATGTGAAGACTCCTCTGGCTGTAAATATGATGGGTGTGAAAATATTTTAAATAGTTAGTACATGATTATTAATAAGAGCAGTAGGGCTTTATCTGAGTTTTTTAGGATATTTAAAAAATGTTCAAGTATGGACTCTGTGCAGCAACAAATTAAAATTCTGCAGTTGAAAAATATGGTGTTTCTGCTAAAATTATGGTAAGTATAAAACCAAAGAAAGGTCATTTTATGTTGCCTATTGTCCGAATGAGACATGGATGTGTTGCTTTTCAGTTCTGGATTAGCTAGTAAAGCCATCAACAAAGAAGGAGAAAATAGATAAGTGCAAGAGTTTTGCAAAGACTGGCCAGAGTAGGGCACCCAAATTCTTTCAAGTAGAGTTAAGAGTTGCTTTCTGATGTGACAGAAATGCTGCGTAATGAATCCAATTCATCTCTTTTAGAAACTGGGGGAAGGAGACATGTAAAATGAATGAGAATTTTTCCTTGAATGTCCAGAGCTGATCTGCACAAATACTTCCAAAATTGCAGAGTGCATAATTCAGATGATATGTGAACTGCTTCCCAGAATACAGCTGTACGACAGCTTGTTGACATAAGCAGTTGGGCTACAGGCTTCTGCCTGCTATGCCTGTTCTGGCATCTTGACATCACCTGCAGTAACCTGAGAAGTGAGAATTGTATATCTGTAATGAAGTTGTATGGCCAAGTATGGTATGGAAAGATGAAGTAGGGATAGGACCTGAGACCTTAATCTGTGAGGTTAACTAATGGTGTGTGCTGGAGGGAGTGCACTCACACTGCAGAAAATTTGGAGGTAAGATCAGAGAGGAAGTTATAACTGTTCATCTGCTGCTTAAAGTAAATTTGTGAGTCCCTGATATCAAATATAAAGATCAATGAACTCAAGTTTGTCTGGGCTTAGTGGTGACTTCAATAACATTTAGAGATTTGTTTTCCATTCACATTTAATTTATTCTTTTCTTGAACTTTAATTTCCTGCACCTGCATGCTAAAAACTGCTGACAGCATCAGTTTGTGCCATGTTGCCACATAAGGAATAGAATCCAAATGGAAATCCTCCTGCCCAGTCTGTTTCCTACATAGATGGAGCTGAAAGGAACAGCCTGTCTGATACTCTTTGAACCTTTTTTCAAATGATAGGCAGTGACTCTTAAAACTACTTTGTTTTCTGGTCCAAACTGAACAGAAAAGAAAGAAAAATGTTTTAAAGTGGACTTTTAGGTCTTGTGCCACTGGGCAATCCTCAGTAATACAATAAATAAAGCAAGCCAAACCAATATTTCCAATGGTATCATTACAAGAAAATGAGAAGAGGATATTTTCAGATGTAGGAAAAAAGTTTGGTGACAATTTTCCATCAACTTTCAGAGAGAGAGCTATCCCTAACTTTTTCTTATGTCTGTGAAGGTTTCTCCTTAACATATTTAATGCGGACTTGTACAGCAGCTTTTGCCTTTCAGTGTTAAATCATTTACTGATGTTATTCAGTTTGTAGTTTCAAGGACAGTTCATATTTTTTGCTTCTTTTCAATCTGTAGAATAGTTCCTCCCACGGTAATTCCCACACATTTTTATTTCACGCTGAGCAGCCTCAATTCAAATGTCTTCTATGAACTTGAGCATCTTTCAGCATCAAACATAAGCTAGGAGTTTCAGAAATAGTTATAATTTTAGGGATTAGTGCATTTCAATGCACAGAATACCTTTTGTAAGTTATGTATTGTGAGAGAGTTGCTGGTATCTTCTTAGAAGCAGTTGCTTCAGATCAAAAACATTTTCTACTCTTTTGTCCTTTACCATATCAAGTAACAACTGAAACAGCAACAGCCAATGAGCATGGATCAATGATATCTTCAGCCACTGCATTTGTGTAGGTTTAATCCATTTATGTGAAAATCAAGTTACTGCTGGCCTGATTTTTCTTTACTGGAAACAATTGATAACATTACTTCAGAAGAAATTAATCCAGAGAATTAATTAGCAGAATCTAATATCCAATAAACAGAGTCTTGAGAAAGATTTCATGGGTGGTCAATTACGACATTAAATGGAAAGTAAAACAAACAAACAAAAAAACCAACCAGATACTGTTAGCTATTTTCCATAATCAAACAGAAGTGACAGGAAAGGAGTAAATAGGATGACTTCAACTTTAGACAGAAATAAATAGGTCAGTTTTTGTACCTGTCACAAAAACAACAATAACAAAGAAAAAAACAACAAAAAAAACCAAACTTTGAGAACAGTTTTCTTTTTTTTGGTTGTTCTTTGCTTATTACTAAGACCTGTATTTACGGGCATAAATTTTAGGCAGAAATACTTTGAAAAACAGAAATAATTTTTGCCTGGCCAGTGAGTTTGATACTTTGATACTACAGAAGCCGCATTTGTATTCTAGGATGAGATTCAGCCCAAGTCAGTGGGAGCAAGTGAGGGTCACAACTCATTGCCTTCACTGTGGTTCCTGGGGCTCTTAGTAGTTTAAGCTTTTGCATTTAAGGAAATCGGGACTTGCATACTATCAGCTGGGGAAGCTTGACTGATGTTCTTAACTGTAGAACTTGATCTTTTGATTACAAGTTTGATCTCTTTCTTTATTTTCATTATTCAAAAAATGTACTTAAAAATCCAAATGGAAATTAGTGTGCTATTTCATCAGATCTGTATGTGCATACAGCCAAGCACTCTGAGCCAGATTTTCTAAAGTATTTAAGAGCCCAAACTTTCAGAGAGATGCCTAATAGGATCTTAGAGAGACTGTCTACATGCTTAAGAAGCTAAATTACTTTAAGTATCCTGTTTTTTTTTTAAAGCAACTGCTTAAGTTCTTTCTTGGAACAGGGATTTAATAAGTGTGAAGGCTTCCTTAAATACTGAATAGACCATGTTTTTCTGGTGATGGGAATTGTTCATGTACCTCACAAATAGGGAAGATATTTCTAAAGATTGGTTGTATTTCACTTGGGAACATTTTCTTCTTAAAACTGACTTTTGCTGCTGACTACAGTAGATATAACTTTAAGAAAAAAGAAACCACTTTCCAGATAGAAATTTTATTTTAATCCATTTCTTTCCTGACCCATAGGCCTACGTATTCCTGACTTACTCTGCAGGCTGTAGCTTGTCACAGAGAATGATTCTGCTTTTGGCAGCTGTGCTCATTCAGCATGTTTGCTAACTTAGCAGCAAAGTGCTTCTGTATTTGCTTTGTCTTGGTTCCTGAGCAATGACTTATTTACTGAAACATTTTTCCCCTCCTTCCTTTTTTTTTTTTTCCTTCCCCTTTTCACATATTTGAACTGATTGTGTGAGTGAAATTCAGGATGCTGTGACCACGGGACTGTGCTATCAGTTGTTCTTGGAGGTATTAGGACCTTGTGTTTCACTCATTACTCTGACTAAAGTAATGTGTGACTGCAAGAATAATCATTAGCACAAGGAGCTATATTATTGTTCATATTAGAAATCTTTTCAATGTGGTTATACTTATAAAATCAGTAATCATTTTTAAGATGTAAACTTCTTGGATGTATTTAAATTATTTGTTGATTTTTTTTTCCAGCAAAAAAATGCCCTGAGGCTTGTGTAAAACTAGTGGCTACATAAAGCTGAAGAATCAGATGTCTGCTGGGCAAATTGACAGAACTCATTAATCTTGGATGCAGTGTACTATAGAGTCTGTCCTTTCATGCACCTGCCCATGCCTAAAGTAATTACATGATGGCACTATTAATACTGAAGAGCTTGAGTGGGGATAGGGTTATCTTCTCTTCTTAGTAATTGATTGCTAGCTGATTAGTGGACAGTGTATTTTCTACAGTATAATTGCCTTTCTGCTATTGTAGCCTCTCTAACCTGGGGTTAGGCCATTTTGAAGGTTTTGAAGCCTTGACAATAGCACCATACCCCTCAAACTAATGAACTGGAACGTGGCTCTGGTAAAGTCCCCAAACAGAAGATGACTGGCTAAATGTATTTCAATGATATCATATTTTAAAGCAATCAGCCAACAGATGATTTGTTGTCTCCCACCCCTTTCCGTGGAAATATTTTCAAACCTTGTATTTTCTGTGTGGAAAAGCAGGCAGGCAGCTGACCCATATTAAATCACATCTGTTGCTTGTATAGAGTTATTGTTTAGAGCTATAGACCTGTGGATTGGGTTTCTTGTGACCCTATAGAAATAGCTTCTGTGGGAGCCAGTTGTTAAGAAAGGAGTATATGAATTCTGCACTGAGGTCTCAAAGATCCGCTGCTCTCTCAAAATGATAGTATTCTCTTAGCTTTGAAGTTGACTCTGTGAGGGCTGCATTAAAATCTGGCAGACATCGGGCTGCTGCTCATGAATCTGCTCAGTGAGGCACCTCACAGCAAGGAGCTGCCTGGGGAGGACGGGGGTCCCAGGGCTGCCACCTGCTCAGCAGCACTGCCACTTTGTGACTCTGGTGCCAGGCTGAAAGGTTATGTGGCAAGAGACTTTATGCATTTGAATCGAAGGAGATAGGCATGAAATAAATGCTAATTTTCTGTGTACCTGAAAAATAAAAATGACCTTGTATCAGTCTTTAAGATATTATGCTCTGTGCCTCTTTTGGTGTAAGTAGGTGTTTTGCATAGCTCTGTGGTAAACCACACTTGTGTTAATCTTTGAACAGAAGTATATTCCAAAAAGCAGATTGCAAGAGCACCATTATCCAGTGTGTGATATAACCTCCCTTGAAGGACATTTCTCACTTCTGCAAATTACCGGGTTCTCTAAAATATGCTTTCAGAATAATTCTAAACTACACAGAAATTTAAATGACTTCTGGCTTTCTGAATGTTGCATGCCCTGCAAAATAATGCAATCACAAATGAAATGATTGAGAGTTTTGACTGATGGTTTCACAGTAGCCTGTGGGAAGGTTCATGTGGAAATCAAATCTTGTAACAACTGACTTTTGCAAACACTAGTTTAACTATCAGATATGGTTCCTCTTAGATGATGGAGATTTGTACCTGATTGATGATCCTCAAAACAAACTGCTGACAGATGTGTAGTAGGTACAGAGAAACAATGGTGTTCTGCCTGCAAACAGGTTGATAGGAGAAAAACTGTTAAGAGGCCTCCAGATCTCAAAGCCATGGAAAAGTTCAGAGGGCTTGATTGCTGAAGTGGAGGAGAGGAGGCCAACTTATTTTTGCATAGGCTTGCCTTTTACGTGACTGCTAATACAGAAGAAACTTTCAGATCCAGAGTATGAACTTCATGTCAACTGGACTTAAGGAAACAAACCCGTCTGTGCTCTGTGGCACAACCAACCTGTGTGCATCTGTCAGCTATGTATTATGTCAGATTATGTTGTAGTGCATAAAAGTGCTTATGTGCTGCATGTACTGACTGTATATACTAGTTAGATTTTACAAGGGGACATTCTAGTTTATGCTCCATGCCTTTAAACAGTATTCTGTGGAATTGTCCTTTATACATTTGCCAGGAATTACAAGCTGAGATTCTACAGTTCTCAATGAGTTAGTATTCTTGTAAAAATGTCTAGCACACAGGCTAATGCAAATTGCAGCACTTTTTAGCATTTTCAGGCAGATGACAGGGGATTAGAAATGGATATTAAGGCGCCTTCAGCTCATAATAGGAGTGTGTTGTAGGGAAAGAGGACAAACCTCTTTTTTTTTTTTTTTTTCTTGATTTTGTTTTCTACAAACATAAAGCAGCCTCTTCTTTGCACCATAAAATTTAAACAAAAAATGTTGAACTGCATAATTAGTTAAAACGTCATTTATTGGGTGGAAGGAGAAACAATATTTCTCAGTAAGCTCTATGGGAATTCTAGAAAATGTTAATGTAACAGATACATACAGTCATTCTAAGTGGCATATACTAGGTGTGGTAAACAAATCTCAAAGATGTTAAGGCTGCAGTATGAAACATTCCAGTCAGGAAATGCCAACATTAAGGTTGCTCCCATTGCAGCATTTGCCTGCTTTGTGTCTACGTTTCATGAACAGTCTTTAATTACTGGATCACATGCTGGGTTTTCCTACAGGACCACTGCTTCATTCATTGCACAGATGGGTTATGTTCTCTGAGTTCAGAATTTTACCTTTTTTGTTTGTGTGTGTGGCCCTAATTCATATTATCTGGGAAATACTTCTGCTCTAATTACAGAAATTTTCACTTTATAGGCTATATAGACTGCCTGTTGAAAAATGCTCCTCAAGTATTATAACATTAGTTGCTATGATCCTTTGGAAAAAGAAAATTATATGTTCTTTTTACACAGCAGCCCCAGAAAGATTGTCAAATGTTGTCCATTATTTTGTCTAAAACACTTTAGCATTCCGTAAAAATCAGGTCTTAGCAGATTACATAGTAATGTGAATGTGCTTTGGTAGAGTTCATTTTTATTTTGGTCAGCTGTAGAAGTGTGTAGCACTTCTGGAAATTGCAGATTGGAAAAAAAGGAATTTTCATTTTGTTGAACTCCTGTTGGATGTGTGTGTGTCACTGTCATAGTCTGTGTCAGTGGTGTGCATTGGAAACAACTGTCAGTTTTTGTAAACTACTATTTGTAGTACTGCAAATTATTTGTTTCTGCAACATACTGTAGAAAGTCTGCTTTAGCAAGAGTTGGACTAGATGATCTCCAAAAATCCTTTCCAACCCATATGATTCTCTGATTCTGTTTCATAGAAAATAGATTTCTCTGAGTGAAAATAAAGCAGATGTTCTCCAAGGGCATACTTAATATGTTTCAGTAGTATTGGACATTCACACTGCAGTTTGAAGCAGATGTGGACATCAAAGCTTTAGTATCAACTGGATTTCTTTACAGATCCCTGCCTGTTGATATCAATATATGTTAATTTGGTAATTGATGCTCAGATTTCAGCAAGTGGAATATTTATTTAATCAGCTGCGTATATCCACGCTGCCAATGTGAGATACTAAATATTAAGAATAGTAGGATGCCAGTATGTAAATAGGAACGTGCTTAGTTGATCAAACATGTTGAAATTTTTGAATTATGGGGAAAAATAGCATAATGAGATATGACAAAGAGAGGGAAACTGTGGACTCAATGTACTGAACTGATGTGATAAAATCATGTTTGCCTTTATTTTCCTTTTTCCCTTAATGTCACTCATTCATTCATGCATTGTGATGATTTTTTTTTTCTAAAAAAAAAGCCCATATAATAATTTTTTAGAAAACAGGTAAGCTAGTGAAAGAAAGTTAAAAAAGAAAAGAAAAGAAAAAAGCCGGAAAAAGCTGCATGGGATGTGAAGTTTGAAGTGTGCTGGGCAATATAACTACTGGTAATATTACTGGCTCCAATTGTGATATATGTTATCAAAAACTATATAAGTAATGTTGTCCTTCACTGTCATGTTTCTTGTATTAAACTTTTTGAACAGCAAGTCTGGAAATAACAAGCTGAGCTCATTAGCAGATTAGGTGCTGCAGTGAATCCATGTGTTTAGTGTTGAGTTCTTGTTCTTCAGTTTGATGGAGTTTCTTTTGGAGAGCAATTACATCTGATTGACATGTTTTCATGCGCCTCTAGCCCTGACTCCTTCCTACTAAACAGTTCTAGATCAAGGAGAGTGACTTTTTTTCTGCCATTAACGAAAATCAGGATCCAGGAGAAAAAGTTAAATACCTTTTAAGATGTGGCTTGAAACAAATTATAAAATATGTATAAAGAGGAATATATTTTAGTTTTGTATACTATAGTTGTTGAAAGTCAAGTAAAAAACAGTTTAAGGAATGGGCATGCATTAAAATTAAGAAACATTCTCATTTTTCTTGTCTGAAGAGGAATAAAAAAGAAATAGAGGAATGCTATTATACTAACTGTGCTTATGGATTTTCTATGTAATTTACATTTTCTCATGCACATTGAATGATGTAATTAATGAAGTTTTACACTAATAATGCTATTAGACAGTCTGAAATCCTACCAGTGAATTTTTTTTTAATGAAATGTTTCATCAGAATTAAAAAAAAAGCATGCATGAGGAAACCAAATGTTCTTGCCCACTGAATTTTACTCTTCATGGGGAAAAAACACCTTATTTTGTGAAGGATTAGAAGCTTAAAAATTAAACAAACAAAAATAATTCCTCCCTTACTAAACCCGCTATAACTGAATGTTTGCTTATTTTTAGTTCAATTTATCTTGCACTTCCTAGATTTCTTTCTAATTAGAATTTATTTGTGAGCTACAATGAAACAGAAGTCTATTCCTTCTGCCTTTGCACCTCAGGTTCAAAGGATGAATTTTTACATGACACTCCTTCAGCTATAATGATCTGCTAGCTAAAATTAATTGACTGAATTTGAGTTTTGATGATTTTGAAAGAATCTCAAGATTGTCCAATAAATGTTGCGCCTGAACACAGCAATCAAATATAGGCAAAAATAATATTTGCTCTTCTTTTGTAAAACAGTAACTCCCCCTGCCCCCCCAATGGGTACACATCTTCGTAAGCAGCATAACTCTGTGTTTCCTAAAGGAGCTGTCTTAAGTTAGCTGTCATGTAGACTTCAATGACTTTTATGAACTTTGGTGAAATTTTCTTGTAGTGATTGGCATGCCTATGTTTTCTCTCCAATTTTGTTTCCTGTCTTGCACTAATTCACTGCTAAGTACTGATTCCTAGCATTGATGTCACAATAGGAGTTTTGGGATTATCATTAGCTTCTTTTTCTCTTTTTCAAGTGAAATGCAGCAGTTGTGGGACTGAAGTGCAGACGAAAAATAGAGTGATAAGTAGAATGGAATAGCAACCACACTTTTGCTTCTTGCTGTTGGCCTATGTTCTAACACAAGTAAAAGCTCTGGTCTGCAGTCTACAGAGAGTGAGTGCAGATCTTTACATTATCTTTCACATCTGTTTCTAATGAAGTATCTTAGAGGGGGCTTTAGAACTGCAGGAATGTATGGTTACTAAACGAGGAACCTCATAGATAGTCCAGGTCATGTGGCTGGAGCACAGGTAGACCAAATTACTGTACTGGTTTTCTATCTATCCCTATAGATTTCTGTTTTTAATCAGGATTATTTATCTCTTTGCTTTTATATTTATTAGGAATGAAAAAAAAAATGATTCATCAGGTTTGCCAAAACCAGAGATGCCAGATCATGTCATGCAAAGCAGTTAGGGCACTATTATCCATTGGATATTCTGCATTTTGGTGAAGCAGTTTTGTGAAATTAGTGGCTGTATGTGTTAGGGTAAAAAAAAAAAAAAAAGGTTTATGAAACATCAAAATTACAGTACTGTGTTCTCATAGGTCTACCTATGTGAGGGCAGAGCTTACACATTCTCTTGCACCTTGGTTCGCTAGAGGTCAGGTGCTGCCCTCACTAACAACCACTGTTAGAACACCAAGTACCTCATTATGTCTTTCTGAGATTGGATTTTGCAGTGCCAAAAAGTATATTTTACTTGGATAAGGATAAACTTATGAGCCAGTTGTGTGCTTTACCTGATAAGATCTTTGTGAAAAGCATTTACTTATTTGTAGAATTTGTACTATAATAGGGCACTGATCTTATACCCTCACTTCTAGATATTTTCTCCACAGCAAATTGTTAGTAATACTGTCATTTATATCATAGTAGTGATAAGAGGATAACTTTCATGAGCAGGTTTATCATCAGCACTGTCATCCCACAACTCTGTGAAGCTCAGTGTTTGCTCCCACAGCTTGGCAGTCTCTGTGATGTGCTTCACTGCCTTCCCAGAACCAGAAGGAGCCCTGACCTAGCCAGTCTGGGTGGCTTTGTCTGAGGGACTGGCACAAACTGCTTCATTTTCCAAGATAATTCATTAGTGATTTCATAACAGTGTAGGGAAAAAAAACACACCAAAACATTAATGCTTTCAAAAAAGCAACATTAGTTGGCCATGTTCTTTACACTAGTTGTTTTCCCACTGATTTCAGAAACCTCTTACTTTATTCTCCCTGCTGTTGCTCACACTGTGCCACTCAGTTATGTGCTGTGCTATAATGATGTTAGTAGCTACAGAATACTCCAGGTGTACCCTTCTTTTTGACAGTAAAAGACCAGATGACAAAACTGTTTTGTTCCTGTGCATTTTTCTTTGAAAATTTACCACAAGAAAATTAGTTCTCTCTTGCCAAATTAACAGTTTAATATAGTAATTAGCAAGTTCTGCCAAAATATCTGTTCCAGCAAGGAATTGCTTTTGGGAGCACTTCTATTTTTTCCTTAAGCATTGACCACAGAACTTAATTAACTTTCTTTTCCATCATAAATTCTAGTGCAGGCAATGACCACTGTGTCCTCCCCCACTCCTACATGCTCAGTTATGATAAATTGTGCCGTATGCAGCCAATCTGGAGGCAGGTGCCCATGTGAATCTCAGGGGTTATACATCCTGTACCATCCACAGGGCTGATTAATAATGATCTTTTCACTTACCCCCACTTTCTTTATTCTGTGTTTACGCTTCAGTGAAACAGGGAGTCATTTATGGTAAAATGAGAGGGTTTCTCCCATCCAGATTATACTTTCCATTTAAACTAATCTCTTTTGCAATTGATTTGCATGTACACATTGCAAGGCTTCTGTGTGTAATCCCTTGACCCCCATGACCATTCCTATTATTCTACTGCAAACAGAACCTTTTGCCCCTTTCCTTTTTCTCCTGTATTTGTATGCATTTGCCTCAGTCTGTTTACTTTCTGTGCATTTCCCCTTCCCCTATTGTCAGTTCTGCATATGTAGCCGGCTCTAGCTGAACTAACTTTGCCCAACAGTTTGTGGATCTTGTATTTTATTTGTAAGTGAGGTTTTTATACTTAGAAACTATAGAAGTTGTGACCATTTCAGGAAACCATTCTAGGAGTCCATCTCCATTTCTGTGCACACTTTTGTAAACACTGACATAAGACATATGCAAGATAAAATTTCAACACATATTTCCTTGGCTGCAAATGTTCATGCAGAGCACTGTGCTGTTATGCTGGTTCAATAACCTCGACTTAAATAGTGAACTAGTAGGACATGGTAACTCAATGCCAGCAATGCCATGCAGTAATTGCTTCTTGGTCTGAGTCCAGCTCACTTAAGTCTCCACACCACACTCCTTTGAGGTGGGATTCGCTACACAGACAGATCAGGTGTCTTTGCATGTGAAGTATAGGCAAAGCCTAACTTACCTGGGAAATGAGAAGTTGCTTTCTCCCCTTATCTGCTCTTTAAGCTTTTCTGAAACTTTTTGAAAGGCTTCCTTTCTATTCCTACACTTTTTAGGCTCTTATTACTAAAGTAAGTAGGTGTTAAGGATGGGATATCAAATTAGGTATTTATTTTAAAATTGTTTTCCATGCTGTAGTTTGTGTTTGCTTTTGTTTTATTTATTATTATTTATTTATTGCTGAAACTGAACAGACACTTTTGTTGCAATTTTGCAAAAATGCTGCTGTGTTTATTTGATGGTGGCAACCTTTCGGTCCCTAAATTGTCTGTGAATACAGCAAACGTACAATTTTCACTGATGGAATTCCCCAGTATCTTGTTGAATTTATTGTAGTATAGGTCATTGGAGAAAATACTTTGACTGTGATTGAGTCCTGTTTTTTTGGTTATTTCCAGCATTAGGGGAGTCTGTATTTTCATTCACTGTTAAACTTGCTGCCTACCTGACTGGTTTTGAAATACCAGTCCATCACCTGGTACTTTAATAACCCAGTTTCTTCAGTATTTGGTCTCCAGGACTTTTGCATATTTTAGTTCTGTCCATGACATTATTAATTTTTAAGCCATTCTTTTTTTTTTTTTTTTTCTCCCCCCCCCCCCCCCCCCCAACACACACACACACACACACACTGCAAAATATTTCTTTCCTGTTCTAGGCTGTTCTTGTTCTTTTATGGTCAGGTTATTACTATACCTCTACATAATCACTATTGTCCTTGGTTCAAACCAAAGCAATCTGTAATTAAATCAAGCTCAAGTGTCTAGTCACCAGATTGCTGGTGAACATTTTAATTATTAGCATGTTCCAAAGGGGAGGGAAGAAAAAAAACTACATGAAAGAGTAAACTTTTTCTCCTGCTACATGTGTCTTTATCATTCAAAATTGTCAAATTGACTTTCCTCTTGAAAATATCCTCATGAAATTACTTGATAACTAGTGGAAGGTTAAACTGAAGTAACATCAGACTTCAACTTGTGATTCCTTTTGTTTTGCAGAATGTCACTAATGAGAAGTAAGATGCATAAAGTCCCTGTATTTTTTCACTTATTATCCTATTCTAACTACAGTTCAGTTATTATCTTGCATTCAAAATAAAAGCAGGACATAGAATAACAGTACATGTCATGCTGAGCCCGAACATCATCAAACAAAAAGCTTCCTCGTACTTAAAGGCTTCTCTCTGATGTTGAAATCAGCCCTTAAAAACATAACAATTAGTGCCAGGAGGGTTTCTGAGTTATTTTAGATAAGGAGACTCTAAAGTCTAGGGAAGAGTTATGGTAGGTGGTGTTGTTTTTTTGTTTAAAACAATCGTATTCACTTACCTTGGACATGAAAGCAGATAGCTTGTTAAAAAGATGCTGAATATTTTTAGGATGCTTCATGATACGATATAATAAGGGCATAACAAATGCAGATTGTACTTAGGAAGGTTCTTTCGGTCTGTTGAGGTTATTTTTATGGATGAAGGAAAGGAGATGATGAAGGAATTTCATGATCTTTTCTGAAGTTATTTATGCTATATTAGATCGGACTAGTAATAATCAACACTTTTTTAGGAATTTGTGCTTATAACCAGAAAATCCTAACTATCAATAGCAATGAATTCAGTATGTGATATATTTTTAATTGCACTTAGTGGAAGTTATTTGCTTTTGCCTATTGAAAACACAGGACTAATTATTTCAATTTAGGTATTGTAGTAGCAAGCTTTGGCTTTTGCCTCAGGTTAAAATAAGAAATTTATTTATTTATTTTTATGCCTGATGCTTTTACTGATTGCAGTATTTGAAATGCAAGGAGGGGATCCCTATGGTCCCCACTATGGCAAATCTGCATTGGCCTATCTGTGAGCACACTTCTGAGACAAATTCCAATGGTATATGTTACTGGCTATGTGGTGCGCACTATTGGCAGCACTCATACATGCTCAGCTCTGCCAGTATCTGGGTTATTAATGTTAAGATGGATCAAAATCCATTTCAAGCTGAGTTTGTGCTTTTGGTGATGTTCTGTTTCTTCTTTTCTTTGGTGATGAACTCACCTTGCCACCATGCACTTGCTTGGGAAAAGGAGGAATGTGGAGGATGAGTTTCATTGTTTGCATACTTTTTTTTTCTAGCAATTTCTATTTTTGCTGCAGTGTGTCTTTAGATGAGGACACAGAGTTGTCACTAGGAGCTAAAGTAACAAGGAAATTGGTTGTTACTTCTGAAGAAGAAGAGTTGTTTAGAAGGAGGGGCAGAGACAGGTCCTTTACAAGTGTGTCTGCTATGTAAAACAGGTGAATTGATTTCTTAGGGAGAATCCCAACACTTCA
This sequence comes from Perdix hodgsoniae, assembly GCA_035772895.1. Taxonomy (NCBI): domain Eukaryota; kingdom Metazoa; phylum Chordata; class Aves; order Galliformes; family Phasianidae; genus Perdix; species Perdix hodgsoniae. The sequence goes on along the minus strand of JAPSGF010000009.1, from coordinate 4,235,426 downwards.
CAGCTTCCTCTTTGCAGACCAACACCAGAATCTGCTGCATCCTAGTGAATGGGAATGGAGGAAAGACATTGATCTGCTCCCAGGTTGATTAAGACAACTCTCAATTCTGTACAGTTGCAAAAATGTAAATCTGGAGAAACTGCAGAAATGAGACTGAATTGTTCCTAATGAACGTGTTTGCAATTTCAAGTAATATTTGTTCCAGCAGATCTTACATAGTCTGAAACAATTTTACCTGAGTTTTTAACAATGCTTTTGTTGCAACATACCTTGAAATGCAAATGTGATAGTGAATGCTTTAACGTCTTGAAGTTTGAAATTGTTTAGATGATGGTAGACTCTTTAAAAAGTAACATGACCTGAAGCTTTATGTGAAGTCTCAGGTACCTGTTGCGTAGTATGTTATGCAGGGCATTGGTAAAAGCTGCTGTGTGTGAGATCTGTCATGCAGATTTGGGATAAACAGAAATCATAACGTACTGCATAGTAAGATAGCTGAGTTCAAAGTTTAAGCTAAGGCAATACCAGAGTTGAGCTTGTGAGAAGAATTTTGACATAGGCCAGACGCAAATCAAGAAACTAGGAAATTCATTCTTGTGAAGGAGAATGAAAAGGACATAGGAATAATATGGACAGAGGAGAGAGCAGAGAAAGCCAGTATGACAGAGGTAGGCAAACGATACAGAAAATGAAGAAACTTGTAACAGTGCTGAAGACAAGCTAGAAGGGACCCCTCAGCAAAGTCTAGAAAGAAGCATGAAGCACATTACATTGAACAAGTGCAGTAATCCTTCTCTGTTCAGAACATACACATTTTGAAAATAATCAGCTTTGAATCAAAGGAGTACACAGGTCTATCATCAGCTTCTTCACATGAAAGAGGAAAGAATGCATGAGATGCCGAATGTTTGCTACAGCTACTCTGGCAAAAATAAGTAAATAAATAAATAGGATTCTCTCTCTTTCTTCCAAGGAATATGAGAGGCTGTGCAAGCTGCCTGCAGAGGGTCTTATGGCACTTTTAAAGGGTATTTAAGCTTCTGAAGGTACCCAATTGAATTTCTACCTTGGATCCTAAATCTCTTCATGGAAAATGACAACTTAAGTGCTCTAGAGAGATCCTATTAAAAGACTTCCAGGTCTTGTGGTGCCTTGGAAAGTTTGCACCCTTGCCCTTTAATCTGATCTACTTTCGGCTGATGGCATCCAAGGGCCAGTCTTCAGTGCTGACAGCTACACTGGTTTGGTCTATCACTTATTCATTTTGAGAGATAATAGAATCAGATAATAGATTTTTTTAAAAAGAAGGCTTGAACTTCTGGAATGGCATTTTACTTTTGACAGTTCCTAGGGGTCTCAAAACTGAAAAAACAAACAAAGAGAGAAACAACAGACATCCACTCTGCTCCATGAATATCATGGTGTGGGCTAATTAGGAATGCTGTACACCAATCAGGAGTTTTTATTTGGCTTTGTTTTTTTTTTTTTTACTTTCAATTTTTTTTTTTTTTTTTTTTTTTTTTATTTTAAGAAGCCATCTGAATTACGAGAGCAGGATTTGGAATATAGGGGATTCCTGTCTCTCTTATTTTCTGTTTTCACATTTTGACCATGTATTAAGACAACTTAAACATGACGGATTTATTCTTTGGTCAAGTGCACTGTACTATTCCCTGCTCAAATGTAAGGAATGTAATCCTTAGAATGATTTGTATGTTTTACCTAAGGTGCTGTGTAAAAGCCAATAGTGCTCAGAGAAATTGTAGACAAGCAGTGTGATATTGCTATGAGTTGATAGCAGTTGATAATCTTTTCAGAAATTTTTAAGTGCTTTTTTGCTAACTAAAAGTGAAGTCTTATCTTTGCTACTTGCAAAGCATTCTGTTGTTTCCTAGAACCAGTTCATAAGCCCTGCTTTCTGCACATCTGTGGCATCTAGATAATTGTGAACATGACAAAATGTTGAAGTTGTTTTTTGTATTAATTTCAGTGGCTGCTGTTTGCTGTTTTGATGATGTTGCTGCTTTTTGAAGGTCACCCAGTCCCTAGCAGTCCCATCTGAACCAAGTGCTAATGCTGAATTTTTTTCTGATGATGTAGAACTGTAACTGGCATGCAAAAGGAGTTCATCAAAACTTTATTCTCCACTGAGTATTACTCCTTTTGTAAAGATAATATTAGCACACAGCTCTAATGCTGTGTGGAACATTACTGGCAGTGGACCAGTGTTTGGGCACAAAACATTAACAACTAAAAAAGAATACTGATTCCTTTGGACTTATTATTGTTGTTCATTGCAAATTACTACCAAAATAGGCCTGGGATGATTCATAGAGAACTAAGTAGATGTAGTTTTCAGGTTTCTGAATAAGTTACAAGTGCATCTTGATGGTTAAAAGAAGATACTGATGTTGTGAAATGGTCATGAACAGTTCTGCATGAAAAATAAAACAGCCTCAACTCATCAACCTATTTGAAATTTATTAAAGTCTGATGAAATGAGTGGGTTTTTCCTTCCATGTATAGATGTGCAACAAGTCATAAGTTGTGGACTTTGATAACGTATTTTCTTCACAAGCAATAACACAGCAATTAGGAAGTGCTCACTGAGGTAGAAATAATGGTAACTGCTGCACAGATTAGCTTTGCTAAAGGGAGCTCTCAGACATACAGTAAAACAACATATTCCAGGTTCCTGTTGGTGCGTAATTTCTTCTTTATTTACTTATCATCTCCGTTTAAGAGGACTCCTGGCAGTAATGAGGCTACATAAATGCACATATAAGACTATAAGATGTTACAAATTATATGAAAGATAAATCTAATGATTACCTATTATAATGACAGTGCAATCACTGGGGAAATTGTAGAGCTTTAAGAAGCCCGTGGCTGGCAAAAATGCCCCTGCACAGTGTATTCATTATTTCTGAGCTTCTTGCACTTCTGCATGACTGTTGTGTAATTCACTTTAAAGGGAGATGCTAACCGCAATGGCTCACAAATCTTTATCTGTTTCAGCAGCGTTTGGAAGTAGTGTGGTAAATATGAAAATAGTAAGTCTGAAAAATTGTTTCCTTGCTGGAAATTCAGAGTATTTGTTACTACTGTGATTTAAAAAAAAAAAAAAAAAAAAAAAGGAAGATAGCGACTGTCAAAATGTATCTTATAGTATAACTTCCTTAAACATGATCATATGTAAAATGCTATGTACTGCCAGTTCCATCAACACTTGGTACATTCAAGTCCATCATTACTAACTCAGGGAAATGGATATTAGTGTCTCAGAGCACCAGCAGAGTTTTAATCTTTAAAATCTGCAAGGACTCTGAGGCCTCTGATGTAGAACATTAAAAAAAAATAGTGTCAAACAGCATTTAGTCACAGATTAACTATAGAACATTTAGAATATGTGCTTACATTAAAACATTTGTAAAATAGCAAATGTTAATTAAAATAAATTATAATTTAAAAGCACTTCAGAAGCATCAGTTTTTTTTTCTTATTAGTGCTAGATGGTGGTGTCTGAATCCTACCCTCTGCTCCTATAAAAGCAATATAAGAAATATGCTACACAGAGTGATATGAAGATATCAGAGACATTCTGTACCGAGTAAGTTATTTGTGTAAGTGAAATACATGAAGGAGAATCAAAACTAGGATTTTAATAAATGTGTGGAACTAAAGTCCAGCTGTTAAATGAAACCTTAGCAATTAAAATCCAAGTGCATAATAATGTAGGACACTGAGTATGAATTTACTAGCCATGTTTTAGCCATGTTGTGTTGTGAAATAATGGCCTTGTAGAAGACGTGGTGATTTGTGTTATTTTTAAATAAAAGGGAGAACAAAGGGGATTTCATTTATTTCAGTACTGTAAGGTTGCAGTAAGGTACAGACTAGCAGTGAGTATGTTTCCGAGTAAGCTCTACAGATAAATGGCAGAGAGGATGGAGGTCGCTGTGGTAAAGCTGTCTGCTTTGTGTGATGCTGCTGTGCAGATGAATAAGACACATCTGTGTTTGAGGCTACTCTTTTTACTAGGTAAATGCTTTCCTTACCATTTCCAAGATGTTTGTCTGCCAATGAGCTTCTCTTTTTTTTCCTCCTCCATACTTACAAAATGAAAGGCTTTGAACGTGTACTCTTTATGGGGATATCTAGGAGCAAGTGTAGTAAAAAATAGTAATTTCATGAGAGGAATTTGAATTTTAAAAGTAATCATAGCTCCTAAGAGAGCAATTTTAAGGATTTTTCACCTTAAAAACAGTTAAAAACAATTGAGTAAAACCACCTACATTTAGTCTAATAAAGGTATCGCTATTCAATCACATAGAAGATATATATGTTTTATTTAACTTTTATATGTTTTATTAAGATCCGGAGTCAATGTTGTTAAGATGTTTTGTTAGGTCTTGCACTGTGCTTGCATGTTTGATTCTCAGAGTAAACTGGAATGCCATGCTCTTGCTTTGATTTATAAATCCCAACACTTTGAGATTTGCACCAAACTGACCAAAAGTTGTTAAGGGAAGGACTAATGAGTGAAATGGTCATGTAAACCTGCTTTCCTGAGGAGACTCCATTTGCATTTGCATAATGCAGCTGTATGTCTGTTACTGAAATGACCATTTCAGAAGTTCTTTCCTTAGGCCAGGATTTAATAACTACTTCTTCAAAAGATGCAGGAACCCCATCTTCCTTAACCACCTTTGTCACCTTAGTAATGTCTGTAGTCTCTGTACAGGTTTATATCAATTTCAAGGCCATTGAGCCAATTCTTATATGACAGCTAGGAGCTCTTCCAGCAGCTTTTGGTAAGTGATAATGTCTGAAATTAAAAGACATAGAAGGCTTCGTGTTTGCTTCCCTGCAGTGACAGTCATATGATTGCCATCTCCTAGCAGGAGCAAAGCTTCTGTCTTCACTTCACTTACCAAGTTTTGCCTGGTTTATGAGGTATAAGCTAACTCCTCTTCATGTATATGTATCTGGTAGTATGGAATTATACTATCAAGAAATTTATGTCTTCAATATGGCACGACAACTTATCAGTAGTATAAACTATAGATTATACCAGTATACTGTTGTGCCTGGCTCAATATCCCTGTGCTAAATCATGTCAGGATTTGAAACTCACTGTTCCGTAAAAAAAGAATAGAGAGAGACAAAATATCTGTGCACACAGGTATATAGCAAAAAATTATAAGTCATTTGGAGACTTGGACAATCCCCTGGGAATAACTTTTTGCCTGGTTAGTATTCCAAGGGAAATGTCAGAAGCTAAGTCACTTGGGGCAGCTGCAGCTACGCCAGACAAAGCACCTCAGAATTTTAGAGCAGATAATACTCCTGCCCTGGGAGAGGAATGTTATTAATGACCATTAAGCGTTGTGCACCTATAAGATAAATTCTGTGAGTTTCAGTTCAACACAGATATGCCTCAGTACATCTTGGTGTGTCCCATGTTATTTTCCAGATTCAAAACCAGGAGGTGCAATAGGCATTACTATAAGCAGTTCACTTAAAAAGTTTAAGAATTAGAAATAACTTGCAATGTGTAAATCATATGGCATAATTATTACATTTAAATGTTATGTTACACTTGTGCTTACATTAATTCTTAATAGGTATGATTTTTTTTTCCTTCTGAAAACATAATTGGAAACAATATTTTCCCTCTTATTCTAATTAAAATATTTTAATAAATGTTTATTTAGATACTATGTCATGGAAGGTTGCAGCCTTGGCTGCCTAATGTAATGTAAAAATCAATTAGATACAGAAAAATATCTATTTTTAATTTACAAAGAGTAGATATCTGCCCAATCACTGCTGGGTAGCAATATCTGTAACGTTTTATATATTAAAATAGTAATGATTAGTATTAATCTTCGACATACTGTAGTATTTACCTATTCATATATTCAAAGGTAATCTGTTTCCTTGAAGGCAGCTTCTGGGTTGCCATATTGTATCATTTCTTTACCACAGTGTCTTCTGCAGTAGTTTGAAAGCAATTTCTAACATGCATCATAGACTCTAGGTTTATTTGTCTCATGCAGAGATCAGCATGCAAACACTGCTGCATATGTGAGTCTTGTAACTAATTGCATGCAAAACAATGCAAGGAACTGAACGCTGTATAGCAATTAATAATATCTCTGCTAGTTTAAGTATGTTTTCTTCTCCCCATGCTCTCTTCCTCCATGCCCCCCCAACCATAAATAATTTCCAGCCTGTCAGAGTGGATCTGTGTTGGCAAAGAAACAAGGGTAATGTTTCAATTTTCTCCATCTGGTAAGATATTTTCTGTTAGTGTTTCTCTCTCTCTGTAGTTATTGAATTTACATGAAAAACTCTGCATTGTATGACTAATAAGATTCCCTGAAACACAGTGGAGAAAACACGATCTGCTTCTCAGTCTGAGGTTGTTTGTGAGACAGGTTAAATTTCATCATCTTGACCTCAGTGAGAAGTGGATCTGAGGAGCAGGCTGCCTTCCTGCCCTGCAGTGCACAGGGCAGAGCAGCTGGCTTTGTGGACACAGGTCTGTGTGTCACTGTGTGCAAAGCATGTCACTCCATTCTTCTGTAGCATACAAAATCAATTAAAGCATTATTAGAAAACATTTCTCTCTTTTCTTAAATGTCAGTCATTCCAGCATTTGGACTTTCTCTCCCGTGTCCCTGTGGCTTAGACTACAGGCTTGATGGGTTATCATTTTTGTTTTTTGTTCTTACTTCATTTGTTAAGTATATTATTAATTACTTTCTAAAAATAATTCCACATGGGAAAAAGCAATATCCACTCTGAGTACCAGATCGTATGTCCATGATAGCCCTTGTGACCAATTTTCTGCATTTCTAAGGGAGTTTCCGTTACAAACTAACTCATAAATTATGTTTTGTTATAGCCATTAAAAATAACAACCTAACTGTAGTTACTGAACAGAGAGAAATTTTTGGTCCTTCTAAAGTAACCACATCCTGTTCTTTTAGAATCAGTAGACATTAAGGACTATCTGAATGTACAAAATAGTAAATACTTTTGGGGTGGTTCAAAGCTCCAGACTTTGGAACAGAGGAATCCTCAGGGGAGAGGTGCAGTGAGGTACAGAGTGTAGCAATGGTGAAACTGGCAGCGCAGCTCTGTTTGGTGCTTCTGCTATGGATAGGGGCAGGAACACTCTCCCGGGAAGCTGAATTTGTCCTTAATGGGGAGATTTCTTCCCTTGTCTTTATCCTTACCTCTTACTGCCCAGCCTTCATCTGGGGATTTCAGCAACTTGCACTACTGGTCAAGTCCAAGTCTTGAAGACTGAGTTAAAATTAAGAAACCATTAAAATTATGGTGTAACTTAAATCTTTAATTAGTGTTTACCTTTTACTGTCTTAGCCCTTCTGGGTCAGTTTGCTTCGTATTTTCAAGTTATTGTTTCTGAGAAGCTTAGATGCTTTTTTAATAGAAGTTCTCATGATATTTAGCAGTCATGTTTTCAAGAAATATAATAAATATCACACGATTCGTATGAAAATAATGGGAGCTGGCAACATTATAAATCTTCTCCAAGCATACTTCCATAGTAGTTAATTTACTGGACATAACGTATTTGTTATTACAAGGTTTCCTCTGTATGGAAAGAGCAGAAAGCCTTGGTCTGAAAGAGGGCAAAACCTCAGAAGAAACAGATGGAAATTCTTAATAAGAAAGCAAAGAGAAAGTGTGCATGTCCTTACATGCTTCTGTCTCCATTGAGAGACATCAATGAACACTGAAAACAAAATGCTGTTTTTCTTTACGAGTAGAGAGAGTTCCTGGAAATGTAGAGGGCCAAAAGCGTCTATGCAATTTCACAGCTAAAGACACTACAATTATAATCTGGTGCAATAACAATTTTAAGGGTCATTTCATAGCACAATATGAAATACTTCTGAGTGATAGAAAGCCCCCACCAGGCCATCACCTAAAATACAGTTATGGTTCCCTGGGAAGGGAAAAATTGCTGATAGAAGGACAAAGCACTTTGTTTCCTGGGTATGTTCTCTGTGTCTGGAGTAGCTATATGTGTCCCAAGAAACGCGGTTGTAGAACTGTTGATAAATGAAAGCTTACTTTACTTTTTAATGAGGTCTAGGCATATGGGGAGGAGCACGCTAAAAACGTGGGGACTCTGGGTAAGTTCCTAACTAAAGACAAATGTAATGGTAACATTCCTTTTATCCTGTAAGTTCAGTCTCAGCACTTTTTTTTTTTTGCCTTTTTATGTATTTGCAAAATCTGTGCAAGTCTTATTTGTGATGCTGTTCACTTCAGCCCCTTGTGTTGCTCTGTGGTCCAGCAGTGACTGGGAGCACTTCAGAGACTGCACGCTTTCAGGTGTCATGTTACAGCATCTCCTCTGGCTGCTAAAAGAGGAGTATTAATAAGCTCCAAAAAAAGCCTCCTATCCAGGACTTTCTCTTCTGCAGTGCTGTTCATTAACATGTTAGTAAGCATCAATAGATGCCTCCAAAAGAGACCAAAAGCAGCCAAAATAGAGCTGCTTCTTCCAAGCATAAGTAGTGGTATAGAAATTTTGGGTTTGAAGGAGAGTTCCATTCTGATTCATGGGTCTTTCAAAACAAAAGGTATAAGTCATTGTTATTAAATCAAAAAGGCACCCTCTGTGCCTGCCAGCCTTTAGTCTGCCAATCATATTGCTGGATGGTGCATTTTCCCTTAGAAAGATAAAATGTGTTATGATGGGTTGAAAAAGAGAGGAAGAAGGGGAAAAAAAGAACTGATAAAAATGTAAAGCAGGAATTGTTCAAAAATCTTCATCAGCTAATTCACCAGATTTTCAAACTTGTCCTACCTGTTCTACTGAGCTTACAGCTACAGCTTTCATATTTTCTGTTTTAAAAAAATCAAATTTTGAATATTCGTTATTACATCTTTCCCAAAGAATGTTAACTGGCTTGTCACAGGCAAAATAAAATCAAAATAAGGCAGTTGTAAATAATGGTATATAAAATAATGTGTTTGCGTATGATTAAAAAGGGAAAAACATGATGAGAATGATGTCAGTTTAAACATTAAGGGCTTGCATGCAAGCCATTGAGTTACTTTAAAAAGGTACTTTCTAAGGTAATAAAAGAGAGAGATTGCTTGTTGGGATTGTGAGTAACCACTTGCTTTGGAAACACTTTATCCCAATGGAAGTATCTGGGATACAAGGCAGCTGTATATATGTAATGTGATATATATTGCTGTTTGTTCAAGAAAAGCACTGAAATAGCCAGCCACTTGAGTTGTTGATTCTTCTGTGGTAACTGGGAGGTAAATGGGCCCTGACACTGTTGATTTCAAATTAATCTTTGTTATGTGTGCTATGAAAGACAAGGAGACTGAAATGTATTAGACTGGGTATATTCTTGGTACTGGACTTAGTAGTGTTTTACTGAGGCCTTTATGGAGGCATGATCCCAAATTATTGCTTTTTCTGTGAAGTTGTCTAGATTTTGAGAAGATGGGTGACATAGACAAATGTCTATAGACAAATGCGGTTTTATTCTTCATCTGCTGCTAAATTCCCAGTCAGACATAGAAACCCCAAAGCAAAATACTGGTACACCTTTGAGGTGTGCCACAGTGGTGTCACTGGGCCAGGGCATGCACTATTCAAAGTCCTCCGTGTTCTGAGTGCTGCAGAAATGCAGAAGCGTGGGGAGAAGTTCAGGATGAAATTATAACCCTGACTGTGCTGACATTGCCCACAGGAACTTCTCATCTCCTAGCATGGATAGCTGGCTCCCTCTTCACCAGGTTCTGGTGCTCCATTCAGTAGGCAGGTCCTATCTCATCCTTGTGGTCTGCTGCATCAATTTTCACTGTTTTGCCTGGCTAGAACAGCTTGGGCCCAGCAAGGGCTAGAGACAGGAATGTGTGGAAGGTGCTGGGGAGCAAAGCTGTGAGTGATGGAAAAGCTGATTTTTTCCTCTCTGTTAAGAGAGCTCTCTCTGGCTGGATCAGCTCACCATGCAATGTGTGGCTTCACCGAAAGCCATAGGTTCACTTTTTTTTCACATTCAGTTGCAGTGGCTTTGTTACTAACACACTCATAACTGCTACTTTTCTTCACGTATATCATCACACTACAGCTTAATGTGTGTTGTAGGGAAGGGGGATAGTAAAGTTACTTTGTGTTATGTGCAGTCCAGAATGAGAGTGCTCTTAATTTTCCCAGGCACTTTTTCGACTGAGATTTCTGACAGTTTTTAAATGTTATCCCCTTTTATAAGTGATAATGGTCAGCCAAATAATAATATGCCCAGAAAGGCACACTTTATAAAATTAAGCCCAATAAAACCTGAATGCTATTATTGAAATGAATGGTAAATATCATGAGCCTGAGTGGTATGCTCTGTTGTTTCAAAAAGCACAAACTTGTCTATCTACTGCACTGCACAAATCCCTTATTTAATGTAGTGCAGCCCGAAGTACTGTGATGATCAGGATGTGGACATGACTACATAAGAGCTTGCATGTAGTACAAAAGGTGATGGAAAGAACTTTATTAAAGATACAGTTGTTAAAAAAAAAAAAGCCGGAAAACCATAATAGGTCTAATTATACTGTGAAGTTTTATTTATGGTTTTGTTTTATGCCTTGAACTTTGGTAACATGTCTGGGAACTTTATTCAGACTGCTTTGAATTTTAATTTATTCAGTCAAAAGCAGGGCCAACATTGTTTATGCTCAGTAAAGAATTCACTAGCACTGAATTTCTAATTATTCTGTATGCAGTAAGAAATTTTACATGCTGCCTTCTGACCACTGGCCAATTGATAATCATTTCAAGTTTCATCATATTCTAGAAAGAAAGACTAAGAATTTTATACGTTATGTGCATGTCTAGTACATTTGTGTAGCTCTTACCTTTATGTTAGAACATTTACTGGAAATCTACTGTGGATTCCTTTTTTTTTGTGAATGTCAGCAATTCATTGAATTTTGTTCTGTAGCAATGACGGTTTGACTCAGTGATGACCTTCAGCACCATACATGAAAACAAGATCTATGGTGCAGAAACTCAGTTATGTAGGATAAAGCAGCCTCCAGATATCTGTACAGCAGAGTGACAGTACTGGGCTGTAGGACAGCTCATGCAAGTAAATATCTGGCCTGCTTTGCTTGGTCTAGGAGAGAAGAAAAGAAGCAAAAGCTTTAAATGATTTTTTCAGCATTAGCCTTAGGTTCACTAGCCATGTTCCCAGGCTCAGGAAGAGATTTTGGGCATATGTTTCACTCAGCTATATCGGAACAAATCTTTAGTATATGTAGCCTTATAAAACAAAAATATTTTACTACTTCCAAAATGATACACTTCTTTATTGCAGAATGCAGTCATAGGAGATGGTTATAAATTCAGCCGCTGGCTCTTTGTTGGTACAGTGTTTGAAATATTCTTATCCATAATAGAGAACTTTGTTTTGTCTTCATTAGGCTCCCTGCCATTTTTTGTACTATAAGATAATGTAAAGCTCACTATGTATGGGATTTCAATAAACAAAACAGTGCTTAGTTGTAAGAACTCTCAATAAACAACCATTAGACTATTTAACAAGATGTTTTAATATTTAGAAAAGTTTGACTTTTACAATTCCCAGATGCCTGCTTTCATGGTTGTTCTTAAAGCTCTGCTTTAATGTTTTGATTGTGTTTTTTGGACATTATGATTATTCATAATCAGAACATACTGGGTGAGATTTAAATAGTGGTGATTTATTATATATAACTCTTCACTGTATACGTGTAGATATAATTTTGTTTTGCTGTGCTTAGTATTGACTGAATCTCTTATTTTATTGCTGTATGTTCCCATCATTGGTGGAAAATGGTTAATCCAAAAGCTGTTGTTACCTTTGAAAGAAATGCCAGAAGAATGTAATGCACTTAATGCAGTGATTTGACTTTGTGAATCATTTCAATATTTTTCTTATCTGTGGTAATGCTGTACTGTGTGTGCTAATGTAGTACATTTTAAACATCAGCAGATGGGGCCCTTGTTTCCTTTGAAGAATAATTCGTCTTTGAATTTTATTTTTTTTTAATGTCTGTGCTGAGAATGATTTTTTTCTTGTTATAACACATTAAATTAATGTAGCCTTTGTAGCAGATATGGATCTAAAGGCAGATGAGAATGCCGGAACTTTAGTGGGAAGCAAGTGTTTCCAAATCTAACTGAAGATCTGAGTTTCATAGCTGGCCCTGATTTCTATAACTGGCTGAACAAAAACGTCTGCTTTGAACACCTCAAACTGTGTAGTGCTAGAGCTATCTGCCTTGTGGTTGAATTCATCTTTCTACAGTACTTCATAAATCTTCCTGTAAGTAAAAGAATATGGCAAATCTCTGTGTCTTCTGCAGCAGGCAGCACTTTTCAAAGTTATTTACAAAATGCTCTTCCCCTTCTCCAAAAGTGAAATAACACAAAGGTTGTGTAAAAGCGAAGAAAAGGCATTGTAAAAGCAAAGCAAAGATTAGTGTAGGCACTGATGCTTTATTTTAACTGTTCCATCTGTGTGAAAAACAACACAGGGACATGAAAGTAAGGATATTGTATAAGTCTTAACCGAATTTACTTGCTTTTGAAAGACTTCTGTTATAAGTGGAATGGACTGAATATTTTAATACAGTAGGTTTATTTCTAAGCTTGCTTGTCCGCTTAACTGATTATGTTTGATGTAAAATGAGGTAGGTGAAAAATTGTATGGAAGGTGAAGCAATATACTCTGATCCCTTAACCAATCTTATGATGTGTTATAAACACATACTTGTATTTTGCAAATGGATGTCTCATAGTTTGGAATGACTTTTTCAGAGTTGTTAATTTCTTTGATCTAAATAAGAACCTTATTTAAATGTGGCTATGAAGTGGGTTTTTAGCATAATGTATCATAGAGAGTAAATCTTTTCTATTATTAACTTGAAACACCAAAATTGCTCCTTCTATGCCATTCTAATCTGTCATGTCAGAATGACTGCTGATTTCTTATGCTAGCTTCTGCAAGTGGTAAAAATTTGCACAAGCCTATAGACTGCAGGTTTTTTATTTTGGGGGGATAAAGCAGGATGGCCAACATATTTGTTTTTTTTTTTTATTTTAAAAGCTGAAGTGGAAAAAAAAAAAAGTGAAGAAAACAAGCCATATTTGAAACAGGAGGAGCACACTGTATGTCAGATGTCATACCAGTATCCAAAAGTTGATAAGGGTTAAAGTCCTATTGTGTAAAATTACATAACATGGAGACACAATTTTTAGAGAAGTACGTACACTTTGCAAATCACTTGTAGTTACTTATACATTAAAAAAAATGATATTTTTGTAAGCCTGATTTACACTTATTCCTTACTTTTACATATAAGCCTTGTTATTAATATTAAATGTATTTACATTATCTAAAGATACAGGTTGTATAAAGCCTGTTGAGTATTATTAATATTTTAATTCTATTTTTTTAATTCCATATTTTTTGGAGGTCTGATTTGTATTTCAAAGTTCAGTGGAGTAGAACTTAGGAATAATTTGCTGGTTGCTTATATAACTGATTTGAGGGCACAGCTCATAAACAATGTTACATTGAAAAGTCACGTAAGCATGACATTATGCTTGAATTGAAATGATTTCATCTGCATCACATAATATAACACAAATATTTCAATGATTCTTTATATTTTATTACTGATTTTCTCCTCCTATATCTGTCCTTAAGTGGTTTTTTGTTGTCTTTTTTGTTGTTGTTTTTTTCTGTCTGGACATTGTTGTATATCTGTATTGGATATAGGCCAAATTGTTTCGTTCTTCACACAGATAAAATGGGGAGAAATAAACTGATCAAATCATTGGAGTTGTACTTGATTTTTAGTGATGTGATTCCCATCAGGATTTGGTTCCTTGCAAGTATTGTACATTGTGGTTCTTTAAATCTGGGGGGAAAAATTGACTTGCACACCACATCGACTATTGGCGTTTTCTCCCTGAATGGCAGTGGATTGTTTTTCAGATAAGTGAGAAAGACAATTTTATTTGGGCCACAAAACACTCAGGAAAATATTTTTCTATACAGTACATTTTTTTTTCCATACACATAAAAAGGAATGTGTTTAAAGTGTGCATCTAGTACATAAAGAACAGGGAAGCGGCTAGATTCACTGTGGACTGGTACTAAATAAGTAATGCAAAGAGAGACAAGGATCCAAGGATACAGTAAAGTTGTCTGATTTAAATGATTATTGTAGTGGCTTATTGATCTTCTTACTCAACACAGTAATTTTTGTATCTCTTTAGCCATGTCTTTATTCATCATGCAAATGATCAAATAGAATTTCACTTCTTGTTGCTCAAGGGAGAAAGAAAGGAGTTTAAATGGTTTAAAACCATTGAGCAGGGGGAAGGGAGGGGGGAAAAAGTTAACTGAAAAAGATTGCTTTCTTCAGAAGTAGGGAATTCTGTTTTAGCTGGAAACAAGACTAGTGCAGCTCTTTAGAGCAGCTTGCATCTTTAAAAATGCTAATAGTCATGATCTGAGAGTCATTAGAAACTGTTCTGTACATTCAAGTTTGAAGAGGTGAGGAAGGAAGGGAAAATGTTTTGAAGAACAAGGTGTTTTTGGAGATAAATGCATTATTTACAAGAACTTTATCAAGGAATTTCTACATTTGATCCTGCAATGTTTTTATGCTTGGATAATCATTACTAACCATCTATGAGCCTACTTACCTCATTGAACTTAGTATATTTTGTAAATCTAAGTAGTGGTTATCCTGTAGTTTTGTCCAAGGTATTTTTATGTTAGAAACTAAGTCTTTACCTGTGGCTCTTAGCAAGAATTGTTGTCTGCCTATTTTTTAAAATGGATGTTGATTTGGGGGTCTTTTTTGTTTTTTGTAAGGTCTGTGCATTATTGAACAATAAATGTTACATACAAGGGTTGCTCTATTTTATTTATGTTGGCCTACAACATCAGAGGCAGATATTGGTGTTATGGCAGTAGAGGTTAAACATTGCCAGCAATGTCCTTTTTACACGTTGCTGCCATGTGACAGTCAGCAGCAGAGGGGCAGTCTGACAAAATGGTGTCTGACATGGAAGTGCAGATAAAGCAAAGGTGTGTCACTGAATTCCTCCATGCAGAAGGAAGTAGCACCCAGTGACATTCATTAATGCTTTCTGAATGCTTATGGAGACTAAAGAGCGGATGTGAGCACAGTGAGGTGGTAGGTGGTGCACTTCAGCAGCAGCTAAACTGACAGCGGGTCACCTCTGATGGTGCAGATTTTTACAAGAGCAGCATGATGGCTCTTGTTCGTTGCTGGTGAAAACGCATGGCTAATGATGGTGATTGTGTTGAAAAAAGATAAAGTTTTGTAGCTGAGAACTTGATCTATCAATTAGTGTTATTGTGCTCTTTGTATGTGTTGAAGGTTCTAAGGAAATAATTAGGAGGTATTGCTTTTGGAGCAACCTATGTGGATTCTAAGTCTTGAAGTCTATATGTCAGCAGAGCTGCTTGGACTCAACTCTATCTTTCTGAGCTTGGAAGTTGTCCTGGATCAGGAGTTCCAGCAAAGTACTGCAGCTGGCATTGTTTTCCATGTTAACAGACCTAACAAAATAGGATGGGCTTGAATTTCTGCATGCCAACGGACTGGACTTGAAGCTGGATTTTAGGTAACACTTAGCTGTACTCCTGAGGAGCTGACTCTCAGAGCAATCAGTTCAAGACTGCAGATAGGCTGACATTGTTCCATGTAATTTTTGGACAGTCTCACTTAAAGTGTTTAAAGTTTTATTTACTGCATGATTTCTTAGCTTGGTTTTCACCACATTATTCTAAATGAGTAATGTTTGATGTTTCACAGTACTTTAAATTAATAGATAAACATTTACAATGTTAACACTGTCCTAATGAAGATTTTTGCCTGGGATTACAAACAGCTGCTGGAAATGCAGTTCATCTATCATTTATAGTCTTTTATTAAATTTGCACCTGGCAATGCAGATATAGTTAAAAGTCTGTTAGTTATGAGACCTGTGTTTGGGATTTCTAGTCTTACCAAGCTAGAATTTTCTGTGCAGTCTTTTCACCAGAATGGACTTTTTTCTGCTTGCCTGTACCAACATTAAACTTCTCAATAAAAACAAAATTTCTGAAAAATTACCTGAAAGCGTGAAATAAGAAAAGAGGGGTGTTTGTTGTTTGTTTGTTTGCATTTTTTTCCCCTTCTTTCTGAATTTCCCTGTGACCGGAATGAAATGGAGATGAAAAATCATTCATAATAAGTGATTTAGCACTTAGACCTTTTTTTTCACTTATGAATTGTCTGTGAGCTGCTTTTGATTCTCTCACATGAATTTTCTTATTCAAAATTATTCACCAAATACTTTATCTGAATATTTTTTTTTGGTGCAAAGATTGTTGGCAAGCAGATTGATGCATGTATTTGAATTTCTAATTTTAGATATTACTCTGTATAAGTTGATTAGATGTAGTAACATTTATTTCACTGTTTGGAAAGGATGGTACTAGAACTTTTAAAATTATCTTTCCAATCTGAATCCTCATGTTTGCAAGGTGCATACTTCCCCAACAATTTGCCTGGTAACTGTTTCATGAAAGTAAGCTCACTTGTCAAATCTAAGGCTGTTGCCCGTCTCAGAAGTAGTTCTCACTACAAAACCGCATCAATTCACAAAAATATACATATGTATGGAAAAATGTGCATATTTAAAGAAAAGTATTAACTTAGCTTGACCTTATTTTAATATTTTTTCATCCTAAATATCCTCTAGAAAGTATGAGTTGCCTTTCTCAGGGAGCTGCCATTGTAAGAGGAGATCAGGCTGGAGGCTGGTAAGAGGATTGCAGCAGCACATAGGAGTTGGGGAAAAAACTAAAAAGTGAGTGCAGAATTTTTCACAGGAAGACAATAAATAAACCTGTCAATTTAGGGGCCACATTAAACTGCCCAGTATTATATTATTTTAAGCTGACAAATCTAATGAAGAGTAGAGGAAGAATGGATGAGCAGAAAGAAAGCTGATTCAGTGTATTGTTTTTGTGTAGCAGATTCATAAAAACCATCTCTAACCAGCTTACCAATAATGAGATATTGTTACATAGAACTCAATACAATAGCTTTTACATTTGTCACACAGTAAGACAAGACAATATCTTGAAGAAAGAGAGACAGCGAGAGCGATTATGCCTGTAACAGAGAGAGTGCAAGTTCTTATATAGGGAGGGGAGCAGAAGAACATAGAGTAATGGCTAAGGGTGAGAGAGGATAATGTATGGTGGAACTAGAGCTGACCTGCTGGATCATCAGGTCTGATATCTGAAATATTCCATAGGAGTGCTTGCAGTCTTGGAGAATATGTTGTCTAGCTTTCAACAGGAGTTAATGATCCAGCTTTTTTGAACTTGGAAAGTTCTCTTAAGACTACTTTTTCATAACCTTTCATTGACTCTTTTATATCGTGAATTATTTTTGTTAGCATCATATTCTATACCCAATGACTGGATTAAATACAACCAAATTCTAGAGAAAGGTCTAGTCTTGGTTCTAAAATGAGTAGTGATTTCTTAAAGAGGATGGCACTTTCTTACTAAAAGGGTTAATCTCATCCCTAGGAGAGAATAACTTCTTAAAAATAAGTGTCATAGTGATCTGGTAGAAAAGAGATGTAGTGGACAAATGGATTCCCAAAGTAATTCCAAAACAACAATTTTTACTGTAAGCATGTTTTCATAGAACCATAGAACATCCTGAGCTGGAAGGGACTCGTGAGGATTGTTGAGTCCAGCTCCTTTGTTTTGCTTTAGTAATTAAGTGACAGTGTGTAGTTTCTTGATGCCTTTTCTGGCTTGGAAAAAGTTTGTAGGTTTTTGGGCATTGCTGATATTTAGAGTGCCACAGAAAAATTGTAGAAAGTACTTCTCTATTAAGAGTAGTGTTGAATTATATATAATTACTTTCAAAAGCATGATTAACAGAGATAATAATGTTGGTAGTGTTCACTGGGGATTAAACAGGAAACCTCAAAAAGAGCTTTGGAGAGGGCACCATAAAGTCTGGAGATGGAAAGAATATTAGAAGTTCTGAGATGAAAGACTTTTGATTTTGTTAACAGAGCAAAGATTGTCTACGACCGGGCCTTATGTACCCATGCAAATCCATTGCAGTCAGCGGAAACTATGCTGACACAAGTGAGCAGAATTTAGATTGTTCTTATAGCAATGTGGCCATCGCAGTCTATATTCTACAATAACCTACTAGTGGAATCCAGTGCAGTGTTGGATCTTGTCCTTGTTTGTTTTTTCCTAGGTGGACTCGTTGTCCTGTCTTGAGGCTTAGTTTCACAATTTGATGCTTTTTTTTTTTAAATGCCCTTTTGTAGAAACTCTCTTCTGTTCCTTATGTTTTTGAAGTTTTTGAGATCATTCTAAGTACTTTTTTGAGTGTGTTCAGGTATATCTAGTAAAATTCTGCTTGCTGAATATTTTGAGTGAATATTTGCAGTTTGGATGAATTGCTGATGGTGTACCAAATGGCGGCATTTGGAGGTATTTGACCAAGAATGATTGACAGTGTATGTAACTACTTATTATGTCAAGGCTTCAGCACACCGATTGATGGGAAATGATGTATAATAAATTAGAATGATCACACATCATTTCCCATCGATTGAAATGCCAAATCCTTTGATGGAGTAATGAGTTATGGCCAATACCACTCACTGTCTTAGTGGGAGATTGATTGCGTATCCCTTCATCAATGTGATCAAACAACTAAGGAATCCAAAGTACATATGTAGCATGCAAGTACTACACTTTCACTATGAAGTGAGTGTAATAGTATAAGGTCAGTGTTGCTTCTGTGAAATTATCAATGTTATTCAGATGTAAGGGAAACATGGAAATGTGACAAATTTCATTTAATGCGTACATTTTAGAGAAACATAAGCTGTTGTCTCTAGGTTTCATGTAACAACAGAAGCCTAGAGATGAGATAGTATTTATCAAAATCAGTAAATGCAGTAAATTATAGTCAAGAAAATCCGAACTAATGAAAACTCTATTCTTGCTTTAATATTTTCCTGGATTGCGTGTGCTTGCAGAAATTAAACATTGCTCTGACTCAGGATAGAGGAGGTAGAACTATATCTCCAGAAGAATATATGGCCTCCAAATTAATGAAATTAAGAAAATGAAAGAAAGGTTTCTAGAAATCAGTTAAATATGGAGAAGATTCCTTCCTTTAAAATTTTGTACTTGTCTTCCTTTTGAGAAAGTTCTCCATCCTTATGTTCGTCTGTATTTTATAAAATTAGTGATTTATACCAAGAGATCTCTTTACTCATTCTACTCAGGATGGATACTTCCCTGCACACATGTGCACATATGTACTGAACAGCATGTTAAAGGCTGCACTGTATTATCCTCTACCTATTCTAGCATGTTATTGCTTGTATACTCCAAGTTTCAGACATTGTTTACCCATTGTATGGTGGTGTTCTCCATTAGCTAAAAAACTCTGGAAAGCATCCATTAGCATACAAGATTATGTAGTTGAAGAAAAAAACAGACATAGCCTTTCTGTGGCAAAGACTTCTGAAGTAGAAATCAAATAAATTCTGTTACGTAAATTAGGGAAGGAATTAAATCGTTTTCTGTATTTAAATGTTGTTTTATAGGTGCATACAAGCTTTTCTTTGTGCGTATAACCTTTCCATGTTGTGGTGATGGAGAAATTTGGACCTGTTCTTAAGTATGTTTAAAGTCTTGAATTAATTTTCACAAGAAAAAACAATGTTAAAATGTGTACTTCTTGGTTACAGATTCACAACAGGGACTGGTCAACAGAGCAGTGATTGCAATATGAATAGATGGAAGCTAACTTTAAACCAGATTCTGTTGCTATCTTGCCATAACAGCATGAGGTTTAATGTCGGCCAATTAACCCTACCTGTCATGAAGATTTTGCAGCAGGCAGTCACTTTCAAAGTGCTAGAGCAAGACAGCTACCAAGATTGGGGCTGGCTAATTTGAGCTCTCATGAGTGTCTACGCAGCACTGCAATAACTACCTTTACAGACAATGTAACTCCTGAAATGTGAAAGTAGTGTGGTCATTCTGCAGCACTGAGGATGTGGGCAAGCACTGGTAAATTAGGAAATGTTGGAAATAATATTGCTTCTGATACTTTTATTTTGTCTCCCTTTGCATGTGTACTATGTCAAAGCCTTTAAATATGTGGCTATCTGCTATGTTTTTCTACTGACTCCTATTGCATTGGATGTACCGCACAAGTAGAAATCAAAGATAGCAACAGGTTTTTAGTATTTTCTTAATAGAAAAAGCACCATTTTACAGTTACATGTGCCTCAAACATAACTACCCAAGATACTGAGGAGAATCTGAAACACTTTTTTTCTTCAAATGTGATGAATTTTAGGACTAAATAAGTATGCAATTGAAAAAGCATGTTTTCCTTATATAATTTGCTTAAACTTGTAAGCTGGGTTGGATGCGTACAGACAAGTGGTCTGTGGCATCTTTTTCTCTCTCCTTCTCTTCCTTATCTATTCACTCCATCCATCCATCCATCCACCCATCTGCCCAGAGAAAGATGCACACAAAGAAAAGCTGGCTGTCACTGGGGTTTCCAGTAAGTTATGGAGAGTTGTTTAATTTCTTTGTCTGAACAGACCCAGCCACAGTATTGTTCTTTAGATACTGTTATGACATTTTGCAATTTCTGACTGTTCAACATGGATAGGAAAAGCCATTTATAACTAAAAAACCTAGGCATTATAACAAAGAAAGGACACTTCTGTGGCTTAAGAACTTTGTGTCACTTCTAAATCTTCTGATAACAGAGATATTATTCAAATTTATCTTGGGTACCTCCAGGAAACCTTGATGTAAGGAACTCTGATAGGTACTGGTGACAACAGGACAAAAAAAAGTAGTTGACTATATAATTGTCCAAGAATCAAAAGTCTGAGAATTGATTTTCTTTTCACATAATACTTTTTTTGACATATGAATAATGTAATTTTTTAAACACAGCTCTCTATTAAGATTCAAACCCAGTATTTCTCTTATTGCCACTTGCCTTCCACCCATTTTCTCTGTTAGAAGGCATTACTCACTAGCACAACAGCAGTACTGTGTGCACTATGCATAGCCTGATCTTGGAAAATGTAAGCCAACTTCCAAATTCTTTTTTAATACTTTGATCTATAAGAATAGGCTAAATACATTGAAATTGGTAACGTTACCATGCTATGTGTTTTTATACCACTGTAAGTCACAGCAGACTTTGACCTCAGGTGTTTAACTTGCCACCCATGAAAATCAATGTGGTTGGCACATTAAAGTTCTCATTTAAATGTACATTGAGACACTGAAGTGCTTTTTATAAAAGGGAATTTTTGACCAATGCAGTAAATTGTAACAGCTTCTGACCCTGTTACAATAAATACATAATTTATCACAAGTATTCTACTAAATACAATTTTTCTGAAGTATCTTGGAGAGGTAGTTGCTTGCTATGCATATGCAATTGCCACTTTTTAATATTTAAATGTTTTACTTTTTTGTTCAAAATGTTAAAGGCACATTGGCTTACACGACTGAGTCAAAATCAGTGTTAAATAATTACAAATGAAAAATCATCTGAAGCTATCCAACATGTATTTTTATACAATATCTTAGAAGGTCAAAACTAAGGTTGGGAAAACATGCATGAATACAAATTGCTTTGCCATATTCAGGTTCCTATGAAATCCTTTAGCTTTTGTAGATGATTGAAAAAGCTCTTCAAAATAGTAAGGCTACAGGAGAACAATAATTTCCAGGGGACCCCACATAGTCATGTAGGATTTCAGTGAATTGTCCTGTTACCAGGCTCCCTTTTGCACAAATATAATGGAATTCCTGACAAATCACAGTATCTTAAGGATTTAATTAACACTGAGAACACTGTTAGAAGACTTTGAACTTTAGGATAGAGAAAAATATATGAAAATCTCATAAGCAGCTAAATGGAAAGAAAAAGTTGGAATAAATGTAATTGTCATACTATTATTTAGGTTATCAAAGCAACCAAAATTCCTCCAATGAGGAAAGCACAGTGCAGTAAGTGAGAAAGCCACTGCATTCACACACTTTGCCTGTATTGCTCATTGCATAACTCCACCTAGAGAATTACAGATATTTGAGGACAAAGAGAATGAGAATATTAATCACACTGTTCCTCTGGTCTTTATTATTCCTACTTGTGTTTTACCAGTGTTTAGAAGCCTCAGTCATGAATACCCTTCTGTATATTTTATAAATGCTGTAAGGGTAACCCCTGGCCTAAGAGTTTAGAACTCCATGCATAAACCACAGCACCCCAGGTGAGTGCAGGCTGACACAACTGGAAGAAAGTAAGACTATCTTATTGAATGTGGTAGATAGTGACTGCACCTTAGCAGCAACTTTATCAATCCCAACTGGTGTTTCCATATAAGCAGAAGATGCTTTATTTTTGCAAGTATTTAAATTAGCACTGACACACAGATAGGAAATACTGAACGCTTGCTTCAAAATTCAACAGATCTGTAATGAAATAAGTTTCCCCTTTTGTCTGATTCTTTCTTTTTTTTCATAGTATAAAGGAAACACAAAGTCTTGTGTCCTGCCAGCCCTCTATAAAAGACCACTGAGCCTGTTGTTTTTCCAAGGAAATTTCCTTGGAAAAGTGAAGATAATTTACAGATGGAACCTTTCAATTTTTGTTACTCCATAAAATACAGACAAATTACCCAAATAACAGTATCTTTAAAAACATCTTTTTCATTGCTATAATGATGCTGAAATTAATTAAAGTGATTTTATTAGAGATAAAAATTATTGGAAATCCTGGTTTCTTCTCTGATGTCTCTAAAACTATACCTAAGTGAAACATTCATACTTCAGATCCAGAAATAAAAACTTCTGGCATTGCTCATCATTAGAATTTTTCCCCTCAGGCTTTGTCTTTATTAGCAGCTTAAGAGTATATTTAGCACTGTCATACGTGAAATCTCTTCTGTTTGCTAAAATAATGTGGGATAAAATGTCTTTTTTTACAGTGTTACTCATTCATTACATAAAAATGAAAGAAACTACTTTAGTGTGTATATAGAACTGCTCTCTATTTTTATGACAAAAGGGAGGTGACAATACACATCCCTGAGGCACCCAAGGGTATTATGTAAGAGTCATTAGTGTAATTGATATCCATATAAAGACTGTTGTATCAAACATGATTAAAATGTGCGATATATTACAGAGGTTCCAGAGTTCCAGCTACTTTGTTACAGTCCTTCTTCTCAGAGATATGCTTCTGCTTCCTTCTGAAAAAGTCAGATTATTGGAGAATAAAAGATTACCTTTTCCTTCTTCACTAAGATAAAACACCATTTCTAAAAGGTGCATTTTGTCCTATGCATGATTTTTCTCATGTAGAGTGAGATACCATTTGTCCACTCATGCAGGAACAATATTATCAAGAGAATTCCTTGTTTTATGAAGACATTTTATTTGGAATCATTTCTGCAAACTGCTAATAGGCCTTACAAATTCCTGTAATAGAATAAGATGTCTCTT
Organism: Perdix hodgsoniae; assembly: GCA_035772895.1. NCBI lineage: Eukaryota > Metazoa > Chordata > Aves > Galliformes > Phasianidae > Perdix > Perdix hodgsoniae. Next base: position 4,211,742 of record JAPSGF010000009.1, on the reverse strand, counting down.
GATGGCATGCTACGTTTACATCCACTTCCACCCTTTGAACAGCAGAATGATGATGCAGCGTTTATTCTCCTGTGAGAGGAGGAGCTGTACCTTTCTAGGAAAGGGTTTTAACCTTCCATTTTTGTAGGTTTTTTTTTCATATTTTTGGAGAATTTTGGCAATACTTCTAATGTCTAGTTTTAAGTGTTATTTCATTTTTCTCTGAACATCTTCTCATTTTCAGATGTTGGTCAGGTAGAAGGTGGTCATCAGAAAAGAAACAGTTTAGAGTCCAAACTGCAGGGGATCATAGTCACAAAACAAGATTCCCTATGGCAATAGCAGTTTCTAATAGATGAGAAGGCATGAGTTTTCCATGTTCATCTCTGCCCAAAACTTGCTGATCATGGTAGCTCCAGCTCTTCTGGATTTGTTAGGTCACCCTGTCACAGTCTGTACCTTTTAAGATTCAAGGTCCCTGATGTAATGTCACACGAGACACATACTTCCCTCTGTACCAAGCTGAGATTTCAAAGACTTTTTTTTGGTTATGAGTGTTAAGTCCCATGTTGTCAAGTGAAAAAACAGTTTGTGGATGACTCTCTCATCACGTTTCTTGTTGAAATAATCAGTTTAGAAACAATTCCACTGATAATTGTCTTTTACTATTGATAGATTAATAGTTTATAATTCTAATAAACTTCAGTGTCTTTGTTGGCATTTTCCATGGCAGGCATCAGTCCTAAACACAGTGTTTTTGATGATTAAGTTCTAACACTTCTCATTCCCAAGTGAAGATTATAAGAGACAAATTCTGTCTGCTCACAGAATATTCTTGTTTATTGAAAAAGTCTTTTTCTGCCAAGAGCGTTGAAATTTTGCAGGGTTACCTTGTCTTAAAATTTATCCTAAATATGCTCATGTTACATGTATCAACGTAAGTGTTGTGTCTACAGGCTGAGAAAGAATTTATTTTTCTTCTTTTCTTTTTCCCTGGAGAATCCATCTGCACTGAAGATACTGTGCTTCAGGCCTGCAGGGATGCTGAATAGGATTGTTCTTATACATCCAGGTAAAACTGTGATAAGAACTTGCCTAAGAATTTGCTGTTGGGAGAATTCAGCTGAACATGGAGAAAAGTAAAAAAAATCTGTTGGACACAGAATTAGAAATGAGAAATAGTGGGAAAGAATGGGAGAAAAAAGCTTTTGTAGGGAAGAAATTTGAACTGAAGAGGATAGGCGATAAGGAAAAGAGCACAGGAGTAGATGTGACATGTTCATACAGCAAAGAACATAATGTGTTTTGAGGCAGAAAAACAAAAGGTCAGAAGATAGAAGTTGCTTCAGAAACCTGGACTTAAGTTCAGGAGTCTTGATTTCCTGCCGCTACTACCATCAGCAAGTATCTGGCAGGCTGTGTATCTCTTTCATTGTGCCATCTGAGTGCAAGTTAGTATAGAGAGGACTGTGGCCAGCTGCTGGATTTTGCCTTAATGAGAGAAAAAGCTTTGCCTGGCCAGTGGGGTGAGGTGACCTTGCTGCCTCAGCCATTTCCTTGCTCACTTTAGCTGTGGGAGTAGCACTGACAGTATTCATAGGATTTAGTTAGCTCTGCTCTGCTAAGGCTGAATTAGCACACGCTGCACCAGTTCTTTTTTCCTGAATGAATGTTGTGACTATTCAAAATTTCTTTTGTGGTTTCGAAAGAAGTTTTAGGAGGATTTGCTGGGGACTTGTCATACAATAACAAATATTTGTTGCGTACAAATAACATGCTTGGAAGCAGGAGTCATTATTCCCCAAAATCATGAGGCTGCCATGAGAGATGATGAAATCACAACCAGTAGAAGGGAAAACCTTCCCAAAGGGAACAACAGCATCTGTATGCAGTGATTGTCAGCAAGAGCTTTTGGCCCTGCTGGATCTTGTTGCTTCTTATTTTAACTTGGAGTTAAATAATGGAATGTTTCCTCTGTCTTTAGTGCAAGCTGGTTATAGCCTATACAGTAAATGTATATCTAAATTGTTTTACAGGGCTACGTAAATAGTGAGTTTTCTGTAGGAGATAACAGTGGTGTAATAGCTACACTTAAAGTATGATCTTTCCTTTTACATGAGTGGAGTTATTGATTATAGAGAACCTGTTTTATGGCCAACTCTGTGACTTTCCTGTGCTGTAATTGTATATATGCTGCAGTTTGCTAAGGACATATGTGATTGCCTGAGAGCAGTATTGCCCTCTGCTGTGGTAACCTAATTTCAAACCTGGTGCTTCTGGCTGTGTTATGAATAAAGTAACGCAGCAGTGCTGCACAAGAATGTGTATAGGAAAAGAGTGGAAGCATTCCTTCTTGTATATTCTGCATGGAATCTACTTTACACATCGTGTTTCTTTTTAACCTCAGCCCTAGTCAAATTTATGACAACACTTGTAGGGGTGAAACAAGCAACCTGCAGGTTAGGTTCAATGGAGACAGAACTGGGTAAGTGCACTTACTCTTGTGTAAGCTTTTAGTACTAAGTGTTTGTTTTCAAGAAAGAAAAATCCATATTGCCCATCACTGCAAATTCTGGACTTATAGTTTTTAACAGATCATCAAATGGGAAACTTTTATTGGCTAATGTAATTAATGGTTTATCTTTTATCAGTGTCCTTCATTCAGACAATTTTTAAAATCTCTTTTCAACCTCTCGATATGCACTTGTCTCAAAAAAAAGGACTTTTTTTTTTTTTTTTTCCAGACTGGAAACAGGGATGTCATTTTGCTTGTCCCAGTGCTAATGTAAGCTCCTCTAGGGAATTGGACTGTTTGAGACATACAGTAAGACGTGAATGTCCAGTTGGGTGTTTTGAAATTCAGCCTATGCCTATGTTAGGTGGCATACATTTCACATTCAGGGAAACCCTGAGCTTCACGCACATGAAACTGTACACCCTCTCTGGACTTCAAAATCAGGCTTTGAGAATAAAACAAACTTGAATTAAATTGGTTTCATTTTGAGAAGTCAAACCCCATAAGACTTTAATACTTGGGTGTATGCTGATGAAATACCATGACTCTAAAGACTATTAATATTCATAGGAAGTCTGAAATAATTCATGACTTTGTAGAGTAATGTTAGATGATGTACGATGGTAAACAGTATCATTTACACTGAACCTTAAAAATTATTGACAAAGACAAGTTCCTAAACACTGACTAAACCTTGTATTTGTTGTTATGATTTCTTGGTTTTATATTTCAAGCAGTTTTTCAATTAACTGCACTGTATTCAAAGTAATTATTCATTTATTATAGTCAGTTTAGATATGGTAAAGATTAAAGGAGTAAAACAAATCATTTCAGTGACATGGGGTAGTGATACACTGTTATTATTCTGATTTCTTTGCCTCTTGAGTAAGGAAGATTTATAGCAACCATTTTTGAGCGATTCCTTGTTAGCATATACTTTTATAAGTATTTATTTGCTAATACAAAGTATTTAGATAAAACAAGAAGCTATCTTTTTCTCTTCCCATTCCTTTAGGGAATACAGACATTCCCAGAATTAAAAAAAAAAACCAAAACACTGTAGATTTTAATAGCATACATCTAATACATGCAATAAAATGTACTTTTATATTGATAAAAAAGATAATATAATGCACTGCTATTCTGAGATAGCTACATGTGTTCAATGTTGAAAAATTAATGGCATGAAGCAGATGCCTTCAGTCATCTAGGAAGTGTGGTTTCCCAGTGCACTGAAACTGCATGCCCTGCAGTGTGTCATTTCACTTATAAAGGGGTTTTACATGTTTATAAAAGTGTGTTAAATATTGGTAAAGTTTATTTTATGCATTATCCATAAAAGTTGTCATAAGGATTTAACAAAGCAGCTTGCAGAGAAAGATTAGAAATAAAATCTCTGTATACAAAAATGATTTGGATGGTTTAGCCTAGATGGTTCTGACTTTAAATAAATAAATAAAAAATTAACATTTCACTTACTGTTCTCAAATATTCAGAGAAAGGAGAAAAACAGCACTAACTGAAAAGAATGAAATATATGTTGTTACAGCAGTGCGTACAAGGATGCCTATTACAGAGATTCTTTTAGTACTTTCACTATAAATCCTCTTTATTCAGTGTAATATTGTGGTAATTTCAAATCACATTTGGTTTTAACTTGGCAAATAATCTGTCAACACAGAAATTCAGTTCATTTATATGTATGCATGCATTTATTCTTATATTTGCACAGACTATATCATGATCACACATTGCTGATGTATAGATTTAAAAATAAGCAATGATTGTAAGTCTGCTTTTTTTTTTTTTTTTTTGGTCCAGTTTTCTGAATTATCAGTTTGAAAGGCGATTACAGATATGGATTTTCAAAGGCACTTAGCATTGCCTTAAATGGTCACATTTAAGTTAATGGTAAGACTCCTATGACTTTTACCTAAGTTAGATCAGTCCTGGAAATCTCACCCCATTTTTACAGGACATTTATGAGATCATCTATAAAAGTGTAAGGATTGAATGGCATTTTAGCAAGTGGAACTTCAAGAAAATAAGGGCATGTGGCAACAGGATGAGGGGAAGTGGCTTTAAACTAGAAGAGGGTAGATTTAAAGTAGATATTCAAAAGAAATTCTTTACTGTGAGGGTGGTGAGACATTGGAACAGGTTGTTTGGTGAGGTTGTGGATGCCCCCACCCTGGAGGCGGACAAGGCCAGGCTGGATGGGGCTGTGAGCAACCTGGTCTAGTGGGAGGTGTCTCTTCCTATAGCAGGGGGCTTGGAACTGGATGATCTTAAAGGTCCCTTCCAACACAAATTATTCTATGATTCTATGAAAGGACTTTTGTGCCTCTGAACATTCTCTGGATAAAAACGCCTAACGCTCTTTTCTAGGCACCTATAACGGATTTTAAATGATTCAGTGAGGGGGAAGTTGTTTTCCTCTTTAAAAACAAACTTGAAAGGATGTTTTTATTATGGCTCTAAATGAAGAGGAAAGACCCGTTAGAAAGTGAGGGATGCCTCACGTAAACAGCACAGATGAGTGTCTTGGCTGGGGTTATATGGTAGCAGTATAAGTACTGCAGGTGGAGTACCAACATGCATATAGAAGAAACTCACTGACAATAATAAAAAGGGACTCTCTGCAGCCATGCTTTTATTTTTATGATGTTCCATGTTCTTTTTTTTTTTTTTTTTTTTCTTCCCAATTTGGTCAAGATGTCAAGATGGTCAAGATCTTACCTGTCAAGTAATGTTGTAAGATAATTTATATAACTTTTGCAAATTAGCAGAGAATTTCTCAAAAGAAAGCAATATAGTGCTGAATTAAGCTTGTCCCTTCTGTTTCTGTAAATAGATACGGTGTTGGCTATAGGCATAACACCAGAAAAAAAATTGAAGTGTTTACTGAAATGTCCAGAAGCATCTGGAGACTTTTTCTCTGCATGAGCCAGAATTCTTTACTTTCATTTATTCCCAAGAACAAGTACAGTTCCTGTGTTTAAAACAAAAAAAAACAATTAAACAAACAAACAAAAAGACCACACAATGAAGAAACAAAGAGACATTTCTAGAAAATACATCATTATTTGTCAGTGTATGAGAGGAGACTGATGTTTCAATGTCTATTCTTGGCCTTTATCAAACTGGATGTCAATTCAGAGGTGATTTTTTGATTGAGCTTGTGGCTATGGGCATTTTCTATGAAGATTCTCCATATTTCTCACAGACTCTGACCTAGCCAGTATGAATGATAGTAGCTGTGGTCATTACATAAGTTTGTCTCGGGGTCTGGCCTGGATTCTGGAATGGAAATCTTTCTGCTATGATTTGGTAAACTGCTGATCAAGTACCAACAGACAGATATATTATGTTATTCAGGCAGCAATACCACTGGGGAATGGATAAGGATGGCTAGATCTGACGTGGTTTGCAATCTCATTTGAAGCCATCAGCAGTATTCTAAACAAGGCATTTAGGAATGTACTTTTATTCATGCACCCGTTTTTATTGATCTTAACAGTATTTAAATAAATCTTGAAAACATAAGTGATCAAAAGAGAAACCTACATAGTTGATTAAATATTGAAAATGAAACTGGGCTCAAATAGAGTGATTTCAGTTGGAAATTGGAGGAATAAAGAATTTTGATTACATTTTGGGTGGTAGGCATTAACAATTCACTTTCTTTTAGCTGTTCTATTCCCAGAGAATTGTGGATATTCAGAGTTCATTGCAGCCACAGATTTGCTTTCATTCAACAGGTATTCAGTACTTTTGCTATCTGCTACTATTTTTATATAAAACATCAATGCCTTTTATCATTTGCCTAAAGACAATCATAGGTGGATGTTCAATGAGTTTTGTCGTATCACTGAACTTTTTACATGATGGCTTATTGCTTTTTTGAGGCACTGCCTGTTATTCGGGACTTTACACTTAAAAATATGAGACTATTTTAAAATATTCTTAGATCAAGGTTGCTTGGGTCACAGTATATTGTATCTTAACTTGATTTTTTTTTGAAGTTTCTTTTGCATAGATCAATACATTTAAATTTGTAAACTTCAAATTAAGAAGTCTAGATAAAATATTTACTATCTAAAAGGACTATTAAAATATAACTATCAGAAGTCCAGATGACTTGGCACAGAGAAAGGGACACATTGTCCTTTAGGACATCATTCAGATCTAATCTGAAATGACTGCTGACTGAAATTTCATGAGCCTACCTGCTCTGTGCCCTGATGGAAGCATTCAAGTCCAATATCTCTAATAGCTTCTTATTACTTGGCTACACTTTGTATTTTCCCAGTTTTGGAGCATTCCAAGATTTGGAGGGATCCCCATTATAATTAGATTCAGGAGAAATATAGAAATCACAAAAATTTCTATGGGATGCTACATTGCTTTTTTATTGTAGAACACTGCAGGTCTTCAGAAAGTATCAATACAAAAAAATGTGCTAGCCAAGCTGGAAGTAGGGTTTTAGTTACCTTTCAAGAAATTCTGACCTTTTTTATTTATTTATGTCTACAGGTCTAGGGAATAGTGGTGCCTACATCACAGAACCTTTAATTATCTTGGCCAAGTGCAGTATAATTATACAAAAGGAAACATCTTCACCATCCAGGCAATCATTTATTCCTTTCATGTCACGATCAAGAGACAAAGTGGGGAAGGAAATTTACTGCATATGTTTCTACTCTGATGGTTGTTTTTTTTTTTTTTTTTTTTTTTTTAGCAATAAATTACAATCCCCAAGAAACAGAGCAGGTTCTTTATACTCATTATAGGTTATTGTGTGAAAATGCCCTACTGATTTTTGAAGGGAGAGAAGATTTAGGTTGGACGTCAGGGGGAAATTCCTTACAGAGAGTGGTGAGGTGCTGGAACAGGCTGCCCAGAGAGGCAGAGGTGTTCAAGGCCAGACTGGATGGGGCCCTGGGCAGCCTGGTCTAGCATTAAATGGGGAGGTTGGTGGCCCTGCATGTGGCAGGGGGGTTGGAGATTCATGATCCTTGAGGTCCCTTCCAACCCTGGCCATTCTGTGATTCTGTGAAGGAAAACCCATAAATTTAGTAGATGTTGTCTGAGAAGTGTATATTTGACCAAGAATGAAAATGTTTACCACTTAAGAGATTTCCAAGAAATAAGTGGGAGTTAGAGCTTATTTAATCTCTGGAAATGGCAATTTGTGTGGCTTTTGAATCTGACCACTGGCATAATAAATGAACATACAGATATTAAAGTGACACAAGCTCAGCAGGCTACAATAAATATAGAGAGACCAGTACTTATAATTTGTAGAAAGTTTAACTTTCTTGTATCTCCATCCCCCACAGAATATTGTATTCTGCTCAGTGTAATGAAATATCGATGGTTTAGTAAGCCATTAATGGACCTTCTCTATGATTTAGGATGGAATTTCATATGTTTATTGGATCAGAATCTGATACAAATGGAAACAACAGGGAGTTCTTAAGTAGGTGCTTTTTCTACACTTTTCTGATGTCCTAACCCTGGAGATCCTTGAAGGAAAAAACAGTCTCCAGTATAAATAGAGATAGCATTTCCAAATTGAGTAACAGCTGCCAAAGAGCTGCTCCACTAACCATGCTAAAGAGATGATTTCCTGTTCTTTCTGTGTGCCTTCTTTGACACATTGTACATAGTACTCATGAACTGAGATCAGGTGATCTAGGTTTTGTCGTGGTCTGAGGAGCCTCGAATTAGAAGGACTTTTCAGACATGTTAAGATAGCCTTTATTTCCCCTTTGCACTGCTGGCATAACACAAAGGGAATGTAAAAATATATGTAAATGATGCTATTTTGGCCTGTTTATCATAAAACAGAATTGCATTGCTATGCATGAGCCACTTTATTTTTATTTTTCATTTCTTAATTTTTGCTGCTAATCAGAGATTTTTGTCTTTTGCAAGAGAGAAGCTTGCAGCAATCAGTGTTGTGCTTACAACATCTTTTCTTTGTGAAGGAGGATTCTTGGCTAACAGAAGGTAGAGATTGCCCCTAAATAGCTTAGACTACATCAATGGTCAAGAGAGGTCTTTGCATCTTGCCCCAGAATAGACTGCCTAAACTTCTGGATCATTTATCTTTGTCATCATCACATCTTTTGGAGAAGAGCTGGTGATTCTTACAGACCCTATGAAGCACAAGGAAATATGTTCATAAAAACAAAACAAATGTGAGTACATTATACAATTGTTGGCATTAATTTTGGTAGAATTTTAATCACCTTTCTGATTGCTTCACAATAAATAGAGACTCAGAGTCAAAAACAGCAAAATATTTTCTTTATAGAAACGAACTAGTAAGGGAAGGAAGGATGAGCTGAAAGTGGGCAAATGCTGATTCTGCAAAAGAGGGTACTGTTTTTAACTGAAAAACTGTTCTTCATTTGATGCTTAAAAGAAGCATATTTTGGAGGGGGCAATGATGCTGTGATTGAAGTTAACATATCCAAACTTCTTAGGCATTCCAGCAAAAAAAAACATTGACTGTGTATGTTTACATGTCCTGCGAGGGAATTAGTAACAAGGTGAAGACTAAATGCAGTTCTTCTGTTTAGAGAACAAACTATGTTCACAAACAATGGAAGGAACTGAAAGATTGTTGTAAGCTCATATTTGTGTCATAACTGGATTATTGTTCTTGTGTAACAGTGTTTTTGCTTACCCAGACCATTGCCATCAACATATCTGGCAAGAGACATCTTGCCAACTTTCACAACCTTCTTCTATGTATAATTTGTATTAATCTTGCAGAGTAGTTGTTTTATGCAGACTTTACAAAAAACTAGGCATGGGGATTATGCAAATCTTTTCCTGGCCAGCTATGCGATGAATAGATCCTGAAGAACATATCTTTTTACATGTTCTGTTTGAGAAAAGTTTCAACTCTCTGCTTTCTGTTTGACACTCACAAAGGCCTTTTCCAGTCTCTGGGACACTGGGAACTGCATGCTAGAGCAGACAAGGTTTTTGACCCCAGAAAGCTTTAAACACACATAAACAGACTTTCAGACTAGTATATGATTGTTAAACTGCTGGACTTTAAGGAAATAGCTATTGTGTATGACAATATGATTTGGTTATACTGCAGGGAAATGTTTGGCTTGTATGTACTGTATATAAGCACAAAACTGCTTATTTAGAATACCGTGAGCTTTTGCCCTGTATGTCTTACATTTAATATGTGATGTTTCTGTGTAAACACTGAACTACTTGTTGAATGAAATGGGGTTAGGCCAGCCTTGTGGTTTATATTACATCTCACCTTGCTGCTGTTAAAGCACAGAAATCAGTAGCAGCATGAATGACTCGGTGAGCAAAGCTGCTATTAAAGCATTTGTGCATTAATGGTTTCTATCTGTAATCCATATAACATGATGATGAGAAAAGTGAGGCGAAACAGAAGATTAATGAAAACAATCAATGGTAATTTCTGTGCTTTTACTAAATAAGAGTCAATTTATAGCTTCAGTGTTGAAATTAAAATAGTATGAAGTCATAAACTAAAACCAAGCCTATGACACTGGGTTGGCTGTCCCTACATATTGCTCTCTTAATGCACTTGGAGTGCCTTAGAGGGCTGGAATATTTTTCAGTAGAGTCAGTTTCCCTATAGCCTGTTACTCTTTTGTAGGAAAAGAAATATCTAGTTATTGTAACAGCAATAACACCTGTTTTGGAAGTAGCTGACATCATTTTTCCATCTGTAATCTGCAGTAAACTGATTCTAAATTTCAAGACAAATGTTGCAGAATTATATTTCTTGTTTAATTTCTACTGTTCCTTCAAACAGCAGTTTGCAGAATGCATCTGGGTTTACAGCTAATGACCCATGAGCAATAAGCAACTGTTTAAGTAAAATGCACTATGAAAAAGCTTTTACCAAACAGCATTTTAATATTTTAAATAGATTTTCCATTGCAGGCTCTTTGTAACTGGATTACTTCTCTGATGTGTTCTGACAGAGCTGTTGTTAGGGATACTCCATTAACTTTGTCTGTCATCTTATTTTCCCCAGTATCCAACATAACACCCTTATATTTCATAATTTGTATTGCTATCAGTGCTGATTTGTAAATGTGCAAATTATAATTAACAACGGCCACTACTTCTATTAAATATTAAATCATTCTTGCAGCTTATATTTTCCACAGCAGATGGAGCCCTGTGGTATGCAAATAGAGTTTCCTTAAGTAGTCAGCAGTTTTAACCAAAATTTTGGCTCTAGAAATGCATTTTTTGTTTGCTTTCTCTTTTCTATAGTGTTTGGGTTAATATTTATTCACTGCAGATTCCCTTTCTCCCCATAAGAATTTCATGGACTATTACATTCTAGCACTGAGGTTTTGTTTCACTTCATTAATAGCTCCTTAATCATATGGCTTGCTTGTAAAGTACAAGCGCTTGTTATTTGTACTTATGCTGCAGTATTGCATAAGCAGCATTTAGTTATATTTCAATATGTGTAGCAGAAGCAAAAATGCTGGGTACTCCACCATAGTTTTTAATTTGAAAACCAATCTACATGCACAGTTTCATTTTTTTTTTTTTCTCCAGAATAAGCAAAAGCGTTTACTGTTTTATATTGTGTCTTAAGCATTCCATTAAATGTCATCAGCTGATTCAGGAAAACATATTGCAAAAATATTAGAGAACTGTAAAGTGTGTAAATGTAATGAATGTTCAGAACACAGGAGGGAAAGAAAGTCCAACATTTATCAGGTGACTATAAAACAGCAAGAAACGTTGAGAGAAGAACACTATATTTCACTAATTTGTAGTACCTTAAGCATGAAACTGTTATTTTTCATGTTTACTGCTGTGCTGTTTTATTAAAAGAACACTGATCCAAAATTAACACAGCCTTTCTAACGTCTAATCTGGAAGGCCAGCAGTGTTATTCAGAAAACGGTTTCACCATCCACCCAAGCAATTGCAAATGAAGATTTTTCAAACGATCGACTCAGAGATTGTATCCTAAATAAGGACAACCCCTTTTTTTCCTCACATTTTTAAATGGACACAGGAATATAGCGCTCAAGGACATTAACTGCCAAATTAACCAAAGAGTAATGAAAACTTCTCTGACTGAACATTTCAGTGAGCTGAAATGGCCTCAGTGATATAGAAATGAATTTTAACAAGTTAGGGTCTTGTCTTCCTGCCATTTCAGGAGTTAGAATTAGCATGCTAAATAGGATCATCAGCAGTAAACAACTGGGTTGAAGTATCCTGGAATCCATGCTGTGAATACACACTGGGACTTTGATACCTCTCGTAACTCTGATGTTCCATTTACTCATGAATGTTAACCTCCTTTAAGCTGAACTTATAACTGATGCCAGAAGAGTCCGAGGCCCAATAACTAGCTAGGCTGCGTAGAAACAGTTCTGACCACACTGAGGATTTGCATCTGCCAAGAAGATACTTTTAGAAATACTCCATATAAGAAAGAATTCTGGTAACTTGGTAGGACCTGGTGCTAGTACTTTGAGAACAGTTATTGTGGTTTAAAAGATTTTATTTTGCATTCTGAAAAAGTAAAAAAACCATGTTTTGTTCATTCAGATTTACAGAATTATTATTATTAAGAAGAGTGTTTAGAGGGATGCTGCAGGGGTGATAATTCAAGAAGGAAAAGTAAGTTTTAGCAAGGGAACAGCAAGCGGAAAAACTGCTGAAGTTTGGACTCTGTCACCCACTCTGTACCCTGCAGCCAAGCACAGGCACACTTCTAACAAACCAACACAAGTCCTAAAAGCAGTCTGCTTGTGGCAGCTGGGACTGCATATGGGTTGGTCTACTCATGTGGTAACCTAGTGAATTATTCTTCACAGAACTTGGGCCTGATAGAATTGCATTTTCCTCAACAGCCTTTAGTCTGTGTTCTTTCTAGAAATTTGCTTTTACACTGAGTACTTTTAAGCTCTTCCATCTCTCTGTACAAATTCTACTGTAAAGAAGCAGAAATTTGACCAGTTTAGCTACTGAGAAGAGTCCATATTCTCCTAAGGCTTGTGTGTCCAACCCTCTGGGCTGTAATGAGTGACAGGGAGTTGTCTTGGGTCACGTATAAAATACATAATATAGTTAATGTATATAAATAACGGAATTTCTTTTTCAAAGAAATTATTTCACATGCTATTATGGAACTTCCTATGTGCAAGTTTTAGGCCATTACTCCTTGTCCTGTTGCTACGCACAATCAAGAAGTGCTTTGCCTTATGCATTTGCTTCCTACCTCCCACCACAGCATTCTAAATGTGGTCTCACCAGGGCAGAAGTAGAGGGGGACAACAACCTCCCTCAACCTGCTGGCCACATTCTATGCATTCTGGGATATTATTGGCCTTCTTGGCCACAGGGGCACATTGCTGGCTCATGGTTAACCTTTTGTCCACCAGAGGAAGCCCCAGGTCTCTCTCTGCAGAGGTCGTCTCCAGCAGGTATAACTCATTTAAATGAGTGGTGCAATCCACCAAAAGTGATTATGGAATTTTTCATGTTGGAAAAAACCTTAAAGATCATCAAGTCCCACTGCAACTTAACCATACTACCCGAACTCTAACAATCCTCCACTAAATCAGTGTCCCTGAGCATTACATCTAAATGGTTCTTAAACACATTCAGAGATGGTGTGGCTCAACCACCTCCCTTGGGAGCCTATTCAAGTGCTTAACAACCACTTTTGTAAAGAAGTTTTTCCTGATATCCAACCTAAACTTACCCTGGCACAACTTGAGGCCATTTCCCCTCATCCTGTTACCAAAAGTGATTAAAACTGTGAGCTGTTTTTCATCTTCAAGTTCTTGCACAAAATCTCCTTCTAATTCCATGAATGTCTAGATTTCATTTCACAAATCGTAAAATATGTACTCCCACCTTAGCCAACTTAATTTGGAAAAGTAAATGAATTTTCTATAATCAGCATCCATACTTGTAAGGAACTCATGGAATTGGCAGAAACACTATTCAAATACATATTACAATAATCATTAAAGACATATCACAATTTATTTTATACTTTTTGCAAGCTTTTAAAGACAGTGAATATCACAATATTTACCAGTACCACATTGCTATTCTGGATAATTTTAACTCAGTGTATGTGTCAACTTATTAACTTATTTTACAAAATTACACAAGCCCCAGTTTAATAACTACATAAGAAAACTTACATGTCTGCTTAACAACAAAAACTGTCTTCATAGGTACACATATATAGGTTGGTTGAAATATTATTGGCAAGTACTGTGTTTTACTTGCCAAGCAGTGAAGGCACATCTAATGTGTCATACACAGGGGTTTCAATTTGGCTGTGTGTGTGGTGAATGTGAGAGGGGCAGTCAGCGCTGCACTGCGCCCACTCTTCCTCAGTGTTTTCTTGTTGTCTATGCGGTCTATGCTTGTCCTTCAGTGCGATGTATCATCAGTAAAGATGTTGCACTGAGCATAGTAAAAAAATTTCCAGCACACTCCCCTCTTTGTGAAGCCACAGTTGTGATATGCAGGACCTCTGAAAACCTGACGTGTAATAGCTGAGGAATGGACTTACAGGCAAAGAAACAACTCAATATCTGATCAAAAGAAAACATCAGGGCAGAGCCTGCTTTCTTTATAGGTTCCGAAACACAGCTGAGTAAAATCCATTAGGCTGTTTCTACTTAGAATCTGAGGAAATCCTCTCTGGAGAAGCTAAGGAAACATGAGCGTATTTGTCAGTCACTGATATCCCACAAAAACCATATTTAAAATCTGTTTAAGGAGGAACTGATATTTCTTCTGTGAAACTGTAGTGCTCCTCTTCTCTAGGAGGAGGCTAGTTAGAAGTATTTTAATTATAGTGAACTATTCATATGGATATATTTCTTGATTCCTTTCAAGAAGCCTTGCTGTTCTCAATATGGGAGATTGGAGCACTATGAATTGTCAAGAAAGTAGTCTTTAAATACTAACCAGTGTATTTTTGAAGCTTAAGATAAAAGCAGTGCTAAGAGCTGTGCATCACTCCCCTTGAAATTGTTCAGTTTGTTGCTGTTGTTGTTGTTGTTTTATCGTTTATACTGGATGGGCAATCTACAGGAATTTACAACATGGAGAAAGAGAAGTAAGACTCCTAAATGTAATCCTGAACCTTGTTTCATTCAGAAGGTTCATAGTCATTTTGGGTAATGGTGAAGGTAAGAGGAAACAGTTGTTCCACAAGGGCTACCTATAGGACTTTGGATGAGATCTGTGGGCTTGTTTAGATGTCTCAATAACTCAACAGTAGAACTCTCGCTTTCAGCTAGGCACAAGAGGATCATTCCTTTAGTCCCAAAGTGCTGCTGTGCTATCTCATCCTTGGCTATTCTTATTCAAATAAAAGAACTTTGCTTTTCCGCATAATATAAAATGGTAACACTATTTTTGCTTTCTTCCACCCCTCCAAAACAAATTAATTTGTTAGCATACTGTCTTTAAATTGATGCACATTGGAAAGGAGAGCAGGCTGCAGATTTTCAGCTGCTTTTCAAGAATATACGTTTACAATTTTATTGTGTCTCTGAATAGCACAATAATGGAATATAGGGAGAAAAGAAGTTGGTAGGAAATGTTTAGAATTCTAGGCCTTCTAGAGTAGAATACAGCAGATTGAAACGTAGATGGATCCTTTTTTTTTTTTTTAAGGAAATGATAGGTAAATTAAATACAATAGAAGTTACAGCAACATACAAAAATAAGCTGTATTATGGAACAACATTTCACAAGATCACATTTAATCACAACATAGCAAAACAGAGGTCTGGGATTTTTTTGGCAGGCAAAAAGCTGAAGGAATTCTGCCTACCTTGGAACAAGGGAGCTGACTTTCCAGGAGCTGAAATTCCACAGGCTGGATACAGATATGTTTTGCAGTAGTACTCTGCAATCGTAATGCTACAGCAGTAAATTGAATTCAAACTTTCTGCATACTGGCCTTAGAGACGGAATCAAAAGCAGTAGAGAAGAAGTAGGAATTGACTGGAGTCAAGTTAATTAGTTGGTGAACTAAATGAGTCAATAAAGAATAATTTCACCAAAACATAACTGTGCGTGCCAGCTCAGGTCAGCTGGGATTCGTTTCTCTGCCATTCAGTGTAAGAACCACATACCAGTTGACGTTTCAATTGATGTCACAACAAGAGCTTTAAAAAAATCTGTATTTCATTGCAAGAAGGCTCCTAGAGATGTTAACTCTTCATACTTTGTTTGTTTACTGGTATGGTTTTTTTTGTTTTTTTTTTTCTCGAGAGGGGTTGGGGATTTTTTTTTGTTGTTGTTTAAATTTGACTTCTAAAATTAAACTGATATGTGGAAATATTTTGATATCAAGAAAAAGTTTAGGCTCCCTACTATGTTGTTCCTGTGATGCATTAGCAACATAGCTTTTCTTTAGACTCCTCAACAATACTGTGAATGAGTTTATGGGGAGATGAGGGTCTAGAAAACTTATTAATCCTGTTTCTGATCTCCAAGTTTCTTTACAGCTCAAGTTAGCAGGGTTTTAGGGCAGACCTGGCAGAGTAACTTCTGTTGTCTTACATGGGGAATCTTAAAATACTAGTTTATATCAGAAACTATAATGTGAAAATACCACTATTTAATAAAATTTCACAAATCTGTTTCTATCCAGTGCATTCTAGAATCCAGTAATACAAGATAGCTAATTCTCAGCATTGGTACTTACTGAACTATTATAACATACAATAACAGGAAGTATAATCTTTCTGTCATTTTCCTGAAAAATGCTTCAAAATAAATAGCCGAAGTAGACATTTTGTTATTTTGATCTGCTATATAAGGTAAAAAGAGAGACATAGACTTTAAACATCACTTCTTTCTCTACACCTCTTTTGTTTCTCTTGATTGATGTCTTCAGATAACAATCCTATCAAAGAAATGTTGTTCTTAGTAATTATTTTATAGAGGATGGATTCTCTTTATAATTCTAGAAATACAATAGTATCCAAGGCTGATATTCTTTTTCTTTTACTTGTACTTTTTTTTTTTTTTTTTTTGTAAATATTGTATTAAAAGTGTAGAAAACAAAATACAGTTCTTATTTACAAAGAGGATAATTTTCTATTGGCGTGAACTTTTACATCTGGTAGTAATGTAGTTATGAACTTTAAATATTTACTTTCCCCTACAAAGTAAAGGAAGAGAATTAAGTGCCCAGGCAAAGTGCATATGTAGTCTCAGTTATATTAAGTATTTTGATTTGTAGACAAATCTTCATTTTTTTTTCATGTGATTATATCTATATGTTTACTGAAAGTGATACTGATAGTAAACTGTGCTGAGTTACAAAAGATATTAAAGGGCAGAACTCCATTAGTCCTTGCTTTGGGTTCAGTTTTAAGAGTTTCTAAAGGGGCCTAAGTTTTCATCAGGAATTTTCAAATCTCAGGATCTCTGAGCTCTAGTTAAAGAGCGTGGTTGATACATCTGTGGTAAATTTTGTCATACAGCATTTTCATTTAATTAGATTGTGAACTCTCAATGACTTCCTGAGAGTAAATTTTCTTGAGAGGAGAATTATAAAACATTAGATGAGGTAAAGGACTTGAGAATACTTGTCCAGAAGAGATTGATAAGAACATAACTAAGACAGCTGTGAGTTGTGCTTTAAAATTGTAAATGATGCTAGTAAGTGATTTTCACTTATGATTTTATATAGAGTCTTAGAAATTGTCTTCTACAAAAGCTTCTCTAAATTACATTCAGTTAGTGATCAGAATGACTATATATGAAGTATTCTGGTGTGCATTACATAGCAAGGAGATGTTGAGAGTTGAATTTGCTGAACTTTAAGAACAGAAGGCTAAGGGGATATATATTACAAAACAGCTACCTAAAGTGAGAATCTAGAAAAGACAGAGACAGACTCTTATCAGAGCTTTACAGGGAAAGAAAAAGAAGCAATAGATTCAAGTTAGATTATGAAGTATTCTCATTAGATATGAAGATTTTATTTATTTATTTATTTATTTATTTATATTTATTTACAATGAGAGTGATCACATACTGGAACAGTTATCTTGGAACAGTTATCTTGATAAGCTGTGTTCACTGCTTCCTTGTGCATATTCAGAATTTGACTGAACTTCTTGTTGATCCTGCTTTGAGTGGGTGATTGGACAAGATGACCTCTGGTACCTCGCTACCCAATTTGTTCTGAGATTCTGCTATATGTTGTATTTGCAGTTTTAAGGAAGTAGATTAACATGTACAAGTTCTTTCAAAACTCAGTTTTGTAAATTTTTCTCCTATTCAAGCTTTTAGCAACATTTAGAAACAAGGTGAGGTGTATGGATTATGCTAGACAACACTTAACACTTCCAGAAGATACCAGATATCCAGATGTGATGATAACTCAGCAAAATCTTCAAAAACTTTTCTCAAAATTATTGTGCTAGATTTTTAAGTTTTCTGTAGATCCACATGCTTACCCTTAGGTTCCTTGGTGGTACTCCCTGCATTTTCTGCTGTCACTTGGATGATGTAGTGGCCTGATTCACTCCACTGTGAAATGCTGAAGCTTTTGATTGATGTTTAATTGAATAATAACTCTTTGCCCCTTGTCCAGTGGGTAGAAGATAAACTATACAGATTTTCAAGCTGCAATAAAATGCCATTATAATACATGCAAAAGCTCCACTTCAGTATTATAAAGTCACTTAACTGTAATACTGATAATTTTGTTTAATGCATATTTTTAAATGAAAGTAGCCTGTACTATAATCCCTTTAATGTTGGAGGAACTTAAATCTAATGGAAGGGCAGATGCTGGGACACAAGCTGCTAAAAAGATTGCTAGAGGATGTCAGGTATAACTCTGACAACTCTATCTGCTTCTATTCAGTAACAAGGAAGAATTAGTTGAGGATGTGGTAATTAGTAGTAGCACTGTGTGTAATGACCATGAAATAGTGGGGCTCAAGTTTTTCAAAGTAATAACAAAAGAGAATGTCAGAGTACAGTCCTAGAGTTTGGGGAGAGTAAACTCAAAGGAAACTTGGAGTCGGATCTCACTGGAGGCACCTCTAAAGGTAAAATTTACTCAGGTGACAAATTTTTAAGGACAGTATCCTCCAGGAACAAGAGCAATTCATCCCAATACTCAGGCGAACAAGTAGATGCACTGGGAGATTGACTTCGCTAGGCAGGGAACCAATGGCAGAAGTCCAAAGTGCAGATGTTCTGTTATGGTAAGCCACTGGAAACAGCTGTATGTCTCTTGGAGAGAACAGCGGATAGACTGTTCTGCCAGAATGGAAAAGAATTGCTTAACTTCATGGAAGGGTCTGGCCAAACTGCAAATTTTGCAGAGAAAACTAGTCACTGTCCATCTGAACTGCTTTATTTTCTCTGACAGTGTCTCTGCAGCATACTAGCCTACGCTACTTAATTTTATATGATTACTAACAGATATAATTTGGAACCATGAAATGCTAGATAATGTGAAAGTGACAGAAATAACAGAGGTTGCAATTCCTTCAGACCTAAAAAAGTGAATTTCTGATTATTTTGAATCTTCTGTGTCTCAAGCCTTTGCAGCATGTTTTGCGCAGTGTCAAAAGCTGGATACAGTTGATGTTTTTCTTTGAACACTAGGCACAGCTGGTATAGCCAGTCAAGCAAGTTGTACTTCCTATTTGCCAGACTAAGAAGACATAAAGTGTATGATACAAATACTGTTGGCCATATATATGTTCATGGTACTATTAAAGCTGAATTTTTACTGGTATGCTAAAACAATCAGGATCTGATCCTGCTTACTCTTGGTACTAATCTTGTCCTATATGCACTATACATTTAATGTGGTGTAAATGATTTATTTCCATTCATCAAATTCACAAGACAGGCCTACATCCTTGAAACAGAAATTTTATAATATATACTACAGTTCATAATCTGTATTAAAAAAAAAAAAAAGAAAAGAAAAGCATTCATGTATTAGGCCATCAAGAGTCAAAAGCATAATTTGAAATGATAAACGTATCCATTTTAAGTTACACATTACTTTGCATAGTTAATATCACTATAATTAGTCATAGTTCCTGTAATTTATTGAAAAAGATGCTCAGCCCCTCTAGTGTACTACAGTGATGAATGTTGGAAGTGCAACTTTGGAAGCAGGAATCAAGAAAATTAGTAACAGTTGGAGAATTAGCATGTAAATCAATAATATCTTTTCTCTTGCATCTTGAAAACCAAGGGTATACATCACATGCCGCATAATGAAAGGCAGGGCAGAAGTTAGAATTGCAACCTCTTCTATACTGGTAGGTCTGATTTTACTGCAAGAAATGTTTAAAATTATTTCAAACGTTAGAGTAAATCTCTAGTAAATATTTGAACTATGTATAACTAGTCACAAATAAATTAAGCTGATTTTATGCATTCTCTCTAATTAGAAGGGCGCAGCATTTGTTGAAACGTGATTAGTATTATTCATTAAGCAAAAAATTCTCATTTGTATCTTATTATCACTATTCTGCATAAACCAACACAATTTGTCATGAACTCCCTCATTTGCTGTATCCTCAAAAAGCAGATTATGCTTATTTTTCATTTGGACAGTGGAAAATCAAGCCAGGTGTTTGGCAGCACCAGAGTGTTCAGGTGTAACTGTGCCAGTGATGGTACATTACTAGCAGCGTGGATGAAGAATGAGGCATGGAGAAGCTTGGGACTGAGGTGCCTTGAGGCCCATCCCTTTAGAGTGGTCCTGCTGATGAGACAGGTGGTGGTGTACAGGACTAAAAAAAGAAAAAAGGAAACTTTTTTGTAAAGTCAGCCTTTCACCTTCAAGCGGAAACAGGAGTGGCTTTCACAAGCTGCTGCTGCACTGAAATAACTGGATGTGTTTGTGATCAGATTATCGATACTTTTGTCTTAAAGTTTCCTAAAATTGAAAAATACCAGTTGGTGCACAGAGGTCTCTGTCATGTCTGAGACGAATCAGTACGATACTGCAGGGGCAGTGTGCTGTACATAAATATTTATACATGACCTTGATTGTAGGATATTATGCAGGATAACTAATTCACTGTATGCATATTCTTCCACTTCTTTCCTCTCATTTCTTTTCAAGATTTGAAGAACATCTCTTTAAATATCCCATGTTAAATTCTACCCTCATTCACATGCGTGTAAACCATCAGTAATGCTGCTGAGGTCAATGGTGATGAGTGTGTTGGAACAGAGAAGCTGACTTTATATATAAGCTCAGTAGTGCTATAGATTTTAAAATGTGAACCCTATGTTCCAGATACAAAGGTATAGGAACAGGTGGCCCAAAAGCTGAGTTCTACTAGATGATGTGTCTCTCTTTTTTAGTGTCTTTAAACCAGGATTACAGAGATAATGATATTCAATGGGCACCAACATCTGTAGCAGTAAAAAGTGATGTAAAGATGTTAGGCATTGTTATTTCTACATTGGACAGATGGTAATAATGGATAAATCATCTAGTCATTTTGGGTTTTGTTTCCTACTGCATTTATTCAGGTCTTTCTAGTTTGAAGACAACAATTTAAGTTCTTACAGTGCCTCGGGTAAATATCTGGTTGCGGTCAAGATCACTTTGGCTACATGGGAAGCCAGAGTCTAGCTTCTCTGAATTAGCTGCTGTGTGAATTATTTACCGTTTTGTTAAATTCATGTGATGATTAGTGCCACAGTCATTTTTAGACAGCATAGTACTCTTCAGTGTCTAGTGTTGAGAGGTGATCCACAGTCATTCTCTATATTTCCCTTTTTTGCCTTTGGAGGTGTTATTTTTTATCAAACTCATCTCTTTTGGAAAATTCTTTCTGAATCCGGTGTCTGGTTGTATTTTTGGAGCAAGGAAACAATGAGACAGCCCTGTCTATGTTATGGTATGGAAATAAATTGCCACTACTGCAAGAGACATGACAGCAAATTTTCATCCCACAGTCAAAGGAAAAGTGTCATTTCCAACATAACCCAAAATGGCAATGAAAAAAAACATCCAGGGCAATATTAAGAAGGACTATTGCATATGTTCATGATAAAACAATGAAAGCATGGCTATAAATATGAAGTTCACATCTTGCTGCCTAACAATTCATTAATGTTATACATCTTTGCCATTGCTCAACTATATCTTGTCTGTGAGATAATATGACTACTTTATTTCATTTTACAGAAAATATACTTGTGAATTACAAATCCAGACTATGAATAGCCTAAATATCGAGTAAGAGAAACAATTACAATTTCTTTCTTTCTAACATGCAATTTTAATTTTCATAACTCTAAAAAAACATATTCCCCACAATGCAGGCCTGCCAGGAGGACTGAAATCTGCAGGCTATGCCTCTCAGGCTGTTTCCCAATGACTCATTTTTAATTTTAAAGAAGCATTATCTCTAGCTAGTAAATTAACAACAGCCTATAGTGCACACACACTGTCATCCATCTGCTTAAGGCTCTTGTCATTTGACACCAGTCTTGTATCTATAGACTTCATCTGGTATTCAAAAGCTATCAACCCTGCCTCCAAGATAGCCCACCTTCTGGCTCCGGGCTAGAGGAGTGACTCTCCATTTCCAATTCTAATGAACACATAGCTAGCAGCAGTTTTTCCATTAAGGTTCTTAGAAAACAGACAATGCTGGAATGGCTTGGATCCAGAACTGCATGGAAAGTGTTTGTAAAAGAGACTGAACTACTTGAAGAGTGCTCCTTCAGCAGCCTCACTTCTGTTTCTGCACTTCTTCCATCATAGTATGTTCAGTATTCCCTCCTATTGTTGTGTGTTACACAGCAGTGTTTATACTTCTGCATTCTGAGGAATGGAACATATTAACAGATTAAATTCTTAATATTATCTTCCAAATTAATGACACCACTGCTAACAAGTTTTGAAAAATAGAAGCAATATCAAAAATCTCATAACTGGTATGAATCTTCCGAATGAGAGAAAGCCATGACATGGTTGGAGAGGAGCAACTATTTCACAGTTGCTTTTTTTGTGTAATTTCACATTTGGCTGTGAATGAAGTAAATCATATCCTTGCAAATAATTTCTGTGTAATCCGATGTGTGTTGTAAAGAGGTGGTAGGGATTTAATAGGGAATAGTGTCTCCTTGAGAACAGTCATCAAGGAATAGACCACGCTCGAAGCAGCAAAGGCTTCGTCAAGGTTAGAGAACTTACTCCAGGAGTAATTGAAGAAATGAAGCACATGTTCTGGACCTCAATGGTCATCATTTTTTTAGATTTTCCTTTCATCATTCTAATTGATGTGTTTGTCATGGACATAATTGAGAAAAGTTAACACAAGTCACACAAGATTGCAGTAATGGTCGGTAGGTGATATCAGTGTCTAAAAATCAAGGAAGGCAGGGCAAGTAGAAATTTTTCTTTCTACTTTCCTCTGCCTTCGAGCTTGAAGAAATTCTTTTTCTGTTTGTTGTTGTTGTTTGTTTTGTCTGAGAATCAGGGCAGTGAAAAACTAACTTTGTTGCTGTGTACCTTACAAAATGTATGTTTGTTCATGTCTCTTGAATCCTTCTACTGTGGATGTGATGTATTTGAAATAAAGGAGGGCTTCAAATGGGTTGTGAGTGACAGTATAACTTGCTGACCTTTATGCAGGTGTAGAGAAGGAGGGGAGAGCATAAGTACCAGCTTAACACAAATATTATGCTTCAACATGTGACAGACTGAGCAATGATGTACACTCAGTCAAGAATGAAGGAATAACAGTATAGTTCAGTTTCTCTTAACTCCTGGTGAGTTGCATCTTGTTTCACAAATTTCAGATCTCATCACTGGTATCAGTTGTTTTTTTGTTCACTGAGTTATCTTGAGAGAATGAGCATGTAAGAGGTGTTTGCGGGACTTTAAAATTTTCTTTTAAACAGAAAGTCAATTGATTTTGTGAGATGCTGTGATAGTTTATCAAAGGACTGCTCTGAAAGTCGTGCCTCTTGTTTTATGATGTTGACCCACAGCATCATCAGAGGCGGATACTGGGGTGGTAGCAGAGGTGGAACTTTCCCACCAGAATCCCATTACATGTTCTAAACAAAAGACCTGTTAATTTGATATTATTTGGGTATTATATCAAATGTTTCATAGTAAGGTAATTTTAAAAAGCCCCTTATGCTCAAGTTTTTGCGATACGTGACAGCAGCATCACATTAGAGGAGAAATGGCTCTACTGGTTTCTACTTTTTGAGAAAATAAGATTAGTATATAAACAATTTAAAATAAGCATGTAATTTGCTACTAATTATATAGTATATAAAACATTATTAATGGAAGCAAATTAGTCATGATTTTGTATTTATAAATTTTCAATTGGCACAATTGGCTCTTCATGAAATATAACTCTCACTCTGCAAACATTTGCTTACTTCCTTACCTTTAGGCATCTTATTAATCCTTCTGAAGTCAGTGGCACAAATTATGTGACTATACTATAGCAACCATAACTGTCTACAGGTTTAGAGGTCAAACACAGACTAAACATCTATTGGAAGGTATACTGACAAATTGCAATAGGGTGCCAAAGAGACACTGGAACTGTGATGCACTCTCCAATACTTTCTTGCCAAATGCATTATGAATTTGCCAGACTTGGTTTTCAGTTGTGAAGGTTTAATAGCTTTCCAGTACTGTTCTCTAGGTAAGGAAACAGGTGTTTATATCTTAATTTTACAAATGCAGAAAGTGGATCACTTAAAGAAGCTGGCTCAGAAACCTGATACAGGAGGGAGGGGTATAACTGAACAAGTCCTGGTTCCTGATTCTGCATTTGGTACATTGCAAGATGTTGTTCTCCAAGAAAATCTTAAAAATTCAAGAAAATCTTAAAATTATATATATATATATATTTTTTTATATATATATATATATAAATGTTTAACTTATTGTATTGAGTATACATTCACTGGCAAATAATGACTATTAAAGGAATGCTAAGTAAGTCTGTCAGATAGCAAGATTATCTTGTGTGTCATGTCTTTTGCCTCAGTCTAACTGAAAATTTTATCTACTAATTGTCCAATTTAACAGCTGATGTTGATCTTGTTGCCTGTACGGATAAGTATAGCAATACTCAGAAGGTGTAGTCTCAAAAGCACATTACATCTTTTTGAGATCATAAAGTACAGCACCAAATTTAAAGGAACAAATGTAAGAAGTGCATTAACCAGTCTGTTAATTTACTAATTCTTAATTGAAGAGTTTTATAGGAAATAATGCTTTAAAAACTGACCCACGGAATAGGTGGCTGTGAATGATTAAATGTACGGTTAGATATTCAGCAAATAATTACAGAAAATAATACTGATCAGTAAATAATACTGAATATCAAGGGTACCAAATTACATAAAAATAATCCAAGAAGATTTAAAAGGATTTTTTATTATTACTAGAAATAAATTCTTTATTGTAGGAGAAATTCTCCTTAAAAAAGGAATGAAAGACAGAATGTTTCAAGCTAATTAAAAAAAATCTCATACCAACCTCCATCTCTTTTATTCTTTGCCCCATGTGCATTTTATTGTTTGCAGCATCTTTTCTGCATTTTCAAATATCAAACAATAGCTCTATAAATTCAGACCTGCTGACCACTTTCTACACATCAAACGTAGACCACAGAAATTCTTCACTGCTTTGATGTCCGACAGGCTAATGACAAAAATATACAGACGCTCCTTTCTTAACTTTCATATATGTATCTGAAACGTAGGTAAAGAAGAAGTCATTCCTCCACATGCTGGAAATCTCAGCCTGCCTCAATCACCTTCTAAAGCTATCTTAACTACAGGTTTTTGCCTAATTATATAACTAGGATCTTGACAAAACACACATTACATCTTTTCTTAAAATGTTCAAAATTTATCTTTAGATTGAGCTATACCTGTAGTTCAGATCCTGATTATATAATTGGCAATTATATGCTTTGAGGACCCTGGTCAGAAATGAAAATGTATATTGGGTTTGAACTTTTTATTTTCGGATACCTAACTGTCATGAGATTCAATCAGTTTTGGACTCACTGTTGGTCTCTCCTCTAAGAAAAAATATTTTCCATGTAGACTTGTAGATGTATGGATTCATGTAAATAAAAATTCGGATGTCTATCCATAGTCTATCAAGATATTTTCAAGCTTTCTTTGTCAAAAATACAAATTAGTTTCTTCTGATTAAGTTTGAAAAGTTCTAGGATGCGTGGCATTGATTCAACCATTCTCTACCTGAAGCTGTAATCTTGTTTTGGAGAAAATTTTTGTCCTTCTTTATTTTATTTTATTTTATTTTATTTTATTTTATTTTATTTTATTTTGTCCCTTTCTATACCGTCATCTCCAATAATGCTCATAGTCTGAAATAATGCATTTGAGTGAGGAAAGAAGGTTTAGAAAAAACTTATTGGAAGTATGGCTGTGTGCAATTTCTATGATGTTCAGGACAATATATCTGTATTTTTATCAGCTGGCTGCAAATGAAAAAACATGTCATTGTATGATTAATGAAAATTGCCATTTTTAGAGTAATAGTAATATATGTGTTCTTGGTAGCTATTAGAGTTTGCTATTAGCGCATCAGTGACATTGGTCACTTAACATCAGACTATTTGCTGCATACTACAACCCTAAATCTACTGTTTTTCAGTGATGGTGCATTGATAGTATGAAGTTAAGTGAGCGTGATTTAACTTTGAACATCATGTTACAGTTCCAATTAACCATTAAGTTGTCATTTACATAAACTCAAATGTTTTGATAGGAACAACCAATTGCTGTAGCTAGGGAAAAAAAAAAAAAAAGGCTTTATACAGATCAGTTTAGTAAGCATGAGTTCTTCACGTGTTATAAGGAAGTTGCTTCAGATCTCCTGGGACAAATTGCAATTTGACTGACTGCCAATAAGTGAGGTCATACTCTTATCTTTTCTATTTGTTTATTTTTAATTTGTGGGTGAACACTGTGCTCATTAAACTGAAGAACTCCTCACTAGTTTTAGCCCAGCACTACCATATTCTATATAATGAATTATGTACTCTTGAATCCTTTTCAATGGTTCATCTAATTTTCCTTGGAATTGCATGGAGTACTTTATTATTAAACTATCGTTTTCCAATTTGTACTATTTATATTTCTAGCACAAATCTTCATTTGGTTACCCTTGTGCAGCAGATGTTTGCCTTTTCACTCTTCCCATGTGGAAGTGAGATGTTGGGCTTTTCAATGTTTTGCTTTGTTTTTATAGGTAAGAGAAATAATTGAGTGAGCAGCTGAGTTAAAATGTTTCTTTACATTTTGGGATTTTTAATGAGTACAATGTATTTGAATTACTGTGGACCTTTATGGGTTTATATTGTTTTGTGGTCATATCTGAGAGCAGGGAATACATTTTATGATCTCAGTTTTAGGAAAATAAGTCACTTTTTTTCTTTGTTTCATATTACTTGTTTTCAA
>JAPSGF010000009.1:4087226-4179726 GCA_035772895.1 Perdix hodgsoniae | reverse complement strand
CAACTTCATTTCGGTAGTTAACATTTTTTAACCTTAAGGTCGATGTGGAAGCAGTTCTCTGAATGCAAACCCTTGTGGGTTGCTTTTGCTGAAACTCTGCATTGCTGTATAGAGATAACTTGGAAAACGAGGTCTGTCTGACCCATTACTAATTTCTTTTTCTTTCTTTCTTATCCTGACATCCTTCTGTTTAATTATTTGTTACTCCACTGAAGTATTTGGAGACTGCTTATAGAACTTAAAGCTTTGTTACCAGAAGGCATGCCTGTAAGGTACATTGACACTGAAAGTAAAGTTAGATTTAAGATTCAATCTCTGATCATATTCCTTGTTTCACTGTAGACCTTTACCATCTGCAGAAATCCTCTGTGATCTGTGGAAGTGTGCCCAGGTGGACAAGAAGGCCAGTGGTGTTCTGGCTTGTATCTGAAATAGTGTATCTATCAGCAGGAGCAGAGGAATATTCATCCCTCTGTATGCAGCACTGCTGAGGCCGCACCTCCAGTACTGCGTTCAGTTTTGGGCCCCTCACAAGAGGAAAAACATTGAGGTCCTGAAAGGTGTTCAGAGAAAGGCACTGAAGCTGATGAGGGGTTCATGTGGGAAACAGCTATGGGAACTGGGATTGTTTAGCCTGGAGAAGAGGAGGCTCAAGGAAGACCCTATTGCTGTCTACAGATACCTGAAATGAGGTTGTAGCCAGGTGGGACTCAGCCTCTTCTCCCATGTAACTTGCAATAGGATTAGAGAGAATGGCCTCAACTTCCACCTGTGGAAATTCGGGTTGGATGTTAGGAAATAATTCTTCTCTGAAAGAGTCTTTAGGTACTGGAATGGGGTTGCCCAGGTAGATGGTTGACTCACAGACACTGAAGGTGTTCAGGAAATGTTTAGATGTTATACTGGGTTTAGTGGTAAATACTGGTGATAGGTGGCTGGTTGGACTGGATGATCTTGGAAGTCTTTTCTAACCTTGGTGATTCTATGAAAGTTTTTGTTGTTGTCTACTAGCAGAATAGATTGATATTTGTTTCCTCTATAATTAATAGTGACAACAATGAGTACATGAACTTAATTTACAAAATGTGTACAAACTGGACTCACTGTCCCTCTGATTCTTTGCACTGAGTCATTTGTTTTGTACTTTTATCTCTGCAGAACTTTAGAATTATATCACTATTTGTTCTTATATCAACTTAATTGGGACAAGTTAACATAGATTTTAAAAAGAGAGCTCCTAAATGTTAATTAACAGCTGAATGATTATTTTTTTTTCACAAGAATTGGAATCATGTATATTATGAGTACAAGTAAAGATTAAGTATGTTAATGTACTGGAAGAAATTATGTGAATCGAAGACCAAGTAAATAATATGATCTTTCCACATGATCCATGTAGAAATTAATATGTTTTCTTACATCTTAAGCAAGTGGCCAAACATTTTCTGGAGAACTTGTACTCCAGTGCTTTTTCTTTAACAGAAGAAAAGAACTTCAGAACAAATGTACCTTAAAAGGACTTTTTACATCATGACAAATAATATAAAATTGTCAGAAGTATATATTAGGCTTCAGTATATAGTTTACATGTACCATTGAATCTGATACTGGTGAATAAAACTTAGGGAAATCCATTTGCCATGCCTGAAGACTTCACTGTGAGTGGTTTTACTGATCTCATTTTTCAGATCTTTGCAGTATGCTGACTACTGAAGATTTGTGGGAAAGAACGCAGAAGTTTTTTCAAAAAGAAAGAAACTTTCAACGGGAATTTTGAAAAGTTGCATAAATCAGCTAGTGGTGATATGTCTGTGCATGTCAAACATAAGAACACATGCTCCCTAAAACAAATTGAATCTTTTATTTGGATCACTTATTCAGTGGTCTTGAATTTTTTGACTTGCAGTTTCAACCAAGTAAGATGAGGTAGTCTGCTCAACCCATGTTATTAAAGAAATTGGTTCACCTATTTGATTTCATGTCATTGTAGTTCCAACCATTCATTTATTCGATAAACAGTTTGGTATGTTCTGAGAAGTAATGAATATTGATTAAAAAATTGATCACTTATTAAGAAACAGTCTAGGGGAAATTGTTTATTCAATCAATTTTATTTTTTTGTTATTCATATTTTCCAATTTAATCTACCCCTCCCCTAGGCTCCCAAACTGCCAAGCGAATCAGAAGGAAGGACAGACACTGCCCACAACTTTGCAAAGAACACAAAATGTAATGCTTTTGTTTTAGATGATGTTACTTGGAACTGGCCATAGTAAAGAAGATGATGTTTGAAAACACTGAATACTTTACCTCGTGCACCTTTGGCTATAGGACTGAAACTTCAACTTGTAAGAGAATTTATCAGGCTTCCTGCTTCCTTTAACATCAGTGAAGTCTGATGCTGTCAAAACACAATAGTTACAAAAGTATTATGGGTTTCATCTAAGCTGCCAGAGATTCCAAGCATGGAGGCTGACCGCAAAAGGCAGTGAAAGAATGATGTGCAAAAGTGCTCTGGAGCATATACTCATTTTTTTTTAAAATGAGATGTAGGCCATGAACAGACTCACTGAGCAGCACTTTGTACATGAACAGACCGCCCATCTGATCTATGTTTTATCCGTGCACAGAAATTCTAGGTTTGTTGTTCATCACACTAATAAATAAGAATCCTTGACATTCACAGGCAATAGATAAATACTTCTGCATTCCCAGTGACTTACTCTCTTTGGGATTTTGCTACATAAGTTGGAAAATTTTGTGTTATTTCTGCCTTTGAATTTGCACACAGATATGGATTTTCCCTCTCTGCTAATGGAAGTGGGACTGAATGCAGTTTTCCTTTTATTAAAACAAAGGTGTGGTAAATTCTTCACATCTGTTAACTATGTTTTATACACCTGATATACTCCCATACCTAAATTCATGTCAGAATGATATTTTTCAATAAATATATGTATATATATGTATACATATATGTATGTATATAAAGCATTTGGGAGATACCTTAGGGATATGAAGCCTTGGTTCCAGACATCTCTTTAGGGCACCCACAATACCATAACCAATAAACTAGTTGCATATGCATCTATCTGTTCTTTCATGGGGAAAGATGAGGAAACACTGCACATACACCCAGTTACTATTTCTGTGGGCTTTGAGCTTATAAATAAAACCTCACCCTCTTCTAAGTAACTGAAAGATAAGATTGCTTCTGCAAGAACAGGATAGACAGTGAGAGGTCAGGGCTGGCTACATGCTCTGAAAACTGCAAGGGAGGGGGGGCATCTTGTACAGGATCTCTTCACTAAGGAGGATCTTTTCACAAAAGGAGGATCTTTTCACTAAGGGTAGAGCGAGAAGTACTTCTTTAATGTGTAGCAAATGAGATTTCTATTATGTGTAAGGGAAAGAAGCAATCTATCAGACAATAATGCTAATTGGGGAATGGGAGCAGCTGTTTAAGGAGGCTATGTAATTGTCATAATTTATATGAAACAGTTATACAGATATTTACAGATTATCATTTGTTAATAATAGACCAGACTTATAAGTACAGAGCTCTACTGATTGACCTACTGAGCTTCTTTTCCTCCCTTCTCTGCTACAATTTTTTTTTTTTTTTTAATGTTGAACTGCTGATTACTTCTTCGAGGTTGTATCTGAATAAGAAATGGTTCAATAATTTGGAGAGTATAAGTTGCTACAACCTACCCATCATTTCATTCATTTTATTTCTTTCCTGGTATGTCAGGCCAAATGTACACGTCAATAAAAGAACAGACATAAGTATCTCATAGGACAGTTTGGTAAAGAAGTTTGGCTTCTGTGGGCTTATCCATAAGGCTAAGAGACGCGAGATCTAAACTCCCAGCCATTAATTTCTGAAACTTTAGATGCGATCACTATAGTAAAATCTAATCAATATTGATACTACCTGAACTTTCATTTGATGCCATCCAAGAATAACCAGCAAACATTTAGGGAAACTTAACCAATGCTTCATTCAAATGAAAAATTAACAACATTTAGTTAATACATTGACAGAGACCACAGAAGTGCTGCACATAACCTCACAATTCCACACAGACATTTTTATAGGTTGCTCTGCAGAAAGACTTCAGAACAAAGTGCTCTAACCTCTTTCCAAGTTTACAAAAAATTTTCATTGACTTGAGCAACACTATTTAGTTTGAGACCAAGCCTGAACACTGTATATTTGGCAGTTCAAGGCTTGCTAAATTTAACAACCTTAAGTTGCCACAAAAGAATTATCTGCTGAGAAAACGGCATCTTCTGTGTCTAAAAGTAATGATGATTAATTTTCCTGGATTTTTATCATGCTGTAAACCCTATGTATGCACTCATTCTTCTATCACATAACTATCCTGATACTTCTTGTAGGGTTTTTTCCATGAGGGCTCCTGGTTATAAAGTAAACTAGTCCTGTTGCAGGCACTCCTGAATATGAGAAGTTGGGCCTGTTGTATTTACAGCATCAGGTTTAATGTGTGGAGCAATTAATTGACTTTGCATTAATTTTGAGTAACTTTAAGAAGTTATTTGTGTTAACATCTCCATGAAAATTTGTAGAGCTGGTAAGAAAGTGTGTTTGCTCTTCATGAATGACCTTCATCAGGGTTAAGGGAATCCCTGTTTGTTAGTCTCTGTGTACCAAATGAGTCTAGACTCGTTGATGTGTGAAATGAGTAGCTACCATTGTCAACTGTTTTATCATATTTTCTATGTTACTCTAATCTTCTTTCTTGGAATTGCAGCATTTTGCATGACAGCAAAGACAAGCATCTAGCTGTCCAGAAGGTAAAGTGCCGTTTTGTTGTTCTTTAGAAATTCTTGATGAAATTGGCAAAACATCAGCAAAAACTGAAGAAAAACACCTACCAACTCTCTAATTATTCCTGATGGCATATTTAAATTTATATATATTTATATAATTTCCTTTTTTGAGACATATTTGTGTCAGAACAAAACAGAAGACCCAACCTCAAACTTTATTTAATCGCCAGTAAGTCAGAACCTGACTTTCACAGTAGTCCTAATTTAAATTAAATTAGTCCTCAGAATATTATGTTTTCCCCACTAGAATCCTTGAAATTAAAGCAAAGCATTTTATACTGGAATCATTATGTTAAAATGGCTATTTATGATTGTTTTTAAACCAAATGGCTAAAACCAGCTTTATTCCCATGCTCACATTAAATAGAATGCACACTGCTGCTTTGTAATTGTGGCAACACATTTTAGAATGTTCCTCATGTGTACAGAATGGAGAAAAATCCCATTACCGTGTTATTCAACATGAAAAACTATTAGAGCCTCCAATTCAAATATGCCTTTTTGAAACTATTGAATTAACAGAGCTAGATTAAAATATAAATGCACTTGTTAAGTAATATTTTATTTTCAAAACCCATTTTCTCTTTATATTATTTATACAGTTGGTATATTTGACCAAGAGAATTGATATATTGTCCTCAATAGGGTAAATATCCACTGTGATTGCTTCTT
Source organism: Perdix hodgsoniae (assembly GCA_035772895.1). NCBI lineage: Eukaryota > Metazoa > Chordata > Aves > Galliformes > Phasianidae > Perdix > Perdix hodgsoniae. The sequence goes on along the minus strand of JAPSGF010000009.1, from coordinate 4,174,197 downwards.
TAATTGCCAGAGCAACCTCTTTGCTTTCCTAGAAAGCAGTAAGTCACTGTTTAAGAAAAGAAGGCCAATGTTGTTTCTCCAGGTACAGTGCTGTGTGCAGAAGATGAGCCTGTCCTTCTTGTTTCACTGTAAAATCACAAACCTTATCCTCTGTCCATTCAGTAAGTCACTGTGAGAGCAGAGTGTCAAGGCACCCTCTCCCTCTGCTACGAAAGAGACAGCCAGGATTGCACAGAGCTGCAGGCAGTGCATTCTCTCGAGTTCATGGCTGAGTGTCTTGATAACAAGATAGAAATATTGCATGGTGTTAAAAATACCAGAGATCAATTTAAAAGGAAGGAAAGTATAGTATTTATTCACATTTCCAGACACAAAACTGAGTATGTTCACTACACAGTTTGGGGGCTTAATAAGCCCAAGTCCCAATGAATTGGTTCTTGACAGTTATGAATGGTAGAGTAGCTGCATTAAAGCAATGAGGGAGCTAACAGCAGGTTTGAAACTGGGTTTGAATAAATCATCAACCAAACACATAACGGCATTGTAACAGTAGGCCAAAACCTCTACAGCCATGTGATTGCTAGTTGCCAGGAGACGATGGATCTTGGGCATTCTGAAAATACTGAAATAATTTTAGCTCTCCTAAATTTATAGAACCTTTGGAAACACATTTAAATTTAATACATTTAAATCTATTAAAGTATAACTATTTCATCAGATTGAATGTGAAACTTTTAAATGAAATACAACTTTTTAACTAAAATAGTATACTTTTCACATTGGTCTGTGCTTTCTTCTGTGTAATTTATAATGTATTTAAAAAGAATATTTCTAAAATGCAGTTGGGTATTTAAAATCTTTGCTGTAGTGATTCAGTGCCTCTAATGAACACATACACTAATGCTGTGTAAAGTGTCTGTCTAGCCATCCCTTTATGCAAATGCATATCTTTATGCTTTAAAGTAGTCCATGGGAGATCATATGCACTGATTTCATGTTTAAATTTAATCCCATTAATGAGCCTTTAGAAGCTAAGATCTAATACTCTGCAATTACCTTACCTGTGAAAACATTTGTTAGATTACGTCAGTGTTAGAAACATTACATCAAATCCATTCTTTTTGTCCCTTTCTTTTAGGAGAGATTTTCCCAAATGTTCATATATTTGTGCTATCCTCATTTGCAGTGTGTAATTGATAGGCTTGATTTACAGGAGAGGTCTGTTTTCCTATCTTTTGGATGAAATTTTGAACTTAATTGAATTGAATTAAATTGGTAGATGTGTATTTGTCTGATTTGTGGCCCCAGAGATGAAAGAGGCAGACTGACTCCCCATAGGCTGCTCATCTGGCTCAGGGCCATCTTCTGAAAAAGAAACAACACTGTCCTCTCTAGCATTCGCTGCACAACTTGGGATAAACATGGGACACCACAGAGACTTCAGAACAGCTGAAAGATGGAGCTGTCTTTTCTTTCTTTCCAGTTCTGCCATAGATTTTCATTTGTATGACACTGGGCAGTTGCCTAAATTCCTCAGTAATAGGGAAGACTTTCTTACAAGTTTAGGAGAGAAGCACGTGCTGTTTGTAAGGCTACCGTATTTTTGATTATAAACACTCAATTAGTTGTTAGCTTACAGTAAAAGAATTAACAGGAGAAATATTTAAATCTGATGATTTGTGAAATGTAAATTCATAGTGCATATAAATTCTATCTTAAGTAGATATAATGAATGCACTAATTACATTCTTCATGTGCACTGCATTAACACAGATCGAAGAATTTATTTCAACACAATACATTTTTGCAAGTGTTCGATCAACTGAGAATTCCTTTTTTAGAATACGTTAAGGCAGCAACATCATAAAGTAGCACCAGGCAAAGCGTGGGAGAGAGAGAAACAGTGAGTGAGACTAAGGGCATGTGAAGAACAGTCACTATCCAGCAACAGCAGCAAAACAGTTTCAATTTTCTGGATTATTAATTCAAATTCACACGCACATGCCAGTTAAAATTAAAGGCCTTTTTTTACAGCTCTAGTTTAAATTAAAGATTATATTCTGCTCCACAAGTCTGAATTAAATAGCTTATTTTGCACACCAAGCTCTCATTTTAAAGCTAATAAAGAAAAGACATAGCATGTACGTGCAAGCTCAAGACAGGAAGGGTCTAAATTACTACACCTGTTTCACTTGGGAGCTACTTTATTAGTGTTACAAAACTTGGCTTTCAATTTGGCAGTCAGAAGCACATTTAGAACAAGCATTTCTTTGTTTTGACAGAAAAGCTGTGGTAAATGAATGACGTTTGAGCGAGGTGTGAAATGTGAAGGTACAAAATTAACTGGTAAGATAATTACTGTTCTAATTCTGCATAAACAAGCATTTTGAAAATCATTAATAGTTCAGGGAAATAATGTTAGTGATTAAATAAGGTGGTTTGCATCACTGAGCACAACTAAGCTGCTTTAATTACATTTGAAAGCAAGGGAAAGCAGCTAATTAAAATTAGCACAGGGTTCCTGAATGACCAGCACTGCATTGTTGCCCTAACCTGTTTAATTGCTTGTTTATTAATAATAAGTCTTTATTTTCCCCTCTTCTGCATTTAACAAAATTATTTAAAAAGTTAAAATGTGTAAAGACAATCTCACTATATATACTTACCAGATATGAAATGCACATATAGCCCAGGGAATTACAAGGCAAGCTAACATCATTCAAAAGTCATAACTTTTTTCATATTAATAATGTTTTCTTCCTGAGTCACATTCATATGTCAATCACGTCCATGGGCAAGAAAAATGGTCTTTGGCACAATTGCCGAATTGCAGCATTTTGTAGCTGTTTTATTTTTAAAATCTCTTGAATACTAAATTGTTAGCTAAAATATAGGCAATAAATCTAAGACTAATCAATAATAAATTATGGAAAGCGTGAGCAAAAATGCCATCTAAACTAAAAGAAAGTTTTTTACCACCTCAGCCATTTTAAGCAAAAAATTGCACTAAATTGACCATCTGCAATAGGTAGCTCTGTTCTGAGGAAACATAAGACAGTATTCTGTAGTTGCTGGCATATTCATCCTTCAGTTAAGGAATACCAATTATATATGAATGTATTAGGCAGCTGAGTTTTTTTCCTGGTCCTTCATGATTATGTATATTTTTAAGATAAGTTTCACTTTGTTATTATAAAACTGTAAGAAGTAGTTGGGAAGGGTGTCAATCTATACACTTTACAGTATAATACATCTAAAAATAGAGTAAAAAATATATATTTTTTATATTTAGGTATAATCAATGTAGACATGATGGTTTACACATTGATTTAGTATTTATGCTTCACCTCTGATGTGAAAGGCTCAGATGCATAATAATTTACATACATATACATTTTAAACAGTAAAAATTCATTAAAAATATGAAATTTTATGTAGAAAGGTATCAGATACCAAAGAGATCATGGGAATTTTGTTTATGCAATTGATAAGCAATTAAAACAAGAAGTTAATTTTACCTCCATGAATAGAATCATAGAATGGCTTGCATTGGAATGGAACATTAAAGATCACCGATTCCCAACCCCCTGCTCTGAAAACACCCAAGTTCTCTGCAGGGCTGCTGTCTATAAGTTCTACTCCCCGTCTCTAATCACGCGTTGGGCTGCTCTGACCAAGATGCAGCACCTTCTATGCTTTTCTAATTGTTGAACCTGAATCCCTCTTCAAGCGTGTTCACATCCCTCTGAGTAGCATCCATAATTCTGTTGTGTAAAAAACGTGTAAAAAAAGACATTGGCCACATGCTGACCATGTGCCACTCATACACCGTCTATATTCAACAGACATTATGTACAGTATTTTGTGGGCGCTTGTTTTTATGAACAAGGAGATCAGGATCCTGCTGTGTGTTATAGGATGGTAAAAAAAGACCCAAGCCACAGTTTTTAATGGGAATTATCTCCTTCATGTCTATGCAGTGTCAGATTAGCATTTTGAATTACTGTGTATAACAGAGATAACCTTGATGCTTCTGTAGAGAATATATTTTAAGTGGATAGTTTTTCAGTATTCAGAAACATGTAAAGGCAGAGGAAGATGTCTGGTATAACTTACATAAACAGTCTAAGTTTTTGAGTAATTAAAAAATGTCTTCCTAACATTTTAAAAGCAAACAGCTAAACAAAAACCTGGAGAAAAGTGGAAAAAAGAGTGTTTAAAAAATCCCTATCAATTTAAACAAACGTCCTAATTAGGTCTTACATAGAATTTTTAGCAGCATCTCATTGCCATAACAACCATCTTGCATCATCAAAGAGATACATGACAACTTCTAGTAATCAAGGTGGAGTATAATTAATGGTGGCATTTCTTCATGTTCTAGCAATGGAATAAATGAAAATTTGATATTATTTTTTAATTGCAAAGTTCGTTGGCCTTCTATTAGGTCACGGTCATTACAATTATGACTAAAACATGTCATTAACCCTTATTTAAGTATTTTGATATCTCTATGGTGTATATCCTCAAGTTGATACCTGTAAAATTGTAAAAGTTACAAAAAATCTGCTATATGAAGGACAGACTAGCAAAACTATCAAGCATTCTTCCCATAAGTGTTTGAAGTTATTCCTATTCCCATTTTTATTCTTGCATGGCTCTGATAAATATGGTACATTTAACTTGCAATGATTTAAGATGTAGCAGTCCCCAAAATACCCGCTCTGCCCCTGCTCCCGTGCTGGGGAACAGCCCTTCTCAGCTGCCATATTCCATAGCCTGTAATGTTTTTAGGCTAATAAGGAGTGTGGGCATTCATAGCAGGAGCATGTTATGCTACATCTCTGTTGTGGGGAGGTAACCTCACATGTATGATGGCAGCAACATCCTAAGTCTATCTAAATCCACCAGATCTTAATGTAACTTACCCATCTTCACCCAAAACATGATTTATGCATCTACTGCTACTGGGAATGTGTTTTCTCCCCTTTGACACATCATGCCATACTATCTTACTTTTCAGAACATTTTTATTATGTATAAATGATATAGATAAAATATATATTTTTAAATAGATGGTGAAGCAAATTGAGAAAGATCTTTTTTAAAATTTCATGTGTTGTTTTGCTGGCTTCAGTTTAACTTGAAGAAGTTCTGTGCTTGATCTACCCCAAGGCTCTGCCAAGGAGTTCGGGGCATAGAGTAGTGAGACATTAAGGGGCAGAGTGTGGCTGCTTCTTCCAGTACAGGCTTGTCCATTTAAATTATATTTGAAATCAAGGCCTTTGACTATTTGCAGTTGTGACATTGCAGGGAAGTCAGTCTCACTGGTTGTTGCACAGCCAGGCAGTCTGGTTTCCAGTCACTGCTTCTGCGTTCCTGCCAGTTCTCCTGCCCTGGCACAGGAAAGCTTTCTGACTCCTCAGCATCCAGGGGCTCACTATGACTCAACATGGCAGTGCCTGTGGTTGCAGGCTGTACCTATGGTAACATGAGTCCAGAACCAGTCTGTGGGGCCATGAGAAAGAGTATGAGTAATGTATTCTGTGATAATGCACAAAGAAAAAAAATAATTTCCTTCCTTTTTATTCATTGATACTTCAGCTGACTTGCAGTTTCCTTTGGGGGTGTTTCTGTTACTAAAACATATAAAAGCGCCAAAATGTTTTAATTGCTTAGCCCTGAAATACCCTGGAGTAGTAGTTTGAAGTGCTCTCAACCTTGTTGTGTAGAGATAATCTCACTCACACAACCAAGGCATGAAGGGAACAGTGACTTGAACTGAGTTTTCTACATACAGATCTAATGCTGTTATAGATCTATTGTCTTTCTTCCTCTGCAAGCTTAAACGTTTTTGTTTTCTTTTATCCTCAGCAAGGACTTCAGAGTATACTGCAGCAAAAAGTATATAGGATAACTTACTCCTATGACATATGCTAGATCTATAAAAATTTTGCAATTGAATTTTCTTGATATGTAGGCAGGTCAAATCCAAAAACGTGATGAAACCTTGGGGGAGGTTAAACTACTCAGATATTTGCCTACAACTTAATAGAGTCAGAGAAATAAATACTCGAAGCAAGATGATGTATTAACGCACTGTGATGTAGAGCCAGAGTAACTTTTGGCTTTCAGTGAGATAGGATTACTTTCAGCATACACTGGAAACTTGTACAGCACATGTCTGCTAGGTATGTATAGAAGTAGAATTCAGATTTACAGTGGAGTAAGGAGTTGATTTTACTTTTATAATGCTATTTTAAAATATCAGATTGGAGAAAATATATAAATAAGTCCTATATTTATAAACAATTAGGGATCTTAATTTGTATGACATCTAATATGCTCTGCCATTATTAAGGATTAATGAAGAGCACGATCATCTTGTAGAACATCCCAGCAGGGCAATCACAACAACTTTTTAGCACAGAGTGTTGGCAGTGAGTGTGATCTGATTAAGTGTGGCATTTCACTATGTTATGGCAGTTGTGTTAAAAGGAATGGGTTGAGGGAGTTTAATTGTTAAAGCTGCCATTTCTCTTGCCCCTTTGCTTTGGATTGGTCACCGCAATTGTGACTGAAACCTTTCATTAACCTTTCTCAATTTAATTCAATCTTTTGAACTAAAATAGCGTTAGAACATGAGTTCTACAAAATGTGTGTGCCATTTTACACAGCAAAGTGCCTCCCCTCAGTGCTTTCTGCAGGAAAAGGAAAAAGGTGCAATACCTGGCTTGTTAAAAGCATGTTTTCTGGGGAAAAAGGTGCAATGCCTGGCTTGTTAAAAGCATGTTTTAATAGCATGCATTTGAGCACACTGGAAAGGCAGGCTTGTGAAGTAAGACGGTCCTGTGTTGCTTTTTATTTTTTGCCTTTTACAGAACAAGTAAGTATAGACAAGCTGAGTTAGTTTTGTGGTAATAGAAGGGGTATAATTAGCGAGGCACTGTGTCAAAAATATTAAGGCTAGGTGAGAAATGATACAAAAATTACTTTGAATGTACGAAATCACAGAGGAGCAGAAAACTAGTGTTGATGTGATGAGCAACTGTATCGTCTTAACAGAAACATATAATTCAAAGTACCTAAGGAAGGCAGGCTGTAGCTGCCTACTACCTGGTTGGAGGCAGCTGTGGCTATGAGCTGCAGCTACCAGCTAAGAGGCAAAATTGACACAGCCCTAAGTACAGTTGGAAGCTTGACAGATTTTGTGGTAAATGGAGCTCAAATAAACAAACAGCTACGTGTGTCTACTGGCCCTAAGTGGTTAAATGGTAGTAGTTATTCATCGTATAAAGGCCTTATCGCTTCTTATGGATAAAAACTTTCAAGATGTCATGAAGCAAAGTGTGAGCTTTAATAATCTACCACTGGTCAACCGCTGGCACTATTCTTAAGACCTAGCCAAATTCTCAATTTATATAATTTGTTGCCTTTAACAGTTTTTGCCATGTGTTGTTACTACTATAGATTTATAATACCATAAGCAGAAATCAAGGAAACCTTTCATGTTCCTTTCCGTAGGCTTGGAATATACAACTTCTGTTCACCTTGGAATGTGACAAGGCAAAATGTTTAGTCCAATCATTGTTATATATTAATTTTACTGTATAAAGATATCACAAATTTCTGTAGACTCAAGCAGCAGTAATACATGGCAAATTCTAAAACAATGCGCATCTATTTTTGAAATAAGTGTAAATATCCAGCTACTTCCAATCTAGAGGCAAAAAAAAAAAAAAAAAAAAAATGCAAAATACATGCTAAATACAAATCAGTTTAAGTGGATGTGGTGATCATACATGTATGACAAGAATCTTGTAAACAATATCTAATTAATATAAAGCATATAGGTAATGTGTGATATGTGTGCAAATGCTGAGGCTAAAGCATAAACTCTTTTAACAGACAAATGCCCTATAGCATGACATCCACTATTGCAAAGAGCAGCTTGCATTCCAGGTGGAGCAAGTGAATATGAATCTATTCCCTAATTTGGCAGCCAAGGCAAACATACACAGGTCTTCCTGAGGCTTAGACCTAATGATGCCCAAAAAAAAAAAATATCTCATGTTCTGACTCATGAACCTAATTCATTCCCGTTGTACCTTGAGCACAATAAGATGAGGGCGAAAACAAGTCATATCCTCATTTCAAGGAGGACTTGTGAAACTGTTTGTCATACATAGGCAGAAAAAGTTAATGACTTGCCATTTTCACAGCTTAAGGTTGTTTAGATCTCATCATCTGAACAGACAGGTTTCCTAAAAATGAAATGGAAAGACTATAATGAAGCAAACCTGAATGTATTTCGAGACTTATAAACATAGATTTCTCTCATATGATTTGATAGGGGGAAATGGAAGAATTCTGATTGACTTTATTGGGTCAGGATTTTATTCACAGAAAAAACAATTCCAAAAAAAGCATTGTGTAACTGCTGTGACTGTAACAACTGCGACCCTCTGCTCCCATAACTCCTTTACCAAATTTGGGTGCACAAGGTAAGAAGTTAAACGTAGACATCTGATAAAATCAGACAATTGTGACTGAATTTGGAAAGCTGAGTCAAAAACTCTGCATTCTGAACAAATCAAAGATAAAATGAAGATGGTTCTTAGAATACCAAGCAGAAGAAAAGAGAAGCTGCTTTATTCATGCATTGTAAATCAATCAAAATGAAGAAGTTTATCTTCTAGAAGGCAGAAGGTTCTCCAATACAGTATGTATAATTGACTAGAGAAGAGTTAGTGCTCTAGCATCGGTAGAAATACTTTGAAGAGAATGAAAAATGAGAGAAGAATCATCACAGTGGAATAAATGGTAGGCTTGAGTGGGGAAAACAATGTGAAATCCTGACTTTTTTTGATGAGTTCTCACTTAATTGAGTGAATACACAATAAGCACAGAATCAACAAGCAGATGTATGATGACTTGCTTACCAGAGATTAGTAAATATTTTCCATATTAAAATTTGAATTACTTTTTTGTGTGTGTGTTCTAAGAGTTAATAGTATGTGTGGCGTTTCTTAATCAGTATTTTCTTTCATTCTACTGCCTCACATTTGTATATACTCCTGCACTTTTTGAAGTTGTTGGTAGAGCTTCTAAACTAGTTAGCAATTATTAGTGATGATCCCTTAGAGCTGTGATGAGTCATTTTAATTAGGATTTTATACATCAATTAATGCCACTTACAGTGGTCAATTTATGTTGATCTTTGTCTACCAGTAAATGTATTTCAACTATTAGTCCATCTGAGAAACCAATGATTTTTTTTTTAACATTCAATCATATCAATCCTTCTAGATAATCTGTTTGTTTCTCTACTAGTAACACAAATAAATAAGCATTTTTTTTCTGTACAGACATAATGGCAAGAGTTGGACATGTCTGTTCTGAAATCACCTGGCTCTGGGGCTTTAAGTAGGACCTTTAACATTGTTATTTGTGTTTAATTTTACATAGCATTGAAATGTTACCTTGCCCTAAGCTGTAGAAGACACTGCTGTTCTTCCCAGTAGCTGCCTTTTCGCACCCTGTCCTTGACTTCATAATCCTGAAATGCCAAGCTTGGAAATCTGCTTCTGGCAGAACAAGATCACTTCATCTTTGAGGTCATGTTCCAGGCTTTTGTTCAATCACCAGTTCTGTTTGGATTCATCTCCAGCATGTCTACTTGAATATTCAAAATATCATCAGCTAGACTAATTTGTTTTTTTTTAAAGTCATGCAAAAGACTGATTTGCTTTGACAGGTGGATCAGAAACAGAATTGGAGCTATTTTATCTGGACCTAATTAAACAACCTTCATTACTGGCAGGTATGTGTTTGTGATGACTAGAAATTAGCTTGATTGGAATTAAAACTCCAAATATAAGGCATTGAAATTGCTTGTTTTTAAAAATAAATGGTTTAAAAATATATCTGTGAAGTATATATTTAAATGTAGTAACTGCGTGTCTAAATTTTAAGTATCTCATCATGCCAAATTCAGTTTTGTATTTTATGTTAATGACACTTATCATAGGCATTCATGAGGATATTGCCAACATTTATAAAATGGCTCCAAATTTGTTCAGAATTATAAGACTTTAATAAAACAGCAGCAGCAGACCTTTTTTTTTTAAAAAAAACAACTCTTGCAAGCACAGGATTTCTGCATTAGATTGTGAGGTGTATTTAGGAGTGAGTTTCAGTCATCTAAATAAGGCCAGCATGAGGCAGATGCAGTGCTTGTGACATCTAAGAGGGCTTTCAAGTAATGCATGTGTGTTGGTCCTCTTTTACCTTCACAGAGCCCAGTCATCTCCAACTGGTATGATAAACTCTATGCATGTCTGTAGAATTAAAGAAACTTTTTTTTCCCCTGTCCACTGATAGTCTAGCCTGTGAAACAGACTGGTGTGAATGGCATGCTGAGGTTATTAAATGCTGTGATAAGTTCTGTGTGTCCTAGTTGCCGCCTTCTCTTCTCTGGTGAAATCATTTGTAACTTTTCAGTAGTCTTCCTACGACTCTAACTGTTCACCTTCTCCAAATATGCTGTGTGAGGTTTTCAAAAGCTACCATAAATATATATATATATATATATATACACAGATAGTTTGATTACATATTTTTCTATGCCTGTCCTGAATGTGTAAAGTTTAGGACAACGCTTCTTAGAAGAGATTTTTCAAAGCAATTATAGCATTGCACTGAGTGAGTACTAAACTGTGCTCAGCTGGTTCAACAGTTTTTGGTATGGATATGATGTGGCTTTGAAGAGGATACCATCATGCCTGAGGATGTGAACTAGCTAAGAAATAATTACAGCTTTCTTTCAACATACAAAATAGTAGTGGAGTAATGTTATCCATCTCAGTTTCATGAACCTAAAATGCTGCAGTGTTAAAAGTCCAAACCATATTTCAAAGAATTGGATTTTATATCTTTCCATATAGGGAACAGGTATGGAAAAAACCTCTATTAGAAAGATGGCTCCCTATGGGCAGGAAATAGGTTATATTTTGGTTATTGTCTATGCTAATTTAAGAAGACTATTTTGCCTTTCAGTTTCTAGTGGTGGCAGACAAATAAGGACTATGTTTTTCTAGTTATACTCTTTAAACTATGTAGTGTGAGGGGATGCAGTAATGTGCCAGTTACGTTATCAGGAGATGTAATTTGCCCTTTTGAAGGACAATAGTACAAATATGCAAATCCTTAGGTTCCATTTAACTAAGGAAAGGCATTAAATATGAACAGAAAATCAAAGACTAACTCTATGAATCCATCCAGTGCAATTCAAATGGGTAAAATTAGGCCTATTTTACCAGTTTAGGATTTAATTGCTACCGGTTTAACAAAGAATGTGCCTAAACTACGATTTTCCAAAATGTGTCTAATTAAAAATCCCAGGATGAGAGTACATAGTAATGTAACAAATAGCATTTTAATTCAAACATGAAAGTAACATGGCAATAAAGATTATCCTGCTTTCTCAGTCAATGACAATGATGTCAAAATAGGCCCTAAAGAGATGAAATTTATTTCTTTCTCAAGAAGAGCTTTTTACTTGTCTTAGATTAGTATGCATGCGAGTCAAGTTAAAGCAGTCAGTTAGGTCCTGCTACTACATTGTTTTCTCTGTATAACTTCCTGTGTTTGAAACTAGGACAACATTTCTTCATAAGAGAGAGCCATGTATAAGTTGCAAAACTTTTCCCTTCAGAGGACTCTTGGAACAAGGAAGCTCAGCAATGGGCACTAGTGGCAATCATCTGTGGATGAAATATGTTTCTGTGAGTAAATTGGAAATACCAAGGCTAATGCACTAATACAGAAGCAAAATGAGAGTGGGTAAAACGGCTCTGCAGTTTGCTGATCTAGGCAGGAGCCTTGGATCTTGGTTTTGTGTCTGTTGCTGGATGATCTAGGGAAGATGCACCATGTGGTTCTATTTCCTATCAATATAAATGGGAATGACACCTGACAGCTTTCTTTACTGTGCTTTGAGTTCCATGTGTATGTGCTAAATATTATTATTATTTTTGCATACTGTTAGCTATTCCACCAAATATGGAATGAACGTTTTTCACTATTTACTGAAAACGTAAAGTGGTTATACATCCTTGCTTGGATCTGAAAAAGATATTTCACATATTTTGTTAGACAGATTTACATGCTTTGACCTTGCACAACCAAAAGTATCTGTTTTCAAAATTCCTATGCATTGACTGCATTCTGCTACACAGCAGTCAGTGCCTGTGAGCCTTATTCAGTATGGCTCTGTACTAGTCAAAAAAAAATTTACTTAGAAAGGGAAAAGAAACAGAAAAAGAGTATATGCATCATTAGTTTTATCCCTCAGATAGTTCTTCTCCCATATGCATTTGACTGACTGTACCAGGCCATGATCAATGCATGGACCATGAAAACAGATGAAACCAACTGAAAAAGCAACCTTGTGCCCCTTTAAGAAAAAGTGAAAACTTTTCCAATTGATTTAGTGCTTCATAAATTAGCCTAGGGACAGCTTTAAATTATACTCTATTATGCATACAGGATTCTACTCATCTAATAATTTTGCTATTCAATAAAAAAAAAAAAAAGTTGTGAATAGCAACCAAATATGCCATAAAAATACGCTATCCACATTGTGCAAAGACTGGAAATGTAAATGAATGGAGTGAAAATGTCCCCAATATGATTTCTCTCTTGTTGACTTTCCAATTTAATTTTTCATGGGAAAAAAAGATGTACTGGGAAATAGAATGCATGATCTACAAGTAGGAGTTTAGGGAAGTCATTATATACCCATTAGTTATGTGCATTTATTAAATCTTTCTCGTAAAATTAAGGGAGTTAAAATTTTATGTATTTATTTCTATCTAGTGTAACAAGTGTATCTCGTATGCCAGTCAGAATTTAAGGTAAATAAATTAACTGACCGTATTAGAGAAGAGAATCCTTGAACTGGAAGGGATATATCTATGGCAGAAACTCTCCTGAGATTCTATAGTTATGTTCCCTGGGTGAGTTTGGGATACTATCCATTTCACTTAAAGATTGGAGACCTTTTTATGACTGTTTTTCAAAAGCTACGGGAAACATAAACAACTGCTTTCATTTTTGTTCAAGCCTATGGAAATCCTTCGGGCTGTCTTGGAAAAGGGGCACTGAATCTGCCTGCTGTAATAGTGTTTGGCCAGTGCTCAATCTTAGGAGCCTTTACTAGGGCTATAAGACCAGTTATTCATCCCTTAAGGCCTGTGGTGGTAAGCATATTTATTTACTTAGATACTATCTTAATCAGAGCAAAGCCAGAAGAGCTCCTTTAGACTGCATATCTTGGCCTGAGTCTATCCAGTTAAGGGCCCTAGGGTTTTTAATAAGTACCCCAAACTCTCTTATATTAACCACTTCTCCCAGTTTAGACTTACTGAGATTCTTGAGAGTTGCCAGGATTTTCATCTTAAATTTTTACTGTTTAAAAAAAAGGATACAAACAGTATCAGTAATAGATGTTTATTTTATCCCTTTCCCATAGGAAAGAGGACTGGGGACTTCTGCTAATACTGTTCCTTGCTTTCTGTGAGTCTGCTTTCTATTATAGTAGCATCCAAATGTGATTAATAAGGACAGTGAAAGGGAAAGCAATGGATGAGTTAATGTTTGCTTGTCACAGACCACCTGGCTCACTCTGGCATGGCAGAATTTAAACTCAGAAGGATCTGAACTAAATTTTCTTTCAAAAGATGTTAAGTGTACATGTTTCAGCATTGCTTGGTCATCTGTCCAAAGATTTGATAGAAGAGTGAATGACTCAGACTTTGGAAAGAAAGAATCAGCAAAGTTACATGTGGTGCAAGTTCTACCAGATGCTGCCACTTTTGTTGCTTCTCCATGCAGGCTAGAAAGAATACCTTACTGAAAGTGGCCACAATGATGGAGGCTAATGTTGTAAGAGCACAGAACTGTTGCCAAAGCTGGAAACATTCCCCAGATGTTTTGCATGTTCCAGCTGGAATAAAACATTTATAGCCTTTCTGGCATGTGTTATCAGCAACAACAGGGCTCTGGTGCAAGAAACTAAAGATTCCTGTGGAAACCGGCAAACTCATCTGTCTGAGCCTCCTGTAAATAAGCTAGTTACAATAAAGTGCTTTTGCTGACTGGCCTTAATGGGCAACAGTTACATTCATACAAGAACTGAGCAAAGGACAAAGACCAAACCATTCTATAAAAGAATCTCTGAAAGATCAAGATTTGTAAAGAATCTCATTTTTAATGGTGACAATCAGAGCAATAAGACAGAGTTTATAGGAATAGTAAGTTAAGATTCTCCCCCATTTCCATAAGTGATAGTCCCGGTGCATTATTTGTTTGTTTATTTGTTTGTTTTTAAGCTCTCTAGAAAAGAAGATGGGAAATGATAGACAAATGTTTGTTGCTAACCTAATTCTTGTACACCCTTCCCTTCACTTTTGTGTATTTCAAGTTGATTGACTAAGTCAGAAAATTTCTGAGAAAAGCATAAGCCCTGGCTTGTTTGTATTTCACTTGTAAAAGTTTTCCCAATCTTTTCCATCCAATTTTCTTCAGCCTCAGTGTACTTCTGGGTATCACTGCCTTTGCTTGGGTTGGCCAATCTGGTAATGTACCTGATGGAGTTGCTCTTGTTATGTGGAATATGTCTTGCTTTTGTTTTAGTTGCCTTTGACACCACGTGTGTTCTAAAGTTAGGGCCTCGCTCTACCAGTGATCTTAAATGTTTGCTGAAGAGAGGTAGTTTTTTCCTGCTGGCGATCCTGCTTTGATGTTACTCTTTGAGGTCCTGAAATGCCTTCTGTGTGGGAATGGTTTGAAAGATTTGGGAGAAAATCTACAAAATGCTTGAGTTTTTAGGGGTTGTTCTGGCTGCTAGCCCTTACACATCCTACTTTCCTCTCCTCCCCCCCTCCTCCCCCCCCCCTTCCCCAAAGAACGTTTAAATAATTTTAACAAAGCAGAACAGCCTCAGTTCTGAGGCTGAGAAAGTCTTCCTTTCAGGTTGTTATATTTCCTAGGAGAAGGGAGACCTAAACTCAGTCATTGCTCCAAACAAGACCAGGTTGTTTTTCTAGAGCATTGCAACATTGGCCAGATTTACTGTGCTGAGCAGCAACGTGGTGCTTTCTGTTTGGGGTTGTGAGTTCTTTATGGACAGCTACCTGAGGAACTCTGATGGGGTAATGGATAGGTGTCAGATACATGAGGGCTGTGAGATCTAAGTTGTGATGGTTGGAAAATCTGCCTGTGTAGACATGGCATTACTAAACTAACAAGTAACTTGTTTCCCTTCATTTTCTGCAACGATAGCACAGAATTGTCTTTTCTGAAACATATTCAATCTAAATGATGGTGCTGAATGATGAACAAGTCCACCTCCACCACCCCTGCTGCATGTAGTTAATTTGCATCCCAAATACCTTACTAGGAGTTTACCGGTAATTGGTAGATGGGTAATCTACCTATTAATTTCTTCATTTCTAGCCAGTCTCTAGTTAATAATCAATAGTCCTCTTTTCTTCTGAGGTAATGGCCTTGACATCTTGGCCTTTGTGCAGTGTTAAAAAAACACTGATCGTTATCATTATCATATGTCCTTGATATACTGTATAAGGGTGAGGATATCAGTTGTTTGTACAGGAACACCTAATGAGCCTGGAAGAATAATTGAGTTTGGCCAAAGAAGTATACATGGTTTCCTGGTCAAAGACGTTTGTGGGAGAATTAATCGAATGTTGGATATTAGCAGAAGTGCTGCTCCAAAAGTAATGCCTCCTGTTTTATTATGTTGGCCCACAGTGTCAGAGCTGAGTGTTGGTGGTGTGGCACATGTATGGTGTCCGATATGGAAGTGCATATGAGGCAATGTCACTGAATTGCTACACACTGAAAAAATAGCACCCGTTCAGTTTTACCACTGCTTGCTGAATGTTTATGGGGACTAAACAGTGGCTGTGTGCATGAGGCAGTGAGTGGTGCATTTCAGTACCGGTGACAGCGATAGTGTGTCATCTCCACTATTGCAGACTTTTACAAACATGGCATACAGGCTCTTGTTCATGACTAGTGAAAATTCATAGCTAATGGTCATGAGTATGTTGAAAAATAGTGCTTTGTGGCAGAGAATTTACACTATCAAACAATGTTCTTTTGCTCTTTGTATCTGTTTTAGTTTCCATGGAAATAAATAGGAGGCATTAGTTTCCGACCTAAGTACCATCTCCAAATCTGGATTGAATACAATCTCCACAAAAGTATGTGAATAATATGTGAAAGTTCTGTGTAAGCATTCTGTATCAAAGAACCAGGTTGGAGGCAGGGCTTTGTTTACCTTCTTAATGTAGTGAACATTATAGAAGACTAGATATTCCTCACTGTAGCTTGATACCCTGAGTCATAATTTCTCCTTTTGAAATTACAGTGAACCCATCGCAGTTTTAGTGTGAGAGTAAGTTTGAATTACACATGAACTATATATCGTAACTCAGTTTCCATTTTTTGTTTCTACTGTTAGTCACAGTCTTTTCAGTCTACTATTTTCCACAGTCACTAGAGCTACAAAACTTCAATCTGTTGCAGTCGCTTCTCTTTTTTTCCTGTGAGAAATCAAAATATTAATTGTGTCTTCCTGGTCTCTTTAAGTAGTCTTGAGGACCATTTTTCATCAATGACATACAGACCAGAGCATGGTCTATATTTGGATCTTTTGACTAAGGTACAATGTCTAATTTCAAAAATAATGGCACCGTAGATCTCATTTTACTGTTCTTCCATAATAATAAGATTTTTATCTGCTTCCAGAATTTATACTCTGCTATTAAATAAGGAAAATCTTTTGTACAGTAGGTGTAAAATTACATCACACTCAAGACATCATTTAAAAAAGGAAAAAATCAGTTGTCTTATGCTTAGATTAAAAATTAGAAATGAGCTACATTTTAAAATACTGGTATACACAAGCAAGTTTCCCACACCAGATGACAGAAACCTATCTTTGTCTATGTCACAGACTTAGTTATGGTTGGTATTTTTGTGCTTTGAATATGAATTTCAAGAACAAGGTTTGTAGAAATAGCATTAAAAAAGAATTGTGAATTCTGTTGAAGTAGATTATGGGAATTCATGCCTTTGTTTTGAAACAATCTCCACGCACCATTTGTTTTGCACCTATAGTACATAAGCTGATATTCATGGAGGCAGAGGAATTATTTATTTATTTATTTATTTTTTTGAGAATTGATAGATATCTTTTGTAATGATACCCACCTGCATTATATCAGCTCATGTTCTCTGCTCAAGATCAGGAGCCAATTTATTCAAGAAACAAGAGTGTGCATAATACATCTGAGTTTCTTTGTTGAAATGTGACCTCTGGACTGTGTCTGGCAGTGTGGATGAGACATGAGTGGGGAGGTCATGGCTGCCTGGTCAGGTCAGTGGGTGCCTGATGACTGAAATGTGCATGTGCTTCACAAAATCCCTAAACCTCAGTACAGCTTTTTAAATGTATATTCTGTAATTTGTACCTGTATCTAAAGCACAGCTTACTGTTTAAAAATACTGAACCAATTTTTATTGAGTATGCAGAATAATATCTTATACGTGGGCTGAGTTGTCAGTCTGCTTATGGCCTGCTTTTCTCTTCTCATTTGTGAGACTCCTCAGCAGAAATGAGTTACAACAGCTTTCTGCTGTTCTCCTTTGCTGATTGTCATAAGAGGGACAGATTCTTAATTGTCATTAGATTATTTTAAAACTCAAAAATATTCCATTTAATACGTAAGCATTTTCTACAAGAATTTTGTAAAGTCTGGACACATGGAGAGTTTTAATGTTAAAATATAAGACATTTGAGCCTCTATCTTCAAACAACATTTTGGCTTTCATAAGGAAATAAATAATGAGATTCTTAGCACTTGGTTTTGAGTCTCCTCAGTGCTATTTATAAGGGGAGCAAGAGCAGCTATTGTTATCTTTAGAAATATTTGGCACTGCGTGGCCTTGATACACATTTATGTCCATTCAAAGAATGTCTAGTGAACAAAGGAATGGGTCTCAGGGCATGAATGTTATCGTGAAGCAACTAAAAGATACAAGCCTTGTCACTTCTTGTCTCATTTTCATTAAGAAAATCATGTGGTTTAGCTTTAGGGGGGTAGTGATGAATCAACCACGTGACTAAAGGCAGGTGGCCATCTTAAAGCAGTTCTTATCCCTACTAAAAATAAGAACAAAAAGTGAGATGAGGGGTTTTCAGCTCCATAAAATGTTTGCTCACTGGCCTGTCATGAGATAAATATTTTTACAGATACATTATTTACTACAAGGGAAGCTTTTCCCTGAGAACACAGATAAAGGCACTTGCTGTGGGAGCTTTATGGCCACTGCAGGCCCAACTGTCATTCCTTGGGTACTTCCTGTCAGTCTGACTAAACTCTGTCATCCTTCAACCCAGTTTAAATTAACAGGTAATTTGTAAATGTCACTTCAGGTTAGGCCGCTCATTTTGTTTCTACTCTACCAATGCAAAGTCTAGGACTAATTTTTCTTGTCTTCTTTTAATAGGATTTTCATTTATAAATAGAATTATGTTCTGAAAATAAATTACAGTAAGTGATGCACAGAACTGGTAGCAGCAGCACTTTCATAGAATTTCAAGCACCTACATCAGAAGAGATTAATAAAAACACTTCAAAGGCTAAATTCTATTTAAGCAGAAGACAGCTTTTGGTTAATATTTAATCTGAGTAACTGAGATCTTGGTTGAAAATATAATTTTTTAATATCTAAATTAATTTGCAAAACAAAACCATTAATTTTGCCTGAGAGCTTTCATAGTGCAAAAGTTTCTGTAATTTATTAAAAAAAAAAAGTTAAAAATGCATTTCTGTAGTAAAAGTCCCTATTTTAATATGGAATTTATTTCTAATTTATTTATATTCCTTCCAAATATATTATATTTGATCAGCAATATTGCTTTAAGTCTGTATTTTTTAAATGAATGCTGATATACTCTGTTGAATAAGAAAATGGTGAAGAAAATGATTCAGATTTTTCATGAGACTTTTTATTTTTAACAAGAGATTGCCGTTAGGTTCAATGTTAACAAATAAGCATCACCTATTTCTTAAAATATAGTATACATCTGAAACAAGTGCAATTTCACTATGGTATAGGCATTGTGAAAGGAGCTGATGTAATACTTTGGTATGCTATTTTTCATTTACATTGTTTTTGAAGTGTTGTGGTTACAACATTTGCTTTGATTGTTCACCTTCTAGCAGTCTCATACCCAAGTGAGCAGGGAAAGCTGTTTACTCAGCAACACAGTTGTGCCTCTCTTCTGCTTCCTGGTGCTAGGGAGCATCTTCTCTTCCCTGCACCCCTTATGGAAACATTGCGCCTTTCCAGAAATGAACAACACTCAGTTCCTCTGTAGGAAGACATCTTAAAACCTTCTGGTCCATTTAAAAGACTTCTTGGCTTGGGCAGGGCTCCTGCATAGCAGGAGCCATTTTTAAGCCGCTCTTTGTGCATCAGTAGTATACTAACTCAGCTGTGGGCAGTGCAGGCCAAAATCCAGTTCTTTGATTTCATCAACCTTCCTCGATGTTCATTTCAGCTTTTTTGCTGTCGTCCCATTCACTCTGTTACTGCACACTCACATTCCTTCTATTTTATTTTTCTCTCATTCTTTCCTTGAAGCATTTATCTGCATTTTTGTAACCCCTTTTCTTTTTATAATTTATTTTTCAATAAGATCAGTAGCCGTAAAACAAAGTCTTGGTGACAAGATCAAAACTGGAAGTTAGGGAGTAAGAATTCAGGACATCCTAGGAACTGCACGTGTGTGTTTTAGTGACATGTCAAATGTTATGGAATTTGGGGGAGGAAGGAATAAACAACATTGTGATAATTAGCAAATAATGCAAAATAAAAATGGCGGAGTTTAAATTGTGCTGTTTTTCCCTGATGAGTAGTCTGGCAATTGCTGAAACTTTTTGGTTACTTTGCTGTGATGATTCCACTACTTCCCAGATTTTCCAGACTGTCCTGGCAATTGATGTGATTGCAGAGAAGCTGACAGAAAGCAGAGTCAGAGGATGTGCAGAACCAAAGGAACCAATCCTCCTCCTCTGAGAAGCTTAGATGTCATCAAGCTTAGATGTCCTACTTTGATTTGGTCCTCTTAAAACTTATCATGAAAGGTTATGCACAGTTTCTCCTTATTGCCCTCTTCATGTGTCAAGAGCCAGCAGATTTTCTTGGATGAATATAAGTTTGTCCTGATTAACTTTGAAGGCAATTAAATGTGAAGCTGGTAAGGAGTGGAAAACTCTTTGTGCAGGAGAGATTCTAAGTTGCTTCTTTTGATACTATACATAATACAGACATCATGCAATGGCAAATGACTGACGTGTTCTTTTTTCCTATATGAAATTATTTCCTGAATAGTGAAGTAGAAGCAAGGATTCTTCTCAGTGGCTTGGTAACCAGAAATTCAAGAACTATACAAAAAAGTTTTAGCACTGGACCTCGAGTGATGAGTGATTTTATTGTCTGCTGCTCTGGTAATTAACATAGAAGAGATACGTACATGGGAGACTGCAATATAATATGACACACGTTAACTAATTCTCAGTTAAAAAGCTGGATCCTATCAGTTGTCTTCTGTGCATTTATGCTTTAAGGCTCCACTCGGACAATATTTTTACTGTTTAAAATCATGTATCCACATGTATCCTTGTTAAAACTTTAAGCATAACAAAGTTCGCTTACAGTGTCATTGTAAAAACTACTTCAGATGGTTTAAAAATGGTCTTTTTAGTGAGATAAGCAGTATCAGAAACCACTATAAAATGTTACTGAAAAAGCAATTTTCATTCTGCATTATTACTGACTTATTTTCAGAAACATAACTTTTCTATATAAATATTAACCATTTTGTTAATAATTAACATTTAAGGTGTTTCTTTATTCCAAATGGCAAATAAGCATTTATGCAGGATGAGTCTGGAACTTGAAAAGAGAGTTGTGATGTATTTAGTACTAACTGAAGTGTCCCCACCATGAATTCATTATAATTACTAGGAATGCATGTCTAGGTGGAATATTTTCTTGTACTTCAGTGGATTTTAGCTGTAACTGCGGCATCAGTCCAATTTTCCAGATAACTTATTATGGTTTCACTAGGTGATCAGTTCAGGTTTGTTACATTTTCCCTCTGTATAACATACAAAAGATTTTGTGGTGAAACAGAAGTAAGCTTGGGTCTGGTTTAAATGGCTTTAATGTGAATCAATATAAGGGAGTATGATTAAACTAAGGAAACTGACCTTTATGTGAACCAACTCTGGTGTTCATGAAATTTGAACTAACTCTCAGTTCTAGGAAGACTGTGAAACAGCTAATACTCTGAAATGCTGACAAGAAGGAATCCACTGTGATATAAATGCCTGTCTGCTTGTCTGACTATCAAAATTAAAGCAAAGAAGTAGAAATTTATTGCCAACTGTCCCAGAGAAAAATATGTGAGATAGATGTGTGCTGCTTTCTCCGGGATGACATCTGGAGGAGCACTTATTGTCTATCAAAGTTATTGCAAAAAGAACTGCTGTGTCAGTTGCCCTAATTCCACTAAAATACTTGGAGATTCTTTCAGCAATTCTTTTGGATGACTCTTTGAGGTGTTTGGGTTCACTCTACTTCAAAAATTAAAAAAAAAAGGAAAGTAGGATACAGATTTACTTTTTCTTTTTCTTCCAATTTTTCATCTCATATTTTTTTACATAAGAAGGTCAGATAAGTGAGAAAACTCCCTGGAGGTCTGTTTGTGAGGCCATTACAGAGTTCATTAGGACAAAAAATCTGGTATTTCTAAAGTGTTGTCCTTGATCCTCCATTTTACAGGCAGGAGATTAAGCAAAAATTCAGATTATTATTTCACTAATTCAAGAATCTAACTTTTTAAGCCTGAAGTTTTCTTTCCATTTAATTCTCTAGGTTTCTTTATGTTTCTTTATACAGAATATGTGGTTATTTCAAGGAATCACATCATACAACAGAAGCATACTTGAATACAGGAGTTATTCTACTCTAAGGAAAACGTAGGCCAAGATTATCTCAAGTTTGATATGTAGTGTTAGTGTGATTTGAAGCATTCGGTTCAGCAAATAGCTAACAGTTGAAACAGATGAGGGCAATCTTCCTCAAAGCTGTTGCATTAGACTGAGACAAGATGGCATTCTTGTGAAAATGAAGTTTACCTTTGCAAGCAGGAATGCTATAGTTTGACTATTTTTCAATTAAAAGTTGGATTCCATAGTGCATTGAATCTGTCACAGTGAAAAATGTAGGCTGATTGGTAATAATACTGCTCTATAATTATTACCATTATACAGTCCAGATGTGTCATGAGAGCATGATCCCTTGATTCTATTTGGCTTCATACAGACTATAGAAGAAGCAATTCCTGAGCTGTAAGGCCAGTACACTGAAGTGTAAGTCTCATGCAAGTAAATTCAGGAAGCTTTTCCGTAGTGGTTATTGATGGTGTTGCTGAAAGCAATCTGTCACGCTGAGAGCTACCTTCTCTTAGACTTATGTTGCATGCTTGTTTTCTCACTTTGACACTTCAGGTGTTGAACAACTAAGAGTGAACTTTCTTGTTAAAGAAGATGATTTTTCAAAATTAAATTATTTTTACAGTATTTTCTTAAATTAATAGAGAATTTAGTTGTATACAAAATTGTTGAAATACATTCCTTTAAAAAAAAAAAAATTCAAAACCCTCTTCAAAATATTCTTAATGCAATTTCAGAGTGAAATAACCACTTGGAGGTGCCTGTACAAAATTTAGCACATTTTTTTTTTTCCCCAGAGATTTATTAATTGTGGATTGAAGAGGAATAGAAATGGTGTAGACAGGTGTTCTCCCACAGCATCATCCCCCTTTGTGGACTGATGACAAGTGAATGCCTGTAACAGGAGGTAAAATTCAATTGTAAATGTTTCTTCTCCAGCCAGATGACTCATAAAGGTGTAAAACATATATATCTTTGTCAGACCATCTGTCTGTCTGCTAGTGACACACCAATTGACACTCTTGCTATGTTAGCCACAATCTAGACAGCCAAGTATTGATTAGAAGACACTGTTTTCAGTTGCTAATTGTACTAATTAGATTGAAAATTTCCATTTTGTTTCAGAAGTTTTCTGAAAGTGTTCAGCTTTTTGAAAAAATAAGATGAGGTCTATGCAGAATATTGTTTCTTTGCTCTTAGATCAGCTGGCAAAAGTTTGTGTTGTAAGCACAGGGCCCAGGCTTGCAGCCTGTACAGATGCCAGTATGATTGCTTGCACTGGGTTTTTTTTTTACTTCTGCATAGATCTTCTTGGTTTGGAAACCTGTGAAGTTACACACACACATTACAGTTAAGTACCTAACATAAGTCCCTTCTGCATATATGTTATGACAGAGCTTTTATTTTCAGGAGCTTCACTTTTCCAAGAGACTTTCCATCAATGTGCAGTGAGCCTGTGTTTAGAGTCATGCAATGATGGATGCTGTTTTCCATCGAATTATCTGCCTCATATGTTGCATAGGCTGCAACATCTGTAATGAAAATTCCTCTATATAATGGTAATTGAATGTTGTGCTGGAAAACTGGATACTTATGATGTCTGTTAAGCTGTAGAAATCTTTTTTAAAAGCAGGGCAAGTGATGCCTACAGTGAATGCAAAAGCCTTGCATTCCTCCTGTCCCAATTGCTTCTGGGACAGGGAAGCGAGGAAGGAGCCAAGGGGAGACAGGCCTGCCAGGGGCTGCTTCCATCCTGAAACGGGCGGGGTTTTGCTTAAGGTCCTTTATGATGTTTAACTGGCATTTCTGCCAAGAGGAACTTGTGTCTTTAAAGGACACAGGTTGGAAACTGAACGACTGTTACTGAGGAACCGCACAGAAGCCTGGGCTTGCTGATGGTCTGCGTGCACCTATATGGGCAGGGCGGGAAGGGGAGATAATGGTGATCCTAGCCTATAGCAAGTTTCCCATCCTGGTGTACTCACATGAAATCTCTGTGGGAGAGTGTGGTTATCTGCCATTACTTTGTGGAGTTCCCAGGCTTGAAACAGCAGAGGCTGCAGGTAAAAATCCCAAAGTCAGCTCATGTGTCTGTCAGTGAGGTGAGGAGCAGTGTGGGCCATGACTGGGCAGAGGGGCAGAGCCAGAACAGCTGAAAGATAGCATCTATTCCCCTGCCCTGATCCAGTCTGACTTGGATCTTGCTACAGCAGCAAGAACAAAGGATGGCAAACCATGAACTGGAGAGGAAAGCAACCTCCTGGCTCTGCATGGGAAGGAAAAGTGTGGAAGGAGTGAAGTTACTGTCATCTGTTCTACCTTTAATGAAAATAAAAGTTCTTAAACTGCAGCTTTGCAGAGAAATTATGTTTCTGATTTTAGCATCAGAAAACTTTATCTTCAGTTTCATTGTGATGGCTTGTGTTTTTGCTGTAACTCCCATAAATGTAAACTCAACTGGTGTTGCTGCTGGTAGCAACAGTACTATGTTTGTGTCAGCTGACCTGGAAGAACTGTGTTTTCATTACCCCACAGAGGTATGCTCTGATTTAGTGAAGCGCTTAGCAACTTCAATAGGTCAATAGCAAGTACACTTGAACAAATACTGTGTTGCATAATGTTTAACAGTAAGAAGAAGTAGAGTTAGGCATCTCCGAAGAGATGTGCAGGTATTTTTAGTCTTATTAGCTCTGTGCCTCAGCTTCCCACTTGTAAAATAGTTTACAATTAAATGAATCAAAGGGATGTTCTGAAAATAAATTCATTAATGTTTGTGAAATGTTCAGATAGCATACCATGGAGAGTAATAGAGCATCTCTCAAGTAAATGAAAATTTCTTGTTCTGTAGAATGCAGTTTGAAGAAAGTGTGCATTAAAGAAGTAGGACTCTGAACAGTGAGGAGAAAAAAAAAAAAAGAACACTAAATGTTCAAGTAGAAAAACTAATTCTGAGAATATTTTGTCTTTAAGTCTGGACTGTGTTAGCCATGCAGACAGCAATCCTAAGAAAGGAAAGAACAAGGTAAAGTGCTTGTCAGGGATCCCTCAATTGTGTTTCCTGAACAGCTCTTAGTTTTACATACCTTGCATACTTCCTTTATATCAAAAAATGCTTCAAAATGCTTCTGGAGGAGCATATTAAATCCAATAGTCATCCTCTGTCCCTGGAGCAGAGACAGCACAATGAGCCTTCATACTTTGCTGATGGCAGCTGTAAGGTGGAATGGGTGAGAGTACCTTTCAGGTGACAACATAGCTGGTGTTTCTTAACAAAGCCTTGCATTCTCCCTGGATAAATGAACGAAGGTGACTGGCACATCATAGTCATTTTTATGCCAACTTAAAGTACTCTTTTTAAATGGTTCCCCTCAGGGTTTTGACCGTGAAAACCTACTCTTAAAGATAACTTGATTAATAAAGCGAGGGCATAAGCTGTTAAAAGGCAAGTTATCTATCAGTTTGATCCAGGTAGATTCACTTGAACAGACATGAGAGGCAGCATTTAACAAAACAAAACAAAATAAAATTTCATTTATATCCTGGTGTCCTCATGTGGGCTTTAAATGAAATTAGGGAAGAAATGTATTGGATTGTATTTCTCATGTTTGGCTGTGTTAAAACTATGCAGTTGCATTTCAGGTTTTGTATTGGATTTTATTGATTTGTGCTATTGTACTGCTATTAAAATATCATATTTAAACTGATAATGAGATCAGATTGGGCTATTTAGTCTTCCTGACACATAATGAAACACCCTAGAATTTTAGATGGGAGACTGAAAATCCAGGTGATTTGATTTGTGAAGTGGTGAAAAAGAGTCTTACCCCTCCAAAGTCTATGCTGAATAAAAGCAGCTCAAAGGGATAATGTATGCAGAGAGCACAGCACAGCTGAGGAAATGTTGGGCAAGGGAGCCTGATATACATTGACTTAAGGTCCACAGCTTTACAGGCAGGAAGTGCTTATAGCTGGATTGGCTATAGAAGCTGTGTGAGTGCACCCAGAGCAAGGTAAGGCTTGAGCTCACTGCACTGAACCAATTCTGGAACTCCCTCTTGAGTGCTTCTCAGAAAGGTCTAACTAATCAATGTATTCATAGCTGTGAGAAATTTGGTAACATCACTGAAAACATGATCTGATTATGTTTCACTGGTCATTTCAAGTGAGTAGACTCCAGTATCGTGCATGTTATGTGAGCTGTCTGTGAAGCAGCTACTTGTGAGAAATATTTCATCAGTGTAAGAAAACTGCCACTGTTCAAGACTAAAATACCATATTGCATTAGCCAATTTGTTCCAGAAGCTTTTCTTTCTAATTTGTTGCTAGCCCATGCTCAGTAGATGCAAACTACTGCCTAGTCTGGTCTCCTGAAGCACAAGTATGAATCTGGAAAGAACAACTTGTATCAGCTGGGCAGATATAATTAAAGTTTTAGGCTTACTTTATACCCAGGTGGAGACTTTGAAAGACTTAAGGGAATTTAGTACTAATCCAAACCTAGTATCATCCAACCGATGGCATGATGTTCAGCACAGAACTGTAATTGGAAGGGCATTGGAGAGGGACTTTGAGAGATTACAAAAGAGAGAGAAGAGAGGATTAGACAAGCACAGGAATAAGTACAGCAAGTTCAGAAAATTACCTAATGCAATGCAGTTCTTGTATCTTTATGATATTCAGGATTCTGGGCTTGTCAGAGAGTACAATACTACACACCTCTCAATTCTGTTATAGCAATCTGCATCTGAGAGTGCAAACTGTCAAAGCCTTTACAAACTAAAAGCAGCAGCTTAGGAAGATGTAGGCAGTTCATCTGACAGTGTCTCCTGTTCGGATTTACTAAAGCAAGAAAAATGATCAGAACTCAGAATACTCTTTCTTACATCATGAAGCATATGACCTCACAGATGTGGGACCCATAATCTATCTGCACCCACAGATATTGCTTTATGGCCTCTTTGAAAGGCTTTTTTGGGAAAATTCCTGTTCATTTGAATGGTGTCTTCTAGTGCCGGGTAGTTCCTCTTTGTTGTGTCATACAACCATTTATTCTAACAAGTACTGAGAAACTACAGTTAGGGATTAAAGCAAGCTACAAGTGTGTACATCCTCTTTTTTTGACCTTCCCTCCATCTTCTTTCCTAATATTGCTTTCACAATTATATTTGGCTCCTCATGGTTCTGCTTTCCCTCTCTTTAGTTTTACTGGTGCTTTTCTCTTTGATTCTAACCCTGCAAACCACTTATTCTGTTCTTTCACTGCCAAATTTCTTGTTTCTACCTGATGGTCAGAGGTATTTTCTAGCCATAATGTGAGTAGAATTTGTCAGGCAGCAGAGCGCTAGTCTCAAGGACCAGACTCTGCCCAGAGAGAAAGCATGGCAAGTATGACCTACTAATATTTAAGTCAGAAAAGGCAGATTGTAAAATAAAATGTTGTTTTGCAGAGTAAGTTGAGGGAACTCATGCCTGAGTATGAAGTATAGGACATGTTTTTTTCTTCTGATTTTATTCATTATTATAATTTTAAGGAGCAATTGCAGATGAAAAATGGTTTCACTTTATTTAATCCAAGAAGGCAGAAGGAAACCTAGGATTTTCTGGTAACTCCTGTTTGGGAAGAAACTGAGACAGGTAATAATGCTGTGAAGGCATCAGTCAGGCAGAAACTCTTCAACCTTACCAAACCCCTTGTAGCATCATTGCTTGGAGAACTCTCTAGGCTTTTTTTTTTTTGAGTTGCATTGATGACTGCTTACACAAACTAAGTCTCCTTCTCATTTCTTTCACTTCACATTGCTTGCAACAAAGATCCAACAAAGCCACTTTCTTAGGTCAGTTTTCTTTACGGACTCATCTTTGCCTTTGCTACGACTCTTCCTGATATCATAAGTGAGCATAAGGAATTATGCCAAAAAAGACATCCATTTTTTTCTTTACTGTATCCTATCTTTTTTTTTTTTTTTTGTGCCTTTCAATGCTGCCTACGTTTTATGGATATCTTTCTGTTCCACATACACCTTAAATTTCATAGAACCTGCAGAACTGATGACTCAGCCAGAAGCATGTTTCCAGTAAATGTTTCTTTTATGTTTTCTATCTTCTACTTGCCTATTATATGTACTTCTCTCACATCCTGGCCAAACAAAAATGAAGCAAAATAAAAAGAAAATGATGACATCATAGAACAGCCAAGGTTTGAAGAAACTTTGAAAATGAGTGAAGTCTTACAAGCATCAGTTTGTATTTATTGCAGTATTTTAAAAAATAATAACCTTAAACTGCCCCCTGGCTGAATAAAATGGTTCACACTGGGGATATTTTCAGAATAAAAAGCCTACTAATAGTAAGTCTACTATCATGTCAGTAAATATCATAAATATCACATCTTCATAAGTCATCAGAAACAGTCAGCGGCAAGTGTTATCAGAGTGCCTGCAAAAGCAAGCTACCAAGAAAGTAATAGTTAATGACCACAGTAGCAAGTGATGTTAGCCAGAAATGGAAGAAAACACAAGGAGTTACACAAGGAGTTGTAAGGAATTACAACATCCAGGCTGACCAAAGTCCTAAGAGGTATTCATTTCTGCCAAAAGCCTAGATTGCCATGAGCCCTGGAAGGAGTGGAATGTCTCAGGTAGCACAGTAAAGATTGTTCTGATGAATTAAAGGACACATTCAGAGATTCTTGTCCAAATCCTCTTGGTGAAGGGATGATAACACCAAAATGGCTCTTGAGTATACAACCTGGACTTTAAAGGAAGGAGGAGTCATGACAAAAACTGGTCAAATGACGACTTCCCTGCAGCGGAAGGTTGTTTCCTAGATTGTGGTCCCTGCTTGAATAAATGGATGAGTAGGTTGCACACTTTAGGCTGAGCAATGATAGAGTAAGCAGTATTTTTTAGCAAGGAGGGAAGTCTCTAATTCCCTTGAGCTAGCTTCAGACTTAACTGCATGTCCACGGAATGATGTTTCTTTCATAAATATATATATATATATTTTTTTTTTGCTATGCTAACGTCCAAGCTTTGTCAGGAAAGATACAGTTTCCACTCCAACCCTGACTGATACACCATTGTTTAGGTAAACTTTATAGGCCTAGATGGATGGGGGTGTTTTCATAAATACTGGCACATTACTCTATTGGTAATGATGAAATAGCTTGGCTAATTAAGTTCTAGTATTATGCACTTACATGGCTGATCAGTACTAAAGCTATTCATTTGATATCATTTTAATCTTTAAAATGCTAGAAAAGCTATTTGAAATGAGTGGCTTACTGTAACTGAATAGACAGAGACCACAGTCAATAAGTAAAGTGCTCATTCACCAAATTGCTTTAGCAAGGTTGTATTTTGTAAAAGATTTTGAAGCTGGACATAGTGTTGAATTGAAGCCCATCAGCCATTCCCATTATTTGTTTAGATTTGCTGAAATCTGAAAAGAGATGGGTAAAAGGGCTACCAGGTTAGTCAGCAGCACTTCCACTGTTGTGTTTTGGATGTGAGTGAAGATTAAATACAGTACAACAAATTATGTGACAGAAAACATTACATCTAAACTTTGCCTTTGTTTTATGCTGCTTTCAGTGTGAGTTGACGCGGAAAGTGTTATGTATTGTCCAATAAGAAGATAGAACACAATTCTGTGGTACCTCAAGTTCACACTTAAATGATGTTGATCATGGTTTGGAGAGCAGCTGTTTCACTTAACATCTTCCTCAAACTTAAACAAGTTTCCTGCAGTTAACAATCACTCGCAAGTGACACAGGAGGAAGGAATATACAAGATAAAGCAAATACCAGCCTACAGCACATAACTTATCCTGTAATATTTATTAAACATCGTCTTTGTTTCAAAATAGTGTACTGGAAGAACATCCAAACAATGGTGAAGCTTTGGGGGTAATTTAATATTATATTTTAAAAATATGTTTTATCACTATAGCTTGCTTTAAATTTGCTTCAAATATTAAACAGACACTGGCTGTAGTATTTAGTTGAATTGTTTATGGGATCAAAATCAGGCTAAATGTTCAGAAAATTTTCAGCAAGAGTTTCCAGTTAATGAAAGCACCATTTGTGATGTGCTAAAACATGTATACACATAGGTATTGCCCCATTTATCAGACATGAGAGCTAATTACCTCATCCACTGCTATATTTCTTCCATCCTCTGCATTTCAATTCCCAATATTAATACATAGGTGGTCAAGCTGACCATCGAATAGCCTACATGAGCATGAATGCATTAAATAATTTAATGTTAGAAGAGTTTATTAAACTGCCACATTCTAATCAGCATGCGTACCTGCCTTCATTAATCTTGCACTGGTCCATGGTGTGTCTCTACAGCCGACACAGAGTGTGCTAATGTTAATAGGAGCTCTTAACAAACAGGATCAGTTAATCAAGGAAAATTTACTATTAGCCATATGACCATGCATACCGAAATCTAATTACAATCAGATTTAACCTCTTCATTACCGTATTCATCCAAATATTTTACTTATCACTTGTGATACTAAAGTATTTCAAACTAATACATGATTATGCTCATTTGAACAGGAAATACTTGCATGAACTCACTATTATTAAGGAGGGAGTATTTCTGTTTTTCTGTGTTTTTAATGCACAGTGTGATATGGGTTATTATATTTATTGTCAAATGCAAGATATGTAGTACAGAAAATAATTGCTTGAATAGAATGCTGAAAAATGAACCCTAGTATTCTGGATTAATTCAGATGGAATTTACTGCTTGGTAAATTATCAGTTAGCACTGGGTGGGTATAATTTAGAATATACAGTTATTTTAGCAGCTAAAGTGTTTTAAGTTCTTAATCAGCATATTTCTTTCTGATCTCAATTGAACTATATTATTTTAGAACACTTAGCTATTTTTATTAGATCTTAGACCGTGATAAGCAATTAAGCTATATCAGCGGTCATGATTCTCTGAGTCTGTTCATAGGAAGAAAGAGATTGGAATGGTCTTAAGAAATTGGTTAGACCTCAGTTTAATAGAAATAGGGTAAATTGAGATAGTTCCATTTTAGAGTTTTGTTTTATTAATTTTATTTACAAATGTCCTTTTCCTGTATGCAGAGAATAGATAGAATTAGTCCATAGCATAGGAGATCAAATCTGTTATTTTCTTTAGGAACCTGCATTATATTTTGGTTCAAAGAGCAATGGATTTTCAAATGATAGTACGGAGCAGAATACTGAACTGAAAATGCTGAAGTGACTTGCATGAGTTTGTTGTCCAAGATACTCTATATTGCTGCACATCTCCTTCATTATAAAAAGTGTTGATTGGGCCATAGCAGTGGAATTTGCTGACTTTGGTACCAACCATCAGCTTTGGAGGCATTACTGATCCCTGCATTAGTCTCCACCACCATGTAGGCTTTGGTGCCACTATTCCACCCATCACTCTTCCTCATTCCTTCTGCATTATTCCTTCTTCTCCTCCATTTTAGTGTTTAAACTTAGTAGCTTCAACAAAGGAGATAAAGTCCTGATATGGTTTCTTCCTTTGTGAAACCACTTTGTTAAAAGCCTGCCATTTGGTACAACCTGGTGCACTTCAGTGCTGAAAAAAATGTATTTTTTGTGATCTAGGGTAGAGGTCAGCCCAAGGCACGATGGTACTGAGTCCAGAAAGGGAAATGGACTTACTAAGTCAGGATTAATTTTTTTTTTTATTATTCCCCTCCTACGGTTCTAGTACTCTTTTCTCCCATTTTCTTTATTATTTGGGTTTATTAGGCCAACCAGTTTTTGCATTTTCTCCCCTCCAGTTCTTCCAGCATTTGACCCTTTTTCCTTCTCTCAGCTTCTTTTTTTCTAGTTCCCATTTTTTCTTTTTACTCTAGGGCTACTCTTACCTTCCTACTTTAATATCTAGGCAAGGTACATTAAAACACTCCTTTGAGGATGTGTGAGATTTTGAGTGCGCCTTGCTTTGCTCTGTGAAAACTCTGTTAGAAACAGTAATTTTTATTTTAACAACCTGCTAACTCTGCTTAATGGATGGAGTCTTGCATTGTACATAAAGCTAGGATAATCAATTAGTGGATAAGACCAATGACAGTTTCTCCCCAACCTATTGTAGATCTTTTAGTATCACCTTCTGTCGTGATAGTTCATCTTTATCCTTGATGAAGTCTGATGAACCCAGTCATCTGAACTTTTTTTGTATGCCAGAGAATATCAGTCCTCATGTTTGCCTTGTCATAGAAGCCAGTTTCTGCTAAACCAAACACTTTTCAAGGTATGTGACTGCATTTGAAACGAAAGCATGGCTATCACCATTGAGAACATTGAGAATGCTGCAGTATCCATATTCTCAAGGCATCATGCACAGTACTTGTTGAATCTGAGGAGAGAGCAGCACATTTGTAGGTCACTATCAAGCCTGTAGGGAAACTGTAGGATAGAAAGAATTTGATTGATGTGTTGGGAGTGGAGTAGGGTAGAGAAGAAAATTCATCCAGCCCAACTTTTTTATATTTAAAATGCTTTTTTTTTTTTTTAATATATTTTTTCCCCTCTTTTTTTTTTCCCCTCAACATATCTAATACTCTGAATTATAACATTTCGGGACTATACTGTTATCTGGTGCTCTGAACAAACTCAATAACATTGACTGCACTAAACAGAGGAATAAATAACATTAGAAAATCTGACTGTTCATTTGTAGAATATCCTTCCTCTGGTCTGCTTTTCTTTTGTACTTCTAGTGGTTTTGATTGCAACTACTGTACAAATCTAACCACAAAGGAGAACACTGATAAGTTGCTAAATGTACAAATCCAGCATGATAGAAGAATTTAACACAATAGTATATGACTCAAGTATAACGTAGTTTGGAAATGCCATATGATAATCCTAAACAAAACCTTATTCATCCAAAGTCTTCTGCTGTCAGGTCATAATGATGCTTTGATTATTTTACACATTATTTACACTGAGTAGATTTAGAAGGCAATGTGTGATTCAAGATGAAAAGTAATCCTTTAAAGGAGAGGATGTATTCTTTGTAGAGATGTTAATTTTGATTGTAGGAAAGAGGGGAGATGTATTAATAAAATTGTTTGGGACATAGCAGCATTTTGAAATTACTCCTAAAAAATGAATGGATGTATAACATGAAAGTATTTTTAAAAATTTAATATTACATTAAAGTGGCTGCTGTAGTTCTGTTACTGGGAATTTGTAAGCTTAAGGAAATATGACATTTACTGTAATGAAATCAGGATGGCCAGAAAAAATGCCTGAAAAGGGCCTAAACTGGAGAAAAGAAGGGCAGTTCAACAAGATTTGTGGCATAATATTTTAAGGAAAAATACCGAGCTCATACCAGCTGTTTAACACTGAGTATGTATGTCTATCAGTCCAACTGAATAAGCAAAATCAGAAAGAGGAAACGGAGAAATCAGGCAGTGTTCTGGAGCTGTCTGTGCCGAGTATTGCTGAAAGGAGCAGGTTGTTTGTGGCAAGCAGTGTAAGGAAGTACTGCTTACGTAGTCCATGAAGGGGCACAGAGGTCTGAGAATTACAAGCAAAGCCTATGAATAATGAAAGCTGCAGATAATACAGCACATTTTCCCTTCCCTTTCCTTCTTTCCTTCATTGCCTTGCACTGTGTTGCATTGCACTGCTCTAAAAGGACATGATTTTCTTCCAGCATCTCCCTGTAAGGAGCAGGTGATATGAGTTGTCCTAAAGATTCAGTTCTGGCTTTCTCAGATTAACTCACTCCATTGATTCTATTGCTTTCTGCAGGAAAATGAAAAGTTCTGATGTTAATTTCTTTATAGTTTTAAAGGAATTCATTGTTTCTCTCTATCCTTGGCTTACCAAGCAGAATTCTACGAGTGGGCTGACAGTTACTGATGTATTGATGATGCCGAAATTATCTCTTACCAGTGTAAGGTTTTCAAGTAAATATTCCTTATCTCGAATTCAAGTTATAATCTATATATCAGGATACAGTGGTAAATTAAAATCATAAGTCCTTTTTCTTAATTGTATGGTAGGGTTACAATGATCCACTGCCACATTTTAGTAAAGGAAAACACTAAATAGTATTTGCCACTAAATATTGATGTATTTTTATTCACTTTTTTATATTCCTTTTTTTTCTTTTTTTTTAACTATTATCATGTTTGCTGAATTTCCTACACACATCAAATTGCAGAAAAAATAAAACAGGGCATAAACAGTTTTAGAAGACTAACATTAGAAGGAATTCGCTGAAGGAGCTGGAAGGCCAGATTAAAACATTTTCCAGACCTGCTGAGAGCTTATCTTAAAACATGACCAAGATAATTGTTTTATTTTCCTCTACTGCAACATGTGGAATAAGTTCCTAAAAAGATAAGAAGTGTACGCACAAAGTGCAACTGCAGCATAGTGTTACACTCCCACATAGTTTTTCATTTAATATGTTCCAACTACCACCTGGCCAAATAGAGATGAGAATTTAGTAAAACATGTTCAAGCTTGAAGAAGTGTTCAGTGTTTTGATATTCCTTACCACACTTCACATGATTTGTCTCCTGCTTCTCTTTCTCAAGGGCTAAATGTTCCAAGGAATCACAGTTTCTAGTAAGTGGAGTAACCACAACAAAGCTCTTCTGGAAATGAAAACTACATCCAGCCTTGTCTGCTTTCATCTGTAAGCAAACCCACACTTGTAAGCCCATATCTACTGTTGTAGGCTGTGATGTCTAAGGGAGTTAGGTACCCGTTTATAAATCCCATTTTGGAAAACACATCTGAAGATATTTATTTCCTTATACTTTGTAATTACTTGGCATTAAAAGATAGAAGTGTTTTCCCTGTGATAACTTTTTTGTTGCCACTTTCCATTAATGAGAATATGCTGTTTTCCGTGTTGCCTGTGGTTCACAGGCTGAAGATCGAAGTGCATACAGCTTAAAAATATAGAAGTACTTGTATTCAAAATAAATTATAGTAGATTTTAGATTATCTACGTATTGTGAGATATGAAAGAGGTGCTTCTCAGAGAGAAAGTGGTGTCAGGCCTTTCTGCAACAATATGATACAATTTCTGCAGTTGTGCAGATACCACATACATCTGGAAGCAGGGATGGGCTGCTTTTCTGGTTAGTTCATGATCAGCTTCAGGCATCCCTCCTAGGAGAAGCATGCAAGAATCATGCAAGGCTTGCAAAAACATGCTGGTTAATTCTTAATGAAAGGAAGGAGGAAATATCTATCCCGATTGTAGTATGTATATGTGTGACAAGAGTGAGAAACACACAGCTTCTGGATGCTGCAAAGCCAGTAATGGATATAAAAGGTTGTGGAGACCAATGCCCCTATTTGAGCTATTCTGTTAGGATCTCCATATTCTGCTAAATTTTAAAAATCAAAGCTGGAGTATTCCTTACTGGGAGATCTGATGCCTGAATCTTACTTCTGCTCCTTTAAACAGAAAGGTATGTAAACAGCAACACTGACTTATCTCCAGCTGGGAATTACCTCGAGAATCATTTCAATATTTTTTTGTGGAATAAATATAATTTTTTGACCACCCCCTCAGCTTGC
Organism: Perdix hodgsoniae; assembly: GCA_035772895.1. Lineage (NCBI taxonomy): Eukaryota > Metazoa > Chordata > Aves > Galliformes > Phasianidae > Perdix > Perdix hodgsoniae. Next base: position 4,138,493 of record JAPSGF010000009.1, on the reverse strand, counting down.
AAAGAAGAAATGAATGAATGAGTCCCAAAATTATATTTCAGCGTTTTTCTCCTAACTTTTTTATTCACCACTGGAAAGTTAAGTTTTAATGATAACAGCAAATTTTACATGCTTACATTATGGCTCGATTTTGTTTTGTTTTGTTTTATTTTTGTTCCATTTTGTAGACTAGCTTATCAAGAACTGCACAGTCTGAAAGTCAGAATATTTATGACATTTCAAATATTTTAAAAGCAGATTGTTTTGTGATTTTCAAAATACTACTATTTCACTGTTGTTTGAATATCATTTTATTTTAAGAAAATTACTTGAACAAGGCAAAACAAAATATTCCTTTAGTGCTTATACACCATATAAAATTTACATGTGGTCTAAACCAAATATTTAACTTCTTGATTTGCTGAGAAATTTTATTTCATTTTTCCAGGTTAATCTAAAAAGAATATACTTCCAGCCCTCTCACCCACCCTTCCCTTCTAAATGCAAGCGAATCAAAATCATCTTTCAACTTTAGATAACCTTAACTTTGGATATCTTATCTATTAGAAAGAAAAAAAAAAAAGGGGGGGGGGGAATGAAACATAGATAACATAGATATAAGGCACACAGGGGTAACCAAGAGTAACAAATATTCATAGAAGTGTGTTTCAAAGAGTCAAAGACAGACATTTATATCCAGTGCCAGATCATATGTCCTATGGATCTCGAAGGAAAGCTCTGCCTCGACTTGGGGTTTTTCTGAAAGCTCATTCCTGGATCAAAGTAGATGTTTGACATGATTATAATTCAATCAGATGATAATGGTCCCATCTGGCAATAGAATTGCAAGTCAGCTGAGACTGATGAAGGTGACATTTTACCTTCTCCAAATTCTTCATTCAAGAGCTCAAAGGACCTATAAATCTGATATCCAGCTCTTTTCCTCACTTTCTGACAGCACATCCAGTTTTAAGCCTTTTTCTCTTCTCATTTTTTTTGCTGAGACTATTCCTGTATTTCATCTCCTAATGAATGTTATAAAATCTTACTTATTTCCTCACACTTCATAATCCAGTAACTTTTTCCACCTTAAGATGGCAACATGACAATTGCTCATCTGTTTTGGCCTTTTAATTGTTGCCTTTTCTTGCTTGTTATTAGTCTTAACTAGATAAACAGTTCAGAGTTCAGGATGCACTTGACTGTTTGTACCATTTCCGTAGCAATTTCCACAGGAATAGGGAAAGCAGAATGCAAATACAGCTCTACTTTTTTTAAATGCCGCTGTTAACTTTTCTAGAGATTGGGAATTGCCTTGTTTTGACTAATATTTGAATATATGAGTACTTTCTGCTTAATTAAAGTAAGCAGTGATTAAAACTCTGATGATGCTTCCTAATTCAATACAGATTCTTTTCACAGAGAATGAGGTTTTCATGCAAAGTTCCCCTGCAGTTTGTAGTCTTGCTTCTTTATGCCAGATTGGCTGTGTCTGTACCTCTCACTGTGATGAAGCTGTAAGCACTGAGGTGGGGGAAGTTCTAAATTTAAACCATTTTTTACATCTGTTTCATAGGTGATTCCTTCCCTTCTAAACAACTGCCAGTCAAGCAAGATGATATGGGTGATGATTTAGGAGTTGGAAAAGACAGAGTGTATTCAGAAAGGGTCAGAAACCTCTTAGACTGGCTTAATCAATGACAATTTTCTGAAACAATAATAAAAGGAGCTGTGCTCCAAAAGTAATGCTTCCTGTTTTACTATGTTGGCCCACAGTATCAGAGGCAGATATTGGTGATATGGCAGTAGATGTAGAACCTTCCCAGCAATGTCCTTTTTACATGTTGTTCCCATGTGTCAGATCGCAGCAGAGGGGCACACTGACAAAATGATGTCTGACATGGAAGTGCAGATAAGGCAGAGGTGTGTGATTGAATTCCTCCATGCAGAAAAAAATGGTACCCAGTGACATTCATTAATGCTTGCTGAATGTTTATGGAGACCAAACAGTGGATGTGAACACAATGAGGTAGTGGGTGATGCGTTTCAGCAGTGGTGACAGTGATGTGAAAGGCAAACCATGTTCTGGATGGCTATACAGATTTTCATAAGCATGGCACTTGTTCATTGCTAGTGAAAATTCACAGCTAAGATAATGATGAAATCAGTGCTCTTAGCTGAGCATTTTCTCTATCTGATAGTATTATTGTGGTCTTTGTATCTGTTACAGTTTCCATGGAAATAAATAGGAAGCATTACTTTCAGAACTACCAGTGTATATGGTAGAGAAAGATGCACTATTTGCTGTCTTACATTACCGGAGACACAGGAAGCTATCTAGCTACTAGCTACGTTCTCTGTAGGATGCTTGTGTTGTTGGTCGTTGTTCACCCAGATGACAAGCCTCTGAAGGCAACAGCCACAACAACCCATAGTACTCTGCAAATTTCCCTAAGAATTTTTCAGCAAGTTCTTCTAGGCTTTATTCTCTATGTGCTGGCAGCAGCAAGCCGTGAAGCAGGTTTTTCTGTCTGACACTTCTTGCTCATCCCAATCACTATATTTATCGACACACAGATTTGTTTTTTCAAATCACAACTTCAATCATAATCTTTTTATCATCTCTGAAGATTGCTTGGCACTAGCCTAAGTTTAGTTTGGTTTGGTTTTTGTTTTAATGAGGCTTCAACAAAGACCATTGAGTTTCAAACAAATAGATGTTCATTCCAGCCTACTCAGAAAAACTCACTGCAATTTAACAGAGTAAATCTCCACTTCATAGGGTCACTGGGGGATAGGTAAAATGTGTGCCCATGCCCAGTCCATATGTAGTGAAGACTTTTCTTATAACCACTCTTTGCCAGGCTTTGTTATCCTTATTTTACTGAATGATATTTTATATCTCTGGTCATCCTCTACATAGAATGAAAACATGAATTTGTGCACTGGTGCATTTGCATAAAAGAATGTGACCCGTACTACTATTGGTTTGCTGTTGCCAATATTGATGTGCATTTTTTCACATTTTACTATATATTTGGTCAATAAAACCCCATAGAATTTTAAGTCTTTTGAGGTATTAAATACTTTTACTCATACTGATTTAATGCTAAACTTGTGTAGTATATAATAATAACTTGATTTTTTTCTAAACAAAATACTGTAATGACATCTTAGTGCAGAGTCAACAGTTCTGAGATATTGAAACAATATATTTAGCAGTATTTCTTCAATCAGTCTGTAGTCCTATCTCACAGTAGATGAGAGATGGGAGGAAACTATTGAAATGGTCTTGGAATTTCTTTTTGGTCTGTCCTTTCTACAGATGGTTTTCAGGAAGCAGGGAGGATGGGTGCTTAAGCTGTGGAGTTGCAAGTTCCACATTCCTAATCCTTCAGCCATTAGGAGATTGCTGTAAAGATTGCCCTCCCTGTGCTTTGTCTCGTTCCCACACTCATGTTGTTGACACCATCACCTACTTACTCCCAGACTCCTCCTTATCTGAAGCAAAATGCAAATATTGTTCAAATGGTGATAGCGATCTCACACCAAGTAATAGCTATTTTGTTGCAAACCATCAGTCATGTATCCCCTCTGCCCAGCATTGTCACCAGATACAGAGAACAGTCTGGTCAAAGAAGCTCTCTTAAAAATAAGACATGAGGTCAAGCCTAACACTGAAAATCTGGACTCAGCAACTATAGTCTGAAGGTAGACAGCATCTTCTTATTTAGAAACGCTCATTCTGTGTGAGCAACAGAAAAGGAAAACAGGGAAAATATTCTCTGGGGGAGAACAGAGTTTGTCCAAAAGCAGTGTTAGCAGCACCATATCCATCAGTGAAAGTCTGTTCTTCACAGTAATTTTCCTAGCAACTGCTTAATGTCATTCCATAACCAGCAGGATAGTGCTGGCTGGGAGGATCCCATCTGCGTGGCCTCCACTGCCTCCTGCAGAGAGGGCTGCTTGCTGCCTGCACGCGTGTGTGAGCTCCCAGCAACATAGCCTGCTTCCCACTACAGCTTCACCTCATTCCTGCTGCCAGGGGTGGTCTGTTAAGAACAGAAGAGGTCCTCAGATGAATTCACTCAACTCTGCTGTGATCCTCTGAGATGACAGTAAAGAGGTTTCCTCCTTCCCGTCAAAAGCCATCTCTCCATCTCACTCTACTACAAATCCTTTAGTGCGTGAGAGATTTTTCTAAAGCATTTCCAACAATGTGAAGAAGCTCTGTGGAGAGAGTAAGCGTTACACTCGTGCAAGTTGTACTTGTCAAAATCTAGCCACAACTTATCCTCTTTCTCCCCCATCTTTTCCTGTTGAAGCCAGTGCTGAGTTTGGGCAGTTTTCTTTCTGCTCTCAGTGCTGCTGACAGGAGGGTAGACAGAAAGGGGATGCCAAGGGAAGTCTTCCCATATCATCCTCCCATAGAGAGCTTCTGCCATTCTGAAACAAATATCTTATGCAAACAAAGAAAATCCGTGGCAGCTTGTTCCCTTCATATCCAGTAAAGTGAGGAGCCTTATATCTTGAAGCCATAGGGCTTCTACCTGATGTGTATTGATGGTTTTATTCTCCTTCTTATGTTAAACAAAAGATACGGCTGAATTTCAATAATTTGTAATGACAAAAGAACCATCTGAAACATTCCTTTAAATATGGATATAAATTTATACCGCAAATAGAGGGGGGAACAATCACCCATTTTTTACAGATTGGAAACTCCCATTTAGGAACAGCTCATTCACTATTAGCTGAAGCATTTGGGTTCAGTGGGTTGTTGATTTACTTTATAAGGTTTCTGAAGGAATGATGTTAACATGCACTCTTTTAACACAACACCAGCAATATTATATCTTTAGCTAAGTGAAGGCTGTCATGATTATAGGATTCTGTCCTGAAGGTGGACAACCATATTTACAAATTGGTATGATCCCCTCACTAAGTAGTTGTTCAGGTTTGCCTTGACTCACTGGTCTCAGTACTAAATTGACTGATAATTTACCTTCTCTTTAATTTCTGACTATCTTGACCTTTGCACTTTCTTTTTATGTTGCTAAACCAACACGATGCTTTGTATGCATGAAACAATGCAGATAATAATTGTGTCTCTATTGTAACAGGGAGATGTTAGGTTGTTAAAATAATTTTATTACTTTCTTCCACTGCGCATCAAAGTTCCACACAGAGTGCCTGTTTTTACTTCAATTTTTTTTTTTTTTTCCCACTGAACAGAACTTTTCAACCTTGTGTGATCTCTTTACAATTCCCTTTAGAATACATAATTGTGCTCGATCAATTTGTTAAAGGTTTTTGAAGTGTTAAAAAAGCTGCATTAAAATTATTTTCTTTCAGGTTTTATGTTAATGAACATAGGTGCTATTCAAAGCAAAGTCAGTGTGTCAAGGGAACTTTAACTAAAGTTATTCATACATAAACTAAAAAAGGAAACATCTTTAGTGGAGGAAAATACATTTAATGAGTAAGTGCAGCACACAATTCCTCCTTTCAGAAATGTCAGTTCATATTGAACCTCCATTCTAGATATCTTACAATTACTTTGTCAACAGAAGGTAGAGTAGTGATGGATGATACATTGGTTCCTGAAACCAAACTTTCTGTGAGTTACTTAGACTGAAACTAAGTGCTTTTACATTCCAGTCTTATTGATGATAGTGGTTTTATATTTATCACCCTGTCATTTCAGTTGACTGTATCAGCCTCTTCAGTGCAGGAATATGGACACTAATGGAGGTGTGTCCTTAGTGCTCTAAAGGGTCACAGATTCATTCCACTAACACGTTCACAGCACTGTTATAAGCTCAGAAATTGTTTTGCCATTTTAGACAGTAATCTGCAGCTGTAGGTGCATGAAGCCTGCAACAAACTGTTTCGTACTGGTCTTTTTAGACCATGCTACATGTTTGACACTGAATATGCTTCTTTCAAATTTCACTAATATAATGTTACTGTTTTGCAACCTGCCCTGTAATAGTCAGAATTCTACCAGGGCCTTGGGAGTCCAGGATCAGATTGCAACATTTATTTATAAGAAATTCTGTCAAGAATCAATAATAGTCTTGGGTCTCAAGTTCCTTCTTTAATAATACTTTGATATGATTTGTCACAAGCTAGCCCACAGTATCCACCAGATTTTATTACTTAGCTTGCAGCACAGTCTCTCATCTTTGAGTCATGAGATCAGCCATGGGGAGACCTTTAAAAAGCTATATTCTTTACTGTTTGGTTATTACAGAAAGTCTATATTACTCAATAATATCTTTTATAAGGTGTGCTGTCACATCTTCACATAGATGTTTAACCTCAATGTAGATATACTGAATGCCTGGAGGCCATTTTAGTGACATGGACATTGTTTTTCATGATTGGATGCCAAATGTATCAACAAAAACAACAGAAGTTGGGCCTTATTTCCACAGCTTGGTAGTTCTGACTGAATTTCATACTAACTGTCGATAGCAACTAAGATTTTATTTAGAGTGTAGAGTGTAACATTTTTATTACTTGAAAGGAGCAGAAATTCTGTGAAAGCAATTTAGATTACTTTCCACTGTAATATCAGTTCCTTAGGTTCTACTGTGTATCTCAATAAACAAGATCCTACTGTGTCACTCGCATATTATAGTTCTAAATATATGATTTAACTCAGACCTGAAATTCAGATAGTTACAGTTGGCATTTATTTATACAGGCTGGTTTACAAAATGAATTATACGTATTGTTGACTAAAAGCACAATATGCTTGATTCACTGAAATTTTCAGTAGTTTGTTAAATACTCCATGTGAAATCTTATCTAATCAATCTGTTAAATTCAGTTCTGTCCTCTTCCATTTTTGTGCAATTAAGAACTGAAGGATAATAGAAGAAAACAGAAGTTTTCTCTGTGTATCCTGTGTGTCATTTGAGTCATGCACAAATTAGTACTGTTGAAACAAATAATAAATATATATATATTTATAAATGATAATGCTTTTTTTCCAAACATGTAATTTGAGAAAATCATATGCTAATAATGTCAAATGCATTAGGTCTTAAATTTTTCCTATTACTTGCAGGAAATGGATATTATGCACTTATCTGTATTTGAAGGTTCTTTTGTTTTGCAGTGTAACCTTGTTGTTATTGGAGCCTTTAATTAGGGTACTGTTGAAAACTGACTTACCATTTTTGGTTCAGAGGAGTTTTCTTCAGGATAGAAGAATGCACTTTTTTCAACACTATTCATAGTGAGCATGTTAGAAAGATAGTAGGTGTGGTGATGTAATTTATCATATTTGTCTTCCTTGTTTATTGCTTTTTTATGCATATTCCAGTAAAACTAGTAAAGCAGGTAGGGCTTTGTGAATGCCAGTCCTCACGTACAATGAAGTTACATGTTCTGTTTCAGCTCAGAGCTAAGAATACAAAACTATTAATATATCTAGGCAGGATTGTAACACACATATTGCAAAATAAAAATAATTCTCAATCCTTCATTAAGAGCAAATAGTAAATTTTGAATTACACAGAGGCAACCTTGAATTGACGTATTGTGTGCTTTGTTTTGTAAATATGAAATTTCCATAGAATATAGTAATTCTGAGAATAAAAATACACATTTGTTAGACAAAAATTTTCCATGAAAAGCTATTAAAATTCTTTCCCTGATGAGAATTTAATTGATAACTGAAGATATTTCCTTCAAAAGACCTTGCATGTTATTCTGAAAGAATTTGTTTAGTAATACATGCGCTAGATTTAAAATGTTGTAATTCAGTATTATCTAAACCACTGTTTTAATTTTTTGAATTGTATCAAGTTCTGTCAAAAGCGTAGAAAGGAAGTCCTCAGGAAATACAGCTATGTATAGCATTCAGTTGTAGCATTCATTTTCAGGAATCCTTGTCAATTAATTTTGAAACGTTTAAAAAATTGCTGTCTAATTATGCCTCTGTTGTTTGATTTATATTGAATGAATGAACTAGAAAAATGAAAACTATATTTTGCAGTGGATATTTTGGAAAAATGAATGTATCTGGTATCACCAGACAGTTCATATACATACATACACATGCATACAAACACATATGCACACGCATACATACATATGATAAACAAGCAGTGCAGCTATTTATCATTTTTAGCATATGTAATATACTTTAGCTTTCAAATATCTGAATAATCTACCTGCAGGTAGGATGAACTGAAGAAAAAAATACTAAAAAAAAGCCATTGAAAAAGAAGCCTGGAATAACCTATTGTAAAAAAGAAATGATATAATTTAGAATGTAGACTTAAACAGTATCTGTGTAAAATAAAAGAGGAAAGCACTAAGTTTATGAGAAACAGAGAATATGCTAACTCTGGGCATGTCTTCTCTAGCTTGACCTCAAGCCCACAGGCTTACTCTGTCTCATCAGAGCAATTCATACAGCCCATGGCCTGCTCTTTAGAGCTGTTTCCCTCTCTCAAGAATGAAAGGAAAGGTGCCCATCACATGACCAAAATGCAAATGTTCCTATAATATGATTAGATTTGTATCTGTCACATCCCCACTTAGCATGCTTTTTTTTTTCTTCTCAATAACCTCCTTTGTACACATATACACATGTTTAGCTGGCCTTCGGTGCCTCCAGAAAAGGGTGTGTTATTAGATGCACTGAGAAAGCTTCATGTTTCCAACAGAGAAAGGTTGTTCTTTTACAACATGGCTATCACCTCTGCACTGCATTAACTATCCCACTAACAAGAACACGAGAAATGCTTATTTCTTTGCACATTTAAATAGCACACTAGTAAGCAAGAGGCAGTACTAAAAAAAAAAAGCAACACTTAGCATCTTAATAATGTAAGTCCATAGTGGATGTGTGCCTATTTTAAAGTTAGTATTAGAGTCAGTATTTTCAAGATCCTTCATTCTTATTGGTTTTCCAGACTCTTATCTAGGTACTAACTCAGATGGACAAATCTGACCAAACTAACTCAGCTTCTGCATGTCTTTTTCCTTGAGCCGTGTGATTTAGCAGTCAATCCTGATAAGCCATTGGCCATTGCCATAGTCAGTTAACCTTAACATAATAAGGATCCTGTAAAATCTCTTGAAATTCAAAGCAAAACAACATGAATGGTTACTAACTGTGTGAGCTTGATGATTCTATGAAATTAATCGTTTACAGGCATCATTAGTTTTATTGGTTGTAGGCCAACAGTGGAAGAGGTCTATTTCATCTGTGATAGAAAAGAAAAGGAAAGTGTTAACTTGGGTTTTGATCTTATCAGCTTCAATCACTTCCATAAATCTGTGTTCTAGAAATGCATCTAAGTTTGTCCTAACTTCCCTGGGAAGCTCATATTTCCCTCTAGTCCCATCAAAGTTCACTTTATTAACCCAGGAGTTATAGGTTTCAGTAGAAATAAATTCTTTTAGCAGCAACAAAATGTACTTGTCGGGCTTTCCACCAGATTCTCTGAAAATCTTCCTTATGTGCAGGAGCCGCATTTTGTATGCTTACCTCCTGCGGCTGGTGTTCTGCTGTACATTTGCTATCTCTTGCACCCACATCCAGACCTGTAATACTCATGTGTTCATCAAGTTATGTCTGTATTCACCTCACTTGGGCATATAATTCACAGAGCCCGTAAGGGATAGTTGCCATTTTTTTAACATAACTAGGACACTACAAGAGCGCTGAGGAAATGACAGATTTTGTACTCCTGAGAATTTGCAAGAACTCTGAACGGTAAAAGAGAAAATAAAATCTACCACTGAGAAAAATTCTAAATCCTGCATATGCATCCTTGACTTTCAGTTGAGCAGAATAAACAGTTATAGTTTAGATAATGACTTGTTTGCAGTACTGTTTCAGTTCTCTTCTGTTGTGCTTAGTGGAAGTATTCAAATTTGAGTTCTTTTGCCTGGGAGTAGAAAAATGCCTTTGAAAGAACAATCCTCTTGAATAATCTTTTGATTTGTTTGTTCAGCAAATTTACGTGAATTTCCCATGTCTATCAAATGCTCTTTCTGATGTTTTTCAGGAATATGTATGATGCCTATATTAAGTTTATGAATGTTGTATGTACATCTCTGTAGTTGCTACATAGCTTCTAACAGACCACTTCAAAGTTGAATCAGCTGATTGGCCTGACTTCTGAAGAACAGCATCTGTTAACAGATTTTGAAACTCTCAGTAATATTCAATGTCTCACAGTTTTTGAATATTTTCTTTCTCTCATGTGGACCTGGGAAGTGGTTGATCATGAGATGAGAAGTTAGCTAGGATTGCAAGAAGACATTTTCTAATTAAGAATTTGAAAGGAGTTAGAGAGAGGATAATCTGTTGACCATCTTCTCCCATGTAGAAGAAAGCAGGGGAGGGAAAAGACACGAAAACAAGGAAACCTAATTTTAACTGTTTAGATTCCTGAAATGAAGCATTGATATGTCTTATTCTTCTATTATTTCTACACCTTTTTATTCTGTGGTGATATTTCTAAATATAAATATATAAATTATATTTCTAAATATAAATAGAAGGACTGGATGGGCAATTTACATTGCACCATGCTGCAGAAAGCAGTAGGGCTAAACCAGCATGAATCTCTGTATTTACTGGGCTGTATTTCCTCCAGATTGCAATATATCTCATTAAAATTTAGCTTCGGGATCTATATAGTTCTGTGACCAAAGTTAAACCTAGCCTACCATGTTGAGATTGACACAGTTGATAAACAGGCTTTTCTGTAACATTACCAGCTCAAACTAAAAGTTCCACTGTAGGAAGTAGGTTTGTGACTTCTGGTTGGAAAGGAGAATAGGAAGAACTCAAAAGGACAACTTTATCTCTGAGTTACAACTGTGAATGACTGGGAAGCACATTAAATGCACTGAGTTTGATATGAAATGAGCATTATCCTTGTATTTACTGGGGCTTTACTGTGACATGATTGTGCATCAGGTTGTTCAGTATACAGACAAACATGGCAATTATTGACTCGTCTTGAAAGGGAATCACTGCATTAAGATGCTTGGAGCACCGCACTGCAATGTGTACTTCCAATAACTCATTCATTAGCACTGAACACCCCAAGAAGGAACATGCTAACTGCACATTGACAAACTTGGACCATTTGGCAGGTTCTGAGGCTTTTTGCAGGTTGGCACTGGGACACAGACTGAACTTTTAACCTTGCCCACAACATTAATAATATTTAAATTGAAAGAGTACGTACTCCATGTAGGGAACATTCCCAAGTTTGTGCCATGATCTAAGCCATGCTGTACTTCAGGACTCTGAGCTCTGAAGTGCTTATTAATTTTTCCTTGTAATTCTTAATAAAATTGTATTGCAGCATGCAAGCAACAAGGGCCTCTTTGATAATTTACTGTCTGCAAGTTCAAATCCATGTTAGTGAAGGGAACTGTCTGCCTTATATTTCAAAAGTAATGAATTCAGATTCTGTTGGGATTGTAATTTTATTAGAAATTCTACGTATCTTTCCTTGTTATTATTTCTGGGTCAAATGGATCATTATATTGATTGATCAACACTTAATTTGTTATTATCTATAAGTGCTCAGCAAATAATGAAAGTATCCTGTCACTTTGTTAAAGAATGAACAAAAGAGACAGTATTAGGTTACTTTTTAATTAATTTTTTGTATTCATGTTGATCAAGCTTATATATCTCTAGGGGTTTGGCTGGCCTCTCAAACATCTGGCAGGAAATGCTGAGTAGTGAAATAATTCGTTTATATATAGTAAAGCCTGCATTTTTACCACTGTTCACTGCAAAAATAAACATGCAGGGCAATAATGTTCATCATAATGCTGTAACCTAATGATCTTGGGCAACAAACTTGTGATGTTGCTGTACTAAACAAGCATTTCTATAGCATAATCAGCTCAATCTGAAACTCAAAAATCATGCAGCTCCAATCTAGGTACAAGAAGTTCTGTGCCTTCTCACTGGAAAGAGGAAAGACTTGGAATTAAGGTCTATTTATATTTATTGATTTATGGTACTTTCTGTTTTATACTTATGACTGGTTCTCTTGGATTTGTCAAACAGATTTTATCACAACTTGCACTAGCTGAGATCTCATACAGTGTGGAAGAGAGAGGACTAAATTGCAACTTTCATCACGTATAACATGTGCACATATCTACTATACTGTTACTTATGAGTCTTAAGGGAAGAGCACTGGGCTTCACTTTCAAACATTCTTAGTCCATACCAATCAGATTGAAGCAATGAAAGGTAAAGTATTTAGTGTTTCTGAAAGCTGGACAGTTTTTTCCAGGTTGAGTAACCAGCTTCTATCTACCTGTGAAAAAAATCTATAAATTAATCCTTCTCTGTCTCAGCTTGCCTATCTACTGTCTAGAGCAGGAACACTCTTGCCATGATACAAAGTAGAACTGACCAAAGTAGAACTTTTCCAGTACTAGTTGTCTTACATGGACCAGTTAGATCCATTGATGGCTGAAATTATTATTTTATATATTTTATTGATAATGCAGTAAGCATTAAGCATGTTAGTGGTACTTTTTTCTACTGAGAAGGTTGACAAGTGTGCTTATTTTATACCACAGCACATTGTCTGTAGACATTACCAATAAATTTTATTTTTTTTCCACATTGTACCCCAATTTCCTATACCTCTGCATCAAAACAGCCCAGTATTCCTCTCTGACTCTATTCCATGATGTGCTCTCACGTGAGACTTATAATTACTTCATATTTCACATAAATCCCTTCACAGTATCCTTGACTAATTACAACTGGGCATGCTAATGTATTGTGGTTGGCGCTGAACTACCCACAGACTGTCCAGCTGAGAGGCCAATAGTCAACAGAACTGTTAAATTCACAGTTGAAGCCTTTCTTTCATGGAAGCACTAATTTGGCTTTTTCTTTACTACGCAGGTGCCAGTTTTCATGAAACTTATAGTAAATTTACATCTTTACAGTTTCTACAGTTTTTCCTCCTCCTTAAAGAAGGTGAATTGGCAGATGGACAAAAGAGCAAACAGTGCAATTTTATATACTGTATCCTGTGAAAAACAGTCTATAGTGCTACATAAAACTTCACTCAGAAAGTTATGAATATCAAACAACACTCACAGCAGCACTCATGAGGTTGTGACAAACAACACTCACGGAGTTATGAAATATAAATATGAAATGTCATATAAAAGGTGAAACTGATTTATGCCTATAATCTCTTCAAGCACTAATGTTTATCAAATAGATTCAGTCACCAAAAATTATTATATACTACAGAAAGCATTAGTATTTGGGATTCACCCATGCCATTATATCAAAGCTAAAATTATTCCTGGAGACTTTGGAACATTCCACATTGGTAGATACTACATGCTTTTAACTAAAAGCTTCTCCTTTCACTTTACATCAACAGAAGTGGAACAATTAATGCTTCAAAATACAAGAGAGGCTTTTGTTCTTGTTTAAATTTTTGTACCTTAGCTTGAAAGGTATCTTGAGCTCCTTTGAAGTTTTCCTTTAATATACTGCACCCAAACCACTTCTTTATAAGAGACTCATTTAACTTTTACATTTTGAAGATCTTTCAATGCAAGCCCAAATGTAACAAAAGAAAGTGATAATTGTTGAAACAGGCAGAGTTGATGAATAGTGTAAACGCTGAATCTTATGGAAGTCATATCCTGGAAGCACTGTGTGCAACTCTGGCTCTGACACATAGCTGGCAGGTAGGTCACATTGTACAGAATTTGCTTCAGGCTCTAGGCTAATGTTTTCTTGAATTATTCATTGAGTTTAATAATTCATAGGGACCCCAGTTCCAAGTGGCCCCTTGCAGAGAGCCCCATTTGCCTTCCATGGTGTTCCCTCAGAGGTCTGCTTGTGCAATTCTCAAACTCTGGCTTAAGTGCCAATTCCCTGTGAAGTCAGTGAGTAGACTTCTATGGATTTCACTAGGCATTGGATGAGACTATGTATTCTTTGATAAAGGATTGAGTTTCTTGCTCTCTGGGTTTGAAAAAAAGCTAACACACAGCTGATTATAACATCAACTGAAATCCTGGTTTCAGTGAAGCCTCTTTGGACTGCAGACAGAAGGTCAAGACCATGACAGTAGGATTGTTTGTTAATTCCAACAGTGCCCTGGCACTCTAACTATATGTAGTGATATTCCTGTTCAAAAGCCAGATAGAGCATTTAGAAGTCTGTAGAATTTTGAATATATTCAGGCTTTTAATTTCATTCCCCAAATTCCTTGTAATTCCTGATAATCAGTGTATACTTCATTGACTGTATTGTTTATGACTTGCCTGGATTTGATGTTGTCATCAAATGCCATCACAAGTGAGCAAATGTTGATGTCATACTGATGTCATGTGGTTGTAGAGCCACAAGCTCATCATGCATGTATTTCTGCTTATTTTTTATGTTCCTCCAGTATTATTGGAACTTGCATGCCATTTCAGACCTTTGCAAGTCTTGTTTTCATACACCATGTACTTTTTTTCTTTCTGAACTGGGGCAGATGTCCCTTTCTGTAATAATTTAATTAACACTTCAGAATAATGATGCATTAATTAATGCCAGATTACAATGGAAATGCTACAGAATTAACACTTTATATCAACATTCATGCAAAATGAGTTCCTACTGGATAATATTTCTTACAGAGAATACAAAAAGAGATAATACTAATTAGGCCATCAATTTAAATTTACCATAATTTCCATCCATGTCACTTATCTGTTCTCTAGCACAAAACCTTCTGTTCTACCATACATGTTTTGCTGGATTAATATCAGCATGGCAGCCAGACTAGGAGTCATTTTGTAATGTACATTCCTGCACATCTTAGAATGTTTCTGTACTACCACCCTGACTATGGTGTAATGAAGCATTAAACTTAAAAAATCAAGCATACACTTAATAATGTTCTAATGTACATCTTCTGTGGGTAAAGAAACTGAGAGCACAGTTCATATTATTTTACTTCTTCCTAGTGTGGACTGTAAGCAGCAGCAAATATGCCATCTGCAAAGTCATTCTTTTGTAAATGTTTTTATTTTAACTGATTAATACCAGAATGTGAGATAAATAAATTAAAAAACAAACAACAACAACAACAACCAAAAAAAACCAACACAAACAGAAAAAATCCAACAAGATTCCTGTTCCCAAATACCTTCAGTGTCAGTAGTCACTTTAGAGAATGAAACTTAAAGCATATCTGATCTGCACTTACACTTTGGTACTGTTTTCTTTATATGACCATTGCCTAGATGCCACCTCTTCTGCAGGCAAGAAAAGACAATCAAAAGGATAAATTCAGCAGTGTAAAGCATGGAAAGTATTTAGCAGGTTCCATTTCAGTGAGTATCCAACAAAGCTTTTACTCCTTCTCGGTTTAACCTCCTGATTGCAGTCTGCTAAGAATCTGCTAGGTTGTGATAATTTCAGGCTCCTTGATCTTCAGCAACGTGTGTCAAAGACCAGCAGAGAGCCAAGTCACGAGAGACCATCTAGGCTAGCTTGGAAACTGTATTGTTCATTTGGCATTCCCAGGGCTTGCAGGGAGTTAGCTACACTTCAGTCCAAAATATATAATGAAGTCATGAGTCTAGATGTCCTGACTGTACATGGCATAGTTTGAGAGTTTTTCACCTACCATGAAATCCTTTGTTTAGAAATTATCAAGGAATAATTTTTGATTTTCCAGAATGTATTTGAGCTTTTTTATTCCAAATACAAACATAGCCAAATTTTAAAATTTCCTGTGAAACAGATTGCCCTTTTTTTTTTTTTTTTTTTTTTTTTTTGCATAGATCTATTTGATTTCTTCAAATAGGGAAATTTCCTCTTTTATGATTCACTCAGTAGATTTCAACTGTATGCTTTTACACTAGCCATTCATATCAATTATACTGTATAACATTAAATTATTTTGTTTGATACAGAAAATGCTGATGCCTTCATTGCTTTAGAGAATTTTCACAACATGGGAATTTCAAGAAGCATTGTCACACAGTAGGGGATCGTAGCTGTGGGTAACTATGGAGCAGTGTCGGAGTTCAAACAAAACAAAACTGGACATGGATGATTGTGCTTTTAGATAAAGCATTTCAGCCCAGATAGTAGTTCAGGTAGCTCTTTTGTAGGCATGTTGTGAGCCTTTCAGAAGTTGCCATTCTCTTTTTATATAGGTCTTGTATATGTCACTTGAAGAACAAACACTGTGTATCCAAATGACATTAGCCCTAAAGTAGGGGTTGTGCAGAACCATTACAAGTTTACATAGTATTCTGCACCAGGATGAATTTCACATACTGTACTTCAGCATACTGCTTTCTCTGGAGAGTACCCTTCTGGACTCTCAACCACATGGGCAAAATGCCTTAATGCAATAGCTCTTCTCCTTTGCAGAACTTATTTTGAATTTATAAAAGGTCAGATATGTAAATCTGTGTGATTTGTATTATGAAACTACTTCTTTATTTGGATCAGTTCACTTTAACTGGCTATCACTGCTCAGGACTTATAAAAGAATGTAGTTAGAAATAATGAAGCGGATGGATATTTAAAAACATGAAGGAAAGATATTTTATGAGGAGCTATCTATTAGATAGTGAAACAGACTTTTTAGAGAACCTCAATAAGTCCTCATCAATAGCTGAACATATACTTCTGTCCATAGTAGACATTGTGCTAGAAACAATATGATAACTACAAGGACTGAACTGATGTTAATCCCAAATTTCTGGAATTAAGAAATCTCACAAATCTTTCATTTGCTAACTTCTGTGAGGACTTGCAGAGAAGGGCTTTTGTAGATCAGATCTCCAGTACAGTAAGACAGCTGTATATAGTAAAACAACCTTGCTCTGAGGAAAAATTTGCTCTGTGCCAATCTACACTGTGCTTTCACAACACGAGCTATTAATCCCCTACTTTCACAAGCAATGAAGTATGTCAAGGAAAATGTTAAAAAAAAAAAAAAAACAACCCTGAAGATTATTTTTAGATTTTATGTGTAACATCAACTAGAAACTAATTGGACTAAATATTGTATAAAAAGAGCACTCTTTTCCAGACTTTTTCTTTACATTGCCAGTCTTCAATATGTGTTTTTCTCTGTTTCATTCTACATATCGTATTTTTTCTCATTAAGTTATATGGTCTTAAATTAAAGAACTTTTACTTTTTTAGAAATCTTTATGCTTGCTAAGAATAGTATCATGGAGTTACAAAAATATCTGAGTTTGGCTATCTGATGATTGTTTTGGCTAAAAATACAAGTGAACCAACGGGAATGATAATAGGGTCAGATGCCTCTTTTGAAGACAGCATCTTTATGGAACATAATCTAAATATGTAGATGTCAGAATTAAGTTCAAGTATTTTAGTACCTATTCTAAGTACTAACTTAGTCATGTTTTGTTATTATGTTTTTTTTTTTTTTTTTTTCCTGCCATATTCCAGCCTTAAATCAGTTGTGGTATACTTGTAAGACAGTGCTTGATGGGGAATTTCAACAACTTTTCAATTTTAACTTTATGTTTAAGACTTCTGCTGGACATCTTTCTTGTATGGGGGCACTGATACATTGGTAACACTTTCCTCTTTCCAGCTGATCACAGCAGTTGACACTTATGCATGTTAACAAATCACCTAATAACTTTTTTCTGGTTCTCTTTCATGTGAGTTCAGAGCTTTGTGCATACAGAATTATGTACAATATACTCATTTTAATGGATTTTATTGAGTGTCAAACCTATTTTTGGTCATTTTGCTTACTACATCTCTAGCTCATAAATAGTAATTCACATAAAAAGTTTTTAGAGATAGAAGTAATTTTTGAATAATATCTTTCTTTGATTGTCCTGTGTGTTACTTGCCTTTGCATTTTGTCCCAGAATAGTAAGACAGTTTATGTTCATATAATGCACATTAATTTATATATAAGAAAAAGTTCTAAAAAATCTGACTTAGAAAGCTATGACAGTAGCTAGAAAACACAGTACATTTATCACAGTGCTGCATATTAGAGTACAATGCAAATCATATTCAAATTAATTCCAGAGGGGATAATACATCCACAGGGACTAGGATGACAATGTAAGAGGTCACTAGCCTGGATTGTTAAAACAAGGAATCCACAGCCAAATGACGTTGCAGTCAAATGATGCTGCACCCAAGCTAACACATCTGCTATCACCATAGTGGTTAATCAGAAACAGCATCACGCTGATTATGCTGTGATGATTCTGGTTCTGGTGTGTTGGTGCATCCAAGTATGATTGCAACTTACTCAGAAACCATTACAAAGGTTTTTATAATCAAAACCATGGAAAAATACTAATACCAACAAAGTTACATAGTCAGACTTTCTGGTAAAAAATAAAATAAAAAAACCCTTCCTAAAGAAATGTACTCAGTCACATTCAACAAAGTAATATTACACAGATTGTGTAATGACTATAGAACATTTTAAGTGCAGAAGTTCAAAAGCAATGAGTAAAAGCTACAATAATCAGAAAACATTGAATAAATTCAAAGAAATCATAAACAACTCACGAATATTTGGCGAACAGTAGTTTCCTAAGTAATTTGTCATGCATTGTTTATTCACCTCTAATAAGAATCATACGGTATAATTGATATATTTATTTCAGCTCCTAGAATATTTAAAAATATGTGGAAACTAGCTGAGAGTTTTGCAAGCATAACTGAATGGCAAATAAACTGAGGCAAATTGGAGTTTATGTTCCTAAACATATTGTACAGTGGATAGGACGGGGTTTAAATATAGATTGAAAACCACAGGGTCTTAAGTATCCAGGAATATTTTACTTTATAGAGTTGAAGGCTATGACTAAATTTAACAAAGAGGTAATGTGAAATAAAGTGAAAAAATAATTGCTGGGTGGTCTCTGCCACATATTGTATCTTGTGGTGGAAAAGACCGAGAGCAATAAGAAAGACACTGGGACCAAACCTAACATATTGTATACATTAAATATCTTGCTATTTACCTTCTGAGAAAGATTCTTAAATAAACTCATGGGTTTGTTAACAAAAACTTTATGGCATTATAGAAAGCCCGAAACCTGAGATGAAAATTCGAATGTCAGCCAAACCTTTAGGTGGAGCAGATTTTCCAAAGTTACAAAAATATTGGGTTTCTTTGTGAAGCCAAGGAATGGATACCATGTAAGAAGATCTCAGCCCATTTGGATAGCCTTTGAAAAAGCACAAATGTTATTTTTTCATTTGTTTTTATTAACAATGCTGAACTAAAAAGAGTTGGAGTCTGAGTTCAGTTTTGAAAGCCATAACTAAATAGATTTTAAATTGTTAACAAAAGAGAGTGGAAAATGCAAGGGAAAATGCAAAATGAAAACAAGGGACATCACTATGCAACAAAATGATTGTAAGATTTTTGCTTGTTTTCTTGATTTTTTCTAATCTTATAGTCAGGGACCTGAGGGCACCACCAGGCCTCAGCCTGTCAGTCCTTTACCAGCAAGTCTGCAGCAGGGCCAGTCCCCAGCCACCCACAGCTCTGTCCTGCCACTGAGCCCAAACAAGACCCAGGCCCATGTCCAGGCCTGGCCTTGGCCTGTCCCCAGCTTTAGTGAGCTGCTCGTGCTTGGGGCTGGGACTGTACCCTTGGCTGCCTGGCTCCTGGTGGGGGCTTCTGCATGCCCAGGTTGCTGGGCCCTGCCTGACCACCTGGGGAGCCCTGTGCCTGTATAGAGCCCTCATATTTAACAGTTAAATGGGTGATCTGCATGTTTTAGTGTTACAGAAGACATCAGACACACTGAAGTGTCTGTTTCTTTCCTTTCTATTTGCAAAGTCAGGTAGGTTCAAATCAGGACTTTAACAATCGCTGCCTTCCTGTCTATGTACAATGAAAGAAGTGCAGCAGAAAGCTGCTCTGCTTCTTCACCTGGGATCTAATACAGAGGCATTGTTAAATAAAACATAGCTTTCTGTTAATTTCTATTGGATTTGAGTCAGGCCCCTTAACTATATGCGTTTTTGTCTCCCCTCCTTTCTGCTCACTTCAGTCTCCTCAAATTTACCTCTCATACGTTAATGAATGAGCACAGCATCCCCAAATGCAAGAGAGAAGCAATGTAGAAAGTTTACTTTCAGTTCAGAAAAGAAATTCTAGCGTGCTGTTTATTCCCTCTTCTTTATTTTTTGATTAATAGAACAATTAACATCAGTGAGAATTGGTGCACGTAGCTTAAGAGGTGTGGACAGATGCTTGTCTTTTGACTCTTCAAAGCGCATTTAATACCTTAAATATTCTATGATTCTGCAAGTTTGGTTGGAAGTTGGTGACTCTATTTCATTTCGAAGTTGTATTCAATTACAAATCAAATATTTGCACTTGGCAACAGTTTTAGACTACATACATACATATATAAATGAAAAATGAACCAAATGCAGAACATAGTCTAATAACAATCAATTGTAAGAGAATTTTTGAAGAACAACTTCTGTCTGATGCACCAGGATTATTAAACATCTCTTAGCATTTTTTGTAAGATTAGTCACAGTGCCTTTTCTGAAAGTCCATTTATATTATTACACTCTGCCCCCATAAATTGCCCTACAGTATCAACTGGATATAGTATTGTTCCTGTTACATATTGTTGTGGAAACTTAAAAAGCTGTCATATTCTACATCAGAAATGGATCCACTTTGCCCACGTGTAATGCAGTTCCATTACAGGATTTGGAATTTTTTGTTACTTTACAATTCGGTACATTTGCAAGAAAAGCCATTATTTTTTTCAGTTCTTCTTCATGTCATAATCTGCATCAATGAATATAGGAATCTGCTATTAGTGAACACAGAATCTGCAACTCTGCTACCCCTCATTTGACACTAGTCTTTTGACTCCGAGGGGAGCCAGAAGCCCTGCTACCCTTGATAATTATTTATCTCATGATATGTTTACAAGAATAGAGATATAAACCTAGTGTTCTCTCCAGATACAAGCGTGAATTCTGCCTACCCAAATTCCCACTACACTTTCTTTTGGGTAGAGTATATTTCTTCATTTCCTGTTCTAGGGTCTGTTCTGGCATCTGTTGAAGTTAATGGAAAGTTCCATAAGACTTTGGTGAAGAAAAAGATCCATAAACTTGGTGTAAATTTGTTGTGGTATTAAACAGCTTGAGTTGACATAAGTAGAATCCGTAGGTTTTTATAAATTCCTTGCACTGTATAATATCCTTCCCAGTCTGGAAAAATCTCCATATCTAATCAATGTCAAGTAAATTTCACATATATTCAAGATACAACTAGTAGCAATTACCATATTATATATGCTTTCTATAGGAGACATAATTTCCACTAACTATTCAGATATGTGTGGTTGATCCCAGTGTCACTGAATTTTCTTTTGGTATAATGAGCATGTCTGAGATGTTTCTTAGAGGGAATGGAGAGAACACATCTCCACGAGCAACTCACGAGCAACTCAAAACAAAGCTAGACCAAACTATTGAGTTTGTCTTCAGACCTGAGCTTTCATAATGTTTGGGAAGTATTCAGGCACATTTTTAACCTGAACTGATTTTATTTATCATTGTAATCAAGTAAGAGTCACTGTCTAATAACACAAGGTGATAAACTTCTAGTTTGGAAGACATTTGGTAGATACAGGCAATTCATCTTTTTGCTGCTCATGGAGAGTCTCCAATAACACCATTATTTCCTTTATCTGACACAAACAAATTAGCTAGTAAAAATTTGAATAGAAGTTACTAGGGAGCAGAGCTAACACAAAATAAAGTGGAAAAGGAAATCAGGCAAAAAGATAGAAGCACAAGATGTTATGACAGGGATCTAAAATACAGATGAGAGATAAACTGTACTTGCAAAATATTTAGCTAGTATTCTTTCAGCAAGTCAGGTTGGTTTGGCTTTCTCCAGTTAATCTCTGGATTCCCTGAATTAATTTGACTTATTGTAACTTTTTAAGTCATAGCAGAAAGAGAACTACATCCACCTATATGTGCATATCCATCTCCTCATTGTGTATCAGAAAAAATAGGAAGATAAATATTAACCTACTCTTTATGAGCAGCTGATTAATACAGATCTATTTTGGACTAGAAAATTTAAGTGAGTTTTAAGAATGAGTATTCTTATCTATGGATATATTCATATTCTCATGAATTAGGCCCAGGTTGGAGCAAGACATAGGCCGTCTGTTTATTCCTCCACAGTCTACATCATGTACTTTTAACTTTGGTTTGAACTATTCACATAGAAATTGACAGTGTTTGAAGTATGCAGCATTCCTTTTTTTTTTGCCCTAGATGTAACCAGGAGAGTTGGTGTAAAAGTCAGTGATGGCAGCTTCATGTTTTCTCTCAGAAACCAGCAGAAGAATTCTACGGTGAAGCTATAGCAGTGGAAAGCTCAACTATCTGATTCTGTGATTCCTTGACAGTGAGAGGTCATTTTAATTCAATAACAAAAGCAACAGAGTATCTTGCAGTATCACATACAACATCTCCAATTGTTTAAAAATTCTCTGTATCAGAAGTGTGGTACAGGTGAGCAAGCTGGTGAATATTCTGCTTACAAGAGAGCTGTTTTCATTTTATTTACTTTTTAAATCTTTCTACAGCTTGCTAGATTCATAACCTAGGGCAAGTTTAATTAAAGTCAATGAAGTAGTTTAAAGTGAAGAAAAAAATCAGCATTAGAATAAGTGTTGATTGTTTCCTAATTATGCTGTGGACTTTCTCTATAATTGATTCCTGCCTTTTTAAGTCTAGATAAAGCTACTGATGTATACCAGCGTAGACAGGAAACCTGGGAAATTCCTTCATAAAATTCCCTTACTATTCACATATGTTAGCACTCCTATTACATGATCCTTTTCATTGCTTTTTGTCAACAATTAGAGAAGATGGATTTTATTTTCTGAAAATTGTAATAACACAGTAGTGAATCATTCAGGAAATTTTTGCATGCATAATCTGAAAACCTTTTGGTTTACAATTCATTTGTTTGATGTGCAAACCTGATTGTTGTCATCTTATGGGCCCAGATTCCACCTGAATGGAAGAACACAAGCAAATATAGAATAATCATTGCTATGAATATTACTCCTACCCTTAGATGATCTCAGCATGATTTTATTTGGACATGGCTGGGCAGCTTGCCTGCAGTCCATGTACACCCCTCTTACCCTCAGAGAAGATACCAAGCCCTTCTTGGCAGGCAGGCTCTGTGACTGCCTGTTACTCATGGCCAATGGGAGCAGGCACAGCCATGCTGGTAGCACAGGAGGAGAAGCTCATATTGAGCTTTATTCCAAGCAGGTAGTTCAAGGGTTCTGAAGCAGAGTCTTCAAAATATAGCAAACCAGTATTTGAGTTCTAAAACCATACATAAAAATGTAGCTGAATTTTCTTTTAAAGCCCTATGTAATATTTGTATATTTTAATCTCTTAGTTTTAATATCAAAAATAATAACTATGATCAATACTTTTACTGAATGTTAGCATTTACAGATGGAGCCTCTTGGAGAGCATTTGTTTCCATTTATATTTTTTGTTGTTCTCCCAAATATGAGATCAAAGTAGTCATATTAAAGCCTGAGATCCAAATTTTCACATCTGTGAAAATCTTCAGTGTGTGACTAATACCTGTCTACAAATTGAATTTTCCAAAGTATTTTAGAAAGCAAGCACATAAATGGGATGATTATTTGTTTTTCACTTTATTTCAAAGTCTTGCTGCTTTTGTTCTGAGCAGAACCTTGTTATGCATGTTTTGTTGTTGTTGTTGTTTTTTGTTTATTTGTTTGTTTGTTTTATTCTGTAACATTCCCACTGTCCATGTTGATCTGGGATATTGGGAGATATCTATGTTGGGAGAGTCAGGCATCCTTTTATCACTTCCCAGGTTAGTTGATAACTCAGAATGGTCTCCAGAAAGTAATTCCATCCACACTTCTAAACAGATGTGATTGGTTTTAGTAGTGCAAATCACAAGATCGGATCACAAACCTGGTTGGTGATCAACTGTCAGGAAGGCAGACTGCCCATTGCCTGTATCAAGCTGGTAAATGTTTGGAGGAAGGAGGTAATATGTAACTGGCAAATCAGGAAATGATATTTTTCATGACAATGATCTAGGTTGTGACTTTACTGAAATAACTCACAGTGCAAACAAATTGTCTTTGTCTCTAAGTTTTAAAATAATGAGGAGGAAGTAGAGGCAGAGGGTATTAAGATAAATGCAAACCTCTAGGCTCCCTTCTGGTACATTTAGCATCTCATGCTTTGGCTTTTTTGACACAACCCAGTTCATTTTGTATCAGGTGGGCAATTTATGCTGTAGCCATCTCATCCAGAAATTTGCCTTGAGGTTTTATATTTTCAAATTCATCTGCATATCAGTCAGTATTCCCACTGAGCTGTTAAGAAAAAGCATGTACTGTGTTATAACAGCTACAGTCTAAATGAAAAATCAGCTTTTTTAGCCAGCTCTAAGTACCCTTTGTTCAGTACTACACTTTAACTGAATACATAGTACAATTTTTGGTACACTTACTCCTTTGTTTTATTTTAGATAATTTAAATTTATTCAGCCTTCAAAACCCTTCCATCAAGATTGTTGTCTGATGACTGTCCAGAGTCCCTCTTAATTTAGAGCAGGTACATCAAGTTCTACATTTGTGGTATTCTGAATTGTCCTATCATTCTTCATCACTGTTTTAATGGGTATATTTCTGCTCTTGATGAAGAAAGAGCCTGCTTGGCAAGATGCAGTAAAGCATGAGCTTTGAGTGGGCTTATTGATAAAGTCAACTAGAGGACTGTAACATTTACAGAGAAATTGAAATACTCCTAGCAGAGTGCATTTTTCCTATGAGAAACTCACTAAATTCTCACAGATTTTAAGGTTACTAATGAAATCTCTTGCATCCCTCTAGAGAAGCAATGAAAGCCTTTCACATTTACTTTGCATACAATCAATTTAATAATCAGGTTACTTTTGTGAAACTTATAGCTTGCTTTAAATCCTGTAAAAAACACATTGCAAGTCATCTAGGTTGAAAGATCAGACACTTCCAAGGATGGACCTAGAATCTTAAGTCAGCTTCCCTGAAGTATGTGTAACAATAGCATTCATATTTACAAATCACGTTATTTTTGCATCATTTTGCACACAAGGGTGATGACTCTCAGGGAGCAAGGAAAGTGCCAAACAGTTCTTTGCAACTTCATTGCTTAGTCTATAGCTTTAGGCTTTATTTATTGTCCACTGTGACATCCAGTGTAATACAAATCTGCACTGGAATTTTTAATGTATTTTTGCTGTTTTCAATGGCATTCTTTGCTATGTATCTGAATACTTCACAAATATCAATGAGTTGATGTTTGGGACAACAAATTGTATTGCCCTAATTTTATAGATAGGGAAGTGTGAATTAGCTGAGAAGTAGTAAGAAGCCGACATAACTGAAAGTCATCCTTTTACCATTCTTAAATTTTTATCCACTCAGTAACACTGAATGTCCTTCTTTCCTGTATTATGTGTAAGGGTAAATAGGAATCCTGATTTCCTGTCTTTCTATCCACCATGATCTGTCCTGCTTTTGTTATTTTAGTATCTGGGTTGGACATGGTTAAATGGGAAATATTGGTGGTGGTTGGACTGGATGCTCCAAGAGGTCTTTTACAACCTTTGTGATTCTATGATTCTATCATAGCATCCTTTATTTGGGCGGTCATTGTCTTCTTAATGTTAGCATGTTTTGCCATTAGGCCCCTGTCATTTCACCACTCATATCTAGACACATATATTTTAAAGAAAACAGCATAAAAATTCTCTTTAGTTGTCCATTTAAAAAAAAAAAGATTTTTTTTTTAATCTGAAAGATGTCTTTTTAAAGTCTATTACAGTCTACAAAATAACTACAGCATGGATAGTGTTGATGCTGACTTGCTGGCCATGGGCCTTGTTCCTAAGAGCGAGGAATCCTTTTCAGGGACAGGCGGTATACACCGATAGGCTTTTAACCAAGTCTGACAAAAAATGCTGGTTAAGATTTATGTTGCTGCTGGTAGTTTTATGAAACGAAAGTATGACCAGTGAAAATTAGACTAAGCAAATTAGGCTTAGTTTGGTCAGACCACTGCAAAGTATGAAATGGTATTTTGTGATGAATGGGAAGTTATTACAACAGCCAGTCACCGGTGTACAGAGTGCATATTCCATGTCTGAGCCACTCAGTGACTTGTATTTGTTATTCAGACTTGCACTCATGTATTTAGATTGAAAACACTTCTAAATAATTAACATATCAACTCCAGCAATAGGCACCCCATACTAAGTAGCCCATGCTGTAGATTGGAGAGTGCTTCTGGCACTGTGGATCAGAATGTGCCTGTGGTCTGGGCCACCTGTGCTGCTTATGGCTATTTGCAAATGGTGGTCATAGCTGAGAATTAAGCTTGAGGTTTTACCATTCGGGTCTGTCTAGAACATGCTAACTCCTTGAGCAACTGCAGAAATTTCAATAAAGTGCCTTGCTGCTATTTTTCTCTGGCATGATTTTGATTACTTGCAATGACTATTTTTCTTTCCTAAACCAATACAGATTTGGGCCCTGAATCATGTGTCAGTGTTCTGTCACCATGCATTGCTGTGACAGAATGGTGGCTAATGGTGCACGGACTAAATGCAACATCACTGCTTCAAAACACATCAGCTGCTAAACTGGTAGGCAATACAATAAGAAGCTCCTGCTGACAGCAAGTATTTCTGTTTTATCTGAAAATAATTCACTGAGTAGATAATTGGTGAATTCCCTATGGAAAAAAACTTGATTCTGTCTGAGCATAGGTTACCAAATGTACCACCATAAAATAATTGATTTTGTGATATATCAAGTAGGGACATAGCTGAGACTATTGAACTTTTCCCTTAGGGCCTCAGGGTGAACTTGAACCGAGCTCCCAAAGGTGAAGAACCAGTGCTTGACATGTGTGGGGTTTTGTACTCTTAGCAGATGCTTTAACTTTCATTTTCTCCTATTAATCTACTTTCACCAAAATCTAGATGTGCAGAGTCTCATTAAGATGGTTGAGTTGTCATTGGAGATAATCACCAAAGGAATGTGTTATAAAAAGAAGAAAAAAGTATGTCTAGAAAGTCTGAATAATTTTTTTATGCTGTTGTTTTAGTGAAGAGGTTTTGGATGCTGATAGGAAAGTTACTATAGCTATAGGGCACATTTAATTGCATTTTAGAAACTTCTTTTAATCCTGTAATAACAAAAAATTAAATCAGTGCTGACATTTTTTTGTTGCCAGAAGAAGGTAGTAAAAGGGTAAAGAAATAATTGTTAGTTCTGAGAATATAATTAGCAACTTTAATGCTTTAATCTAAAAAATGCATATTTTGAGCCTGGGTGAATGATTAAAGAAAAGATATTGAAAGCCTTTGAAATTTCTAACTGTTTGTTTTTAATTGTAAATTATGATCACTATAATTAGCTCATTTAGTACATTTATAATGTAAACAAATATGAATATACAGAAGTTCAGTGATATATTTCAGGGCAAATAAGAGCAACACTGTAACCCTGGGCTCTATTTATTAAGCCTTTCTTGTAGTGTTTGGCACTGCTTCGTTCTTTCATTCTGGTTTTTTTTTTTTTTCCCTCTTTTTTTTTTTTGGAAGATAAAAGCAAGCCGAATATAATACTTTCAGGTCTCTGCTGAGATCTTAATGCATCTGAAACTACACTGAAGAAAATACAGATAGAAATCTGTCCATTTTGGACTCAATTTAACCCCCGTTCCGAAGTTTTCATACAACTAGAATGTTTAGCATATTAAAAAACAAATATGACATGTCTTCATAAACACCAGGCTGCTAATGCTGAGCAATTAGGTCAACTGAAAGTGATATTATATTTCAGGTAGACTTAATTATTTCTATAGTTAGCTGTCTGCAAATATAAGTGTGTCTACTATGGGCTGCTCTGTTTCTTTCTGATGCACCCTGCACAGCCTCCTGGGACTGAAATCTGTTCTTTTCCTGAGACACCCGCTGCCCTACACATCTCTCAGCAACGCGAACAGGAGCTGCCCAACATGCTAATGGAAACACTTAATAAGTAACAGGGTGTTTTTTCTCCCATCAAGTTCAAAGATTAAAATTTGGGGTTTAGTCTCACCATTATTTTTATTAGAAAGGCATCTTTTGTTACATTTCCAGAGCTCAGTTATCATGCTGTGACACACTGCATCCCATTCTGATAAGTCATGGAAAGTTATGATTAGTTAAGCTCCTTATGAATAGAGAAGGCTTCCCTGAAGGTTGAAAGTGGCCTCCAACTTCAGATTTTAAATCGCTGTTGAAGTGTTTTGAGTAGTCTGCCTTTGTGTACACTAAACAGTTTAAGGTTACTTTTTAATCCAATGACGTCTGTTTTATGATGTACACTTGCTGCAGAAAGAATGCTGTTCAGTTCATCACTGCCAGCTGTCTCTCCTCTAGGAACTACATTATTGTATCTCAGAGGAATGAATTGTCCATAACAAGAATCTAATAACTTTTCTGCTGAATACCCAAGATTTTTTAAGAAAAGGTCTTCTGTCACACTACCTCTATAATGTGCTGTGCGGGCTGGTTGTCCTGTTCTAGCCCTGTGAGCCTTCAGGAGTTAAAATTTTTATACCATGAAAAAAATGTAGAGTTACATATTGCAGCACTGTATGCACCATATTCTGTGGATATTTTTTTGCAGAAGGAAGAAAGCCCTGGTTATTACAGCTGTCACCGTGACATCTGATATCTGAGTACCAGTGATTGCCTCACCCACCACATGACCCTGATCACTCCCGTGATTCTCTGTCCACTATTAAACTGTGAAAGGTCTTGGCCCTCCAGGTGCTGTTTCAAGCCTGAAATAGGAACTTGTCTGTCATACTTTCTCTGACTAACCTAAAGCTGAAGGACCCAGCAAAAACGTTTAAGGCAGAACAGGATCTTATACAGCAACAAAGAACATCTCTTATACTCATTTTAATGACTGCTGCAGAGCAAGGGCACTAAGTTTGCATCAGTGAGCAGAAACAGGCAAACTTTGGAATGTCTTTGTGGCTTAGTTTTCAACAATTGCATTTTTTGCATTTCATTTTGACTTCTGAGAAATATGTTTGGGTCTTGAAAATCCTGAGAAGTATCTTGAGCTTTCAAATGAAAGTAGAAGCACACAATACAAATGTTCACATGGAAGCACATAATATCAAAATAATTTTCATGAGTCAGAACTGAAAAATTCCCATCTATTATCATAGAGAACTTCATATCTAAAGCAGATCTTTAATAAAATATATTTTTTCTTTCCACAGCAGAAAAAAAGAAAGAAAGATGGAAACCTAGTTAAAAAACCTAAACCCATAAACCAAACTCCAAAACTGTGTAGCTGAAATGATTAGAGCTTTCTATGATACACTCACGTCTTTCCTTTCTTAGTAAGGACCAGTCATCACACAAAGCTTGAACAGCAGATATTTCTGTGCAAATAGGTGAGGCATATCAGGCCCACCTAATGTTGGAGAATAAGGTATTGGAAAGATTCTCTTCTTAAGACAATGAATAAGATAACAGATCTGGCCTAAGATAATAGATCTGGTCTGACTGCTCTTTTTTTACGTTATATAAGCTTTGGCACAGTGCTGTGGGGCCAATAGATGTTTCCAACCTTGAATGCTTATCTTCTTTAGCCTTGTACTGTTACTAAATTTGCACAAACTGATACGTGGGGGTTGACAGCCAAGAATTTAGATATATTTAGTATATTGAAATTTACTGCAACTGGATTGTACCAGAAATTAGGTAGATATAGTGCCAGAACAATAAAGAGGCTGAATAACTAGCTTCTGTGATTTTTGGACTGTGTTTAAGTTCATAAATATAGTTTTACAAAAATAATTTCTTCTCTTAAATGAACATGCTTGCAAGGGTCTGACCTGCAATTCCTCATCTAATGTGGAAGGAACGATATTTCTGTGCAGAGTGCTTCTGGTCACCTTTGCAAAGATAGTGCTGAGCTTCCTACAGTGACCTCCATCAACAAACACAGCTATAGATGGTATATTGGGAAATGGTTTTTTTTTGAAATACAACTATCCAAGCTTTCATAGCTTTAGTGGTATATTCTGGTTTGCTGTTACAAAAACCATTTCTTAGAACACAAAAGATCTTTTTCTCAGAAACATATCCCCATTTGTAATGATATGTGTATTTTATATGTGTTTATGCATACTTATGTGAGTGAATATATATACGTGTATTAGAGATATGTGTCTTTGGATCTCATGTTTAGGTGAGGAAAGGCCATTCTTCAAAAACAAAACCTTACAGAATTTTAGTTGACAACATCAGCTGTAGCTAACATTATGAAGTTATATATACAAAATTCAAAGGTTCTAAATGCAGTTCTGCATTTATTCTGCAAATAAATCAGGAATTTTCAACAGAATACTTTTAGAAGAGTCCTATCATGAGAGAAGATTGAAAGCAAGACAGATGAGGATTTTAGAGCTAATATGGAGAGGCAAAGAGAGAAGAAAGAGTATATTTTCCTGAGATAAAATCTTGGGAAAAAATGTAAAAAGTGGGAAAATTGTGTCCACTCTGAGTGCCCATTTAATATTAACATGTAACAGATAGTGCTTTACAAATTATTCTAGAAGTCTTTTAAATGAAAAACTACAACTCTGTTGAATAAGGGAGACAAACATACCCAGCTGGACTATAAAAAATCCTTTTTGTCCTCTTGTGGAATATCGGTAATGGCTGAACTATTCTCCATGCACCTATGATCCATTTGGTGTCCAGATCTGCACTGGACATTTTAAATGCAATATTTATTTTACTGTAAACAGAACTGTAATACCAGTGGAACTTTTGGGTCTAGGGATGAGATTGTATGGTTCTACTAATTCTCCCAAATTTTAAAAAACAAAGAGGAAAAAAATTACTGTTTTGTTTTCTTTTAAAACAGAAGTTCTTTCTAAAATCTGTTATTTGTTGCTCTTTGCACAAATACTGGATCTGATCCTGCCATTGGCAGTCTGCGTATGAATGACTTTGAGTATTTTGCTCTCCAGAACACAACTCTGTGCTTACTCAGTTTCTCTTACAAGATTTCAGTGCACTGTTGCAAAGTCTTGATCTTCACTATATTCATTCAGTTCTCCACAGTGATTCTGGCTAGGGTCTTTACATGATAATGTAATTACCATTATTTGTAATAATGACTTATTAGTAATAATTACTAATAATCTTGATAATCCCCTAAAGGAAAATGCTGTGAGTGGAAAGCCACAGATGGTGTCATTATAAAAAAGATGAACTAGTTCCTTGTGCCCATCTTGTAAAAAAATAATTAATTCTCAGCTTTTCTCAAGACTGGTGAAGAGATTTCTCTGGAGACTTCTCTCATACTGGCTCTCTCCGTCTACCTGAAAGGTCCACAAAAATTAGTGTGGATTAATGAATGTGTCTATCCTCTGATTTCTGTGAATATCTCAAGCAGCAAATACAAGTTATTTTGATCCAGTTCTATGTTCATTTTAATTTTTCTGGCCCTTTGTACTTTCATAAGTTTGGAGAGAGAGCTGTACACAAAAGTTACTGTATTCATTTGTTGATAGCCAACTTATTACCAGAATTTTTTCAGAAAACCTCTTTCTCACAGAATATGTTGCCAAAAATGTATTGGTTTTAATTCACTTTAAAAGAATTTGCACATATCTCTAAGTTTATGTATGGCTTTAAAAAAGAATAATGAAAATGAACAACATTGCATGATCTTCAGATCTAATTACAAAATCCTTATTCACTTACGCAAGTGCATCTCTGTCCAGTGCTTTATCCCATACACAGAATGTGCCTGGAGCTGTTGACACTATAGAGGGTGGAGAAAGAAATATTTCTCATTGGCTCCATGCAGATGAAGAAACATAGTCCCAAATGGTACACTCAGATTTTTTCAATAAATGTTTTTCGTCACTACAGAGCTTTATATAACAGCAGTAAAGGCAAGAAAGGAAATTAGAAACACAGCTGAGACTGTGTCTTGTACTTCATAATAACCCCAAATTCTTACTGTTTATTAAAACTTACACCCCTTTTCTGGGTGTTGATAAAAAATTCTCCACAGTCTCTTTTCTTTGATCTTTTCATTTTACAAACCACAGATATTTTTTATCATTTTTTTATTTAGTTTTATGTCCACAACGTTGAAACTCAAAACTACCATCCAATAGTGTTGCATGATAAGAAGTAATCCTGAATTCAGTGAACCAGCAAAGTAATCACTAAAAAGATTGGTCCCCTCCAAGGAAAGGAGAACCCTGGTGTAATACAGAGATGGCACCAGAAGGGAGCCTTTCAATAATCTGTCATGCCTGATACTTCTGCTGCTGTCCACTCCGAGTACTGGCATAACCTATTTTAATATACATGTTTACCTTTTGTTTCGGCAGCTCCCTGGCTCCTCCACATGCAAACATTTGAATTTCCTGTTGGCTCAGAGGTGAGATTTATAACATTTATTAAAGTTGCTTTTCACTGTGAGTTTACTGGGCAGAAAGCCTAAGAGAGACTTTTTTTTTAAAGGGGTTTAATTGCTTGAATTTACCAGAGGGGTGAACATTATGCTTTATTTGCAGCAGAGCTATCCACTAAGATTGCCAGGTGTTGAATTTCCCTAGAGGATCCCTATTTATTGAAAGAATTCATGAAATATCCACCTATCCAGAGCTGGGGCTCCTAGCAGCCCTTTTCCATTCATCCAGTTGATTTTGTTTCCTTCACAGCTGCTTTTGAATCTCTTGATTGATCCTGTTCATTTCTGTCCATCCCTCTCCATAAGTATCCTCCCTCCTCTTTGCTTGTCCACCTCAGCTGTTAAAAATGGGCCACACATCTCAGAGTTGAGTGCACCTGTGAGCTTTGATGTGGATGCTGGTGCAGAAAAAACTGTTCAATATTGGGAGTATAAAAGTTTTGTTTAGCAGGGTAGAATCAAAGATGGACAGAGGACAGGAAAGACAGAATAAGTGTTGGTAAGGGTGAAAAGAAAAGAGCACATTGCAATGTGTAAAATAAAAACCTTTAAGTAGCCCTTTAAAACCTATGAATGGACTTCTCAACAGATGGCGGACCTACTGTCAAGCAAGCCCACGGCAGGCAGACTATAATTGTTAGCAAGTGTATTGTTAAGGGAATTTACTAATTTATTGATGCAGCAGCCGCTTCAATTGAAGAATAAATTGGAATATTTTGGTGCATTTTCTTTAAAAAGACAACCACTTTCAAGTCTATGTATTAAAATGACAAAGTCTTAAATGGGGGAGTCTCCTTTGCTAAACAAAAGATATGCAAATTACATTTCAAGATTTATATTATGATAAAAACTGGAACACAAAAGAGGCATTGTCTTGCAAAAAATGTAAAAGAACATTGCTTCATGAGTCTATAATGATATAATGTGATGTTGATGTAGTTAAAGATGTCAGAAGAGAGACAATGACCTTAAAAGTTTAAGGCAGACACATTAATATTGATTGATTTTTAAGAGATTGAACAGCAAGTATATACCTATATATAGCCTGGATATTGGATTGTTTGAAAATTTGAAATGAGATACAGAACATTTTGGTCTTGTAACACTTTAGACCTGAGAGCAAGAACATGCTTTAGAGGCAGCCATTTGTACTACAAGAATCCGGATGAAAATTTGCCTTCAATTTAGCAGATTGTGAACCTATTTCTTGTAAAAATCAGTGATGTTTGACAAAGCTGGATGATCATTTCTGGCTTAACCACTTATACAGATCTGTTATATGAGATGTCACAAAGGTATTAGTGTAGTTTGTTGGTTTATATTTTTTTAAACTGTTCTGTGCATTAATTTATTTATTTTTAAGATTACATATAGTCTTCTAACTCTTTTGTACACACACATACACACACACTCTTATAATGTACTGTGCACCTTCTGGCCTTGAACCAAGTAAAGTACTACGCATCTATTGTGTGTCATTTTCAATTCCTACATTTCTCCAAGGTGGGATAAATTGTTCAATAACACCTTTTGTTTAAGTAAAGTTAGGATTTATTTTATATTGCTGTTTATGCCAGCAAAGTCATAAAGAAATGTACCTCACATTAAGGTGAAAGGTGCTAATTATTGTGGTATTTTTTATTCCTCCGGAGCAGTTCCTTTTGCCATATCAATTTGATGAAAAGTTTTTCCTCCTTCATAAATGAGATTTATTTGTAAAGTAGAGACTTCCATAGGTCAGAGATGGAGATGCTGGTAACAGTTGGTTTTCTATGGACCAGGCCACAGAATCCTTGGGAATAGGGACTAAAAATATAACTTGTAAGCATCTGCTGGCAGCATAGAATAGGTTTGACCTATATGAAATGGATCATCTTGCATTATAAAAGCAGGATATTTTCATTTAGAAACAGACCTCATGAAATATACTGCAGATAAGCAAAAGATGAAGATGTTTATAGGAAGTTTATATATATGTACATTGTTTATACATATGTACATGTTTATATATATGTATATCTTTCCAACAAGTCATTGTGAAGTGGTAGAAAATGGAGGAAAGAGGACAGCTGAGAATCTGCAGTTCTGTACAGATCTTTTCCATAATAGAGTACAATTTCTTTCAAGAATCAAAGACAAGAAGAATCACCATTTGGCCACTTTCCCTCCAGATTTAATTTTTTTAATACACAAACTGACACAAGAAAGGATAGACGCTTGTTAGAAAAATTATCAAACAGCAACATATCTTGGTATCATAACTGCATCACTTAAACCTTTATTCAATTTCACCAATGATCAAATCTTCCATGACCCTTCAATAAAGGAAAATAGTCCTAACTAGTAAATGAAAGAAAGCAGAGTGTCTCCAAAGTGCCTGGCCTGAGTGAACATCCAGAATCCCAGAAAGTAAAGAAATTTAAAGGAAGTCAGACTTGATTTAATTCTTTTTTACTATAAATCTCATTTCAGAGAATGATTAACGGCACAAGAGACGTAAATGGCAAAGTTTGATCAAGGGAGCTGCTGTCATGGTACCATCTAGATAAATTAGGAAAAGAATGCTTAGGTTTCTATGAAAGAAGACTAATGATGTTAAGTCAAGATGAAATAGAAAGCATTGCAGGCTGAAAATCATAAAAGACTAGCCTGCCCTGACAAGAAACCCTGAGAAACTTCCCGAGCTGAAAAGTAACATGAAATGCTGAGGAATAACTTTCTGTAAGTGTTCAGTCTTGAAGTTACTCAGAAACAAAAATTTTGTGCTCCAGGCAAAAAATTTGCTTTTCAGGACCTGTCAAGGTGAACGAAGGAATATTCTAGAAGCATCAGAATACAGCAGTGTTAGTAGCAGCTCTGTACACTATGGGAATTCTGCATCTGATGTGCTCTCTAATTAATGGAGATCAGTCCTTTCCTTTAAATCTAAAACAGGCCCACCTGGAAGCAAATATACCGAGTGCATAACAAGAGAATGTAAAACCTACAGCTGGTAAACGTTTATGTAACTCATCTAATCCATTTGTAAGAAAGGAGGCATGGAAGTAAGGTAGAAGGATTAGTAGCATTAGCTGAAAGTGGGGTGGGCTTTACAAGTAAACCAAGTATATTCATACAAAGATATTTATTTTTCAGAAGGTAAGGTATATCTTTAACAAAAAGGGTTTAAAAAAAAAAAAAAAAAAAAGCTTTAGTGGTTAAATGTACATTCCTTGAAGTCTAGAGGGTTTAAATGAAAATAAAAGTTTCCCTTTATCAGGAAATCTTGTATTATATCTTCATTGTTGGCTTACTGATCTTTCTTAGAAGGCTAAAGGAACAGCTCTTCTGTTAAAAGCTTCAGATCTAGATTATAATACAGAATAGCATTTCTGCAGCTAAGCACTTACTGTGGTCAGTATTAAAGCTGTATGAGATTAGCTAATGTTCTTTTCTGTGATGGGCAAAGTGAATTCTGGGGTTCAGCATTGTACCTGGCTGCAGTAGCATGAAGTTGTGCTTCAACACCATTCCACTGAAATATAGGATTTTGAAGGTAGGGAAGCAGTCTCTGGTGTGTTTCACATCAGCAAGAAATAATTTTTGAGAGTAAAAAGTAAAGAAAGAGTTTGAGCCAGTGTTTAGAACAAATACATGGGAGTAGCAAATCTTTGAATATTAGCATTACGCCTAGCCATATAACAATAACTAAATGAAGCATGTATTTAAAACTTGGTGAGAGGTTTTTCTATATTTTAGTTCTGTTTGGCTCAGCAGGTGTGCTGCACTTTAGATTTCAGTCTCAGGGCTGTCAATCCAACAACTTCCACAGGCGCTACATTCACTTAAAATCTGAAAGAGAAAAATAGAAGGGGATAATGTTAATAGTACTTAGTACTTATGCAGCTTTTTGCTTCCTCGAAGTACAGTGCAAACATGCAGTAAATAACAAGCACTTTGTCTTGGAGATGCACATGCATCTAAACAGTCTTTCAGCAAAGAGAATAGAGGTATAAGATCTACTTTTACCCAAATGCACATTTTCAAGAGTAAATATTGCAATGAAGTATTTGTTGTATCATTTATCCTTGTTGTGTCTCAGTAAGTCCAGCTTTTGGAAACCAAGAGTGTATATCTGTGTGCAGATCTCCTCCTTCTTTATGTGAAGAACTTACTGTAATAATATCAGATTTTATTTGATGGAATGCCTGCTATAGGAAACCACTGGCAAGATATGCAAGAGGATGTCATCCAGTAGAGGCAAGATATGCTATTGGACTGCACAAATGCACCATGTATTTATACTGCCTCTGGTCCCTGCAGCAATTCTGCTATGCCTCCTTCTCTCCATTAGATCCAGTGCCTACGTACCTTATATTAAATGCTCTGAATATGACCAGAATGGCTTGGTCTTCTAAACAGATAACAGTCTGAACTTCTTGCTTAGAAAGATTCAAGTCTTAAGAGGAGAGGACTAGAAAAGATGGATTCAGCTGGCTTTAAGGGAATTGAAAGCTTCCCATGGAGAAAAAGGGGCAGACTAAGGATAAAAGTACAGGTCTCAGACTCCTGTTTTCTAGAAATTAAGAAAGATGTTGATAGCTGTGGTGTTGATAGCTATGTGCTTTTCTCTGGTGAAAATAAAATATAAAAAAGTTCAGTGGTGTTTTCAAAGCTGGAAGTAGACTTCTAAGTCAGTTTGAAAATTAAAGTGTTGAGTTATTCTGGGCCGAGACCACCAGGGGCTAGTAGTGCAGATCAGCTAGGATTGAGAGAAAAGTCTGCTGGAGAATTGGCCATCTCACTCAACTCTTCATTTTCAGACCATTATGCCTTTAGGATGGCAAATCTGTCAATTTTTCAATCTCCTCCAGTAATAGGGTTTTGGCAGGAGCTGACGCGGGCCAGTGCTGCAATGTACTCGTGCACAGTTAGGTAACCAATGCACGCTTCATTTGAGTGAGGCAGAGAAAGCTTCTGAAAGTTACTGCATTATAGTCTGGCGGCATGCTGAACTCAGCTGCTGAGAACAATAGAGGTGTGAAGACTTATTAATAAAAGTCTGTTCAGATTTCATTACTGTGAGTAGCCAAATCAAGACAATACAGAGCTTGCTGAACATTGGAGAATTTCAGTCCCCTCTGGAAAATCTTTTCTGCACTGACTATTGTTCCCAGTTGAACCTCTACACAATGCAAACAGGTTTCCTCTGCTACTTTTGAAGAATAGGGAATGGAGTCAACTTTCTAGTTGGAGAGATTATAAGAGAGGAAGAAGAAGGGAAAAGAATGGAGGGGTTCTTGTTTCTCCACATCACACACTGGAGAAAAAGCATCCAGCTCAATTTTGGTTTTCCTACTCTTTGGCAGGGTAGAAGGGGAAACTCCTTTGAGTGCAAGAGGAACATGTATAGATGATATGGAGGATGGAAATCTGGCAGGCTGTTGTGGCAGAAATGAGAGCATTCGGAAAGGGTGTAACAAACTGATGGTCCATGAGATAAGCAGCTATAGGTTAAAAAAATTTGTTATATTCCAGTCAGAATTTGTAGATTCTATGTCCTATCAAGCTTTAGCATGGCTTACTGTGTCAAAAGCACCTTGTTGACTTAGATATGGAGAAATCACACATCAAGGCTAACTGGAAGAGACCCTAGAAGAACTTGCTCATTTCTTCACAACGGCTCTGGTCTCTGAGGGGTGAAGTAAAACTGATTATTTCTGGAAGAAAGTGGCTAAGGTGGTGTCTTCGGCTACGTGACCAGCACTAGTATTTAACCCGTTTCAAGAATTCACTGATGTTTTTCAGATGGCTAAGAAAGATGCATTCTAACCTGTGACAGGCTTGGCATGTGATGTGGGCAGGCCCTTTTTTCCCCACAAGACAAAACCTTCCCACTTTCATCATTGTAATCTTCTTTGTTGTGGTCTTTTTAATGTTCTGCAAGTTTTAATTAGGTATTTATTAAAGTTTTTAAATGCTTAGGTCTTGATGACATCAGATATAGGTCTCCTAACCATCAGTGCTGCTCTTTCTCTCTGTATCAGTCATCTGTAAATAACTAGTAATAAATGATACAAAATGCTTCCTGGGAAGCTGAGTCAATCCTGTTCACTATTATGCTGTGATGCTATCAGTGTAATTCCAAGTAATTTACAAAAGTTAGTAAAATCTTTTTATTTTTGACATGACTTTATTTTTTCAGTTGTCCATTTATAAAATTTGATATGTATTAAGAAATATATGCTTAATGACCAGAGTTGATAGAAAAATGATTCAGAGAACGCATTTTAAGTAACACACTGCCATACAAATTTTACATTATTACTGAGTGATAATGTAATATAGTTAACAAATACCTTTCTCTCTAGTTGAGCTCCTCTGTCATCAAGTAGAACATAGTCATTTGCACCTTGTATTATGTCATGGCTTTAGGTGTTATGTTTGCATGCAATACTTAGCACCATAAGAAGATCCAGAAAGGTGGTGTTTCATTTATTTCATCACTATAATTTTTGCTGAAGAGTTGCTTAACAAATCATTTTGTTTATATGAATTGTTGAGTGTTGTAGACATTGGATAAAATATCTATTTAATAATAGATTTTAACCAAAAGAGAATTTTGTTTATTGTGACTGTCACCCCAGTATAATACTAACACTGTGCCCTTTTAAATAAAGTATTGCACCTGGATTTTAAAAGGAGATCATTTGTTTAAAAAAAAAAAAAAAAAGTGTCCTGGAAATGGAAGGGGAGGGAGATGTTTCTGATACTGCAAAATTTACTGTCTGAATTCCATTTAACATTGTAAAAGAAAAATGCAGAATTTAAGGCCTGTTCTGTGTATGAATATTTATTCAAAGTGTTTTCTTATGCATTGCCTGTAGCTACATGGTGTTCTCCTGCACTATTTCCCAGCACAAGGGGTAATGTCCTGCTCTGAAAAACTATCCATTAAAATTTTATCAATTTTGTGTTTTGGTGAGACAGTATGAGGAAATGCCATTGGAAAATTAGATTCCTCTTTGACATCAGGCGCCCAGTCAACAATCCAATCCCATATGTTTCTACTGAGACATTAGGATTTGATATAATTTTGGGCAGAAAACATTTTAAAATGAAACAATTGAATTTTCTAGATGGTCTTGGGGACCACTTAACTTAAGAGAATACACTTCCAAATCAAAACCCTTTCAATCATTCTAAATATTATTTGGATGATATTTGCTTTATGTGTAGTAGCAGTTTGAATTTGTATTGAATATTTGACTGGCTCGTGCTTGCATAGATGATGTATGAAATTATTATTTCATATTTTTCTAGTGTTTGCATTGCAAGTGACATCTGGCTGACAGGAACTTGGAGAGATGGGATACGAAGTGAATGCTGTAGTTACCACAGCATCATATTTATCAAAAGGCTTAAGATTGGTCTGTCTTTGTTTAACATATGAAACTCACTATAATGAATAAAAAAACAACATTTTTTTAAAAAACTAAGCTGATTAAAAAATATGATGGATGAAGGAAGAATGTTAATCAAAGTTTCTACTCTAATAATTGAATTAATTAGTGAATAAAATAATGCACATTTACTGAAAGACAGTTCTCAACTTGTATTTATATTTCCCATTATCCCTTTAAATTCTGGTTAGTGATGTATAATTAATATACACTCTATCATAGAGATAGGTAATTCTGAAATAAGCTTCTACAGCAGACTGGCACCATTTTTTTTTTTAAACTCTAGGTCTCTAGCTACCAAAATCTAGAAGTGAGCTTAGTTCTGATTGCATTATAACTTTGAAATGTGCCTGTTAAAATGCTGTATTCTGTCATCATCCTATCCTAATGCTCCCTCATGAAGCTTCTGGTATTTTATTTGTCTAATAGTAAAATTTTTTCTTGATAGAATACAATGTGGGTTTTTAAAATGAACCTATTTTTGAACTGTATTTAGTATAAAATACATTATTTTCTTTAGAAATATGATTTCAGCCTTTAAGAAAGGCATTTTCAAAATGCATGCTGTTTGTGAGGAAGATCTGCCATGTTAAAGAACAATGACAAAAGTGATATACTGGAGTGTACAGCATCTTGCCATGCCATGGCAGAAGGAAGGAATTAACTGTGCTACTCTGATTAGAAGTGTCTCTTGAGCAGTGTCACTCTCTTGATATCATTGAACTGATTATGGAGACCAAAATCTGTGTGAAGGAAACCCACCACTACAGAAGTCTCCCATTAATTCCCAGCAGTCCTGGAAAAGAATGAATGTGGAGGCTGTTATACATATGGATGTGGAATTCAAAGGAGAGAAGCAATTAGAGAAGTTGAGTAGACATAGTGAGGAGAATAAAACAGTCTGAGGAGAGTGGGACAGAATGGGGGGGGGGAGTTGATTTAAGAGAGAGAAAGAAAGAGATGTCAGACAAAGTAATCCAGAAGAAATTGTTTCTGTACTGCTACCAAATGATTATCTGAATCTACGAAGTTGTCAAGCTGAGAGCACTCAGCATCTTCTAGGACTCAGACCTGTACTTTTAAATGAATTAAAAATCCATCTTTGAGATCCAATTCAGGAGCAGAAAGAACCATCAATGACTTTTATTTAGGTGTGCAGCAGCTTGGGGGCTGGTTGGAAGGGAGTGGCAGGAAATGAATAAAATACTTCAAAATTGTTCAAAGACAATAATTCTGTTCCCCTAAGAGCTCCTCAAGAGGAGCCCATCTATTTACTGATGACACAGGGAGTTTGCCTATCCTCCCTTTTTAGATATCTGCAGTATGATTCCTCTCCACTCTGCTTCTCTCTCCCCTTTTCCAAACATCTCCAGTCAATAAAGAGACATCCATTGACATATTTTCCTCTGAAAGCACTCATGAACTTTCATTATTATTATAGGGGAAAAATGTCAGACAATTGGACAAAACACTGAGATGTTGATCAGATGAGCAGAGTAAATGAGAGCATTCAGAGCAATGTGTATTCTGAGTATACCAGTAACAAGAACAGGACTGATGAGAAAAGCAAGCAGTGATAGTGTGGCACAGTCTGCTACTGTCTCTACACTGTGATATATGAGACAACGATAATTTAGCCCATTTTACTGGTGCTCTGTAATAATGTATATTATACTTGTTTTTGTCTACTTCACTGTCTATCTTAGCCACACACTCAGATTTTATCCGCTTCTGGTTAAGCTTGCTAGACTTCCTGTGTGTCAACATAAACGAAAGAAAGCAAGGAAGTGGTTAAGTCACTCAACACCCTATTTATGCTACCCTCTTCAATTCTCTTCTACTATCTCATTTCTAATGTCTGTAGTCCACACATTTCCGACTCTGTTGTGACTACCTTAATTTTCTTCTGTTTGCCAGTGAAGGCAATATTTCCTTGGACTGCTGGATGATTTTAGATTTTCTGTTTTGAGCAGTTGCACTCCAAACAAAGAAAAGATAATGAATTCAATTAGAAAAAATAAAATATGATCATGATATTTTGTTACATTTCAGGTACTAAGACAGAAAGAAAACTACATAACTGTAAAATGGACAGTTCTGAAACTGAAGATGCACATTCTGCATTCTTTGTGTTGTGATATTTCAGTAAAAAGACTTTTGGGTAGAATTTTGGCAGAGTATTATTATTATTATTTATTTTTTTTATTAATAATACTTCCATTACTGCATTATTAGAAATCTGCTCCTAAACATTGATGTGATATTATTCTCCATTGCAGTTAGTGTTTCCTAGCTGGGTATACTCTTTCAGACCTACTTTTTTCAGTCTTACTTTTTTTGCAGCATTGTGACAGTGACTATACTGCTAGTCCAATCATCCAGTTTCTTCTGTCACCTTCAGTTATCATTCCAGTTTCTTTTTACAAATTGAGTATGATTGTTTTTGCATGTTGTAATATTGGAATTTCTGTCAATACAATGAATCTTTTTTTTTTTTGAGAGCCAAAAAGTGTCTAGGAAATGCTTCATTATTCTTTAAAATTATCTTTGTGTGATGACTGTTAAATCCATGCTTCTCTTTAATAATTTGTATTTAGTCTTTCACCAGAACAAGGATAAGTCAGACTTTCTCTATTGATCTTTTCAACCATTTTTGGCTTCTGCTGAAAATCAGGTTGGCCCAAGGTCTGATCCTTTGATAATTGTATCTTGGCACTTTCTTCTGTTTGTGTGAGGATAAAAGTGATGAGAGGTACTCAATATAAACAGCCCTCCTTCCTCTCCCCTCTCCCCAGCTCT
The DNA here is from genome assembly GCA_035772895.1 of Perdix hodgsoniae. Lineage (NCBI taxonomy): Eukaryota > Metazoa > Chordata > Aves > Galliformes > Phasianidae > Perdix > Perdix hodgsoniae. The sequence continues at coordinate 4,095,630 of JAPSGF010000009.1, read as the reverse complement.
TCCCAAGATAGTATGAACCTACATCTACACATACCTCCTGGAGTTCTCTAGACAGTGTTGCAGCAAATACAGATACTTGTAAGTGAATTTGGAGGCATTTTTAGAAACTGTGTGTATGTAATAAAAGCCAGAGAAAAATTATTATCCTTTATTTTAAGATTAAAATTAGTATTGGCTGTGATGGATTGATGAGCTGTTTGAGATATTTCAATACAGTAGCAGACATTGAATATGTTTTAAAAATATGGTTAGCAGAAAGCAGCAGTAGGGGAAACTACATACGGCCATAAGCACACTGCGATGGCCACAAACCTGACAATCCTTTTCCTCCTTCTCTTCCCCCATTTTGTTCCCAGTTCTCTTTAGAAGAGACTGCAGATAAACAGCAATCCTAAAGTATGGTACCATAACAAAAGCATTCCAAAGAGGATGGAATGGGAAAAGGGGAGATCCCATAGGACAGCTCACGCAACACTGATAGTCATATTTTGTAGTTCACACTGTGTTCTCACATTCAGAAAAAAAGTATAATTGAGACCAATTCCCTAACTGACAAGAGTCCATTTAAAGCTGAATTACAACTGACAATAAAACATCTTAAAGAAATCTCATCCTTCCTTTGTTATTAACTTTGTTTTCTCTGTTATGCCAACGGCAGCACAAAAATGTAGAAAGAGAGAAGGAAAAATGATTCTCAGATGCACTAGAAAGATAAAAATGTTTCACAACATTCTGCTAAACAGGACCCCAAATTACAGACACTTGGAGGAATTTGAGATATAATATTTAGGTATTTTTCTCTGCGTTCCATTTGTTTTCAGTCACCTCCCCCCTATTTTATTTTATTTTTTTCTGCCAGCTCTCTCATATCCGGCCTAGCTCTCGGCCACTATGAAACTTTGTCATGGCTCTCATTTTCTTTCTTCAGCTTAACTTCTCAGAGTTTGAGGGTAGCTTAGAGGAGAATTTTGCCTGCTTGAAACATTGTTTACATGAATGGCAGTACACTAGTGTATAGGAAGGTGCTTCTAATTGTAGATTAGATGAGTTTAAAGTCTAGTTTCTGACAGTTGTAAGCTGGATATAAACAGAAGGCAAGACTTCAGAAAACCACTTACAGCTCTCTGGTATGGCTAAATCTCATGGACCACATGCAGATATTTTTGGTGGCTAGTTTTGGCCTGATTTGATTGACATTTTGATACAAACTTTTATTTTTCTGTCCTCCAGATTTCTTTTTTCAATATCAGGTTTATAAGGTTGGTGTTCTGAGTTCATAACAACAAATAAGTCTGTTTTTTGTACATGTTCATCAAATTGTACTTCACAGACTGGCTATAGTAAACCCAATCTGCTGACTCTTCAAACAGTCATGTGACATTCAAATCAGAAAATCATGCCATGTGGATAACTTCTACAGTGATGCTGTAAATTCCACTCTCACCTCTAGGGATGGAGAATGACCTAACTGTGTGACCTTCCTGAGACATACATACATATCTAGCCTTTATGTGTGAACTAATCCTTGTTTGATCTCATGTACAGATATAACATGTTTCAAAGTTCATCAGTCTGAACAACACCACAGTCATAAATGTTTAGAAGTCTAGAATGCTTTGTAAGCACTGTTTTACCAGCAAAGTAAATACCCTGAAATCTTAGAAACAATAATCCCATTTCATGGCTAAAATAAAATAGAATTTAGATTATTATATCATAACCGTACCCATGTGATTGAAGATGGCGAGGTTGACATAAAAATGTCTGTCTGCTTTCCTTCTGATAAGCAACTCCCTCTTTCTACCAGCAATCATTTCAGCATAATATATTTTCAAAGTAATCTTTCCTTGATCAACAGACTACACTATTCTATCATTTTGCAGGTTTTGTTTCCTTCATGGGTGAATACTTCCACCAAATTGCATTTGATATCTATTAACTTGAATTTTTAAAGGATCAAATGGCTTCTGTATCTCATTACATTTTTCTTTGTAATTTGTAATTTCTTCCAATTTGATACTATTGCATACTTAAACTTTATTTTTGTTCCATCATCCTATCTTAAACACAAGATTCTGAAGTATTGGTCTTATGAAATCATGAACATCCTGGGAGTGTCTGTTATGATATTTTTTTCTTGAAAGAGACCTATCTGTTGAATTTTTACTCTTCATATAGTTCTTTGCAGATACTCAAGTCTTTGCTGCTTATTTTGGTCATCACTGTCCTGTCAGAACTGCTCTGATGATGAGTTGCTTTTTGAACTAGGTGAGCTTTCGCATTCAGATTTCAGTCCATTCTTGTGTTTAGCCTGCCCTTTGGCTCTCACAATAATTTGTTAGAAGGCAACATTGATCTTGAAATTTCAGAACACTGAAATGCATAGCACAACCACTATTTTTGCTACATTTTTTCAAGAGGTCATCTTCCCAAAGAAGGAAATGGGTGATTATGCTAAGTTACAGAAGCACAGTGGTGTAAGTAAGAGATGTTTCTCATGCTTCTCTTGTGTTTCTTAAGCTTTGAAGTTTAGCCTATTGTATGAGATTTCAACCTAGAGATGGTAGATGTAAGTGTGTTTGGAGCCTACAGTGCTCAAGTTTCAACTGCTCTGAAAATAAATTATGCATTTGTATCTGAAAATTCATGTTTAGATTGTTCTGGTGTTTTTTTTTTTCTTTTTTCTGTGTTGATAGAGGTATTGTCTCATCTATATTATGCATAGTTATTGGGGGGAGAAAAAAAATAAAACAGGGAGAAGAAAATTATATCATTGAATACAGTAGAAGTTGTATACACATATAGTCTGAGAAGCCCTTGCTTTTTGTGAATATTATGAAGAGATAAACTCTCACTCAGTGATGGCTGGTGTATATAACAGGTTTCCATCAAGACAACTTTCAGATTATATCAGTTTGCCTAGAAAATGCTTGTAGGTTATGTGCAAATGCATATTGTAGGTGTTTTGGCAGACTTGCACAAACTTGTTTACCTTAAGCATCAGATCCAAATGTGTGTATGTCCAGTTACAGTCTGTAAGAGTTGCATCAGTTTGTTGTAAACATTCCAGCAGGATCTATTAGTAGTTATGTTAGGCACAAATGTTACTGTAAGGGCAGAACTGCTGTTAGCTGTTTGCAAACATTTTTAAGTGCATTAATGTCATTTGAAGATCTGTGTATGAACAGATGCTACCTAGATGCCACTTTTTTCAGACTTCAAGACTTTGCAAGTTGCAGCTTTATTGTGAATATTAGTGGTTATGGGTTGGTACCACTAAATGACAATTCACATTGATTTCTCAAGCTACAAGAAGTACAGATACATTTTTTTCTTAAGCTCTATTTTTTTCTTTTTAAATTTGTTTTTACGTCTGCTTGCAGTTTATTTTTGTGGTAGTATATATTTAAAGACACATAAAAGTTGCATGTTCGTACATATACACATATGCATGTATTTATATATCTGTATTGTAGTTTGGGTTCTGTTATGATATACTTGTGAGAGAATCTGTATTACTGAAAATCTGAAGCCATCTGCTTGTCTGTACAACAGAACTACTAATGAACTTCCAGTAAACAATTTTCCTTCTAACTTTTGAATACATTCACTTGGGACCTGAGTATGAGTGTGTATCTATCTCAAGAGTGGTCATGCTGTAACAATTGCACCCAAAACAGGATATTTTATTTACTCATAAATGAAGCTGAGTTTCTGAATTATAACCAGTGTGTATTGTATCTGAGGAGTAGTGAAGCTTATGTGTAGTCTGGAGGCATTGACCTAGAAAGATAAACATGCAGCACATGTTTGGTGCTTGTGAATTACTGTTTGTGGTTTGCTTTGATAATCTTAGGCCTTCATACAGAAGCAGTCACTTGTAGACAACTGGCAGTTTCTTTTGAGGCTGTGGGTGTAATCCATTAATATCCCCAAATCTAATGTAACCATCCAAATCAAACATTCTTCTGTTTTTTAAAAAAGCGTGCAGGTAATGGAAGTTTCAGGACATTCATGCATGTAGTGTTAACAGTATAAAAGTCTAAATTCTACAGAAAACTGGTGAAGTCTTGAACTCATATTAATGCCACTCCAAGATTTTAAGGAAATATTTTTGACTGCTTGCCATTGGCACCATTGCTTATGGAAATGCAAGGAACTGAATCAGAGCACAGTGGTTTTTAATACATCTTTCTGGGGGAGGTCAAAACATGGGCCAAAGAAAATGGGGGACCCACCCCAGTATCTGTGCCTAATGACATTAGCAGATGTGTCTAGAGAACAGAAAATTGTATCTATGAAGTCCTATGAATTATGCATTCTGTCTAGTTTACTGTAGAAAATGTTTGTACTGGAGGAAAGATTTTCTTTAACTATTTCTGTTTCCTCTGAAACAGTGAATGTTAGGTTTTGCAAATGAAGAAACTGCTGTCTTTATTCCAAATTTGAAAGATTTTATGCCAGGAAACATGGAAAATATAGAATATAGATTTCTTGTGTTATATCCAAACAACTTTAAACCAAAGCAATATTTTAGTGAAAATGTAAAACACTACTCTTACATTAGTGTTTGATAATGGTAGAGAGTAAGAAATCTCATCCGTAATTTGCCTTACAACTGGCATACAAGTATTTCTGGACTTCCAAAATTGATCCTCACCTGGCTGTCCGGGCTTCTACAGCTTCTAAGTCCATAGGGTGCTTTCTGCTGTTGTTGATCTCATGTAGACAGAGGAGGATTCCACTTCTCTAGTGTTAATGTTCACCTATCAATGACAAGAAGAAATCACTAATAAATAGTAAATTTGATAACCTTCAGGAAAACCTCTTGCTGAACAGTTTTGGTTTCTGGTTTGCACTAGTTGAAGTCTTAAACAAAAATAACCTCTCTTTTTTTCCCATCTGTTATATTATTGATTTACATATTTCAGGTATCTGCAGTGATGTACATAAGCATGCATAGTTTAACATTGTCATTTTGAGCTGATTTCTTATGGCCTATTGATCATAAACCATGAAAACTTAGGAAACATTTTCTTTTCTTTTAGAACTTAGTAACCAGTTGTAAGGGGTTATTGTAATAAGAGATCCATTTACATTCTTCTTTTTGATGCTCCATACTTCTATGACACTTGATAAATTTCACTCTTTAGACCAATAAATAGTAATTTTGAACTAACTTAGACCTTGTTTGCTTTGTTTGGGAACTGAGTGTGTGTAATCATGCACACAGAGACTGTGAGTCATAGCCTGCCAACTCAGATGATGAGAATTGGAAATGTTTCTTCCTGATGGTTGGCTAAATCTTGCCACAAGTGAAATCAGTAGGTAGTTTTAGTGCATTCTTGGTTGGGAAGTATTATCACAGATGGTGCTAACTTTCATGTATTGATCCACAAGGACTTTCATGTATTGATCCACAGTGACAGTCTTTGTAAGGGTCAAGACAATGATGCACTGGAAATAGACTGAATATCAGCTGGGTATTAAAATGCCTGCTAAGTCATCTCACTGCATTGGTTAGTTTGAATTAGTATGTATTAGGTCCTCCAAGAAAACAAATTTTTTGCTTACATGGAGTTGTAGCTTAAACTAGTACAGTAAAGATGAAAACAGTGTGAGTATGAGTAGATTTTTTTTCTCAAGCAAATGCTCTAAAAAACATATTGCTTGGGAATTATGAGACTACCAAACCAATACAGCCAAAGACCAACTTGTCTATCTATTTATGAAAATAGCACCCTTCTGTCTGTTGATGAATAAAATAGCATGCATTCCTTTAGAAACAACACAGAACAATGAGTTTTATCAAATTCACTTTGTGGATATGCAGTCCCTGTCAGTTCTGGGCACCATTACAGTCAAAGGTTGTCTACTGCTTGGAGGGAGTTCAGAGAACACCAACAAAAAAATATTAAAAAGCTGGAACACTGAATGGTCTGTATTAGGAAACAATAACAGAAATATAAATAGTTTGACTGACATTCTGGCTGTCTATCTTGGAAACTTGTAGTAATGAAATTTGTTAGATTATGAACAAGACTTGCAATAAGGGAAACTCTCTCTCTTAGAACTATTGTCAATTAGCCCAGTCTAGCCCTGGTCTTGGGTTATTCCACAGCGAAAGTAGTTGAATGACATAAAACTAGACAGATAACCAGGAGCTGAGACTGTTTCCATACACTGATGAACAATGCTTGAGTTCATGAGGTCCTTGCCATTCCAGTGAGAGTAGGAAGAAGACTTGTCATCCAATTTGTGATGTAGAGAAAGACAGTGAGCTTTATTTCGTTGTAGTAATGTAATAACAGAGGAGGACTCCGAGAAGGCTGGAAGTCTCTGAAAGACTAGTATTTGAAGGATGACTAGAAGACATTAAATGGGAAGAAAAAGGTCGTTAACTTGATAAGACAATTGCTGAGTCTGTTCACCTGTGCCACAGCAAGATAGAGGATAACATAGGTGTGAGGAGGGGAACAGTCACACTTGATGCTGGAGTGTAAGAATGCTTTATACCTTCCCTTTGGGAATGGTGGAAACTATTAAAGGATGTCATTTTAAATTTAAGTTGAATGAAGCAGTTCACAGTTTACTGTGGGTAACAATCCAGTATTGACAAGGAAATGAACAAAATGACCTAATACTATAAAGATTGTCTATCTGTTTCCTATAGGTCTGTGAATTGTCTGATTTTAGCAGGATTTGATTCCAGTGTGACCACCAAGAAAACAGAATGAGGAAAGTTTTCATATTATTGGTGTTCATACAGTGTCCCTGTGTTTCTTTATGGCAATACTAATCAAAATGATCTGAAATCCTTAAATTCAAAGCCTTCAGGTTTAGTTGGAGTAGGCTGCAAACTGCTGAGCCCTGCTAAACATCCTCATAGTTGCAAAAGGCACAGGGTTCTTAAGCTTTTATTTGAAAAGGCTGTAGTTATTATTAAAATAACCTTCAAGTATTGACTCAAAATCCCTTCACACTTTGCTAAAATTGTCCTGAAATTTCTGTCATTTTCATTAATATGCTTCATTTTCCATCCCACATGCTGTACTTAGCATTGTTAGAATTTCTCCCTCTTTCACCTGCTGTATATTAAAAAATATTGGTGTCATTTTCCTAAAACAAGTAAGTAAAGTTGAATTGTATCTTTGATCATTTTCTCTATTCTTATTTTTAAAAAGTACATTGTGTTTAGAGCTGCCTGTTGTCTATTGTTGTTTGACTGACTAGTCTCCATCAGGTGGTTTTAAAGTTTGTGGTTATAAATGGAAGAGTTTTTAAGTATTTATAATCATCCTTGTTTAAATTGCGTAGAAGCAAGTTAAGAGAGGCATAGAAAACTGTCTTGCTAAAGAGATAGTGTTTTTGTAAAAGGGCTTTTTCTTATCAAGGTCTGAGAGTCCTTTTTTTTTTCTTTTTTTCCTCCAGCATATGAAATATTTACTTGTTAGGCAGTATCAGGAATACCCATTTTCCATAGTGCTACACCAGCCCAACCCATCAACGTGCTGGTTAATTAAGTGTGACCTAAACCAACTTGACTTGAGCTCTGCATTAAATGCACAAAACCCATTTGAGCTGACCAGCAGCAGAAGTGGTACTCAGAGAAATTGAAAAGGATTTCTCCCAAATGCTTTCTACTTACTTACAGCACTCAAGTAATGGCTGAAGATTAGCATATGACATGACAGATTACATTAAGTCATGTCTTTCCAGTGCTTTATGACAGCACTATCACATTAGCTTCTTAGCACTGGCACATCGAGGCATGCAAATGTTTTCAGACCCTCTTATTCAAATCTACAAGCTGACATGGCAGCCTTGATATGATTATTAGTCATTTGAGAGACTTTAATTCACGTCATCAGATAACAGGTTCTGCTAAAAGGTTAGAGAAACTGTCTGCTTTTAATGAAGCCCTCAAAAAAGACCCTCAAAAACCTTACTGCTCACAGAGAGCCTTATTTGACTTTATTGACAAGATCCCCCTAAGAATGAACTTGAGTTGAATAAGTAAGCAGGCATCTAGAATGAAAAACATTGACTCAATTTAAAAAAGATCAAGCTATGTTGAAGTCCTATCTTTCCTCTCACATTTTTTTTCTCTTGGTTTTATCCGAGCTTTAAAGACAAGGTACTATGCCTGAAAAATGTTTTCAGCTTATGATGTTAAGTGAGGAAAAGTGGAGTAAGGACTGTTCTAATTCCTCAGTGGTAGATTTTCTTTGTTATAATGAGCGAAGAGTCACTGTGACTTACTACAAAGGGTTAACAAGTGACTAGAAGGTTTATTGTGACTAGAAACAGAGTAACACAGTTGCAAAATCTATTTGTCCTATTTTAGTCTGTATCTATTAATGTGACATTATATCCAGGCATTATTTTGTGTTAAAACATGGTG